>CM053034.1:79095650-79695650 GCA_028564925.1 Lithobates sylvaticus | reverse complement strand
TCAATTGTTATATTTTTATATTTATTTTTATTGTATACATATGTTTAGCCTATGCATGTTATATTCAGTAGCCTTTAGTAAACATTGAGGTACTGTTATTGTTTCACCACAAGATGGCTCTAATCTAACCAGATAAATCTGGAGGCCGTCTAGTGGTCTACATATGTGTCAATCTCTACCGCTGGGGGAGTATCAGGCCCCCGCCGGCGAGTACTTCCTGTTATTGTTTGCTCCCTTGTGTCTATGGTGACCGCCAATAGCGCAGCGTTTTGACGAACGCTGACTGCTATATAAGGCGCGTGCGCTTGCGTTCGTACGTACCCCTGATGACGTCAGTTGTGACGAAACGCCGTAGGGTTCGTTACGTACGATCGTACTGCGCATGCGCGAGTATTGTCCCATAGACCGAACGGAGCCGCCATTACCTTGCAAGGTTTTTTCGTTTTTTTTGTTATGCTATTGTGGCTAATTCAATAAACCCACTGGAAACGTCTACACTATTCGAGTCCCCTTTTGTTTTCTATCTATATCATCCATCCATCCGGTCGTTATACTGCCAGTGACGCACGAGGATTTTCGGCGAACAGCCGCCATTCGTGAGGAGATCCGTTGCCGTCGGATATCGACTCGGACGTGGGATATCCCCAACAGCACCAAGGCTGTTCATCTTAAGCTCAGTTTGACCCCCCTGAATAAGGGCGGTCGCTGGCTTTCTGGTAAGCCTCCCCCCCCCCTTCTGCTTTATCTCTGTGGTGATGGGCTGCACTACTACCAACAGCTACATTTTGGATTGATTTCACAGGAACTTTTATGAATTCATTTGTTCATTTCCTTTAATCACTTTGGACTTTTCGAATTTTTTCACATATGAACTTTGTTTGAGTATTTATTTATTCACTTCCTCCATCTGGGGGTTTTTTTCATTTATTGAGTATGAACTTTGTTTGAACATTTATTTGACTAATCATTTTGGGTTATTCATATTAACTGATTATGCATTTTGTTTGAATTATTATTATTTTCACCAATCAATTTGGGTCACGTTAACTGGTAATTTATAATTTTCCATTATCCAGCGCTGCATTTTCTGTTTACATATATCTCGTTTGTGCCCTATACCGGGGTTATTAATGTCCAGCTGCAGGATCTACCTTCACGGTTCTTTTTGGTTCAATTTCCTCATTAACACAATTTTTGTCAATAAGTTTTCTTTTCTCACCTAGCGCAAATTCTTTCTTTATTTTTATCTTGCCGCGGGCGCCTCTTAAAGGGCCACGTACAGGTACGTTAGTTTGCCTGTACGTGCCCTTCTGCCTCAGTATATCTGCGTGAGGCGGTCAGCAAGCAGTTAAGGGGAATCCCAAACCAAATATTTTTTTTTATTGCGGGGGGTCCCCCCAAAATCCATACCAGGCCCTTTAGGTCTGGTATGGATCTTAGGGGAACCATGCACCAAAAAAGAAAAAAATGGCGTAGGGGTCCCCCCAAAATCCATACAAGACCCTTATCCGAGCATGCAACCTGGCAGGCCGCAGGAAAAGAGGGGGAAGAGAGAGTGCAGCCCCTCCTGAACCATACCAGGCCACATGCCCTCAACATGGGAGGAATGCTTTGGAGTCACCCCCAAAGCACCTTGTCCCCATGTTGATGGGGACAAGGGCCTCATCCCCACAAGCCTTGTCCGGTGGTTGTGGGGGTCTGCGGGCGGGAGGTTTATCGGAAACTGGACCCCAGAACATCCTCCCCATGTTGAGGGCATGTGGCCTGGTACGGTTCAGGAGGGGACACTTTCTTATCCCCTCTCTTTTCCTGCAGCCTGCCAGGTTACGTGCTTAGATAAGGGTCTGCTATGGATTTGGGGGGGGGGCCTACGTCATTTTTTTTTAAATTTGGTGCCGGGTTCCCCTTAATATCCATACCAGAACTGAAAGAAAAAACACTTTTTTATGACAATAAATTGTATACAAGCCTTTAAAATTAGCGCTTTAATTTTTCATGTTCGTGTCATACACTTTAACGGTGTTTGCGTGTTCGTCCAAATTCTTTGCCTGTTTGCAAGTTCTGGTGTGAACTGAACCGGGGGGGGGGGGGGGGTGTTCGGCTCATCCTTAGTGTCAATAGTTATTCCCATATCCCTGTATGTTGTGTTCACTAAGATGCAAGTCCAAGAGTCTTTTTTTAAATGCTCCCAGCTTACACCACTAATTGTGGAAGAGAGTGCCACATCCTTATTGCCCTGACAGTAAAAAAAGCGCTTCTCCTCTAGTCTCATTGTGTGTCCCCGTGTCCTCTTACACTCACTGAAACTGCAAAGTTTTCTTCTTACGCTGGGATCACCATTGAGGTATTTGTATATCGCTATCATATCTCCTCTCAAGAGTCTCTTCTCCAGAGAGAATATGTTTAGTGCTTATTAATTTGCTCGCCCTTCTCTGGACTCTTTCCAGTTCCAGCACATTCTTCCTGAAGATTGATGACCAGAACTGAACGGAATGCTCCAGATGTGGCCGAACCAAAGGTATTATTTCCCTACTTATTTTTGTGTTATCAGCAAAAACTGAGATCAAGCTATTTATACCGACCTCTATATCATTTATAAATAAATTATACAGAAATGGTCCCAGGACAGAGCCTTGGGGCACCCCACTTACCACTAATCAGTACCCTTAAAAGTATATTTTGCCTGGAGTTCCTCCTGAAAATTAGCTATGTGGATCTGTCCTTTCTCCACTTATACTGCTAAAGCTTGATTATTCATCCACCAGTCATCAGGGGTGCAGTTTTGATATAAAGAAGCAAAGCTCTATCCCTTTACCCAGATGGCTGCCTCCACACAGAGATAGTATATAGAACAAAGAATGGCAAGTCAGTAATGGGGAAAAGATCAGTTGGAAGAAGCCTACAGGTAATGTTGGTGACTTGTCATTTGCCATCTGCTTGCCTTTTTTGGCACAGTTTCCACAAATTGGGTCCAAGTATATTCCTACTTGAATCTGTGTGTCCTTTGTGCATTTCTTTCAGGTCTGTGCAGTAATCCAGCATGAAACAACTCCTGAACTTTTACTCCTTGCAGGGATTTCCTGTAATAAAGACTTATCACTGCTGCTGTCTGTATTGGTGCATCATCATGATGGGTCTTGTGTCTTCCAACATGGCAGTATTCCAACATGATAACGACCCCAAACACACCTTCAAGATGACCACAGCCTTGCCAAAGAAGCTGAGGGTAAAGGTAATAGACTGGCCAAGCATGTCTCCAGACCTAAACCCTATTGAGCATCTGTGGGGCATCCTCAAGGTCTCTAACATCCACCAGCTCAGTGATGTCGTCATGGAGGAGTGGAAGAGGACTCCAGTGGCAACCTGTGAAGGTCTGGTTAACTCCATGCGCAAGAGGGTTAAGGCATTGCTGGAAAATAATGGTGGCCACACAAAATATTGACACTTTGGGCCCAATTTTTTTTTTTTTTTAAAGTAGAAGTTGAGCCCAATTTGGACATTTTCACTTAGGGGTGTACTCACTTTTGTTGGCAGCGGTTTAGACATTAATGGCTGTGTGTTGAGTTATTTTGAGGGGACAGCAAATTTACACTGTTACTATGTAACTATGTAACAAGCTGTACACTCACTACTTTACATTGTAGCAAAGTTTAATTTCTTCAGTGTTGTCACATGAAAAGATATAATAAGATATTTACAAAAATGTGAGGGGTGTATTCACTTTTGTGAGATACTGTATTTCCAAACTGTTTTTCTACTCTGTGATGTTTGAACTTTGAAATTAAGTGTGTGTGTGTGGGGTGGGGGGTGTCATGGAAGGAGCAAAAAGAAAATTTTCTCAGATTCTTAAATAGAAACTATATTGGTTTAGGGTCAATGTTAATTGTTTACTTTTTGAACTGTTTTATATTTTTATATAGCATATTTAAAAACGATTTAACTAAAATTTCATACAGGATGCACTCTTGAAAAATGGTTTCTTAAAAGACAGCACAGCAAATATTGTTTGCATTCTGACTCTCTTTTTGATCAAATTTTTGTAGGACCCACCTGAACATAGCAGGCAAGGAGAGGGAGGGGAGGAGGTAGGAGAGATAGTTATTGCCCTGATTTATTCAGTTAGGTGTACATTTGAACTATTGAGCTTTGTAAACAGAAGGCTTTTTGTTTTCAGCAAGGCAGTAAAAAATAGCCAGTGTAAAGGAGACAATCAATCCAGGTGTTGGCACTTGGCTGGATATGTAAATATGAAATTTAACAGGTACATTATGCTGAAAGGGAGGTATAAGCAAATGTACTTTCATTGTTTTTAATTCTTCTAAAATGTGTGTAACCTTTGGGGGTATGCAGAACCCTTAAACAGGACACTATTTAAAAAGATTAGGTTAACATCTGCTTTATGTTTTTTTCCATTTCTCCTTTTTTACCACAATTTGTTTTCCACTAAAAATTTGAAATGAAAAGTTGTGTTTAATTTAGCTGAAAACATAATACATTTATATAAATTTGTTTTAAAACAAAAAAAAATATCAAAAGGTAAAATGCACCACCTGTTGGAAGTACTCTGCAGCTTTCCTAGTCTTAAAATGATAGATTAGTCAGGAAGCTTGTGTTTTTTACACAATCAATTTTGCTGGGTTATTTGGTCCTTTGTTATCAGTGTATATACTGTATATGTAATTAATGCATATAAGTATTCTTTAGAAGATAATTGTATGTTTCCATTATACATTACCTCATCCCACTTGGTAAAACTGTCATACCAGAAGTAGTAAAATAATATACATCCTTCCATATGAATATTACAAATCATTCCTCCCCATTCTCCTGCCACTAGGGATGAGCCGAACACCCCCGGGGTTCGGTTTGCACCAGAACCTGCGAACGGACCAAAAGTTTGCGCGAACGTTAGAACCCTATTAGTTACAATGGACGCGAACGTTCAAAATCTAAAGTGCTAATTATAACGGCCAATATGCATGTTATTGTCATAAAACAGGTTTGGGGACCCGGGTCCTGCCCCAGGGGACATGTATCAATGCAAAAAGAAGTTTTAAAAACTGACGTTTTTTCTGGAGCAGTCATTTTAATGATGCATAAAGTGAAAAAAAAAAAAGTTAAATATTCCTTTAAATATGGTACCTGGGGGGTGTCTAAAGTATGCCTGTGAAGTGGCATGTGTTTCCCGTGTTTAGAACTGTCCCTGCAAAAAATTACATTTGTAAAGGAAAAAAAGAAGCCATTTAAAACTGCTTGCGGCTTTAATGTTATGTCTTGTCCTGGCAATATGGATGAAAATCTTTGAGAAAAATGGCATGGCTACCGCATCACCCCCCCCCCCCTACCCCAGCCCATTACCAGCCCCTTTGGGTCTTGTATGGATATTAAGGGGATCCCCGCACCCAAAATAAAACCCTATACCTACAACCCTATATACTCTGAACAGCAGTATACAGGCGGTGCAAACAAGACAGGGACTGTAGGTTTGTTCTTAAGTAGAATCTGTTTGTAATTTTGAACAGGTAAATTTGCCCCTGTAATATATGTTTTGCTGTCTGTGCAACTGTTCAGAACATTTCACCTCACTTTCCGTCCCAATGACAAATGTTTTTGGAAAAGTGTGTTTTTTATTGAAACAAGGATTGGTGATAAAGCATCAGTAGAGAGGAGATACCTTTTTCCCAAATTAAATCTAACAGGATAGAATTTTCCTTCCTAGGGGTAGATTTCCTCTCACTTCCCGTTTTCTCCTTCCGTTTGCAAGTAGGAGTCGTTTCTAAATTGGATGTTTGAAAGTAGGGGCCTGCCGTATATACTCTGCAGAAATTTGCCCCATTAGATGTTGGTGTTGCCACAACACTGTAAGCCCTCACAGCTACTCTTGGTGGGCGCTGGGGCCCTGCTGTGAACTATTATATCAGGAATTGTAATTACATGCCATTGTTGAACAGTGTTGAAGAAAAAGAAAAGGGGGGATCCCCTATGGGTTGGACTTTTAAGGCATAAAGACTTTTAACCCCAAATTGAAAACTAGGTAATGTGTATTAACCACTTCCCGACCGCCCCATGTACATATACGTCGGCAGAATGGCACGTACAGGCAGAACCACGTACCTGTACGTGCCATTCTTCAGGCGCGTGGGGGGTCCGATCGGACCCCCCCGGCCGGCGGGGACGGTCGGGATCGCTTCAGGAGCGATCCGGGATGAGGGGACGGCCAGTGGTTTCTGGCCACCCCCTCGCGATCGCTCCTGGCGAATCAGATGCTTCCTCTGTCTGTGTCAATCAAAACACAGGCAGAGGAAGTGATGTCACGCTCGGTGCGCCGGTCTATGTGACCGGAACGCCGAGCTGTGAACATCTAAAGGTTAGTGCACCAACAGTACACTGACACCAGTACACATAGGCACACAAAACACCCCCCTGTCACCCCCAGATCACCCCCCAGATCACCCCCTCCCCCCCCAGTCACAGTGTCACTAATTGCAGTGATCATTTTTTTACTGATCACTGCATTTAGTGTCAGTGTGACTGTAATAACTGTCAGTGCAGTTAGTTTTAGGTCCAAGGTAGCCCCCTACCCCCCCCTAATAAAGGTTTAACCCCTTGATTGCCCCCCAGGTAACCCTTTCACCCCCTTTTGCCAGTGTCACTAAGCGATCGTTTTTCTGATCGCTGTATTAGTGTCACTGCTGTCGCTAGGTAACCATTTTTTTTTTTTAGGTAACCGCCATGTTTATATAGGTTCATAAATAGGTTTATAGGTCAGGTACCCCCATATTACAACCTAAATAAAGGTTTTAACCCCTTGATTGCCCCTAGAGTTAACCCTTTCACCAGTGATCACTGTATAACTGTCACTGGTGACGCTGGTTAGCCAGTTAGTTATTTCGTTATTTAGGTTCCCCGTCAGGTTTTTATATAGCGTCAGGTACCCCCATATATTACCTAATAAAGGTTTTAACCCCCTGATTGCCCCTAGTTAACCCTTTCACCCCCTTTTGCCAGTGTCACTAAGCGATCGTTTTTCTGATCGCTGCATTAGTGTCGCTAGGTAACCATTTTTTTTTTTTAGGTAACCGCCATGTTTATATAGGTTCATAAATAGGTTTATAGGTCAGGTACCCCCATATTACAACCTAAATAAAGGTTTTAACCCCCTGATTGCCCCTAGAATTAACCCTTTCACCAGTGATCACTGTATAACTGTCACTGGTGACGCTGGTTAGCCAGTTAGTTATTTCGTTATTTAGGTTCCCCGTCAGGTTTTTATATAGCGTCAGGTACCCCCATAAATTACCTAATAAAGGTTTTAACCCCCTGATTGCCCCTAGTTAACCCTTTCACCCCCTTTTGCCAGTGTCACTAAGCGATCGTTTTTCTGATCGCTGCATTAGTGTCGCTAGGTAACCAGTTTTTTTTTTGTATTACTGTTACGGGTGACGCTGGTTAGTTAGCTTTATTTTTTATACTGTCAGGGCACCCGCCATTTATTACCCAATAACGGTTTAACCCCCTGATCGCCCGGCGGGTGATATCAATTAGGTTTTAGGGTCAAATAAGGTCTGCGTCGCCCCAGGTTAGTGCCAGTACCGCAAACACCCACGCGCAAAGCATACACCTCCCTTAGTGGTACAGTATCTGAACAGATCAATATCTGATCTGATCAGATCTATACTAGCGTCCCAGCAGTTTAGGGTTCCAAAAAAAAACGCATTGTTAGCGGGATCAGCCCAGATACCTGCTAGCACCTGCGTTTTCCCCCTCCGCCCAGCCCAGCCCACCCAAGTGCAGTATCGATCGATCACTGTCACTTACAAAACACTAAGCACACATAACTGCAGCGTTCGCAGAGTCAGGCCTGATCCCTGCGATCGCTAACATTTTTTTTGTGGTAGCGTTTTGATTCAGTCGCTTCAGTCAGGAGCTTTTTTACCTGTGAATCTCAAAAAAATAAAAAAAAATAAAATAGTTGTCGTTTTATTGTTCTCTCTCTCACTCTATTCTCTCTCTATTGTTGCTCTTTTTTTACTCCATTCTATTCTGCAATGTTTTATTATGTTTTATCATGTTTTATCATGCTTGCTTTTCAGGTATGTAATTTTGTTTACTGTGTTTTAGTGTTAAGCATTTTTTTGTTTTCAGGTGCGCCATTCAGTTGCAACGCGGATTTATTTATCTTGACAGCAACAGCGTTTGCTCCCACGATACATAAAGCCGCGACTCCAACGCTGTAGGAGGTGATTTCACCACCACAGTTAAAAAAAAAAACATATATGCCGAAGCATGGGGGCAGCAGGGGGGGGAGGAGCGATTGGCTCCTAATGCCACGTACATACGGTCGAAATTCCGACCGTGTGTACACGGCATAACTTTTGCGGGAGGATGCCCCCATGCATCGGCATATATAAATGGTGCATGTATGCCCATCATTAGAAGTGGGTGGATGAAGGGAGGTATTCTAATGGTGGGCATACCCACCAATCAATCTCTTTTTTTCGTTCAGGCAAGAGGCTGCATGAAAAAAAAAAGATTACAATATATGTCCAGTATGTTGCTGGACTTTGAATGGTTATACCAGAATGATGCCTGCAGGTTTAGGTATCATCTTGGTATCATTCTTTTCAGCCAGTGATCGGCTTTCATGTAAAAGCAATTCTAGCGGGTAATTAGCCTCTAGACTGCTTTTACAAGCAGTGGGAGGGAATGTCCCCCCTCCCGGATATAAACCGCGCCATTGGGAAATTGGGAAAGCATTTTATCACACCAATCTTGGTGTGTTCAGATGCTTTGAGGGCAGAGGAAAGATCTAGGGTCTAATAGACCCCAATTTTTTCAAAAAAAGAGTACCTGTCACTGCCTATTGCTATCATAGGGGATATTTACATTCCCTGAGATAACAATAAAAATCATAACAAAGAAAAAAAATGGAAGGAACAGTTTAAAAATAAAATAAAAAAGCTAAATAAATAAAAAAAAAAACAAAAAAAAAAAAAAAAAGCACCCCTGCCCCCCCTTCTCTTGCGCAAAGGCGTACACAAGCGTTGGTCTGGCGTCATATGTAAACAGCAATTGCACCATGCATGTGAGGTATCACCGCGAAGGTCAGATCGAGGGCAGTAATTTTAGCAGTAGACCTCCTCCGTGAATCTAATGTGGTATCATGTAAAGGCTTTTAAAGGCTTTTAAAAATGTATGTAGTTTGTCGCCACTGCGTGTTTGTGCGCAATTTTAAAGCATGTCGTGTTTGGTATCCATGTACTCGGCCTAAGATCATATTTTTTTATTTCATCAAAAATTTGAGCAATATAGTGTGTTTTAGTGCATTAAAATAAAAAAAAGTGTATTTTTTCCACAAAAAATGCGTTTGAAAAATCGCTGCGCAAATACTGTGTGGAAAAAAAAAATGCAACACCCACCATTTTAATCTGTAGGGCCTTTGCTTTAACATTATATATAGTGTTTGGGGGTTCAACGTAATTTTCTTGCAAAAAAAAAATATGTTTTCATGTAAACAAAAAGTGTCAGAAATGGCTTTGTCTACAAGTGGTTAGAAGAGTGGGTGACGTGTGACATAGGCTTCTAAATGTTGTGCATAAAATGCCAGGACAGTTCAAACCCCCCCCCAAATGACCCCATTTTGGAAAGTAGACACCCCAAGCTATTTGATGAGAGCAATGTTGAGCCCATTAAATATTTTTTTTTTTTGTCCCAAGAGATTGAATAATGAAAAAAAAAAAAAATATATATATTTTTTTTACAAAAAGTTGTCACTAAATGATATATTGCTCAAACATGTCATGGGCATATGTGGAAATACACCCCAAAATACATTCTGTTGCTTCTCCTGAGTACGGGGATACCACATGTGTGGGACTTTTTGGGAGCCTAGCTGCGTACGGAACCCCAAAAACCAATCACCGCCTTCAGGCTTTCTAAGGGTGTAATTTTTTTATTTCACTTCTCACTGCCAATCACAGTTTCGGAGGCCATGGAATGCCCAGATGGCATAAAACCCCCCAAAATGACCCCATTTTGGAAAGTAGACACCCCAAGCTATTTGCTGAGAGGTATGGTGAGTATTTTGCAGATCTCGCTTTTTGTCACAAAGTTTTTAAAATTGAAAAAAATAAAAAAAAAATTTTTTTTCTTTACTTTCTTCATTTTCAAAAACAAATGAGAGCTGTAAAATACTCACCATGCCTCTCAACAAATAGCTTGGGGTGTCTACTTTCCAAAATGGGGTCATTTGGGGGGGTTTTGTGCTATTTTGGCATTTTATGGCCTTCGAAACGGTGATAGGTAGTGAGGAGTGAAATCAAAAATTTGCACCCTTAGAAATCCTGAAGGCGGTGCTTGGGTTTCGGGGCCCCGTACGCGGCTAGGCTCCCAAAAAGTCCCACACATGTGGTATCCCCATACTCAGGAGAAGCAGCAAAATGTATTTTGGGGTGCAATTCCACATATAACTATGGCATGTGTGCGCAATATATCATTTAGTGACAACTTTTTGAAAAAAAAAAAAAAATCTTTTTTATTTTTGTCTTATTCAATCACTTGGGACTAAAAAAAAAAATTTTCAATGGGCTCAACATGCCTCTCAGCAAATAGCTTGGGGTGTCTACTTTCCAAAATGGGGTCATTTGGGGGGGTTTTGTACTTCTCTGCCATTTTAGCACCTCAAGAAATGAAATAGGCAGTCATAAATTAAAAGCGGTGTAAATTCCAGAAAATGTACTCTAGTTTGTAGACGCTATAACTTTTGCGCAAACCAATAAATATACGCTTATTGGCATTTTTTTTACTAAAGACATGTGGCTGAATACATTTTGGCCCAAATGTTTGACTAAAATTGAGTTTATTAGATTTTTTTTATAACAAAAAGTAGAAAATCTCTTTTTTTTTCAAAATTTTCGCTTTTTTTCCGTTTATATCGCAAAAAATAAAAATCACAGAGGCAATCAAATACCATCAAAAGAAAGCTCTATTTGTGGGAAGAAAAGGACGCAAATTTCGTTTGGTTACAAAATTGCATGACCGCGCAATTACCAGTTAAAGTAGTGCAGTGCGAAATTGAAAAAAGACCTCTGGTCCTTTGGCTGCCAAATGGTCCGGGGCTGAAGTGGTTAAAGATCGTTTATTACAAAAATTGATATATGAAATATTAACACACGTAAAAAATATATATAAAGGTAAAAAAGAAATGGAATGTTCAAACAGTACTTGAATTGCAAGGTACAGAGTATAAATGTATCTTGTAAAGATTATCTCACACCCGACGCGCTTCGGAGATTAGTAGTTTCCTCCTTCTTCTGAGGTGAGAGTATAACAACATTCCTATTATATAGAAAAATATAATGATAAGATAGTATATCATGATGTAAATACCTATAAATATACTAACAGTTACAAAAACTGAAGAATTGTATAAACATAAGCTTAAAGATAAGTGAAAACGCTAGTCGTCTCATTGACTACTTCTTAAAACCCTATGTCATGGCTTTGCCGTCATATGTGAAGGATACTACGCATTTCTTGCAAATCATAGACAATCTTCTTATACCAGAACATGTGTTTCTGGTGACAATCGATGTTGAGGCGCTATATAGTTCTATTCCCCATGGAAAAGGCATAGCAGCCATCAAACATATCTTACAAAAAGACAGGAGTGTCCATCGCGTATACGGCAAATTCATTACCACCTTACTTGAATTCATCCTGGAGCATAATATCTTCACCTTCAATGGCTCCCACTACCTCCAGGTGCAGGGGGTGGCGATGGGGACCTGCTGTGCCCCATCCTACGCCAACCTTTACCTGGGGGAGTGGGAGCAAATGGTCCTAGACGATGATGACTTGTCGATGTACACGGACCACATCTTAGGGTGGTACCGGTACATCGACGAAATCTTCATCGTCTGGGACGGCCCACCGCATATGTTGGAGCAGTTTCTGTCCAGGATAAATAGGAACAACTTTAATCTCAACTTTACCATGTCATACAACTTTAACAACATTGCGTTTTTAGATGTGGAAGTATACAAGGGTGAGGAAGGTAATCTACTCACTAAAATATATATAGGAAGCCAACAGCTGGCAATGCAATTTTGCATGGGACCAGCTTTCACCCCAAACCCTTATTAAATTCTATACCGTATGGCCAATTTCTAAGAATTAGGCGCAATTGCGCCAACGATGCCATTTTCAAACAAGAAGCGGATAATTTACGCGATCGTCTTTTAGAGAGGGGATACTCACACGCCTCCCTAAAGAGGTCGTATCAGCAGGCATGTTTACGCAGTAGAGACCAGCTCATATATTAAAAAAAAAACAAGGACGACACCAACCCTCTTAGAATTATATCTAAATACAGCAATCAGGAACAACAGATAAGAAAAATTGTGGACAAATATTGGCACCTTTTAACTCAGGATTCCACCTTGGGCCCATTCATTACGGAAAAACCTCTATTTACGTTTAGGAGAGCCATATCTCTGAGCGACCAAATCATCAGTAGCGAGTTCAGTAACAATAAGAAAAATCATTGTAAATATAAGGGCACATATATGTGTGGATCCTGTAATTATTGTAAATTTATGTGGGTGGAAAAAAAAAACAAATTACCAGATGGTCAAATCTTTAAAGCAAAACATTTCGCGAACTGCAAAACGATAGGGGTCATATATCTGTTACAATGTGATTGTTCATGTTTCTATATAGGGAAGACGAGTTGGAATTTTGGAAAAGAGCGTATAAACACATTATTAGCATGCAAACATGTGATCCAGATCTCCCACTGGGGAGACATACAACTATTGTTCATGCGGCCAAATTTCCGAGGATTAAATTCCTCATTTTGGATCGCATCCATCCAAATCCGAGAGGAGGTGACTGGAATAAGTCCCTCCTCCAATTAGAAGCACGCTGGATCTTCAGGTTAAAAGCAACTCAGGCCCCGGGCCTTAATGAGGCTATATGGTTTAAACCCTTTTTGGAGGGTTTTTCATCCGGAGGGATGGAAAAATGACTTTTGAAATATTATATGGTCACCGCACACCCCTCCGTGTCTATCCCTTTCTCTATAAAGAAATCTATACTGCTTGAAAGGATAAATAAACACAAAAATCCTCCTTTTTTTTTCCCCCCCTTCTATCACCCAGCGGACATGCGCAGTCCGCCGGTGAGGCATGACGTGCCGGCGGGAGCTGTAGGCGGGTCCAGGCCACGATGCGTGACCATTCATTGGCGCGCGGGGACCCGGATGCGCGCGCAGCACTCGGGGGCCGGATTAGAGAGACCTACCCATCTCCCTGCCTCTCATCAATCAGCTGTATTCCCAACAGCTGTTTGAGAGACAGGGGGTAATATAGAACGTAATGCTCGCTCCTCTCAGAACCCACACTTGTCGGGCTGAGGAGGAGACGAGCAGTCAGATTTTCCATTAAGGTAAATAAACTTTTTTTGCCACTTTTCCCACTACTTAAATTTAAAAATTTGAATTTAACTCTCCCCCCCCCCCCCCTTCGATATATTACAGCTCTCCCCGGGTTGTTACCACTTAATGTTTGCTTTTTATTAGTAACTGAGATCTTTTGATCTCAACAAAATCTACCCAAACACCTACTAGCATAAACCTCCCTGCATCTACCTCTGCTATATGCTTAAGATACGTCAATTAATATACAATACAGCATAATATATATAAACGTGGGTTAATATGCAGTAGATGCTCAATTGATCAGATGAACGATAAAATTATTGAAAAAATCCTTACAAATAAACATATACATATAGAAATTATATACGCAAATATTATAGTTTATATTTATCACCCCTAATGGGCTTTTGAATCAACATACACCTTTGTGTCAATGTTGCTCCCCTGCATACCCCACGTCTATATTTTATATTATATCCATTCTATTTTTACTGCCAGACCTAGAAACACACCATATATTATGGTCCTTTAAGGACAACACTTATGGATATAATTCCTGCATCAACCAGCTGCATAACGGTCTAAAATATGTGCGACAATACTTTTATATGCGTATTGATATATGATATATACAAAATGTGCAACATTGCTTCCATACAAGTATCGATATATGCCCCGGGGGGAGTAATTTCCTTAATTCCCTAATTTACTATTATAGACATTTTTGGTTATTCTTTCTCTAAGAGCCATTGGTTTAAGTACAATCTGTACAGCGAAAAGATCTTAGGATCAGCGGTGCAGTTAACCAAGACACAATAACAGGTATTTAAAACAGGTTATGAATGCATAACTTGTCTCTAAACAAGAATTTTTCCCGTTATGGCAACTGATAAACTTATATACGTTTGTATATGTTTTACTCTATTGGGCTCTCATACTGCTATCCGACCCCAGTGTGCCCTCTTGGCGTCCTCCCATTTTTCCACCGTGACATATATAACAACTCCAACAGTTGGAGCAGTCTGCGGCATCTTTTACCCTCTGGATGCCCGGCTCCTCTTTTTGTTGATGGGTATTCGTTTCTTGTTAAACAATGCCTCTTAAGAGAACATATGGTGAAGAAGCTCCTCCTCCCAGCCGTTGCTTTTAGTTTCAATAAATTTTTATTTGAAAACATGTGAAAAACATTTACATTAATAATGCGCGCAGCGCAACGATTTATCACTTTTAGTACAAACAAAACAAATTTGCATCTTCAATGTGATCCGCTTGAACCTCATATATCATCATTGACTTAGTTTCAACAATCATGCTAACATTTGTAATCTTCCAACTTTAATTATAGAAAAGTGCTGGTTTTACCTCCTATATTGCAACATGGGGTCTTAACTGAATAGTATGGTTTTGGGTGGATGGTCCAGCCCCTCAGCGCCCCTCAAGGGATCACACTGCACCAAGGGGATAGCCCCCACCCGTTTTAAGTTAGATTATGCGACTCCTGTGCTTTTAATTTTAATGTCACTCGTGTGTGTCATTCTTGTATTTATTCTACTGTATAGTTTGCTGTTTATCAGCTGAAAGATCTAGTATTAATAAGATGTTTGTGAGTCTAGTTTAATCTTGATAGGCTTACTGTTCGTGATGTACTGATAAATAAAAGACTGTAAATGTATAGAAAAGAAAAGAAGTAGGAAAAGTGGGTTTAGACAGGGAAGGGGAGGGTGAAGTGTGATGCACATGAGATGTGGTTCGGCTCGTTGGATAAAGTACATTATCTTATTATGTGATCAAAAAAACGAGTGTAGAGAGTAGAAAGGGTGTCAAGTGCCATTCCATTTTTGGTACCAATCTACCCATGGTTTCCAAGTTTGGCACTTGGTTGCATAAGTACCCTCTGAAGCAGCGAACATCAGTTCATATGATATGTGTAGGCTCGTAGTACGAATTACTTCATTGATAGAAGGGGGCTCAGTTTTTAGCCATTTCCTTGTAAGTTCTAATCTGGCACTATTAAGGACCTGTGTTGTGACATGTCTCATCTGATAGGGTATTGTTTCCATTTCAAGTGAGAGTAAGGCCATACCTGGGGTGGCAGGACAGTTAAGCTGAATTATGTTTCGGATCATATGAAAAACTGCATGCCAATACTTTCCTATTTTAGGGCATGCCCACAGGATATGCAAGATAGAGCCTCTATGCCCGCAGTTCCTCCAGCAGAGCGGAGATGCATTAGGTTTGAATCCCGCTATACGTGTAGGGGTCATGTACCACCTAAGGAATATTTTTTGATATAACTCCCATGAATTCGCACTTTTGGAGGCTTTGTAAATAGAGGAGATAGCTAGTTGCCATTGTTCAACAGTGTAGGATGTGTTAAAGTCTATTTCCCTCATGGTGGGGGATTTGGAACATACCGATTTCATATTAAGAAGGCCATAAAAAAGTTAGATACCTTTGATAGAGGATGTGGGGTTTGTCATATATAGGTATACATTCCAGGGGACTTTGGAGTTAATATTTGTGAGGGATGTCAGTAGATGGGAGATTTGCATATATATGAATTGGTCTTTAGTTTCTAAGTTATGCTCAACTTGTAATGCTCTGAAGGATTTCAGTGCGGGCCCTATGTATAGGTCACCTACATTTTTGATCCCCCTATGTGTCCAGTGACTAATGCCTAAATCAGGTATAATAAGCTCTAGGCTTGTGATAGGTGTTGGGATGGATTTTAACGGTATATCTGATTCAGGTAGTTTCAGGATAATATTCCATGCAAGGAGGGAAGCTTCAATAGTTGGTGAGAGCCTGGAGGGATGAGACATGTGCTCGGATACCAATAGTAGATCAGGGAGTCTATGATTAGGAGATTGAAACCTCTCCAGGGTTTGCCATCTCGTCTCATGGTTGCCAGGGAGCCACAATTTCAATTGTGCTAAGATGGCTGCGTAGTAATAATCTTTTAATAGCACATGACCCACACCTCCCGCTCTTTTTGATTTGATTAATTTGTGGAATGCACATTTGGCTCTCTTTCCTTGCCAAAGGAATCCATTGATCGCGGCTTGTGCACGAGCAAAGAATCTGTCTGGCACTGGAATAGGGAGAGTTCGGAACAGATATATAAATTGAGGTAGTAATATCATTTTAAAAGCCGCTAGGCATCCTGACCAAGTGGATTCAGTTTTGGATATAGATTGTAGCTTTTGAGGTAGATGAAAAAAAAAGTGGGTGTAGTTTGCTTCCACTAACTTGTTTGTGTCTGCTGTCAAAATTACTCCTAGGTATTTTATACCTTCTTCTGTCCATTTGTATGGGAACTGTTTCTGAAGTCTATCTGATGTGTGTCTATCTACGCCTAATCCCAAGATGTACGATTTGTTATCATTGACCTTGTAATAGGACACTTTATTGAACAAGCCTAGAGCTTCGTGCGCCGCTGCCAGGGAGGAACCCACCTCCGTCAATATCATGATAATGTCATCTGCAAATAGACTTATGGAATGGTTATCCTGGCCAATGGGGAATCCCAATATTTTCGGGTGGTTTCTGATGTACGTGGCTAAAGGTTCCATCAGTAGATTAAAAATAAGGAGGGAGAGTGGACACCCTTGTCTGGTCCCATTTGTAATATTGAAAAGTTTAGAAATAGAACCAGACATAAACACCTTGGCAGATGGATCGGAGTATAGAGCCATAATGGCTGGAAGAATAGGGCCTGAGAATCCAAACGCTTCCAGTGTTCTGACTAGATACAGCCAATGGATTCGGTCGAAGGCCTTCTCTGCGTCCAGAGTCAGGAGCAGAGAAGGTCTTCGCTGCTTTTTTGCTAAGTGGATAATATTGATCATGCGTCTGGTTGCGTCAGAGGTTTGTCTATGTTTAGTGAAACCCGACTGGTCGGGATGGATTAAAGTGGGTAGTATATCTACTAGGCGGGAGGCAATAAGTTTGGCATAGACTTTCAGGTCTATGTTTAATAAAGAAATTGGCCTGAAATTGGAGGGGACAGTGGGTTCCTTTCCTGACTTTGGCAGAGCGACTGTCATGAAGATCCTGCCAGAAACCTAAACCCGGGTCGTCCCGGCCCTCAGATTCCATTGCGCATGCGCATGCGCGCCCGGGCGCGTGCACGTGTGCAGCCGTGCACAGCGAGACGGGCGCGCGCTCTAGTTAGCGCCAGCCAGCCTATTTAAACTTGACCTGAGCAGATGCCCTTTGCTGTCTGCTCTACAGCGTTGTGGTGTGTGTAATCTGATCCTGATTTATCTGTCCTATTGACCCGGCTTACCTGTGACTACCCAGCTATCTGCCTGTACCCGACCCCGGCTTGTTGTGATTCCTGACCTGATGAACTCTGATTATCTGCATGGTCCCTGTCCGGTCTGCAGTCTGATTCCTGTAACGAACCTGATCACCTGCATTTCTCCAGCCCATTCAGTGGTTCTGTTTCCTGTTCCCAGTCTGATCCTCTGCACAGATCCTACCTACTCTGCTGACCAGTCTGCTAAGCTGTTTGTCCAGATCCAGCCAGCTCTGCTATCCTGTTTACCTGTGAGCCTGCTTACCTGTTCAGTTCCAGTCTACTCTGCTGACCAGTCTGCTAAGCTGTTTGTCCAGATCCAGCCAGCTCTGCTCCACCGTGTCCGCTAAGTTGACTTGGTCACTCTACCGGTCTGTTGATCCTGCCAGGCACCCGTGCTCCTCCTCACTCCTGGGTCTCCTGTCCCCACACCAGGGAACCAGGAGTGGGAGACGCAAGGGAGGTCTCTCTCTGCAATTTCGGGCTCGCACCACCAGGTACGTGACAGTAGCAGACAGCCATGTCTGAGCCCGAGCAGGGAGCCCCCGCCATGGAGGGGTTATGCCAACACCTGGCAGGACTGACCGAGGCGGTGAAGAATCTCCAACAGGGGTATACCCGGCTGGAGGAACGGGTACTGGCCCTGTCCGGTTCTACCAGTACCCAAGGAACCTCACACCCGGCAACACCCCCAACGGGGCCTGCACCTGCCCAAACTATAGTGATGCTACCACTTGAGCCTAAGGTCCCCACTCCAGAGAAGTTTTCAGGTGCCCGTGGTAGTTTCAGGACTTTCCGCAATTCTTGCAAACTCCATTTTGCTCTATAACCTAGGACCTTCTCTTTAGAGACCACCAAGGTGGGCTTTGTGGTTGCCCTACTGACTGGGGATCCCCAAATCTGGGCCCACCGTCTCGTGGAACAGAAGGATGCAGCATTGGCCAGTCTCACCACCTTTTTTGACGCCATGGCGCAGTTATATGAGGACCCCCAACTCTCAACCACTGCGGAAGCCGCCCTACGTTCCCTTCAACAGGGTCGGCGACCAGCAGAGAACTATGTGGCTGAGTTTAGGCGTTGGGGTGCCGACACTGACTGGAACGACGCTGCTCTTCGTCACCAATTCCGCATGGGCCTCTCAGACGCGCTCAAGGACGAGCTCGCCAGAGTAGGGGTTCCTCAGACCCTGAACTCCCTCATAGACTTAAGTATCCAAATCGATCGGCGCCTACGGGAGCGTAGGGCCGAACGAACCTTGGGGTCCCCAAGACCTACCTGGATGCTCCCCAGGGCCCCAAGCCATTTCCGCTCTGCTTCCTCTGCCAGGCCTGTTCATACCTCCACGGCATCGGAACCCATGCAGCTAGGACTCCTGCGGCCTTCTCTCACCCCAGCAGAACGTCAGAGACGCCGCAGCAACAATTTGTGCCTGTACTGCGGAGAGCCAGGTCACTATGTCCGAAATTGCCCGGCTAAACTCCGTAAGTTTCCCACTATTCTTTCCAGTTATGTTGATCCAGTGACCGGGGGTTTCGGCTCATCTTGCCCTTTCTGTCTCCTTCCAGCTCCCAGGAAGGACCCTGTGGACCACCGCCATCATTGACTCTGGGGCCTGTAGTTGCTTCATGGACTCTGTTTTTGCTGCCCGGCATCAGATTCCTCTTCTTCCGAGGGAACAGGGATTGTCTGTCCATCTGGCAGATGGATCCACCTTTAAATCTGGCCCGGTAACCCAGGAGACTGCCCCATTGCACACAGTGATCTCTGAATCACACCAGGAACTTTTACGGCTGGACATAATCTCTTCTCCCTTGTTTCCGGTCATTTTGGGTATTCCCTGGCTGCAAGCACATAATCCAGCTATCAACTGGGCCACAGGAGAAGTGGCCTTTTCCTCTCCCTATTGCCGAAGGTCCTGCGGCTCCATGGTTTCCGCAGGACCCTCTGCCCTGCTCTGCCTGGAAACTGAGGCAGGTCTACGTCAGTCTATCCCCGAAGCCTACCATGCCTACCTGGATGTGTTCAGCAAACAAAAGGCAGATGTGTTGCCACCCCACAGGCCTTATGACTGTCCCATTGAACTTCTTCCCGGGGCCAAGATTCCCTTCGGCAGGGTTTTTCCCCTAACAGAGGTGGAGCAGGGGAAACTGAAGGACTACATTGACGATAACTTGAAAAAAGGTTTTATCCGCCCGTCCACATCTCCTGCAGGTGCGGGAATATTCTTTGTAGAAAAAAAGGACCATTCCCTTAGACCCTGTGTGGACTATCGTGCCCTAAACGAGGTCACTGTCAAAAACCGCTACCCTCTTCCCTTGGTTCCAGAACTGTTTCAGAGGCTTGGCACGGCCTCCATTTTTTCTAAATTGGACCTCAGAGGGGCATACAATTTAGTTCGCATAAAGGATGGGGATGAATGGAAGACGGCATTTCGGTCCCGGTTTGGACACTTTGAGTACCTGGTGATGCCCTTCGGACTCTGTAACGCCCCCGCTACTTTCCAGTCCTTCATTAATGATGTGCTTCGGGACTTCCTTGATGTTTTTGCTGTTGTTTATCTTGATGACATACTAATTTTCTCTTCCTCCCTAGAGTTGCATCGTGGACATGTCAAAAGTGTTCTGGGTCGCCTCCGGCAACATGGCCTCTATGCCAAGGCCGAAAAGTGCCTCTTCGAAGTGGAAAGCATACCCTTCTTGGGCTTGATCATCTCCAGTAGGGGCATTCGGATGGACCCCCAGAAGATCACAGCCATCCTGGACTGGCCCATTCCCGCAGATAAGAAGGGTATCCAGCGATTTATTGGTTTCGCCAATTTTTATCGCAAATTCATTAGAGGATTCTCGGCCATAGTGGCACCCATTACACAGCTCACCAAACAAGGTACCGGCTTCCATTGGTCTCCCGAAGCCCAGGGGGCCTTTGAGGCCCTCAAAGGGCTCTTTACCTCCGCTCCTATCCTGAAGCATCCGGACCCTTCACTACCCTTCGTTTTGGAAGTGGACGCCTCTGAGATAGCTGTAGGAGCAATTCTGTCCCAGAGACAGGGCATCAAGGCCCTGCTGCACCCCGTGGCATTCTTCTCACGAAAGCTATCCCCAGCCGAGAAGAACTACGATGTGGGAGATCGGGAGTTATTGGCAATAAAAACCGCCCTTGAGGAATGGCGCTACCTGCTGGAGGGGGCTACTCACCCAATCTTGATCTTCACGGATCACAAGAACCTAGAGTACCTGAAGACTGCCAAAAGGTTGAAACCTAGACAGGCCCGATGGGCCTTATTTTTCTCTCGTTTTACTTTTCACGTGACCTATCGTCCGGGTTCCAAGAACGCGAAGCCGGACGCTTTGTCTCATATGTACCACAAATCCCAGGATGGTTCCCCTCCAGACACTATCCTTGCCCCTGGAAATTTCCTTCTGCTACAGGAAGACTTGCTGTCCCAGCTCAGGCGGGCTTCCAGTGGCCTCATACCCACTCCTGGACCTGGGTTGCAAGCCAAGGATGGTCTACTGTGGCATGAGGATAAAATTTTCATTCCCGAGGGTCTGCGGGTAACCATTCTGGAATTATGCCATGACCATAGACTTGCCGGACACTTTGGTGTCACCAAAACTACTGAATTGGTACAACGTACCTTCTGGTGGCCTCAGCTAAGAGAAGACTGCAGGAAGTTCGTAGAGACATGCACTGTATGTATACGGAGCAAGAGTTACAGGACCAAAGCCTGGGGTCTACTCAAGCCGTTGCCAGTCCCAGACCGTCCCTGGAAGATGCTGTCCATTGACTTCATCGTGGAACTGCCCCCAGCAGAAGACCACACTACGATCTTTGTAATAGTTGATCGCCTGTCAAAGATGGCACACTTTGTTCCTATGAAGGGCACCCCTTCTTCTTCAGAAACCGCACAGGTGTTCATCCGAGAAGTCATCAGACTCCATGGGGTACCGGCCAACATAGTGTCCGACCGAGGGGTACAATTTACCTCTCGGTTCTGGAAATCGCTCTGTAAGGCCCTCAATATTGAACTATCATTTTCATCCGCCTATCACCCTCAAACCAATGGGCAAACCGAGAGGACCAACCAGACCTTGGAACAATATCTACGGTGCTTCTCCTCATTTACCCAGGACGATTGGATCTCCCTGTTACCAGTTGCCGAATTTGCATATAACAATGCCATCCACTCTGCCACCCAACAGACGCCCTTCTTCGCCAATTATGGCTTTCACCCTTCGTTCTTGCCCAATTCTCTCCCTGAATGTACTGTGCCCGCAGTTCAGAAAAAGATTGACTTCTTTGCTTCCAATAACCAACTCCTGCAGGACACCATGGCCCGGACCCAGGAACATAATAAAACAGTTTTTGACCGAAAGAGGCGCGGAGAGTTGGTACTGGCACCAGGTGACACAGTATGGCTTTCTACCTTAAATCTAAGGATGGCTTGTCCCTCGAAGAAACTGGGCCCTAAGTTCTTAGGTCCCTTTCCAGTTAAACGGAAAAAAAATGAAGTAGCCTATGAATTGGAACTCCCAGACTCCCTCAAGGTCCACCCGGTCTTCCATGTTTCCCTGCTGAAACCCTCCACTCCTAACCCTTTTCCCAACAGGAGAACAGTACCCCCGGATCCAGTCCTGATAGATGGCGAGGAGGAATATGAAGTGGAGGCCATCCTAAATGTTAGGAGAAGGAGAAATCGGAATCAGTTCCTGATTAAATGGAAGGGCTATGGCCCTGAAGAAAATTCCTGGGAGCCCGAGTGCAATATCCACGCTAAGAGTCTAGTTCAAGCCTTTAAGAGAGCCCATCCTGAGAGATTTGCCCAGAGGGGCACCCGGAGGTTGCCCCTAGGGGGGGGCAATGTCATGAAGATCCTGCCAGAAACCTAAACCCGGGCCGTCCCGGACCTCAGATTCCATTGCGCATGCGCGCCCGGGCGCGTGCACGTGTGCAGCCGTGCACAGGGAGACGGGCACGCGCTCTAGTTAGCGCCAGCCAGCCTATTTAAACTTGACCTGAGCAGATGCCCTTTGCTGTCTGCTCTACAGCGTTGTGGTGTGTGTAATCTGATCCTGATTTATCTGTCCTATTGACCCGGCTTACCTGTGACTACCCAGCTATCTGCCTGTACCCGACCCCGGCTTGTTGTGACCATCCTTCTGCCTCATCCATTGTACCTCAACACCAGTTTGATTCCTGACCTGATGAACTCTGATTATCTGCATGGTCCCTGTCCGGTCTGCAGTCTGATTCCTGTAACGAACCTGATCACCTGCATTTCTCCAGCCCATTCAGTGGTTCTGTTTCCTGTTCCCAGTCTGATCCTCTGCACAGATCCTACCTATTCTGCTGACCAGTCTGCTAAGCTGTTTGTCCAGATCCAGCCAGCTCTGCTATCCTGTTTCCCTGTGAGCCCGCTTACCTGTTCAGTTCCAGTCTACTCTGCTGACCAGTCTGCTAAGCTGTTTGTCCAGATCCAGCCAGCTCTGCTATCCTGTTTACCTGTGAGCCTGCTTACCTGTTCAGTTCCAGTCTACTCTGCTGACCAGTCTGCTAAGCTGTTTGTCCAGATCCAGCCAGCTCTGCTATCCTGTTTACCTGTGAGCCTGCTTACCTGTTCAGTTCCAGTCTACTCTGCTGACCAGTCTGCTAAGCCGTTTGTCCAGATCCAGCCAGCTCTGCTATCCTGTTTACCTGTGAGCCTGCTTACCTGTTCAGTTCCAGTCTACTCTGCTGACCAGTCTGCTAAGCCGTTTGTCCAGATCCAGCCAGCTCTGCTATCCTGTTTACCTGTGAGCATGCTTACCTGTTCAGTTCCAGTCTACTCTGCTGACCAGTCTGCTAAGCTGTTTGTCCAGATCCAGCCAGCTCTGCTATCCTGTTTACCTGTGAGCCTGCTTACCTGTTCAGTTCCAGTCTACTCTGCGGACCAGTCTGCTAAGCTGTTTGTCCAGATCCAGCCAGCTCTGCTATCCTGTTTACCTGTGAGCCTGCTTACCTGTTCGGTTCCGGCCTACTCTGCTAACCAGTCTGCTAAGCTGCCCGTCCAGTTCCTGTCAGCTCTGCTAACCTGTTTACCAGTGGTCCAGCTCATCAGTCTGTATCCAGCCTTCCCTGCTATCCAGGCCTCCACCGTGTCCGCTAAGTTGACTTGGTCACTCTACCGGTCTGTTGATCCTGCCAGGCACCCGTGCTCCTCCTCACTCCTGGGTCTCCTGTCCCCACACCAGGGAACCAGGAGTGGGAGACGCAAGGGAGGTCTCTCTCTGCAATTTCGGGCTCGCACCACCAGGTACGTGACAGCGACTATCAGGGCTTCCAGCATTTCCGGTGGGAAAGAGGCAGAGGCAGCTGCTTTTGCAAACACTGGAGCTAGGAAGGGGATTAATATATTTTTGAATTCCTTGTAGTACTCGCTACAAAACCCATCAGGTCCCGGGGATTTGTTCAAGGGTAGTGAGTCAATAGTTTTTTGGATTTCCGCTTCGGTGAACGGGAGGTTTAAAGAGTGTAGCTGTTGAGGTGATAATTTGGGTAGTGACAGATTGCTTAAGAAGTCATTTATCACCCGGAGGTCTAGTTGAATGGTAGTGGTATCATCCTTTAAATTATATAAGGATCCATAGTAATGGCTAAAGTCATCTGCGATTTTTTGGGGATGGAATTCTTTCTTACCAGTGGCTGGGTGAATGATAAAGGGAATTTTGGACTTATATCTGTGGCCCTGAAGGTTCTGGGCGAACAGTTTCCCAGCTTTACTACCATTAACATAATAGTTCATTTTAAGCCGTTTAGTGGCTTTTTCAAATCTATCAAGGAGGTGAAGTCTAAGTTCATATCTAAGTTGCGATAATTTCTGCAAGGTGTTTTGATCAAACTGCACTTTGTTTTTGGTTTCTAATTCTGAAATTTGCCTCATTAGCTCGGTTGTTTTTTGTTGCCTCTGCCTCTTTGCCCTTGCCCCAATCTGGATGAACATGCCTCTTATGAACGCTTTGTGGGCGTTCCACAACATAATAGGACATTTAACAGAATGAGCATTATCGTTAAAGAAGTTATTCCGATGTTTTATAATTTGGTCTTTGGTTTCGGGTTGTTGCAATAGGAAAGTATTTAGCCTCCGTATTGGGTTTGGCCTGGGGTAGGCTGCGTTGGCAAGAGTTAAGACGATAGAAGCATGATCAGACCAAGTTATATTATTTATGCGGACATCTTTAGTGTTAAACAAGACCTGTTGATCTACTATGGCAAGGTCTATCCTAGTATATATTTTGTGAGGGGCTGAAAAAAAAGTAAAGTCTCTTTCGTTCCCGTTAATACATCTCCAGGCGTCATATACTGCGTGTTTCTGAATGGAAGAGTTCAATGAAAGGGGGCTGCATAGGGGGGTGAACGTTGAGTCCATCTCTGGATCCGGAGTAAGATTAAAGTCTCCGCAAAGAATCAAAGGGCCTTTCTGGCATTTCCTAATTTTCCTCATCAGCTTGTTAAAGAAATGCACTTGACGCTTGTTGGGAGAGTAGGCTGTCGCTATTGTATATGGTGCAGAGTTGATTGTGCAGATTAAAATCAAGTATCTGCCTAGTGCGTCCCAGATCTCCTGAATGAGCGTGAATGCCACTGTGTCACGTATTGCTATTAATACTCCTTTGGTTTTAGAATCTGCATTAGCCGTGAAAACAAAAGGGAAGCTTCTGTGTGCACATTTCGGTGGTGCTGTGCTGCAAAAATGTGTCTCTTGAGCGCACAAGATATCTCCTTGGTGGAGCAGAGCTTCCTGCCATAAGGACTTGCGTTTCATGGGATGGTTGAGCCCTTTGGCATTGATAGAAACTATGTTAACAGCCATGGTTCACATATAAAGTAAGTCATGAGATGAAGTAACACCTCAGCCCAACACTTGATCTATAGGGTACGTTTGCTACAGTGTTGTGTTGTGGATGAAAGGACTTACTTGGATTACTTGTTGTAGCCGAGTTGGTACGGTATTGGTTTGCAGGTAGTAGTGCCTCTGACGGCGGTTTGAGAGTTCTGGCATCCTTTAGGAACTTTCTGTAGGTTCTGTGCAGAGTCGACCACGTCTCATGTGCACGAGCAGAGGATTGGGGAGGGTGGGAGAGAGAAGAGGGGAGACTGTGTACAAGAAGAACAAAAAAGACAAGAAATAAAGACAGTTTAGTAATACATCTGGGTGCAACGTAACTGGGGGGTAGTAATACCCAATGACAGCTTATCGCTGCGTAACACTGTTGGGGGTAAGTTCTGTCCTAGCGACCGCAATGGCCAGGGACAAGGTGCAGTTGATTAATCATTCCTCTGTGTCATTCAGGAGTGAGAGGTGGCATTCCTGGTTGTGACTGTTTTCCATTCCTGAGTGAGTCGACGGGGATTGCTGGATACATCAGGATCCTCTTGACTATCCGGTAGTATGTCCCACTCTCTCAAAAGGGCGATTCCTTTCTCTAAGGAGGTCACTGTGTAGGAGCGGTTGTTTCTGGTCACAGTCAACTTTGTGGGGTATCCCCACCTGTACACGATTTTATGGTTTCTTAACACTTTGGTTACTGTGTTTAAGTTTTTGCGTTTCTGCAGTGTATACTGTGATAGGTCTGCAAAAAATTGGAGATTCTGGCATGCAGTGGGAATCTGGTCTTGCTTCCTCATTATGGACATGAGTTGCTCTTTAATATGGAAGAAGTGAAGCCTGAGGATCACATCTCTGGGGATCTGGTCAGATAGGTGGGTAGGCTTGGGTAATCGGTGGATTCTGTCGATCGTGACATCTAAATCCGTGAGAGTAGGCATGAGGGATTTGAAAATGGCGGTGACATGGGCTGCTAGGTCAGATTGTAGTACGGTCTCAGGGATCCCCCTCACTTTCAGATTGTTCCTTCTGGATCTGTCCTCTAAATCTGCCATTTTAGCCTTGATCCATTCAGAGTCAGCTTCGTTTTCCTCATGTGCATCCACCAGTTCATTAATGGCAGAGGCATATTCCCCTATCTTGGACTCTATGTGATCCACTCTATTCCCTCCCTCTTGTATGTCTCTATTGATCCGATGCATGTAGCCTGCCATGTCAGATTGTAAAGAGCTCCGTAGCGACAGGAGCATGTCTTTTAAAACGGTATCCATGACCGGCATATTTTGTGTAGGGAAGACATCCGGGAGCTCCCTGGTGTCTTCCCCTGAATCTGAGGCCGGGCTCCCCGCTCTATCCAATCCTTCTGCATCAAGTCTGGGTTTTGTCTTGGCTGGGCTACAGGTATTTGTAACTGTTAGTATATGTATAGGTATTTACATCATGATGTACTATCTTATCATTATATTTTTCTATATAATAGGAATGTTGTTATACTCTTACCTCCTGAAGAAGGAGGAAACTACTAATCTCTGAAACGCGTCGGGTGTGAGATAATCTTTACAAGATACATTTTTTTTTTAAATTTTTTTATTTGGTTGTACATTGGACAAAAACAAACTGTAGAGTACACTTAACAGTACAAGTTTTAACAGTCCAAACATATTTTAAACATATTTAAAGCACGACAATCATATGCCATTACACATTATGAACTCTGCCGAATCACTTCAGATAAAGGTGTCTCTGTCATATCTGTGATTAGGGTAATAATTAGAAAGGTGGTCTGCCAGATGATCTATAAACTACCCATGTCATTCTGCCCAAGGGGAGGGGTCAGCACTGTCGGACCCCTTGCTCCCCTGTACTTGCGAACTCGCTTCTCATACAGCAACTTGGAAATTGCAGATGAAGTTATCGGCTATGTTTAGAGGAAAGGAATGAGAAATAGAAGAAGGAAGTTGGAAAAAAGGAAAGGAGGGATACAAAACAAAAATGGGGGGGGGGGGGAGGGGGGATATGTCAGGCCATCATTGCCCATGTAGGGGTAATGTGTCCGCCCACCTAGTGTTTGGTTAAATGAGTCAAGCGTTTAACCGATTTCTGGGGTAATAGCAGGGGTTATCTCATGTATATATTCCTGTGTACCAGTAAAGTATCTCCAGGGTCTCCACTTATCACAGAATTGTTCTTCCCTGTTGTATAGGGTGGCTGTCAGTTCTTCCATCTTAAGGATGTGATTAACTTTCGAGTACCACAGGACCCTGGTCGGGGGTTGGGGCTGACGCCACAATGCTGGAATGCAAGCCCTTGCCGCATTTAGTAGTTGCATCGTCAATGTCTTTTTGTACTTTTGTACTCTGATAGGTGGAGAAGGCACGCAGCAGGGTTATCTTTTAGTTCTACAGAAGTCAAACTTTTTATTGTCGCCGTCACCTCCTCCCAGAACGTCCCCAGTGCCGGGCAAGCCCAAAAGATGTGCCCCATGGTTCCTACGCCCGTATTGCACCTCCAACATTTATCTGGAATCGAATTACTGAACTTGATAAGTAAGTACGGGACCCTATACCAACGAGAGACTATGCTATGGAGGCCTTGTGCGCTAATACCAGAATTTTTTCCGTTTGCTGTGGGGTGAATTGGGTTTCCAGGTCCCTTTCCCAATGATGAATAAATGTTGGGGTTGGCATTTCGTCTAGATTAAGTAACATGTTGTACAGAAGGGAGAGGGTGTGCCGAACCGGGTCGCTTTTGTGGCAAATGGATTCAAAAGGAGTTAAATTTCGTGGTGTGTAAGAACTCTTTTATTGCTTGCAGGAAGTGACGGAGTTGATATGTACTGAACATGTCAAGTGGTGGGTCTGTGAGCTCAGAGATAGCCTGCGAGGTCGGAAGTTCCCCTGATGGCAAAATTTCCCCTAGGCGATGTCTCCCTACTGCCGTCAGCTGTCTCAGTTTTTTGTTAGTAAAGCCTGGGGCAAAGTCTGGGTTCCCGACAATGGGAGTCAAAGGGGATGGAAGCGGTGAAATGTGTGTGTCGCGGAACAGTCTCCGTACAGTCGTCAGTTTAGCCCCTATCAGCGGATGTTCCCTCATGTCTTTTGGGAGGGCTGCCGTGAGCCACGGGGAAGTTAGTAATGGGACGGATGTGTCTTCCATCTCCGTCTCCACCCACTGTTTGTGTTCTTTGTTGCAATGCCAGTCGACTACTCTAGCTAGTAATGAAGCCCTATAATACCTACGCAAGTCCGGCAGGCCTAGTCCTCCTTTTTCTTTTGGTCTGGATAGTGTCTGCATTTTGGTTCTAGGTGGCCTACGTGCCCATATAACATTTCTAATGAGTGCCTTCAGTTGGTTAAAGAATGTCAGGGGGATTCTGATCGGTAGTGTTTGGAATATGTATATAATCCTCGGAAGTGCTGTCATCTTAAAGGCGTTACAACGCCCAAACCACGTCAGTGTCAGCGAGTGCCACTTCTCCAGGTCTACTTTCAATTTCCGCAATAGGGGGATATAGTTCTGTAGATACACATGTGCCAAGTCCGAGGTAATGTCAATACCTAGGTAGAGTATTGATTTGTCTGCCCAATGAAAAGTAAAAGATGTGCGCAGAGAGCGCGCTTCCGTCTCTGGGAAATGTTCAGAATCGTAGACTTGGCACAATTGACCTTATAGTTTGAAAGGTTGCCGTATGTCCGAACGGCTTCTAGTATGTTAGGGAGGGAGATGCAGGGGTTGGTTACAAAAAAGATCAGGTCATCGGCATACGCTGCGATCTTATGGTGTGCCGATGGTTTTTGTATGCCGGTGATGTTTGGGTTGTTCCTGACATGGCACATTAACGGTTCTAATGTTAAAATAAAAATGAGGGGGGACAGGGGACACCCCTGTCTCGTTCCATTGGCGATTGGGAAAAATTCTGAGCGCCACTCATTTATTCGTACCGCCGCAGATGGTTGCGAGTACAGAGACGAGATCCATCTCCGCATATTGGGACCTAATCCAATGTGCTCCAGGGTGGCCTGTATAAAATGCCAGGCCACCCTGTCGAAAGCCTTTTCTGCGTCAGTAGAGAGTAGGAGAAAAGGCCTTCGCTGTGTTCTCGCCGTGTGAATCAAGTTAAGGACCCGAGTCGTATTGTCCCTAGCCTCTCTCAACGGCACGAACCCCACCTGGTCCAGGTGTATCAAGCTCGGGACATGCGGTATTAGTCTGTTGGAGAGGATTTTCGCATAGAGTTTCAGATCTATATTTAAAAGCGCGATTAGGCGATAGTTCCCACACTCTGACAGGTCTTTCCCTTCCTTCGGTAATAGCGATATATACGCCCTTAATGCGTCTGTGGGCATACTATTGTTCCCTTTTAGGTTGTTATATGCACTTAGGAAGGCCTTCGCTGTGTTCTCGCCGTGTGAATCAAGTTAAGGACCCGAGTCGTATTGGCCTCTCTCAACGGCACGAACCCCACCTGGTCCAGGTACTGTCAGGGACGCCGCGTAGGTACTATAATAGGTCAGAGTGAAGCCATCCGGCCCGGTGCCTTCCTTGGTTTAGTTTGAGCCACAGCTGTCAGAAATTCTTCCGCCGTGATGTCAGACTCTAGTGAGTCGCGTATTTCAGTGGGCAAGGTTGGCATACCGGAGGCCCTGATGTATTCCTCTGCTGCTGCTTTTTTAGCTGTTATCGTCTCCCCCGCTACCCCTTCATGAAGGTTATAGAGCTTACTGTAATAGTCATAGAATTCTCTAGCTATGTCCCGTGATGTGTGTACTTTGGTACCCTGCGTGGTCGTTATGTGCGGGATAAAGGTGCGCTGCCTCTGACCTCTCAAAGCTCTGGCCAGCATAGCGCCGGGTTTATTGGAGAATTCAAAGAACGAGCGTCTTGCCCATGTCATGTTCCGTATTGTTTTTTGGTACAAGAGATCTTTTAACTCTTTCCTAGTCCTGACCAAGGATTCTAGGTGAGCTTCTGCTAATGACCGCTTATGAAGTAGTTTGAGGGAGCGCACCTTGGCTATCAGGGAATCAATTTGCTTGGTTCTCTCGTTTTTTTTGGGAACCGATTCGGATCAGCACTCCCCGCACCCCGCATTTATGTGCCTCCCAAATGCACATAGGGTTCAAGGGTGGGTTCGCATTTGGGTTTGCGTTTTCCCTGAAATAATGGGTAATAGTATCTGCTATTTCTTTACGTATCTCGGGTGTTTGTAGGAGAGACTCATTGAGTTTCCATGTGGGCGGAGAACGGGAGTCAGATTCCAAATTCAGGGTCACATGGATCGGAGCGTGGTCCGAGAAGGAGATGTGATCAATCTGGGAGGAGGCGACCAATGGCAGATCTCTATGTTGTATCTGGAAATAGTCAATTCTGGAGTAAGTGCGGTGTACCGAGGAGAAGTAAGTATAATCCCTCTCCTCTGGGTTCATGACCCGCCAGGGATCGACTAAATTCATGACTAAGTACAACATAACTCATTTTGTGCTACCCAGTTATACACTCCCACCCTTACCATTCCCAATAACGGAAACCACACTGAACTGGAGTGTAAATTAGGCCGTAGCAGCCTCCTTTATTAAATATCAAAATATAAATGAACTCTTATAAACAAATAAATAACCAATAAATAACCAATAACAGCATACCAATGAAGAAAGACACTGACGTAGGACTGTAGGACCTTACCCCCCCACCCGTTTTAACGTAATCAAAACTCGTGCACTGCGGTCATATAAACTGTAACTAGGCCTCAAGCTGACATGCTAGCTCAGAGACAAAAATATTCCCGCAGCGCAGTCATCCACCATATTCCTTACATCACTTATAAGGAATATTAACAAACGGGCCCATATCTCCAATGAGTCCCGCATCAACTTCTCTGTGGGGAGGGGGTTTCTTCTCTATACCTACGTCAGCCAACATCCGCCAATGCTACGACGTCCAAGCCAACTTGTAAAAATTTATCGAACACCTGAAAGAAAATTAGGGAGGGAGGGCGGGAACTTCTCTCTTGCTGAACTGAATCTTTCTGGGGCTGTTGCCCCTCCTCTTCCTGTTGCCAGCTCCACCCCTCCTCTTAAATCTTAAAGGGCCATACCTAAATGGCATGTTTCCTTCACTCATGCCAGCCCTGCGCCTATTCTTTCTGTTCTCTGCTGCGGGCTGTTCTTGACTAAGTACAACATAACTCATTTTGTGCTACCCAGTTATATACTCCCACCCTTACCATTCCCATTAACGGAAACCACACTGAACTGGAGTGTAAATTAGGCCGTAGCAGCCTCCTTTATTAAATATCAAAATATAAATGAACTCTTATAAACAAATAAATAACCAATAAATAACCAATAACAGCATACCAATGAAGAAAAACCCTGACGTAGGACTGTAGGACCTTACCCCCCCCCCCCACCCGTTTTAACGTAATCAAAACTCGTGCACTGCGGTCATATAAACTGTAACTAGGCCTCAAGCTGACATGCTAGCTCAGAGACAAAAATATTCCCGCAGCGCAGTCATCCACCATATTCCTTACATCACTTATAAGGAATATTAACAAACGGGCCCATATCTCCAATGGGTCCCACATCAACTTCTCTGTGGGGAGGGGGTTTCTTCTCTTTACCTACGTCAGCCAACATCCGCCACAGCAAACAAGGTTAAAACCTTAACCTTGAGCGCACTTTCACACCCTAAGCGCTCTTTCAATTCCGTCCTGTATACCCATGGTCCACATATCAGTGCCCACTGGGTTCAGATGAACCCCGTCAGCCCTCAAATATCGCCACGTATCAATCTCTAGCTCTCTGTGTCTGATAGCTAAGCCACCGTTTTTAATAAAAAACCTGCTCACCTCCTGATTAATCTTTTTTCTGGCCTTGTTTATCAGTTCTACTGACCTCGCTAAAAGCCACGAAGACCTGGCTATCATGTCCGACCATACCAGGACAGTTTTTGGAAATGCCGCCTGTAGTAGGCAGAAATCATGCTTGATATCCCTGGTATTGTCTAATTTTGTCCTCAAAACCAAATCATTCCCCCCCACATGAATCACTAAAACCTCGGGAGGCCTGTCCCATTGTGCAAATTTGTGCGCCTCCGGGACCAGACGGCTCCAAAGCATCCCCGGGAACCCCAGCCATTTAATGTACGCCTCCCCCCTGGAAAAACCTAGCTGTCTCCCGTCTGGCCTGGCATCCCAGCAAACATAGGAATGTCCCATGATCCACACGAGACTCGTCGAGGTATCTGAAAACAAAACAATAAGAAAATTCCGGTGAAACTCATCACAATGTACCACACGAAACCATGTCGGCACCTAAAACGCACACCACTCAGCAAAACGTCAAATAACTAAATCAAGCCTGACATATGACCGAAATCGCCTAGATTCCCATCTCCCAATCCGTTTAACCGCTTCTTCCGTTAGGCCCCACCTGACTGCTTCCGTCGCCGCACCAATTCTAAACGAATGCGAGGAAAATTTCTGATCCCCCAGACCCAGGACGACTAAAGATCTCCGAAAGATAGAAATAAATTGGAAACGCGACAGCGCCACCCCATCCTGATGTACTAAAAGGGGGCCATCCCCCGCTGGCCTCTGTGTCAAATAAACCTTTGTAACTAAAACGAGGCAGAGTTTGACGTCAGGAATAGCGAAAACCACCACATCCTTGCCTCGGCCCTCCTGATCCGTTTTAGATCTACGCAAACGCATCACCAGTCTATCCTCCATGTACCGAACCTCCCCCACAGCTAATCCATCCCCTGTTTTCTTGGAGGAACTCACCAGCTCCCCTATCCGAAAAGCACTGAAAAAGGCCAGCACAAAAGCTGTGCGGAAAAGCCCCACCTCATAACTGGATCTACAAACTCCGGGCAAAGTGTCCACCATTCTACCCAGCAGTGCAAACGTAACTGGTCGCCTCTCATCCCGGACCCTCTTCCCTCTGCGATAACCCTTCAATGCCTGACGTGCCCAAAACTCTTTTGTCCAATCTCTCCCCCTTGGAGCTTGAACAAAAAAGCCATGGCCGCCATAACCTTCCCCAGCCTCGACACGGAAACTCCCTGTTCCATGTGCCTAGCGACAAAATAGATAAATCGCAATCTAGTCTCTCCATTATCCGCCCCCGTGGCCTGTCCATGGAAAGCAAATATGATGAAAACGGTGTGATTTTGCAGAGACACGGATTGGCTTGGACTAGATCCTCTTGTTCTAACACCTTAAATCGATATAGGAAAAAAGGATGTATGCTCACCAGAACGAGTGGACTCCCTGTCAGCGACAGGAAGTCTAACAAGCCTGTAGAATCCGAACACCGATAGGTGGCACGTCTCTGGGGTAGACCGATGAAGTCTGTAGAGTTGTCGCTGCGATGTAATGGCAACCAAACCTCGGAGAACCCACGATGAACAATGAAGCACGACCTCAAAACCACGACCACGGATTCGATAGGGTTGATCCAACCAGTAGGCAAAATGTAGGACCAATGGCCAAGCAGACCACTTGGAATGGAGTGAACAATCTCAAGTGGTATTTCTCAAAAACATGCGGAGAGAGGAGAAAGGAGACGAACTCCAATAGTGCAGATCAGCATGGAAGGTTTTATTGAACCAAAACCACCATTACAAAAAATGAATAAAAATGTATAAAAGTGATCACAATTAAAAGATAAAAGCAGTGTGGGAATAGGTAGCACCTCGCCCTACGCGTTTCGTCTTAAGTAGACTTCAACTGGGGCATCTACCTGTTCCCCCACACTGCACACATATTTATAACTATCCATAAAATATCAACCAATCGGAAAAGATTCTATGTTTGACATATCATACATGTTGATTGGACAGATGAGCATCACATGACAGGAAGTGTGAATTTGCCAAAGTCCTGTAGCCAATCAGAAACAAAACTAAATAAATCAAATAAAATGAATGGTGGAACAAACCGTCCGTATTAGCGAATCTTGTATAACTCCTCCCAAACACATGGTGGTTTTTGGCGCCAAAAAACGTATCCAATCATCCAAAAACTATAATCACATCCAATGAAAAGGGTCTCGCTGGAGCAATCAAAATATGAGATATAGATGGCCGGATCTGACTGGTCCACTGGGGGGCCAATCAAAAATAACATGGCCGCAATGTCCAACCAAAGGTAGCGAGGACAGGAAGTAATCTGGCGCCAAAAACCTGACTGGATCCATGAGGCGCATGCAACCGCCCATCGCGTCACTAGACCGGAAGTGACGCGACGGAATCGGCGCCAGCGTCAAACAGCCAATCGTCCAAGGGGGCGGTACATCCATGTAGTGCATCCTACCGCCCATCGCGTCACTAGACCGGAAGTGACGAGACGGAAACGGCGCAGGCATCGAACGGCCCAACATATCTACGTGATGACGTCACACGTCCAAGTATGTTTAGTAACGGCCCCGTCACGTGGTGAATAACACCGCAAATGACGCGCTGAACCATCACAACAATGCGGGGCCGAACGATTGTAAGGACAACCATACACCTATGTGTATCAAATATAATACAAAAAGGGAAGAACCCAATCGTAAAATTGATGTGGATTACTCCCCCCCTTGTACTGGCCTCATCTGGTTGAAAAGTCAACACATAGACCTAATAAATGATATGGTGACCACTGGTGTTGGGAGGTGAAAAAAGGTCAAAATTGGATGAGACCTCAACATGAAAATATAAATAGGCGCCATCATGTGGTGGCTGAACATATTACACTCCACATTAATTTCTCTTTACGAACCTTCAATATGGCATAATGTCATGCAATAAATGTGAATGTGAACAATTCTATTTTAAAACGACATGTAATACATAGCAAATAACAGATATGCATATATGAACGGGACTGAAACAACTTGGGGGAGAGCAAAAAATGAAAATTAGTTATTCCAAAAAATAAAATCAGGATAAATTGATAAATGAGTTTATGTCCCACTCAAAATTCAAACCAAATGGCGAGTAGGTACGAAGCTCATAAATCCAATAGGTTTCCAAACGGGAAACCCCGCGTAGACGGGATTTACCTCTCCAATGTGGAAGGGGGCCTGGCATCCCAGCAAACATAGGAATGTCCCATGATCCACACGAGACTCGTCGAGGTATCTGAAAACAAAACAATAAGAAAATTCCGGTGAAACTCATCACAATGTACCACACGAAACCATGTCGGCACCTAAAACGCACACCACTCAGCAAAACGTCAAATAACTAAATCAAGCCTGACATATGACCGAAATCGCCTAGATTCCCATCTCCCAATCCGTTTAACCGCTTCTTCCGTTAGGCCCCACCTGACTGCTTCCGTCGCCGCACCAATTCTAAACGAATGCGAGGAAAATTTCTGATCCCCCAGACCCAGGACGACTAAAGATCTCCGAAAGATAGAAATAAATTGGAAACGCGACAGCGCCACCCCATCCTGATGTACTAAAAGGGGGCCATCCCCCGCTGGCCTCTGTGTCAAATAAACCTTTGTAACTAAAACGAGGCAGAGTTTGACGTCAGGAATAGCGAAAACCACCACATCCTTGCCTCGGCCCTCCTGATCCGTTTTAGATCTACGCAAACGCATCACCAGTCTATCCTCCATGTACCGAACCTCCCCCACAGCTAATCCATCCCCTGTTTTCTTGGAGGAACTCACCAGCTCCCCTATCCGAAAAGCACTGAAAAAGGCCAGCACAAAAGCTGTGCGGAAAAGCCCCACCTCATAACTGGATCTACAAACTCCGGGCAAAGTGTCCACCATTCTACCCAGCAGTGCAAACGTAACTGGTCGCCTCTCATCCCGGACCCTCTTCCCTCTGCGATAACCCTTCAATGCCTGACGTGCCCAAAACTCTTTTGTCCAATCTCTCCCCCTTGGAGCTTGAACAAAAAAGCCATGGCCGCCATAACCTTCCCCAGCCTCGACACGGAAACTCCCTGTTCCATGTGCCTAGCGACAAAATAGATAAATCGCAATCTAGTCTCTCCATTATCCGCCCCCGTGGCCTGTCCATGGAAAGCAAATATGATGAAAACGGTGTGATTTTGCAGAGACACGGATTGGCTTGGACTAGATCCTCTTGTTCTAACACCTTAAATCGATATAGGAAAAAAGGATGTATGCTCACCAGAACGAGTGGACTCCCTGTCAGCGACAGGAAGTCTAACAAGCCTGTAGAATCCGAACACCGATAGGTGGCACGTCTCTGGGGTAGACCGATGAAGTCTGTAGAGTTGTCGCTGCGATGTAATGGCAACCAAACCTCGGAGAACCCACGATGAACAATGAAGCACGACCTCAAAACCACGACCACGGATTCGATAGGGTTGATCCAACCAGTAGGCAAAATGTAGGACCAATGGCCAAGCAGACCACTTGGAATGGAGTGAACAATCTCAAGTGGTATTTCTCAAAAACATGCGGAGAGAGGAGAAAGGAGACGAACTCCAATAGTGCAGATCAGCATGGAAGGTTTTATTGAACCAAAACCACCATTACAAAAAATGAATAAAAATGTATAAAAGTGATCACAATTAAAAGATAAAAGCAGTGTGGGAATAGGTAGCACCTCGCCCTACGCGTTTCGTCTTAAGTAGACTTCAACTGGGGCATCTACCTGTTCCCCCACACTGCACACATATTTATAACTATCCATAAAATATCAACCAATCGGAAAAGATTCTATGTTTGACATATCATACATGTTGATTGGACAGATGAGCATCACATGACAGGAAGTGTGAATTTGCCAAAGTCCTGTAGCCAATCAGAAACAAAACTAAATAAATCAAATAAAATGAATGGTGGAACAAACCGTCCGTATTAGCGAATCTTGTATAACTCCTCCCAAACACATGGTGGTTTTTGGCGCCAAAAAACGTATCCAATCATCCAAAAACTATAATCACATCCAATGAAAAGGGTCTCGCTGGAGCAATCAAAATATGAGATATAGATGGCCGGATCTGACTGGTCCACTGGGGGGCCAATCAAAAATAACATGGCCGCAATGTCCAACCAAAGGTAGCGAGGACAGGAAGTAATCTGGCGCCAAAAACCTGACTGGATCCATGAGGCGCATGCAACCGCCCATCGCGTCACTAGACCGGAAGTGACGCGACGGAATCGGCGCCAGCGTCAAACAGCCAATCGTCCAAGGGGGCGGTACATCCATGTAGTGCATCCTACCGCCCATCGCGTCACTAGACCGGAAGTGACGAGACGGAAACGGCGCAGGCATCGAACGGCCCAACATATCTACGTGATGACGTCACACGTCCAAGTATGTTTAGTAACGGCCCCGTCACGTGGTGAATAACACCGCAAATGACGCGCTGAACCATCACAACAATGCGGGGCCGAACGATTGTAAGGACAACCATACACCTATGTGTATCAAATATAATACAAAAAGGGAAGAACCCAATCGTAAAATTGATGTGGATTACTCCCCCCCTTGTACTGGCCTCATCTGGTTGAAAAGTCAACACATAGACCTAATAAATGATATGGTGACCACTGGTGTTGGGAGGTGAAAAAAGGTCAAAATTGGATGAGACCTCAACATGAAAATATAAATAGGCGCCATCATGTGGTGGCTGAACATATTACACTCCACATTAATTTCTCTTTACGAACCTTCAATATGGCATAATGTCATGCAATAAATGTGAATGTGAACAATTCTATTTTAAAACGACATGTAATACATAGCAAATAACAGATATGCATATATGAACGGGACTGAAACAACTTGGGGGAGAGCAAAAAATGAAAATTAGTTATTCCAAAAAATAAAATCAGGATAAATTGATAAATGAGTTTATGTCCCACTCAAAATTCAAACCAAATGGCGAGTAGGTACGAAGCTCATAAATCCAATAGGTTTCCAAACGGGAAACCCCGCGTAGACGGGATTTACCTCTCCAATGTGGAAGGGGGCCTGGCATCCCAGCAAACATAGGAATGTCCCATGATCCACACGAGACTCGTCGAGGTATCTGAAAACAAAACAATAAGAAAATTCCGGTGAAACTCATCACAATGTACCACACGAAACCATGTCGGCACCTAAAACGCACACCACTCAGCAAAACGTCAAATAACTAAATCAAGCCTGACATATGACCGAAATCGCCTAGATTCCCATCTCCCAATCCGTTTAACCGCTTCTTCCGTTAGGCCCCACCTGACTGCTTCCGTCGCCGCACCAATTCTAAACGAATGCGAGGAAAATTTCTGATCCCCCAGACCCAGGACGACTAAAGATCTCCGAAAGATAGAAATAAATTGGAAACGCGACAGCGCCACCCCATCCTGATGTACTAAAAGGGGGCCATCCCCCGCTGGCCTCTGTGTCAAATAAACCTTTGTAACTAAAACGAGGCAGAGTTTGACGTCAGGAATAGCGAAAACCACCACATCCTTGCCTCGGCCCTCCTGATCCGTTTTAGATCTACGCAAACGCATCACCAGTCTATCCTCCATGTACCGAACCTCCCCCACAGCTAATCCATCCCCTGTTTTCTTGGAGGAACTCACCAGCTCCCCTATCCGAAAAGCACTGAAAAAGGCCAGCACAAAAGCTGTGCGGAAAAGCCCCACCTCATAACTGGATCTACAAACTCCGGGCAAAGTGTCCACCATTCTACCCAGCAGTGCAAACGTAACTGGTCGCCTCTCATCCCGGACCCTCTTCCCTCTGCGATAACCCTTCAATGCCTGACGTGCCCAAAACTCTTTTGTCCAATCTCTCCCCCTTGGAGCTTGAACAAAAAAGCCATGGCCGCCATAACCTTCCCCAGCCTCGACACGGAAACTCCCTGTTCCATGTGCCTAGCGACAAAATAGATAAATCGCAATCTAGTCTCTCCATTATCCGCCCCCGTGGCCTGTCCATGGAAAGCAAATATGATGAAAACGGTGTGATTTTGCAGAGACACGGATTGGCTTGGACTAGATCCTCTTGTTCTAACACCTTAAATCGATATAGGAAAAAAGGATGTATGCTCACCAGAACGAGTGGACTCCCTGTCAGCGACAGGAAGTCTAACAAGCCTGTAGAATCCGAACACCGATAGGTGGCACGTCTCTGGGGTAGACCGATGAAGTCTGTAGAGTTGTCGCTGCGATGTAATGGCAACCAAACCTCGGAGAACCCACGATGAACAATGAAGCACGACCTCAAAACCACGACCACGGATTCGATAGGGTTGATCCAACCAGTAGGCAAAATGTAGGACCAATGGCCAAGCAGACCACTTGGAATGGAGTGAACAATCTCAAGTGGTATTTCTCAAAAACATGCGGAGAGAGGAGAAAGGAGACGAACTCCAATAGTGCAGATCAGCATGGAAGGTTTTATTGAACCAAAACCACCATTACAAAAAATGAATAAAAATGTATAAAAGTGATCACAATTAAAAGATAAAAGCAGTGTGGGAATAGGTAGCACCTCGCCCTACGCGTTTCGTCTTAAGTAGACTTCAACTGGGGCATCTACCTGTTCCCCCACACTGCACACATATTTATAACTATCCATAAAATATCAACCAATCGGAAAAGATTCTATGTTTGACATATCATACATGTTGATTGGACAGATGAGCATCACATGACAGGAAGTGTGAATTTGCCAAAGTCCTGTAGCCAATCAGAAACAAAACTAAATAAATCAAATAAAATGAATGGTGGAACAAACCGTCCGTATTAGCGAATCTTGTATAACTCCTCCCAAACACATGGTGGTTTTTGGCGCCAAAAAACGTATCCAATCATCCAAAAACTATAATCACATCCAATGAAAAGGGTCTCGCTGGAGCAATCAAAATATGAGATATAGATGGCCGGATCTGACTGGTCCACTGGGGGGCCAATCAAAAATAACATGGCCGCAATGTCCAACCAAAGGTAGCGAGGACAGGAAGTAATCTGGCGCCAAAAACCTGACTGGATCCATGAGGCGCATGCAACCGCCCATCGCGTCACTAGACCGGAAGTGACGCGACGGAATCGGCGCCAGCGTCAAACAGCCAATCGTCCAAGGGGGCGGTACATCCATGTAGTGCATCCTACCGCCCATCGCGTCACTAGACCGGAAGTGACGAGACGGAAACGGCGCAGGCATCGAACGGCCCAACATATCTACGTGATGACGTCACACGTCCAAGTATGTTTAGTAACGGCCCCGTCACGTGGTGAATAACACCGCAAATGACGCGCTGAACCATCACAACAATGCGGGGCCGAACGATTGTAAGGACAACCATACACCTATGTGTATCAAATATAATACAAAAAGGGAAGAACCCAATCGTAAAATTGATGTGGATTACTCCCCCCCTTGTACTGGCCTCATCTGGTTGAAAAGTCAACACATAGACCTAATAAATGATATGGTGACCACTGGTGTTGGGAGGTGAAAAAAGGTCAAAATTGGATGAGACCTCAACATGAAAATATAAATAGGCGCCATCATGTGGTGGCTGAACATATTACACTCCACATTAATTTCTCTTTACGAACCTTCAATATGGCATAATGTCATGCAATAAATGTGAATGTGAACAATTCTATTTTAAAACGACATGTAATACATAGCAAATAACAGATATGCATATATGAACGGGACTGAAACAACTTGGGGGAGAGCAAAAAATGAAAATTAGTTATTCCAAAAAATAAAATCAGGATAAATTGATAAATGAGTTTATGTCCCACTCAAAATTCAAACCAAATGGCGAGTAGGTACGAAGCTCATAAATCCAATAGGTTTCCAAACGGGAAACCCCGCGTAGACGGGATTTACCTCTCCAATGTGGAACGAACTGATCAATGATCAAAAATTCTGTTCCAATGGGATTGCGATCGTGATTCTCCCGATAGTGACGGGGAACACTATGGTTAGTTTTACCACCTTTAATATTATTGATATGCTCATTGACACGGACAGAAAAAGTCCTAATTGTGCGCCCAATATATTGTTTCTTGCATGGGCAAGTGAGAAGATAAACAACATATTGGGTCGCACAGGTGGTAAAACACTGCATGGAATAACTGCGCAAAGTGATGGAAGATTGGAAAGTTTCACTCTTTCGCCTGCCGCAAACATTGTGCAAACAGACATGACAGACAAACAGACAAGTGAAACTTTCCAATCTTCCATCACTTTGCGCAGTTATTCCATGCAGCGTTTTACCACCTGTGCGACCCAATATGTTGTTTATCTTCTTACTTGCCCATGCAAGAAACAATATATTGGGCGCACAATTAGGACTTTTTCTGTCCGTGTCAATGAGCATATCAATAATATTAAAGGTGGTAAAACTAACCATAGTGTTCCCCGTCACTATCGGGAGAATCACGATCGCAATCCCATTGGAACAGAATTTTTGATCATTGATCAGTTCGTTCCACATTGGAGAGGTGAATCCTGCCTACGCGGGGTTTCCCGTTTGGAAACCTATTGGATTTATGAGCTTCGTACCTACTCGCCATTCGGTTTGAATATCGAGTGGGACATAAACTCATTTATCAATTTATCCTGATTTTATTTTTCGGAATAACTAATTTTCATTTTTTGCTCTCCCCCAAGTTGTTTCAGTCCCGTTCATATATGCATATCTGTTATTTGCTATGTATTACATGTCGTTTTAAAATAGAATTGTTCACATTCACATTTATTGCATGACATTATGCCATATTGAAGGTTCGTAAAGAGAAATTAATGTGGAGTGTAATATGTTCAGCCACCACATGATGGCGCCTATTTATATTTTCATGTTGAGGTCTCATCCAATTTTGACCTTTTTTCACCTCCCAACACCAGAGGTCACCATATCATTTATTAGGTCTATGTGTTGACTTTTCAACCAGATGAGGCCAGTACAAGGGGGGGAGTAATCCACATCAATTTTACGATTGGGTTCTTCCCTTTTTGTATTATATTTGATACACATAGGTGTATGGTTGTCCTTACAATCGTTCGGCCCCGCATTGTTGTGATGGTTCAGCGCGTCATTTGCGGTGTTATTCACCACGTGACGGGGCCGTTACTAAACATACTTGGACGTGTGACGTCATCACGTAGATATGTTGGGCCGTTCGATGCCTGCGCCGTTTCCGTCTCGTCACTTCCGGTCTAGTGACGCGATGGGCGGTAGCATGCACTACATGGATGTACCGCCCCCTTGGATGATTGGCTGTTTGACGCTGGCGCCGATTCCGTCGCGTCACTTCCGGTCTAGTGACGCGATGGGCGGTTGCATGCGCCTCATGGATCCAGTCAGGTTTTTGGCGCCAGATTACTTCCTGTCCTCGCCACCTTTGGTTGGACATTGCGGCCATGTTATTTTTGATTGGCCCCCCAGTGGACCAGTCAGATCTGGCCATCTATATCTCACATTTTGATTGCTCCAGCGAGACCCTTTTCGTTGGATGTGATTATAGTTTTTGGATGATTGGATACGTTTTTTGGCGCCAAAAACCACCATGTGTTTGGGAGGAGCTATACAAGATTCGCTAATACGGACGGTTTGTTCCACCATTCATTTTATTTGATTTATTTAGTTTTGTTTCTGATTGGCTACAGGACTTTGGCAAATTCACACTTCCTGTCATGTGATGCTCATCTGTCCAATCAACATGTATGATATGTCAAACATAGAATCTTTTCCGATTGGTTGATATTTTATGGATAGTTATAAATATGTGTGCAGTGTGGGGGAAAAGGTAGATGCCCCAGTTGAAGTCTACTTAAGACGAAACGCGTAGGGCGAGGTGCTACCTATTCCCACACTGCTTTTATCTTTTAATTGTGATCACTTTTATACATTTTTATTCATTTTTTGTAATGGTGGTTTTGGTTCAATAAAACCTTCCATGCTGATCTGCACTATTGGAGTTCGTCTCCTTTCTCCTCTCTCCGCATGTTTTTGAGAAATACCACTTGAGATTGTTCACTCCATTCCAAGTGGTCTGCTTGGCCATTGGTCCTACATTTTGCCTACTGGTTGGATCAACCCTATCGAATCCGTGGTCATGGTTTTGAGGTCGTGCTTCATTGTTCATCGTGGGTTCTTCGAGGTTTGGTTGCCATTACATCGCAGCGACAACTCTACAGACTTCATCGGTCTACCCCAGAGAAGTGCCACCTATCGGTGTTCGGATTCTACAGGCTTGTTCGACTTCCTGTCGCTGACAGGGAGTCCACTCGTTCTGGTGAGCATACATCCTTTTTTCCTATATCGATTTAAGGTGTTAGAACAAGAGGATCTAGTCCAAGCCAATCCGTGTCTCTGCAAAATCACACCGTTTTCATCATATTTGGGACTTTCTTATCACTATTTTAGTGTTCACAAACACTTTGAACTTTGTTTTTATTATTTCACAAGGAATATCACTGTTTGATTTAATTTGAGTGTGCGCATGCACATTGGACCCTCTTAGGGTTCATTCTCATTTTAATTCTTTCACATATACAGGGAGCCATCCTTGTATTCAGAACTGTGATTTGAGTCACTAATTATTGGGCACTATATTTTTTTATTTGTTATACGCTCTCTTATGTTTAGCGCTACATTTTTTATTTACATTATCTATTGAATTTTTGTCACATTCATATGTAGCTGCTTTGGTCACACCCATTTTTCATCCACTTTTTAGAGTTTAGCGCGATATTGTTTTTTTCCCAATCACATGGAAAGCAAACCATTCGTCCCATACTTTCCTGTATGCTTTCCATGTTCCCTCGCTCAATGACCGGCTAATCCACTCACCTATCCTTCCAGGGCAATCTTCCACAGTTCCAAAGGACATGGGACGCCGTGACGCTCTGCCCCTGGTACCAGCTCCCGAAATTTCTCCCACTGAAACCGAGAAAGAGCGTCAGCAATCACATTGTCCAGTCCTGGTAAGTGTACTGCCTGAATGAAAATGTTCATCTGCATACACCGAAGCACCAAGTGTCTCAACAAACGTATCACCGGCGGTGATGCCGCAGATACCTTGTTAATCACCTGTACCACCCCCAAATTGTCGATGTGGAAGCGCACCTTCCGATCCCGGAAGAATTCGCCCCACAATTCTACCGCCAATACCACCGGAAACAACTCAAGCAACAACATATTCTTGAGCATCCCCGCTTCATTCCAGCTGTCCGGCCAAGGGCCGGCACTCCAATGCCCCTGGAAAAAGGCCCCATAACCCGCTGACCCCGCTGCATCTGTAAACAATTCGAGGTCGAAATTATTCACCGGCCCAATCATCCACAGCTCTCTACCATTAAAGTTGTCCAGAAACATATGCCACATTCTCAGGTCATCTTTATGTTCCCAGGAAAGTGTCACATAATGTCTGGGCGACTCAATGCCACCCGTACTTGCCGCTAATCTTCTGCCAAAAACCCTGCCCATCGGAATGATCCTGCACGCAAAGTTGACCTTGCCCAGCACCGATTGCAATGCCCTCAGCTGAACCTTGCGCCGGCCCACCATCCCCTTCACCTCCTCCTGCAATGCAACCAATTTAGCTTCAGGCAACCTGCATTCCATGGCCATGGAATCGATTACAATCCCGAGAAAAATGATCACTGTTGTGGGCCCTTCCGTCTTGTCTGGCGCAAGCGGAATGCCGAATTCCCCTGAAATCCTTTCCACCGTTGTTAGGAGCACCGCGCAAACGTTAGATGCGGGCGGCCCTATACACAGGAAATCGTCCAAATAATGGATCAGCGAGTTTAATCCTGCCACGTCTCTTACCACCCATTCCACGAATGTGCTGAAACACTCAAAGAAAGCGCACGATATAGAACAACCCATTGGCAAACACATATCCACGTAATATTCCTCTCGCCACTTGCCACCCAATAAATGAAAGCTATCGGGATGAACAGGCAGCAAACGAAAAGCCGCTTCAATGTCTGTCTTTGCCATCAGGGCCCCCCTACCATACTTCCTTACCCAATGTACTGCGGCATCAAAGGATGTATATGAGACAGTGCAAACTTCAGAATCAATAGCGTCGTTCACCGACTCCCCTTGTGGGTAAGACAAGTGGTGAATGAGGCGAAATTTGTTCGGCTCCTTTTTGGGTACCACCCCCAACGGAGAAACTACCAGGTCCTGCATGGGTTTTATGGAGAAGGGGCCCGCCATCCTACCCAGAGCTACCTCCTTGTTTAATTTTTCGGACACTACTTCATGATGTTTTAAAGCGGACCGTAAATTATCTGGAATGGGAGGAGCTGAGTTCAAAACCGCAGGAATCGTGAAACCTTCCGAAAATCCCAACCTAAGTAGATGAGCCACCGCCTTATCCGGATATCTATATAGAAAAGGACGCATTCTTCCCACCTTCACTGGCGTCCTCCCCCTTTCCCGCAAAATCGCTGGCCTTTCCCTTACCCTGCTTAAAACACCTTGATGAAGGATGTGATCCACCGCACCCTGAACACTCGTGCTTATACTTACATCCATGTCCAAATTTACAACTTCCTTCGTTGTACTGCCAGCAGACTCCTTTTTTCCTTGTGGCCGATTGACCCGAAGCCCCTGATCCCCCGGCCCCCCCCCCCTGAAAAAACTGACTAGCTGGTTTGGCTGAAGACATCAAGCGCATCCAAAGACTGATGTCTTTGTGATCCCATCTTAAAGCCGGTCTCACTGCCCTTCTCTGGCGAAACTGTTCGTCGTAACGCAGCCATGCTATTCCCCCGTACGTCCGATGAGCCTCGCCAATAGCATCCAAATAACAGAAAAGGGCCGAGCAATGTTCAGGCTCCTTTTCGCCTATCACGCTTGCCAATACCCCGAACGCTTGCAGCCAATTCTGAAACGTCCGTGGTATTAGTCTGTACCTTCTCTTCTCCTCCTCTTCTCTTACTATCCTCGGGTTTCACCCTATCTAAGTTGAATTTCTCAAGGGGAAGCAGAGAAAAAATCTCCACGTACTCCCCCCTCCAAATTTTCTCTCTCACCTCCTGTTTCAAATGGGCACCTAATGGCCCCTCAAAACATACATAAACCTCACAGCGTGCGGAATTAGCTAACCGCACTATGTCCTGTTTCTTGGTTTTGTCACCCCCCATTTCCCCCTCACCTGGCGTGAGCTGAAATGCCTCCGCCGCTTCCACTATACCTGCCTCACTCCCCCCGGTGGGAAACGCGGGTGGATTCGCCAACACCGTTCTCTCAGCTTGTACTGTCATTCCCTCCCCCACTCCCCCCTGCCCCCCCTCAGTCAACACCCTCCCTGCTGAAACCCATGCCCCTGCCGGCCCCTGTTGCGCCGGTGTAGGCTCAAACCTGCCCACCAGCTCCTTGAGGCCTGCTAAAAAACCCTGTAATCCCCCCTCCAAAAGTGCTGCTTCAGGGACGGAATCGCCCGTAAAACCCCCACCCCTCTGGAACCGATCACCATGCCTCCTGCCCCCCCCCCCCACCCCCCCCAAAAGCATTTCACCCCCGCAAGGCCCTGAACAAAAACAAGACTTACCGGGGGGGGGTCAAAGGGAAAGGGTGAACAGTTAGAGAAAAGGCAGTCGAAGGAAAGAGACGAAACAGAAAGCAGATGAGAAGAAGGAAGTTGGCACCAAAGGTGAGTGGTTGCAAGAGCAACTACAAGGGTGCCCTACTCTGCTAATTGCAGCTTGCGCACACTAGCGCAACCTATGTGCGGAACGTGGAAGACTGGCACAGTCAGAACTATAGGAGATGTGCGATCGGGCCAGGATGTCCATCTAACTAACATAAACCATTAAACTAGGACCTAAGTCAGAAATCATAACAGTATTTAGAGGGGTACCGCACGTTTTGAACTGGTGTATGTCGTTGTGCGGATCGGCCTTCCATGTGACATTTCACTCTAACTGCCGACCTTCTTCCCCCCCAGGTGTAGGGGTGGAACCCAAACCAATGGTGTCTCAGCCTGAGTCTCACCATGAGCTGTCATTGAATACACTTGCCCCTATATGGATACCAGATGCCCTGCCCGCTAACCTGCAAAACGCGGCCAAATGTGGCGAACCTGACAGATGAAAACATAACTGGTTGCGGGGGTGGGCATAACCCATTGGCACTATCTAGATCCGGAGCTCAGCAAAGGGAGTCCGTCTAGGTAGAAGGCCGTAAAGCAGTTTGTACACTAGTTAAGCACACTTAGTACCTGACCCTATGCAGTATGCATTAATGTAATAACCTCAGTTCAGACAAATACATTTTCAGTACGATTGGTCTTACCCCTGACCTATTAAACTTTAGGATAAAGTCCACTAATTCTAGGTAGTAAACCACCAGGTAGATGAATCAGGGTTCAGGGGAGATGAAGCCATCTCGGGGATCTTGTCTTGGTCTGGAACGCGGACGGCGTCTTCCGACTCGTTGAGGCCTTGGGAATGATGGTCTTGTGCTGTCCATTGCTGTTGGAAAATCCAGCCAGTCCGGTACAGGGATCTCTTGTATCCCCAGGAATGTAAACAGTTCCGGGAGCTGATACGGCCATCTTAAGGTGAATGAGTTGTTCCCTTTGAGGACTATGAGGTTAAAGGGATGTCCCCAGCGATATGTAGCTCCATCAGATCTCACAGCTTCTAGTAGTGGGCGCAGCATACCCCGCATTCTCAGTGTGAGGTTGGAAAGGCCCGGGAACACCTGGACAGTGGCTCCATCAAAATCAACTGGGCCTTTGGACCATGCTTGCCGCATAATTTCCTCCTTGATGGTATAGAAATGTACTCTGGCCAGCACGTCTCTGGGGGCAGATGCGTCTCCACCTCTGATGCCTTGCACCCTATGCACCCGGTCCAATTCCAGTGCAGCCGTCGGTGGTTTATCCAGCAGCCTGTTAAAAATGGCCGTGACAGTGGTCCTAAGGGCTCCACCTGAGGTAGCTTCAGGGAGGCCGCGCAGGCGGATATTGTTCCTGCGGCTGCGATTTTCTCCGTCGTCTACAGAAAGTTGCAGCATTATCAGGCGACGTTTATAATCTAACTGGGTTTCCTCCAGCACTAGCATTCTAACTTCCATGGCACTAGAAGTAGTCTCTACCATAGTCACTCGTAATTCCACCTCATCTATGTGTTATTTAAATTCGTTAGTCTCCTTAGAGAGGGTACTCACGATTGTGGCTGTGGATTCTGCAATGTCCTGCTTTGTAGGGAGAAGCGTCATCATCTCTCTCCATGCTTCTGCTGGTGGATGTCCCTGTGTGCTCTGCAATGATGTACCCTGCGATCCATCCGCTCCTGGGATATCTGGTGAGGGGATCGGGGAGTCAGCTCTCGCTGCCTGCGACCCTGTCTCTTGCAACACAGGGAGTAATCCCTTCCCGGCCTTCTTAGCCTGCACCATGCCGGCAGCATGTGTTCACGGCGGCGCCATCTTGGATCCCGCGGCCTGTGACGGAGAGGCGGTGTTTCGGAGAAAATAAGCAGCAATATCCCCGTTTTTATGTATGGCGGGTGTCCCTGAGGTCCGGTCTGTTGTGGACATATGTGGGTCTGACGGTCCGTGCGCTGTGTCATACGACTGGCCCGATCGGTGCACGGAGCTCCCAGATGTGTGTCCTCACAGCGCCATTGCCAAGCCACGCCCCCCTACAAGATACATTTATACTCTGTACCTTGCAATTCAAGTACTGTTTGAACATTCCATTTCTTTTTTACCTTTATATATATTTTTTACGTGTGTTAATATTTCATATATCAATTTTTGTAATAAACGATCTTTAATATACATTACCTAGTTTTCAATTTGGGGTTAAAAGTCTTTATGCCTTAAAAGTCCAACCCATAGGGGATCCCCCCTTTTCTTTTTCTCGAATATAGGATGTGGCATACAATATAAATTCCCCTTCATATACAGGTGTAGTCCATGCTAAGCCTACAATTTTCTCTTGTTGAACAGTGTTAGGAAAAATTGGGCCTTTGGTGGTGGTGGTGGTTGTGCTGGTGCTACAACACTGTAAGCCCTCACAGTTACACTTGGTGGGCACAGGAATGGGCCCTGCTATGAATTATTAGATCAAGAATTGTAATTGCATGCACCTGTTGAACAGGGGCAGAAAAATTGGTCCTTTGGTGGTGGTGGTGGACGGTGTTGCCACAACACTGTAAGCCCTCACAGTTACTCTTGGTGGGTACAGGAATGGGCCCTGCTGTGAATTATTAGATCAAGAATTGTAATTGCATGCACCTGTTTAACAGGGGCAGAAAAATAGGGCCTTTGGTGGTGGTGGTGGACGGTGTTGCCACAACACTGTAAGCCCTCACAGTTAATCTTGGTGGGCGCAGGAATGGGCCCTGTTGTGAATTATTAGATCAAGATTTGTAATTACACGCCCCTGTTAAACAGGGGCTGAAAAATTGGGACTTTGGTGGTGGTGGTGGACAGTGTTGCCACAACACTGTAAGCCCTCACAGTTACTCTTGGTGGGCGCAGGAATGGGCCCTGCTGTGAATTATTAGATCAAGATTTGTAATTACACGCCCCTGTTAAACAGGGGCCGAAAAATTGTGCCTTAGGCACTGGTGCTGGTGCCACAACACTGCAACCCCTCACAGATACTGTACTTGGAGCACAGCAATGAGACCAGTTGCAAAGCATTGCATAAAAAATTGTAATTACAAGCCCCTGTTAAACAGGGGCTGAAAAATTGGGCCTTAGCCACTGGTGGTGGCACCCAAAAAAAGTTCTTCCAAGCTATCATCAGGATCATTGAGGAGGAAGAGGATAGTCAGTCAACATAACAGGATAGTCACTCAGCATCAGCATAGGCAGTCTTGAAGGGATGTGATGTGACATTTCAAAAAAAAAAAATATTCTGTTATATCAGCTTCAGGTGACTGGTAGCTGGTGGTGATCCAAGACTGATTCATCTTTATGAAGGTCAGTCGATCAACCGAGTCGGTGGGCAGGCGCACCCTGTGATCGGTGACAAAGCCTCCAGCAGCACTGAATGTGCGTTCCGAAAGAACGCTAGATGCAAGACAGGCACGTAGCTCAATTGCATGCTGTGCAAGCTCTGGCCAGTGATCCATCCTCAAGACCCAGTAAGCCAGAGGATTTTCGGTGGGAAAGGTGTCCAAGTCTGACCTTGCCCCTAGGTATTCCTGCACCATGTATATCAGACGCTGGCGATGGTTGCTGGAACCGATCATACCTTGGGGCTGCAGACTAAAAAATTGTCTGAACGCATCGGTCAGACGTCCACCTTCCCCACCGCTCCTTCTGCTACTGACCGAAGCCTCAGAAACTCGTCGTCCAGGACCAGGAGTTTGTAACCTCCCAGTCTCTGGGAACGTGTTGCACAGACCTTTCTGCAAGGCCTCCCGGAGATGTCTCATCCTCTGCTCCCTCTGTGACGGCAAGATAAGGTCTGCAACCTTACCCTTGTACCGTGGATCATGAAGAGTGGCCAGCCAGTAATGGTCCCTCTCCTTGATCCAAAGAATACGAGGATCCTTCCACAGGCTTTGCAGGATCAGGGAGGCCATGCAACGTAGGTTAGCTGAGGCATTCGGTCCGGAGTCTTCTGGGTCACTGAGGACGACATGATCCGCAGCCACCTCCTCCCAGCCACGTACAAGTCCACCAGTTTCTTGGGACTGTAAATCATCCCTAAAAGACTGCTGCTGCTGCTGCTGATGCTGAGTGCCAGGCTCCACCTCCATGCTGACACAATCCTCCTCTTCCTCCTCCTCCTCCTCCTCCTCTTCCTGTGTGATGGGTGGGAGAGAAGGAACACTGTCTGGATAAAGGGGGCCTTGAGAGGAAAGGAAGTCCTCCTCTTCCTGCATCTGTTCTGCCTCAAGTGCCCTGTCCATTATTCCACGCAGCGTATTCTCCAACAGGTGGACAAGAGGTACAGTGTCACTGATGCATGCACTGTCACTGCTCACCATCCTCGTGGCCTCCTCAAATGGTGACAGGACAGTGCATGCATCCCTGATCATGCTCCACTGGCATGGTGAAAAAAATCCGAGCTCCCCTGACCCTGTCCTGGTGCCGTAGTCGCACAGGTACTCATTGATGGCCCTCTGCTGCGTGTGCAGTCGCTGCAGCATGGCCAACGTTGAGTTCCACCTGGTGGGCATGTCACATATAAGGCGGTTCTTGGGCAGGTTAAACTCCTTTTGCAGCTCAGCCAGCCGAGCACTGGCATTATATGATCGTCGGAAATGCACACAGACTTTCCTGGTCTGCCTCAGGACATTCTGTAAGCCTGGGTACCTGCCCAAGAACCGCTGCACCACCAGGTTAAGGACGTGAGACATACAGGGCACTTGGGTCAGTTGTCCCTGTCACAGGGCGGAGAGGAGGTTGGTGCCATTGTCACAAACCACCATTCCTGGCTTAAGCTGGCGTGGCGTCAACCACCTCTCGGCCTGCCCCTGTCAAGCTGACAGAACCTCTGCCCCAGTGTGGCTCCTGTCCCCCAAACACACCAGCGCAAGCACGACATGGCATCTTTTTGCCTGTGTACTTACGTAGCCCCTTGGACACCTATGGAGCACCGCTGGTTCCTAAGACAGAGCCTCGAAGAGGCCATGGAGGAAGAAGAAGAGGAGGGGGTGGAGGAGAGAGGTGTGTCACAATCAGTAGTAGCATTTTGGAGGCGTGGTGGCGGAACAACCTCCAACACTACTGCACCTTGTCCTGCATCCTTCCCAGCTGCCAAAAGAGTGACCCAATGGGCCGTAAAAGATAGGTAACATCCCTATCCATGCCTGTTGGACCATGAGTCAGCGGTAATATGCACCTTACCGCTGACCGCCCTGTCCAGCGAGGCCAAGACATTGCCTTCCACATGCCGGTAGAGAGCCGGAATCGCCTTCTGTGAGAAAAAGTGGCGTTTGGGAACCTGTCACTGAGGAACCGCACATTGAACAAACTCACGGAAGGAGGCCGAGTCTACCAACTGAAAAGGCAGCAGTTGAAGTGCTAGCAATTTAGCCAAGCTAGCATTCAACCGCTGGGCATGTGGATGGCTGGGAGTGAACTTCTTTCGACGGTCTAGCAGCTGGGGCAGGGAAATTTGCCTGGTACAATCGGACGTCAGTGTACTGCTAGCACAGTGCCTGCAAGTACTTGGCTGTGACACACCTAATTCTACACCTTCATTCCTCTAAGTGCAGCTTTCAGAGAGGACTGAAGGTATAGTGGGGTTGGAGATCCCAGCTGATGAGGAGCAAGGAGAGGTCCGCTTTGTTCTTTGGTGTGGGTCTTTAAGGTGCGCTTTCCAACGAGCTGGCCACGCGAGATACGCTTGAGACATATGTTGCAAATAGCAGCGGTGCAATCTGATGCACTCGTCTCAAAAAAGGCCCACACCAACGAACATTTGTAATAACGTGCAGAGGCAGCGCCCTGCACAGGCGGAGCTCTGCGGTGTGATTCAGTTGGTGGGCTGGCCTCAAGCTGGCCCCCAGAGGGCATCCTGCCTCGTTGGAGATGTGCCGCCTCCTCCTCCTCCTCCTCTCTTCGTTCAGGCACCCACGTGGAGTCAGTGACCTCATCATTCCCTCCCTCTTCACCACTGGAGCAAACCTGGCAGTAAGCTGCAGCTGGTGGAGCATGACTGCCAGATTGCTGTCCTTGAGCATCCCCTCTCTCTGCGCTCACGCTACTGCCTTCCTCTAGCTGGGTATCATCATCAGAGCCTTCAAAATGCTGGGCATCCTCCTGGAGCATGTACCCAACACTGTGCTCAAACAGTTCGGGGGACTCCTCAGGAGGACATGGTGGGTCTAGGGAAGGGGTGCCTGATGACATTGAGTACGCGTTGGCAGCTGCTTTGCCAGTACCCTGAGCCTGGGTGAGAGAGGATGAGGAGGATGAGGAGGGCTTGGTCATCCACTCTACCAAGCCTTCGGCATGATGCGGCTCAACATGTCCAGCTGCCGAAAATAAGGACAAGCGTGTCCCATGGCCACATGCTGATGATGATGCACCGTGTCCACGACCAGCACTGTTGTCTCTAGACTCTCAAGTCTCTTCTTGGCTCGTGACTGTCTGCCTTTCCTTGTTGGTCTTCCAGACTAATGGCCTGCAGGGAGATGGGAAAACCAGCAATTGGGTAGTGTATATTGTGCTGGAGTCACACAGCACACACACACACACACTAACTCCTGCAGATGGCTGTCTTAGATGACAACAGGGCAGAAGGGCAGATACAGGGTGAGGTGGTTTAGTGTGCTGTGCAGACTCACACAGCACACACACACTAACTCCTGCAGATGGCTGTCTTAGATGACAACAGGGCAGAAGGGCAGATACAGGGTGAGGTGGTTTAGTGTGCTACACTCACACAGCACACACACACTAACTCCTGCAGATGGCTATCTTAGATGACAACAGGGCAGAAGGGCAGATACAGGGTAAGGTGGTTTAGTGTGCTGTGCTACACTCACACAGCACACACACACTAATGCCGCGTACACACGGTCGGAATTTCCGATGGAAACAGTCCGATGGGAGCTTCAGTCTTTTTCTGTCGGAAGTTGGATTGAGAACCTGTTCTCAATTTTTCCGACGGAAAACCTTTCTATCGGATTTTCCGATCGTGTGTATGCAATTCCGACACGCAAAATTCCGACGCATGCTCGGAAACAATTTGACGCATGCTCGGAAGCATTAAACTTCCCTTCTATAGTGCTGTCGAACGTGTTTTATGCCGCTGTGATACTGACCGTCGGAATTTGGTGTGACCATGTATAGGCAAGACAGTTTTAACGAAATTCCGTCGGAATTCCGACGGGAAAACCATCAGAGCTTTTTCCGACGAGAATTCCGACCGCGTGTACACGGCATAACTCCTGCAGATGGCTGTCTTAGATGACAACAGGGCAGAAGGGCAGATACAGGGTGGGGTGGTTTAGTGTGCTGTGCTACACTCACAAAGCACACACACACTAACTCCTGCAGATGGCTGGATTGGTAGAGAACAGCACTGAGAAGAACACACTATCCCTGCCTATTTTTCCTCTATCCATACACTTTCCCCACAAGCAAAGGCTGAGAAGAATACACTATCCCTGCCTATTTTTCCTTTTTCCCTACACTTTCCCCACACAGAAATGATTCACATATAGTGTGTACAGTACACTGTCACTGTTCTTCAATGCCGGAACACAATAGACGAGTCCGCCGGCGCGGCGGCCTTATATAGTGTGGGGCGTGTACTAAACCCCCTGAGCTATAATTGGCCACAGGCATCCTGCCTGTGGCCAATTATTGCTCTCCTCGCCGCTGGCTCTATGATTGGCCAAGCATGCGGGGTCACAGTGCATGCTTGGCCAATCATCAGCCAGCAATGCGCTGCGACTGGCGCAGTGCATTGTGGACCGTTCGCATCACACGAAATTGATGCGAACGGCCCTCAGAGTTCTGCCCTCGACGAGTGGACGAATGGCCGATGTTCAATTCGAACATGGGTTTGAATCGAACACCGGGCCCATCCCTACCTGCCACATATGTGTAGGCTGTTTAATGCATTCTTCCAACAAACCCCCATCCCATCAGATATGCAAAGGTCATTCCTCACGCTGATCCCCAAGCCCGACAAAGACCCCTCTTTATGCGCCAGTTACAGGCTGATCGCACACTTAAACTCTGACCTAAAAATCTTTACAAAGCTCCTCTCGCTGCGCCTAAACCTGATACTACCCACCCTGATACACAATGACCAGGAGGGCTTTGTCCCCCTTCGTCAAGCAGGAGATAACACGAGACGGGTCATTGACCTAATAGACGTGGCGAACAGGGATGGTCTGGATACTCTAGCTCTTGGTCTGGATGCAGAAAAGGCCTTTGACAGCCTTGGCTGGCCTTTCCTGTTCGCCACGTTGAAACACATGGGATTTCAGGGCCCCTTTCTTCAGGCCATACGGTACTAAATACCAACCCTACACCTCAGGTCAAAACCCCCTTTGCATGTCCCCAGCCTTCCCGATAGCGAACGGGACCTGCCAGGGGTGTCCACTATGTGTTGAGCCCCTGGCGGCATCCATTCGTAGAAACCCAGACATTCGTGGGTGTGACAGACCTAGCCGGGACACAGGCTTTTTGAGAGGACTAAATGCGAGCCTCCTGCCAACCGATTATGGGCTCTGGATTTTAAGGGGCACAGGGTGAAGGAGAACCCCAACCCCAGTCAGATTCAATGCTGTATATATGTGTATATATAATGTGTGTGGTCTCATGCTGTTGGGACACACACTGTCCGATGTTAGTGTCATGAACTCAAGATGTTAATTGAGAGAGCTGATCACCTTGTCCTCTGTACAATGAAGGAGACGGTCCGTCTGTTACTGGTGGTCTCCTGCTATTGTGATGAAATGTCTTGTGGTGGTAATTATGATAATTTATAATCAACTGTGTTTAGCTCGGTGACAAGTCTTACCTGTAGTGAAATCCTGATGAGTCACATCGGCTGCTTAAAGGGATTAGTTTATGTTAAGTTGTTACAGGTGTATTGTTAGAGTAATATGAGCAGGAGGGGGGATCTCCTCTTCTACTGTATATAAATGTCAGTTTGGTTTTGTAATAAAACAGTCCATGTTGGCACTAAGCAAGTCTCGTCTCGTTTGGTGCTTGGGAGCGGTTGGAATATCTGATATCTATATCCAGACTGGGAGGAAGTGATATATGACGAACGCACTCAAGAGGAGTGTAGGGACGTTTCGTCACATTGTTGGCAACAGTGGGATGCTTCCTGCAGTCTGGGACATCCAAACCTCCACCTGGATCCAAGGTCCGGATAGCAGAAGAGGAGGAGAGGTACAGATACCAGCCGCCATGGAAGACGAATTCAGAAGGAGGTTGCGAGAGATGCAGCTAAAGCACAGAGGACCAGTATCAGAGCAGGTCCTGCTGGGATGGTTTGATTCTATTCGCTGCAAACTCTGGAAGGAAGCACTAGCCTGTGAGCTGCGTCACCAGGGAAAAGTTCTCCCCTCCTTCCAGGAAAGGTACTGGTCGCAGTATGGATTACGGGTGCTGTTTTTGGGAGAGAAACCGCACAAGGAGCAGACAGCTGAATTAAGCAGGCTGATCTGGGCAGAGATGAAGCTGGATGAGAGTTACAGAGCCCTCCGGTGGCATGTATCCCAAGCATGCCCTTGGATAGCGTATGACAGCCCAATGGAAGGCTTAAGCTACAGCGGCCTGGGACTGTTGTATGTGAAGCTGACAGGGGACTCTAACTTTGGGAGTGATTTGGAGTGGCGGTTGGATGAAATCATGGATTTCAGAAAAGGGCTACTGAACGTCTCGGAAGTGCACTGGGCACTGGAAGATATAGAGTTTCTGGCCGTTCAGGAATGGGAGCTGGAGATCGCCTACAGACGGCTGCTAGACTCTGCTCAGTGCCAGGGCTGGGCTGCCTTTGCCTGGGACCAGTGGCGGTGCGTGCATAGAGGGCGCAGGAGCGCCGCCCCCCCTCTCCTGCACCGCTCTATCACCAATAGATAGATTCATGCATTGCATGAATCTATCTATTGTCACCGCTGCCGCCCCCTATTCAGGTGTCCGGCCCCTGATCGGGCGCCGGGCATCTGAATTACAGTGGGGGGGGTGTTGCTGGAAGCGCCCCTATTAGAGCTGTAAGCTCTAATAGGGGACACTATTAGAGCGGTGTGCTCTAATAGGCTTCCCTAAGTGTAAACAGCGGGCGCACGGCTGTGCGTTCGCTGATTACACAGTACTGTGTTAGGGAAGCGAATACATCGCTTCCCTAACACAGACCCGCCTCTCAGCCAATCAGGTTGCCAGGTCTGTTACCTGTCACCTGATTGGCTGAAGTCACAGGCGCTGTGATTGGACGCTAGGCGTCCAATCACCTAGCGTCCAATCACAGCAGAAGAAGACAGGAGGAGCGCGGGAGAAGACATCCGACGGAGACACCGCTCGTCGCCTGACGCCGTCACCAGCTGCACACCGGGACAAGGTAAGTGCAGAGGGCAGGCAGGGGGCACAATGGCAGAACTTGGGGCACAATGGCAGCACTTAAGGGGCACAATGGCAGCACTTAAGGGGCACAATGGCAGCACTTAAGGGGCACAGTGGCAGAACTTGGGGCACAATGGCAGCACTTAAGGGGCACAATGGCAGCACTTAAGGGGCACAATGGCAGAACTTGGGGCACAATGGCAGCACTTAAGGGGCACAATGGCAGCACTTAAGGGGCACAATGGCAGCACTTAAGGGGCACAATGGCAGAACTTGGGGCACAATGGCAGCACTTGGGGCACAGTGGCAGCACTTAAGGGGCACAATGGCAACACTTAAGGGGCACAATGGCAGCACTTAAGGGGCACAATGGCAGAACTTGGGGCACAATGGCAGAACTTGGGGCACAGTGGCAGCACTTAAGGGGCACAGTGGCAGAACTTGGGGCACAGTGGCAGAACTTGGGGCACAGTGGCAGAACTTGGGGCACAGTGGCAGCGTTTGATGGGCACAGTGGCAGCGTTTGATGGGCACAGTGGCAGCGTTTGATGGGCACAGTGGCAGCACTTGCAGGGCACAGTGGCAGTGTTTGATGGGCACAGTGGCAGCGTTTAATGGGCACAGTGGCAGCGTTTGATGGCACAGTGAGGCTGTTTGTTTGCGCCCCCCCAAAAATTTTGAGCACCAGCCGCCACTGCCTGGGACTATAAGGAAATACCAGTGGACAACTCTGAAATCCTGGCTGAAGAGTCAGCAATGTGGCAGAGTAACAGTGTGCTTTGCCAACCTGCCCCTGCAGCTATGGATGCGGAGGTCTTATGGCGGATGCAGCAAGTGCTGACTGACCTTGATGATCCTGTTTCTGCATGGGATGAACTTGGATGGAGGAATGGGCCTGTCCAGCAGCATGCCAGAGAATCGGCAGTGGAAAATCTGGAAATTGCCATCCCCAAAGCTGAAGTGCTGACAACCGGCCAGAGCTCTGCCAACCTCTGCTCAGCACTGATAGCATCTTCTGGGTTCCATGGACAGGAGATGGTGAACCTATATCCCCAGACACCAGTTGCAGAGACTGGGGATTTGATAGACTTTTCTGCTGAGTAAAAACAACCTGATGAGCCTCCAGCAGAAGAGCTGGTATTGGGGCCAAACTTCACTGTGCTCTGCCCAGCACCAACGGCAGTATCCATGGAGTTACAAGGAACTTCCCCAGCTGAAGCTCTGGTCACCGGACAGAGGGTCCAAGACCTCTTCCCCACGCTTGTGGCAGTTCTGGAGGCCCAGGGTGAGGAGGTGGTGGTCACTCCCGAGCAGCAGCTCAGGACCCAAGGAGAGGATGCAATCTGCACTTCACAACTGCAGCTTGAGCTGATATCGGTGGATGGGACTTCACTCCCCACTTGTATACTCCAGGGATGCTGGGCGGTCGGCCCAGATCCCCAACAGCATGATAGAGTGAGCCCAGTCACCCTGTCTTCTCTCCAGCGGCTGAAAAGACTCCAGGGAGGAGGGCCAGTCCAGGCCTCTCCCCAGCGGCAGATATGTTCTTTCAGAGAGGCAGAGGTTGGCTGGGTGAGTAGTGCTCTGTTTGAAACAATTTGTTTGGGATACTGTGTGGGTACAGGCATTAGAGGACTGGAACTATGGACTAACTTCGGAGTCAACCCGTCTGGGGTCTCCTCCTGTGTTAGTCTCCGGCCGAAAGGGGAGAAATATGACAGACCTAGCCGGGACACAGGCTTTTTGAGAGGACTAAATGCGAGCCTCCTGCCAACCGATTATGGGCCCTGGATTTTAAGGGGCACAGGGTGAAGGAGAACCCCAACCCCAGTCAGATTCAATGCTGTATATATGTGTATATATAATGTGTGTGGTCTCATGCTGTTGGGACACACACTATCAGATGTTAGTGTCATGAACTCAAGATGTTAATTGAGAGAGCTGATCACCTTGTCCTCTGTACAATTAAGGAGACGGTCCGTCTGTTACTGGTGGTCTCCTGCTATTGTGATGAAATGTCTTGTGGTGGTAATTATGATAATTTATAATCAACTGTGTTTAGCTCGGTGACAAGTCTTACCTGTAGTGAAATCCTGATGAGTCACATTGGCTGCTTAAAGGGATTAGTTTATGTTAAGTTGTTACAGGTGTATTGTTAGAGTAATATGAGCAGGAGTGGGGATATCCTCTTCTACTGTATATAAATATCAGTTTGGTTTTGTAATAAAACAGTCCATGTTGGCACTAAGCAAGTCTCGTCTCGTTTGGTGCTTGGGAGCGGTTGGAATATCTGATATCTATATCCAGACTGGGAGGAAGTGATATATGACAAACGCACTCAAGAGGAGTGTAGGGACGTTTCGTCACAGTGGGATCCCAGTGTGGGGGCGAGAATTTAAACTAGCATTCTTCGCAGACGACATTATACTCACCCTGACCCAACCCAGGATTTCACTCCCCAACCTACAAGCCGAACTTGATCTCTATAAATCCCTCTCTGGCTACAAAATAAATGTGGCTAAGTCGGAGGCTCTCCCAATTAACTTTCCGGCTGCAAAAATAGAACATCTACAGCAATGTTTCCCCTACCACTGGAAGACGATAGCCCTAAGATACCTAGGGGTCCAGATAACCCCGTCCTACGCCACCCTATACCGTGCCAACTTCCCTCCCCTATTCCAGTCTATAAGAGACATTGTACAGAAATGGAGGACCCACCATATTTCCCTCCTGGGAAGGGTAGCCTCGATTTAAAATGACCATCCTCCCCAAACTCTTGTACCTCTTCCAAACACTCCCCATACCAATGCCCTATGCTGACTTACGAAAACTCCAGGCAGACCTAATACGATTTGTCTGGAACTTTAAGAGACATAGAATACCCCACTCTGTCCTAACAGCTTCCTGCTGCGATGGCAGGTTGGCGTTCCCTGCCTTAATCAAATATTACCAAGCTGCTCAGCTGCGTACCTCCTGGTTTCCCCAATGATCCTACAATAAGTGGACAGAAATCGAGAAATTATGGCTTGCACCCACGTACCCAAACAGCCTGCTCTGGAATGCAAACGTGGAGATGGACCCTGCCCGGCTATTGGGACCTATGCTCCACCTTAGATCACTCTGGCGTAGACTTTTCCGGGTGCATAACCTGAGCTCAAAAAGGTCCCCTCTAACCTCTTTTCTTTATAACCCTAGGATGCCTGCGGGTCTTACGCACCAGATGTCTTCACCCTGGCCGATGAGGAATCAATTCCACTTTGGCCACTTAGTGCATCCTTGTAAGCGCAAGATGCTCTCATTCAATGAATTCCAAAAAAAATTTGACCTACCCCACCAGGTGTTTTATGGGTACCTACAAATAAGACACTATGCCCAGTCCATCGCCCCAAACCTCCAATTCTCAGCGCCAACACCATTTGAGAGTATAGTGCTGGAGGGATAATCTCGCCGAGGTATAATCTCAGATATCTACCAGCTGCTAAACGCATACCACTTCCCTACCCAGGGCAAACATGCGTACATGTTACGCTGGGATAAGGTGTTAGGAGAAGAGATCCCAGGGGTGACGTGGCAAATGATCTGGTCTCAGGCAGCTAAAAGCTCTTATTGCACACTCTATAAGGAGAACGCCTATAAAATCCTCTACTTGTGGTACCTGACGCCTGATGTTCTCCGCGCTATCTATCCCTCCAGCTCAGACAGGTGCTGGCACTGTCAAGAAGCCAAAGGAACCCTATATCACATCTACTAGACCTGCCCCAAGATAACACCCTTTTGGATGGAAACGCAGTCTTTACTGTCCATACTTTTAGAGACACAGGTACCCAAAACCCCAAAACTATTCCTTCTGGGAATTTCACCCTTACAGATTCCCAAACACTCAAAAAAATTGCTTAGACACATTCTTACGGCCGCGAGAAGCCTGGTTGCCCTCCATTGGAAACTACAGGCAGACCTATACTCCAGAGTAAAAGATATAGAGCTGATGGAAAAAATGACAGCCAGATTGCAAGATAGACTAGAAACACATGACAAGGTCTGGGAAAAATGGCACAGCAGAGAGGACCCGCCCTGAGCCTTTCCATCTCCCACCCTCCTTCCTGCTATCCTCTTTCTTCTCTCTCTTCGCTGGACCCTGATGCGAATTTCAACAGATCCTATATGATGCCAGATGATTCTCATGCAGAGCCATCAATGACTCCTTACTGCTTGTTTTATGGTTTAAAGCTATTGGATATACACTGGCCCTGCTGTTATCAGGCCGAAGTTTGTGTAATACGGTGTCAACTTTCTGCTCATTTATATGTTTTTATGAACAATAAAAAAATGTTAATTGAAAAAAAAAAAAAAATAATATACATATAACCTTGGATTTTACTGCAATACATCTGCACTGCCCTGAAAAAAAATTTATCCCAAAAGATACAGGAAAGAAAAGATAGATTAATATATAAAAAAACACGAATAAGGCAACCGCTGTGAAAATAAAAGGCAGAAACTTCAAAGTCGCACAGGTAGGGGGTTCTCAGGAAGGAGTAAATATCACACAAGTCAAGGTTGCCAACTCCACATAGCATGAAGACCAACCAACACACAGCAGGATATGCAAAAAAATATAACAGTTATATAAACTGTGCGATGTGTCAATGAGAAGCAGGTCACACATAACAACCATGCAATGTATGAGCGCACAAGAACGCTCTGAAAATTGCTGAGCATAGCAGCATGAAAATTACACACGCAAAGTCATAAAAGCATCCAGGCAAGAAAATCGGGGCAACCCGAGAGCCTAGATATTATTCTTGAAATAGTAAAGCAGAGTGGGAGCGAGAAAATGAATATTAAACGTAAGAAAATCCTGCATATAATGAGACACAGCAGTGTGTGGGAGAACAGCAGAATTAATATTACACACAAGGAAAGCACACAGCCACACACAGCAGTGTGGGTGCAGGAAACCAGAATATTGCATTGCAGAAAATCTGCAAATATTGAAGTGCTTTAATGTGGGAGCAAGGAAATAAGTGCTGTATATGAAAGAAATGAGCATCCAGGGACACCAAACCAATATTGCTAAATGGGTAAATTGGTATTAATGAAGTATTAATAGCGATTTCTGTGGAATATTCTGTATTATTATGTTTATTCCTACAATGATAAACTAAACTAACAGAAAAATAAGCAACATACAAATTATGTTCTCTTTGTAATAAATCATTTGTTTTGTTCATTGTAGTCTATCCCTGAAGCAAATATTGTGATCAGAAACAGGAAAAGCACTAAAGGGGGACTGCTGGGCACAGCAGCCCGTTGGAAGACACTGGGAGTCCAGAGTATTGCCAAGCCTTGGGAAACACCATCATTGGACTACTACCTTGAGAAGGTGTGCCTGGGCAGCCCAGTTGAGTCAGTTATGAAATGTTGCATCGAATTGTTCTTGTTGGACTGTGCTTCAAAATATTCAAGTAAAGTTGCATCAACTGTTTTAAGCTTGGTCTGAAATCATTTAAAGGGGTGCATGGAGGTTCCTGGAGTATGAAAGAACTAGGGTCAGTACAGCACATATGGGGTATGAAGCAAAGCCACTACCGAAGGTGTACTCAGCAAGGCAAGCAGTAGCAATGCAGTTGCTAGGAGAAATAGCGCAAGGTACATTATAGCTAATTGTGAAGCGTGGTACCTGGTATGTTGGAGGGTGATCTAGTAGTAAGGGGGTCAGTGACCTGGCTCCCTCCCCAGCAGCCGGTTTCACAAAGTAGCCAGGACCGAACTCTCGGTACGGAGATCCATAGTCCTGCCACATGGTACAGAAGAGAAGGAATTAACAAGTCCACACATGAGGTCCATGCAATGTGCATGATGGGAGCCCGTTCTGTCGCTGGGAGTGAAGTGGCAGAGGTACGCTAGCCTGGGGGAGAAGGTACGGGCTCAGCGGTGTCTGTCCTAAATGTAACATCTACAAAGCTAAGTTGTGTAGTGGCATGGGACAGCATTCTACAGAAGGACTTTGTGTAATTAACTACTGCACAGAGTGTATGGCTCATCTCTAAGCTGGTGAACCGCCATAATGTTGATTTTCACATGATGAGCATGCTCTGATCAAAAGGTACCCCCACATGTAGGGTGAGTGGCCCCGCCCATGGGTGGAATGCAGGTGTGGTGTGGAAGAAGCCTTAAAGCTAGTAGAAAGTCTTTACATATATGGAGGGAGATAGGATATATCTATATATAGCTCCCTCCATACACTCACTGGCCACTTTATTAGGTACACCTTGCTAGTACTGGGTTGGACCCCCCACCTTTACCTTCAGAAGTGTCTAAATTTTTTGTGGCAAAGATTCAACAAGGTGTTGGAAACATTTCTCAGTGATGTTGATCCATATTGACATGATAGCATCATGCAGTTGCTGCAGATTTGCCGGCTGCATTTCCATGATACCAATCTCCCATTCCACTACATCCCAAAGGTGCATCTGGTGAATGATGAGGTCATCGGAGTACAGTGAACTCATTGTCATGTTCAAGAAACCAGTTTGAGGTGATTTGAGCTTTGTGGCATGGTGCATTATCCTGCTGGAAGTAGCCATCAGAAGATGGGTACACTGTAGTCATAAAGGAATGGATATGGTCAGCAACAATACTCATGATGCTTAATTGGTGCTAAGGGGCTCAAAGTGTGCCAAGAAAATATCCCCCAGACCATTACACCATCACCCCCAGCCTGAACCATTGATACAAGGCAGGATGGATCCATGCTTTCATGTTGTTTACACCAAATTTTGACCCAACCATCTAATTGTCGCTGCTGAAATGGAGACTCGTCAGACCAGGCAAAATTTTTCCAATTTTCTAATGTCCAATTTTGGTGAGAATGTGCGAATTGTAGCCTCAGTTTCCTGTTCTTAGCTGACAGGAGTGGCACCAGGTGTGGTCTTTTGCTGCTGTAGCCCATCTGCTTCAAGGTTCAAAGTGTTGTACGTTCAGAGATGGTATTCTGCATACCTTGGTTGTAACAAGTGGTTATTTGAGTTACTGTTGCCGCTCTATCACCTTAAACCAGTCTGCCCATTCTCCTCTGACCTCTGACATCAACAAGACATTTTCATCCACACAAATGCTGCTCACTGGATATTTTCTCTTTTTTGAACTATTTTCTGCAAACCCTTGAGATGGTTGTGCATGAAAATCCCTGTAGATCAGTAGTTTTTTAAATGCTCAGACCAGCCTGTCTGGCACCAACACCGATGCCACATTTAAAGTCACTTAAATCCCCTTCCCTTCCCATTCTAATGCTCGGTTTCAACTTCAGCAAGTCGTCTTAACCACGTCTATATGCCTAAATGCATTGAGCTGCTTCCATGTGATTGGCTGATTAGCAATTTGTGTTGCCAAGCAATTGAACAGGTGTACCTAATAAAGTGGCCAGTGAGTGTACAGCCAAATTCAATTCAATGTAAAGGTTTTCTACTGCTCCTCAGACTATTGGTATTGTGGCTGCCATCTAAATGAATAGCATTTGGCCTGTACCTGTGCAGGGGGCACACTGCCCATTAGGAAGATTTCGGAAGGCAGTGTGGTGCTAGCTAGCAAAGATATAAACAAAGAAGCCGCATTGCTTCCATAATATTAAGAAAGAATATAGTTAGCTAAGTCCTTCTTCTGTTTTTCCACTGGGAGATTCCACATGCAATAGTGATTGCACTTACTTCTTTCTCTCTGTGTGAATCCTCCTTCAACTGCACAAACCCACAGCAGGTTGTTCAACAACTATCTATAGTTCCCCTCTTCCTCCGATCTCACCATTGTGCTTGCACACCACCCATCTCTTCTCACCACCAACCTGCACTCCACCCACCTGCTTTCACCTTTGCACCTGCATGTCACCCAACTGGTCCTACTACTGCACCTACCTGCTCTCACCACGGCGCCTGCACACAACCTGCCTGCTCTCATCATCATCCCTGCACACCACCCACCTTCTCCTACCACTGCAACATTACATTACCCACCTGCTCTCATTACTGTACCTGCACGTCACTCACCAGCTCTCACCACCACACATGTACGCCACCCATCTGCTCTCACCTATCTCTTATCAGCCTATGTCCAGGCTGCATTATGCAACATGGGGAGAAAAAGATGTTTTCAGCTTGGAACATTTTTATCTGTTTTAATTGTTTTATCATGGGCTCCTTTGTAGTATATGCGCAATGATTTATCCCTTTGCCTGTTTGTTTAGCTCTATATGGGAGCGCTCTGTGTGGGAGAATCCTTGTCCTTGTGTCCCTCTTCTCTACAAATCAGTGAAAAAATTATGGAAGCAGAGAGATGGATACATATGGTTAAAGACCGATAGAATACATTTAAAGATACATGGGCAGGATGGCTTTATTACTCCTCAGAAATAGGGGTGGATTAAACCCTTTTGGGGGCAATGCTGCATTATGGACCGGATAATCTGTGAGATGCACCTGGTGGGGGGAAATTGGGAGGAGGTGGTTTTTTTTTTTCTTTTTTTGTTTTGTTTCTTTTTTCCTCCTCTGGGAGGCACAGTGGAGAGATGATTGATGTCATTAACCACTTCGCATCCGGCCGTAGCCGAATGACGGCCACAGCGCGGATGTGAAATCCCGGGAGGCCGTCATATGACGGCCTCCCCTTTCCTCGTTCCCTGTGCGCACTCACGAGTGCGCAGCAGGGAAATTCTGTGCTGCCAATCACAGATCGCTGTAAACGGCCAATCACAGCGGCCGTTTACACCGCGATCGCCCTGGCCAATGAGAGATGATCTCATATGTAAACATATGAGATCATCTGTCAGCGCCGCTCCCCCTCCTCACACAGAGACAGCGTGTGAGGAGGGGGAGATGAACGGCTGCAGCGCCGTAAGTTTTAAAAAAAATAAAAATAAAAATTAAATGCCATCTGTGCCCACTGCCACCACTGCAATCTGTCCCCAATGCCATCTGTGCCCAGTGACATCGCCATCTGCCAGTGCCATCCCCAGTGCCATCCCCAGTGCCATCCCCAGTGCCATCTGCCATCCCCAGTGCCATCCCAGTGCCATCTGCCAGTGCCATCTGTAGTCAGTGCCATCTGCCAGTGCCATCTGTAGTCAGTGCCATCTGCCAGTGCCATCTGCCAGTGCCATCTGTAGTCAGTGCCACCTGTCATTAGTGCCATCTGTCATCAGTGCCACATAGTGCCATCTGTCATCAGTGCCACATATTAGTGCCATCTGTCATCAGTGTCACATATTAGTGCCATCTGTCATCAGTGTCACGTATTAGTGCCATCTGTCATCAGTGCCACCTGTCATCAATGCCACGTATCAGTGCCATCTGTCATCAGTGTCATGTGTCATCAGTGCCACGTATTAGTGCCATCTGTCATCAGTGCCACGTATTAGTGCCATCTCTCATCAGAGCCACATATTAGTGCCACGTGATATCAGTGCCATGTATGAGTGCCATCTCTCATCAGTGCCACATATTAGTGCCATCTGTCATCAGTGTCACGTGTCATCAGTGCCCCGTATTAGTACCATCTGTCATCAGTGCCACGTCAGTGTCACGTGTCATCAGTGCCACGTCAGTGTCACGTGTCATCAGTGCCACGTCAATGTCACGTGTCATCAGTGCCACGTCAGTGTCACGTGTCATTGTCCTGTTGCTCCAGGGCCTTCAAAAGTGTAATAGGTAGTCAACAATTTAGATGTGTAATTTATGCTCCTAGAACACGTGATGGTGCTCCCTGCATGTTGGGCCTCTCTATGTGGCCAGGCTGTGTAAAAGTCCCACATATGTGGTATCGTAATACTCAGGAGGAGTAGCAGAATGTATTTTGGGGTGTCATTTGTGGTATACACATGCCATGTGAGAGAAATAACCTATTACAATGACAATTTTGTAGAAAAAAAATAAAAAATAAAAAAATAATTCATATTGCAAAGAATTGTGGGAAAAAATGACAACATCAAAAAGCTCACCATGCCTCTTACTAAATACCTTGGAATGTCTACTTTCAAAAAAGGGGTCATTTGGGGGGTATTTGCACTTTCCTGGCTTGTTCTGTTCACAAGAAATGAGATAGGCCACCAGTGCATCAGATGTGATCAATTTTGTATAATTCGCACCACAGATTGTAGAGTCTGTAACTTTCACAAAGATCAAATAATATCCACTAATTTGGGTTATTTTTACCAAAGATATGTGGCAGTATAAATTGTGGCCAAAATTTATGAAGAAAAATTTATAATTTCCTAAATTGTATCACAGAAACAAAGAAAAATGCGTTTTTTTTTTTTTCAAAATTTTCGGTCTTTTTTCAATTATAGCGCAAAAAATAAAAAACCCAGAGGTGATCAAATACCACCAAAAGAAAGCTCTATTTGTGGGAAAAAAAGGACAAAAAATTTATTTGGGTACAGTGTTGCATGACTGAGTAATTGTCAGTCAAAGCATGAGAGCACCGAAAGCTGAAAATTGGTCTGGATGGGAGGGGGGTTTAAGTGCCTGGTAGGCAAGTGGTTAAAGGAAGAGGATAAGTTATAATAGTAAATTAGGCACGGGATGGGCAACACGTAATGGAATCACATAAAGAAGGGTAGATTGGAATGAAAGGTGGAGAGGTATAAAATGAAATAGTAGAGTGAAATTATATATAAATTATATTGAATTAAAACACTAAACATAATAGGACACTAAAATAGTAATTAGAAATGATACACTTTTTTTATTTATATATATATATATATATATATTTTTTTTTTACTTTATTTTTTTTTGTCTTATTGTTGGTTGTTTGAGACATGTAATAGGGCGCTGTAAAGCCCCCTTCCTAATTATACTTTGAATAATGTTTTGCACAAATTGAGATTTGGTTATGGGTAGACAAGTGGGTGGGCTTTTTTTTTTCTCTTTTTTTTTTTTACTTTCTCTCTTTTGAAGAGGAGATGATCAAGGATCCGGTGTGTTTCCTCATGGTGGTGGGGGGGGGGGGGGGGTGGTGGGGTTTAGTGTGGTGTATGTTAATGAAAAGATTTATATAGATATATTGTGCAATGTGTATTTCTATGTTGTATGTTGTAATTTGTCTTAATAAAGAAAAAGTGATTATAAAAAAAGGGGGCTCAAGGGAATGGGACTGTAGGCCCAAGATTTGGAGACTGGCCAGATAGGTAGAGAACTTGATGCAGCACTCATAAAGTGTTACTATTGTAATGCGTCATATTGGCACTAACTTAACTGATGACCCAATGCAATGTGATAATGATTATCTGGAAAGACGAATGTCTCTTTTTCCACAGGTGGTGTGTGCTGCGTCAGGGACATATGGAAAAACACATATGTGTGATCTCACGTGAGGGAAAGTCAGTCAGCTTTGTGACATTAGTTAACCGATTGCCGACCAGCGCACGCCGATGTAAGTCGGCAGAATGGCGCTGGTAGGCAAAAGGGTGTACAGGTACCTCCCCTTTTAGAAGCGATTCGCGCGTGCCCGCAGCCGGCGGCGTGGGTGCGCGCCTGCCTCTGTCTCCCATGGAGGCAGATTGGTTGCGGCTTTTTTTTTTCTTTTTCAGTCCGTCGGGCGGCGTGAACTTACATCGAGGGACATTTAAATTTTTTTATTTTTTTAACCACTTAAGCCCCGAACCATTTTGCTGGGCAAAGACTAGAGCACTTTTTGCGATTCGGCACTGCGTCTCTTTAACTTACAATTGCGTAGTTGTTGCGACGTGGCTCCCAAACAAAATTGATGTCCTTTTTTTCCCACAAATAGAGCTTTCTTTTGGTGGTATTTGATCAACTCGCAAATCGCAATAAGCGTTTATTGATTGGTTTGCGCAAAAGTTATAGCATCTACAAAATAGGGGTTAGCTTTTATGGCATTTTTATTAATAATTTTTTTATACTAGTAATGGCAGCGATTTTTATCATGACTGCGACATTATGGTGGACACATCGGACAATTTTGACACATTTTTGGGACCATTGTCATTTTTATACAGCGATCAGTGCTATAAAATTACACTGATTACTGTAAAAAATACACTGGTAGTGAAGGGGTTAACCACTAGGGGGCTAGGGAGGGGTTAAGTGTGTCCTGGGGAGTGATTCTAACTGTGGAGGCGTGGCTACGAATGACACTTCACTGATCATAGCTCCCGATCACAGGGAGCTATGATCACTGACAGTGTCACTAGGCAGAATGGGGAGATGCTTGTTTACATTAGCATCTCCCCATTATTCAGCTCCGTGAGATGATCCCGGGTATTCCTGCAGCGATCGAGTCAGCAGGACCCGTGATTCTACTCACGGAGCTCCCGTCACACGCACGACCACACGGCGGCAAATTCAAAGGGACGTACCTGTACGCCCATTTGCCCAGCCGTGCCATTCTGCCAACGTATATATACATGCGGCGGTCGGCAAGTGGTTAAAGGACTTGTCTTTTTTTACCATTTTTGACACATTTTTTTGTGAAATGGTAGTGGTATGATGTACCCCATTACCATTTCACACAGGAGGGAGGTTGGGATATGGGGGTCCCCTTGCTAAAGGGGGCTTCCAGATTCTGATAAGCCCCCCGCCAGCATACCCCCACTCCCACTGGGCAAGGGTTGTGGGGATGAGGCCCTTGTCCCCATCAACATGGGGGGCCTGTCAGGTTGCGTGCTTGGATAACGGTCTGGTATGGATATTGGGGGGGACACATATGCCATTTATTTTTTATTTTGGTGCAGGGTTCCCCTTGAATTCCATACCAGACCTGAAGGGTCTGGCATGGATTTTGGGGGGGGGGGACCCCTACGCAATTTTTTTTTAATTTGATGCAGAGTTCCCCTTAATTTCCATTCCAGACCTGAAGGGCCTGGTAAGGATTTTAGGGGAACCCCCCACACAATTTTTTTTTTAATTTTGGTTCGGGGTTCCCATTAATATTCATACCAGAACCAAAGGGCCTGGTAATGGACTGGGGGGAACCCTGCTCTTTTTTTCAATGAGTTTTATCTATATTGCCGAGACCCGACAATTCATTACAGCTGCAATCAGTTTTAAATGGCTTTTTTCCCTTTAGAAATGTAATTTTGCTGTGGTACTGTTCTAAACACTGGAAAAACGCGCCACTTTGCAGGCATAATATAGACACCCCCCAGGCACGATATTTAAAGGAATATTTCATTTTTATTAAAAGAGGGAAGAAAACTGTGCTTAGAAAATAAATAAAAATTAAAATAAATTAATTCCAAAAACAAGAAAAACAAAAGCAGCAGCTTATTGTGGGATAAACACAAAAATACATATAAGGGAGAGAAGCCGCGCTAAATAAGTGAAACCTAGATATATTACCTAAAACAAAATGATTTGTGACACTAGGTAAAAAATATATGTGAATAGTCAAAAAACGTGAAATTAATCAATATAACTGTTGATAATCCCAAGTGAAAGTCCACAGTAGGGATGAGCCGAACACCCCCGGGTTCGGTTCGCACCAGAACCTTCGAACGGACCAAAAGTTCACGCAAATTTTCGAACCCTATTCGTTATAATGGACGCGAACGTTCGAAATCAAAATTGCTAATTACAACGGCCAATATGCATGTTAATGTCATAAAACAGGTTTGGGGACCCGGGTCCTGCCCCAGGGGACATATATCAATGCAAAAAGAACTTTTAAAAACTAACGTTTTTTCGGGAGCAGTCATTTTAACCACTTCAACACCGGGCCATTTTACACCCTTCCTTACCAGAGCACTGTTTGCGATTCGGCACTGCGTCGCTTTAACTAACAATTGCGCGGTCGTGCGACGTTACATCCAATCAAAATTGACGTCCTTTTTTTCCCACAAATAGAGCTTTCTTTTGGTGGTATTTGATCGCCCCTGCGGTTTTTATTTTTTGCGCTATAAACAAAAGAAGAGCGACAATTTTGAAAAAAAAAACACAATATTTTTTACTTTTTGCTATAATAAATATCCCATTTTTAAAAAAAAAAACGATTTTTTTACTCAGTTTAGGCCGATACGTATTCTTCTACATATTTTTGGTAAAAAAAATCGCAATAAACGTATATTGATCGGTTTGCGCAAAAGTTATAGCGTCTACAAAATAGGGCATAGATTTATTGCATTTTTTTTTTTTTTTTTACTAGTAATGGCGGCGATCTGCGATTTTTTTTCGTGACTGCGACATTGCGGCAGGCACTTCGGACACTTTTGACACATTTTTGGAACCATTCACATTTACACAGCGATCGTTGCTATAAAATTGCATTGATTACTGTGTAAATGTGACATGCAGGGAAGGGGTTAACACTAGGGGGGCGCTGCAGGGGTTAATGTGTTCCCTATAGGAGTGATTCTAACTGTGGGGGGAGGGGACTCACAAGGGGAGGAGACCGATCAGTGATCCTCCGTACTGGGATCACATGATCGGTCTCCTCTCCCGCTGACAGGACGTGGAGCTGTGTGTTTACACACACAGCTCCACGGTCCCGTTGTTTTAACGGGCAATCGCGGGTGCCCGGCGGACATCGCGGCCGCCGGGCACTCGCACCGGGTCCCGAGCGAAGCCACGGGCGCGCGCCCCCGGCGGCCAGTGCGTGCCACCCAGGCGGCCGGGAAGGAGAGGACGTCATATGACGCCCACCCAGGATGGGAGATCCACCTTGTGGGCGTCATATGTACATGGGCGGGTAGGGAAGTGGTTAATGATGCATAAAGTGAAAAAAAAAGTGAAATATTCCTTTAAATATGGTACCTGGGGGGTGTCTAAAGTATGCCTGTGAAGTGGCATGTGTTTCCCGTGTTTAGAACTGTCCCTGCACAAAATAACATTTGTAAAGGAAAAAAAGAAGCCATTTAAAACCACTTGCGGCTTTAATGTCATATCTTGTCCTGGCCGCCATATGGCTGAAAATCCTTGAGAAAAATGGCATGGCTACCCCATCTACCCCCCCACCCCAGCCCCTTTGGGTCTTGTATGGATATTAAGGGGGACCCCGCACCCAAAATAAAACCCTATACCTACAACCCTATATACTCTGAACAGCAGCATATAGGCGGTGCAAACAAGAGAGGGACTGTAGGTTTGTTCTTAAGTAGAATCTGAACAGGTACATTATGAAGTGTAGCTCCATCCCAAAAAAATCTATTTTTAAGCTTTTTGGAGAACATAGGGAGGGGTTATCACCCCTGTAACATTTGCTGTCTTTGCACATCTGTTCAGAACATTTCACCTCACTTTCCGTCCCAATGAGAAATGTTTTTGGAAAAGTGGGGTTTTAATTGAAACAAGGATTGGTGATAAAGCATCAGTAGAGAGGAGATACCTTTTTCCCAAATTAAATGTAACAGGATAGAATTTCCCTTCCTAGGGGTAGATTTCCTCTCACTTCCTGTTTTCTCTTTCCGTTTGCAAGTAGGAGTCGTTTGTAAGTTGGATGTTTGAAAGTAGGGGCCTGCCGTATATACTCTGCAGAAATTTGCCCTATTAGATGTTGGTGTAGCCACAACACTGTAAGCCCTCACAGTTACTCTTGGTGGGCACAGGAATGGGCCCTGCTGTGAGTTATTAGATCAAGATTTGTAATTGCATGCACCTGTTGAACAGGGCAGAAAAATTGGGCCTTTGGTGGTGGTGGTGGTGGTGGACGGTGTTGCCACAAGACTGTAAGCCCTCACAGTTACTCTTGGTGGGCGCAGGAATGGGCCCTGCTGTGAGTTATTAGATCAAGATTTGTAATTGCATGCACCTGTTGAACTGGGCAGAAAAATTGGGCCTTTGGTGGTGGTGGTGGACGGTGTTGCCACAAGACTGTAAGCCCTCACAGTTACTCTTGGTGGGTGCAGGAATGGGCCCTGCTGTGAGTTATTAGATCAAGATTTGTAATTGCATGCACCTGTTGAACAGGGCAGAAAAATTGGGCCTTTGGTGGTGGTGGTGGTGGTGGTGGACGGTGTTGCCACAAGACTGTAAGCCCTCACAGTTACTCTTGGTGGGCGCAGGAATGGGCCCTGCTGTGAGTTATTAGATCAAGATTTGTAATTGCATGCACCTGTTGAACTGGGCAGAAAAATTGGGCCTTTGGTGGTGGTGGTGGACGGTGTTGCCACAAGACTGTAAGCCCTCACAGTTACTCTTGGTGGGTGCAGGAATGGGCCCTGCTGTGAACTATTAAATCAAGATTTGTAATTACACGCCCCTGTTAAACAGGGGCTGAAAAATTGTGCCTTAGGCATTGGTGCTGGTGCCACAACACTGCAACCCCTCACAGATACTGTACTTGAGCACAGCAATGAGACCTGTTGCAAAGCATTGCCTAAAAATTGTAATTACACGCCCCAACAGGGGCTGAAAAACTGTGCCTTAGGCATTGGTGCTGGTGCCACAACACTGCAACCCCTCACAGATACTGTACTTGGAGCACAGCAGTCACACCTGTTGCGAAGCATTTTTTTAAAAAACTGTAATTACACGCCCCTGTTATACAGGGGCTGAAAAATTGTGCCTTAGGCATTGGTGCTGGTGCCACAACACTGCAACCCCTCACAGATACTGTACTCTGAGCACAGCAATGAGACCTGTTGCAAAGCATTGCCTAAAAATTGTAATTACACGCCCCAACAGGGGCTGAAAAATTGTGCCTTAGGCACTGGTGCTGGTGCCACAACACTGCAACCCCTCACAGATACTGTACTTGGAGCACAGCAGTCACACCTGTTGCAAAGCATTTTTTTAAAAAAAATTGAAATTACACGCCCCTGTTATACAGGGGCTGAAAAATTGTGCCTAAGGCACTGGTGTGGTGGCATGGATCATTGAGGAGGAGGAAGAGGATAGTCAGTGAACATAACAGGACAGTCACTCAGCATCAGCATAGGCAGTCTTGAAGGGATGTGACATTATAAATTATTCAGTTATATCCGCTTCAGGTGCCTGGTAGCTGGTGGTGATCCAAGATTCATTTTTATGAAGGTCAGTCGATCAACCGAGTCGGTGGACAGGCGCACCCTGTGATCGGTGACAAATCCTCCAGCAGCACTGAATGTGCGTTTGGAAAGAACGCTGGATGCAGGACAGGCCAGTAGCTCAATTGCATACTGTGCAAGCTCTGGCCAGTGATCCATCCTCAGGACCCAGTAAGCCAGAGGATTTTCGGTGGGAAAGGTGTCCAAGTCTGACCTTGCCCCTAGGTATTCCTGCACCATGTATATCAGATGCTGGCGATGGTTGCTGGAACCGATCATACCTTGGGGCTGCGGACTAAAAAATTGTCTGAACGCATCGGTCAGACGTCCACCTTCCCCACCGCTCCTTCTGCTACTGACCGAAGCCTCAGCAACTCGTCATCCAGGACCAGGAGTTTGTAACCTCCCAGTTTCTGGGAACGCGTTGCACAGACCTTTCTGCAAGGCCTCCCTGAGATGTCTCATCTTCTGCTCCCTCTGCGACGGCAAGATAAGGTCCGCAACCTTACCCTTGTACCGTGGATCAAGGAGAGTGGCCAGCCAGTAATGGTCCCTCTCCTTGATCCGAAGAACACGAGGATCCTTCCGCAGGCTTTGCAGGATCAGGGAGGCCATGCTACGTAGGTTAGCTGAGGCATTCGGTCCGGAGTCTTCTGGGTCACTGAGGACGACATGATCGCCAGCCACCTCCTCCCAGCCACGTACAAGTCCACTGGTTTGTTGGGACTGTACATCATCCCTAAAAGACTGCTGCTGCTGCTGCTGATGCTGAGTGCCAGGCTCCACCTCCATGCTCACACAATCCTCCTCCTCCTCCTCCTCCTCCTCCTCCTCCTCCTCCTCTTCCTGTGTGATGGGTGGGACAGAAGGAACACTGTTTGGATAAAGGGGGCCTTGAGAGGCAAGGAAGTCCTCCTCTTCCTGCCTCTGTTCTGCCTCAAGTGCCCTGTCCATTATCCCACGCAGCGTATGCTCCAACAGGTGGACAAGAGGTACAGTGTCACTGATGCATGCACTGTCACTGCTCACCATCCTCGTGGCCTCCTCAAATGGTGAGAGGACAGTGCATGCATCCCTGATCATGCTCCACTGGCGTGGGGAAAAAAAGCCAAGCTCCCCTGACCCTGTCCTGGTGCCGTAGTCGCAAAGGTACTCATTGATGGCCCTCTGCTGCGTGTGCAGTCGCTGCAGCATGGCCAACGTTGAGTTCCACCTGGTGGGCATGTCACATATTAGGCGGTTCTTGGGCAGGTTCAGCTCCTTTTGCAGCTCAGTCAGCCGAGCACTGGCATTATAAGATCGGCGGAAATGCACACAGACTTTCCTGGCCTGCCTCAGGACATCCTGTAAGCCTGGGTACCTGCCCAAGAACCGCTGCACCACCAGGTTGAGGACGTGAGCCATACAGGGCACATGGGTGAGCTGCCCCTGTCGCAGGGCGGAGAGGAGGTTGGTGCCATTGTCAGAAACCACCATTCCTGGCTTAAGCTGGCGTGGCGTTAACCACCTCTCGGCCGGCCCCTGCAGAGCTGCCAGAACCTCTGGCCCAGTGTGGCTCCTGTCCCCCAAACACACCAGCGCAAGCACGGCATGGCATCTTTTTGCCTGCGTACTCGCGTAGCCCCTTGTACGCCTACAGAGCACCGCTGGTTCTGAGGACAGAGCACTGGAGGAAGAAGAAGAGGAGGTGGTGGAGGAGAGAGGTGTGTCACAACCAGTAGTAGCATTTTGGCGGCGTGGTGGCGGAACAACCTCCAACACTACTGCACCTTGTCCTGCATCCCTCCCAGCTGCCAATAGAGTGACCCAATGGGCCGTGAAAGAAAGATAACGTCCCTGTCCATGCCTGCTGGACCATGAGTCAGTGGTAATATGCACCTTACCGCTGACCGCCCTGTCCAGCGAGGCATGGACATTGCCTTCCACATGCCGGTAGAGAGCCGGAATCGCCTTCTGTGAGAAAAAGTGGCGTTTGGGAACCTGCCACTGAGGAACCGCACATTGAACAAACTCACGGAAGGGTGCCGAGTCTACCAACTGAAAAGGCAGCAGTTGAAGTGCTAGCAATTTAGCCAAGCTGTCAGGAAAGCCTCTCCAGCAGACCTCCCAACATCCCCAGGAACAGGAGAAACCCCCGGTTCAGAACGGGCCCTCTGCGCCCACACAGGCGCAATAGCGCAGCTGACAGCGCGCATGGACGCGCGGGAGCGCGCACGGTAACATGCACGTGCACGCGCGGCCACCCTGACACTGTTTGGCGCCAAGAGCGCTATTTAAATCTGCTCCAGTCATTCCTGCCTTGCTGCCCGATCAACAGCGTTTCCTGTATTGAACCTGTGACCTGTAAACCTGACCTATCTGATCCGTGCTGAACTTGGCTTGTCTCTGACTCTTCTGATCTCTGCCTGCCCCGATCCTGGCTCTGGACTTTGACTACTCTCTTGGATATCCCCCCTGTGTTTGATCTGCCCGTCTGTGTCTGCTGCACATTACCTGTTTGCTTCCTGCTGCTGGACTACAGGACACCTCCTTGTGTCTGCTGCACATTACCTGTTTGCTTCCTGCTGCTGGACTACAGGACACCTCCTTTTGTCTGCTGCACATTACCTGTTTGCTTCCTGCTGCTGGACTACAGGACACCTCCTTGTGTCTGCTGCACATTACCTGTTTGCTTCCTGCTGCTGGACTACAGGACACCTCCTTGTGTCTGCTGCACATTACCTGTTTGCTTCCTGCTGCTGGACTACAGGACACCTCCTTGTGTCTGCTGCACATTGCCTGTTTGCTTCCTGCTGCTGGACTACAGGACACCTCCTTGTGTCTGCTGCACACCTCCTGTTTGCTCCCTGCTCCCGGACTACAGGACTGCTCCTGGTTCCTGCTCATCACAGACCTCCAGCCCTCTACTCAGCTTACCTGCCAGGCACTTGTGCTCCTCTGTGCTCCCGAGCCCCTGTCATACCTACCAGGGGTTCCCGAACCAGGGGTTTACGAGGGGCCGCTCCCTGCACTCCGGGCTCTGCCTTAAGGTACGTGACAGTATCGGGCAGCCATGACTGAGCCCATGCAGGGAGCCACGGCCATGGAGGACTTGTGCCGTCACCTGGCCGGGCTGACACAGGCCGTCAAGGCCCTACAGGAAGGGTACTCCCGCCTAGAGGAACGTGTACAGGTCCTAGCCACCTCAGGTACCTCAGCACCTGGTGCATCTTCCACACCATCAGTGGTCATGCTGCCTCCTGAGCCCAAGGTCCCCACTCCTGAAAGATTCTCCGGGGATCGGAGTAAGTACAGGGCGTTCCGCAACACCTGTGAACTCTTTTTTGCTCTCCAACCCAGAACTTTCTCTCTTGAATCCACTAAGGTGGGGTTTGTGGTCTCACTACTGCAAGGTGAGCCCCAGGCCTGGGCCCACCGTCTGGTAGAACAGAAGCATGAATGCCTCACCAACCTAAGTGCCTTCTTCCAAGTAATGAACGTCCTCTATGAAGACCCTCAACAGGCAGCAACCGCGGAAGCAGCATTACTATCCCTACAACAAGGCCGTAGGGCGGCAGAGGATTACGCTTCCGAGTTCAGGCGTTGGAGCGCTGACACGAGCTGGAACGACGCAGCCTTGCGTCACCAGTTCCGCCTGGGCCTCTCCGAATCTTTAAAGGACGAGCTGGCCAGAGTGGGCATCCCAGAGACTCTTGAAGATTTAATCAACCTGTCCACCCAGATAGACAGGCGTCTGAGGGAGCGTAGGACTGAACGCACAATGGGCCCCTCTCGTCCTGTATGGATGTTACCCCGGGTACCTAACCCGTCTGCCCGCTCCATGACGGTACCTTCGGAACCCATGCAGCTAGGCGTCCTCCGCCCATCACTCACTCCAGAAGAACGACAACGCAGGCGGATCCAGAACCTGTGTCTTTACTGCGGAGAACCCGGACATTTTGTGAGATCCTGCCCTGCGAAGTTCTGTAAGCACTCCGCTCTATCTTCCACTGTTTTACCTGCAGTACTTAGTAATGCCTCTCACCTGACTGTCTCCCTTTCCCTACAGCTCCCAGGAGGGAATACCCTGGTCCCAGCCATAATTGACTCTGGAGCCTGTAGTGGATTCATGGACCAGACGTTTGCCCGCAAGTTCCAGGTCCCCCTACGTCCCAGAGCCAGGGGACTGTCGGTTCATCTAGCCGACGGGTCAGCTATCAAGTCGGGGCCGGTGACCAAGGAGACGGTTCCCTTACATGCCACCATCTCAGGTAACCACAGTGAGCTACTCTGCCTGGACATCATTGAGTCCCCTCTTTTCCCTGTGATTTTGGGCATACCCTGGCTCAAAGCCCATAATCCCCAAATTGACTGGCCCACAGGGGATATCCGCTTCCTCTCACCCTACTGTCTTCAGCACTGCCTACAAGGGACCACCAACGTTCCACCCTCTGTTCTGCCTGGAGGTCGACGTTGAGGCCCGTAGGGCTGTCCCAGAAGATTACCACAGCTTCCTGGATGTCTTCAGCCAAAAAGGGGCAGAGACACTTCCCCCACATAGGCCCTATGATTGCCCAGTTGAACTTTTACCAGGAGCAGAGATCCCCTTTGGAAGAATATTCCCTTTAACAGGATTGGAGCTAGAGACTCTCAAGTCATACATTGATGACAACCTGAGGAAAGGGTTTATACGTCCTTCCACGTCCCCAGCCGGAGCGGGGATTTTCTTCGTGGAAAAGAAGGACCATTCTCTACGCCCCTGCGTAGACTATCGGGACTTAAACAAGATCACAATCAAAAACCGGTACCCGTTGCCCCTGGTACCGGAGCTGTTCCAGAGACTTGGAACAGCTGTGGTGTTCACCAAGTTGGACCTCCGTGGGGCATATAACCTGGTCCGCATCCGAAGCGGGGACGAATGGAAGACTGCCTTTCGTACCCGCTTCGGACACTATGAGTACCTTGTGATGCCGTTTGGGCTGTGTAACGCTCCTGCGACGTTTCAGCATTTCGTAAATGACATCTTTAGAGATTATCTTGACCTGTTTGTTATAGTCTGCCTGGATGACATTTTGATTTTCTCTCCCTCTTTGCCTGCTCACAGGGAACACGTCAAGAAGGTCTTAACCCGTCTCCGCCTGCATGGTCTGTATGCTAAACCTGAAAAGTGTGAGTTCGAACGCCGGAGTATCCAGTTCCTAGGCTTGGTCATCTCCGTAGACGGAATTAAGATGGACCCACAAAAAGTGTCTGCCATCCTGGATTGGCCTGCCCCTACAGACAAGAAGGGAATTCAGCAAATCGTAGGATTCGCGAACTTCTATCGCAAGTTTATCAAGGGGTTTTCTAACATCATCGCCCCCATCACGAGATTGACCAAGCAAGGTACCAAGTTTCAGTGGTCCTCAGAAGTGCAGGCGGCCTTGTCGGCATTAAAGGATCAGTTTGTGTCAGCTTCAGTTCTAAAGCATCCAGACCCGGCGCTTCCTTACATCCTGGAGGTTGACGCCTCCGAAGTGGCGATAGGGGTCTCCATTTTTTTCAAATTACGGCTTTCATCCCCTGTTCCTGTCCAATAGCATTCCAGAATGCTCTGTACCAGCAGCTCAGGAAACCCTACATTTTTTCAGTACCAACAACAAACTGCTCCAGGAAACAATGCAGAAGACTCAGGAACGTAATAAGGCGATATTTGACAAGAGGAGGAGAGGGGACCTCAACCTAAAGCCAGGAGACTTGGTCTGGCTATCTACTCGGAACCTGAAACTGGCGTGTCCGTCTAGGAAATTAGGGCCAAAGTTTGTGGGCCCTTTTCCCGTAACCAGGAAAATCAACAATGTGGCCTATGAGCTAAAGCTGCCTGATTCATTCAGAATACATCCAGTTTTTCACGTAGCCCTCCTAAAGCCTTCAACTTCAGATCCCTTTGCCAACCGGAATACGGGGCCCCCTGAACCTGTGCTGATCAATGGCGAAGAAGAATTTGAAGTGGAAACTATTGTGGACTGCAGGAGGAGGCGTGGCCAGGTTCAGTACCTCGTAAAGTGGAAGGGCTATGGGCCAGAGGAGAATTCTTGGGAGCCAGAGGCCAACATCCATGCCCAGAGGTTGATTCCGGCCTTCAAGAGGGCCAACCCAAGTAAGTGGGCCCAGTTGGGCATCCGGAGGCTTCCCATTGGAGGGGGGCAATGTCAGGAAAGCCTCTCCAGCAGACCTCCCAACATCCCCAGGAACAGGAGAAACCCCGGTTCAGAACGGGCCCTCTGCGCCCACACAGGCGCAATAGCGCAGCTGACAGCGTGCGCGGACGCGCGGGAGCGCGCACGAGCGCGCACGGTAACATGCACGTGAACGCGCGGCCACCCTGACACTGTTTGCCGCCAAGAGCGCTATTTAAATCTGCTCCAGTCATTCCTGCCTTGCTGCCCGATCAACAGCGTTTCCTGTATTGAACCTGTGACCTGTAAACCTGACCTATCTGATCCGTGCTGAACTTGGCTTGTCTCTGACTCTTCTGATCTCTGCCTGCCCCGATCCTGGCTCTGGACTTTGACTACTCTCTTGGATATCCCCCCTGTGTTTGATCTGCCCGTCTGTGTTTGCTGCACATTACCTGTTTGCTTCCTGCTGCTGGACTACAGGACACCTCCTTGTGTCTGCTGCACATTACCTGTTTGCTTCCTGCTGCTGGACTACAGGACACCTCCTTGTGTCTGCTGCACATTACCTGTTTGCTTCCTGCTGCTTGACTACAGGACACCTCCTTGTGTCTGCTGCACATTACCTGTTTGCTTCCTGCTGCTGGACTACAGGACACCTCCTTGTGTCTGCTGCACATTACCTGTTTGCTTCCTGCTGCTGGACTACAGGACACCTCCTTGTGTCTGCTGCACATTACCTGTTTGCTTCCTGCTGCTGGACTACAGGACACCTCCTTGTGTCTGCTGCACATTGCCTGTTTGCTTCCTGCTGCTGGACTACAGGACACCTCCTTGTGTCTGCTGCACACCTCCTGTTTGCTCCCTGCTCCCGGACTACAGGACTGCTCCTGGTTCCTGCTCATCACAGACCTCCAGCCCTCTACTCAGCTTACCTGCCAGGCACTTGTGCTCCTCTGTGCTCCCGAGCCCCTGTCATACCTACCAGGGGTTCCCGAACCAGGGGTTTACGAGGGGCCGCTCCCTGCACTCCGGGCTCTGCCTTAAGGTACGTGACACAAGCTAGCATTCAACCGCTGGGCATGTGGATGGCTGGGAGTATACTTCTTTCGACGGTCCAGCAGCTGGGGCAGGGAAATTTGCCTGCTACAATCGGACGTCGGTATACTGCAAGTACTAATTCTACACCTTCAGTCCTCTCAGAGCAGCTTTCAGAGAGGACTGAAGATATAGTGGGGATGGAGATCCCAGCTGATGAGAAGCAAGGAGAGGTCCGCTTTGTTCTTTGGTGTGGGTCTTTTATGTGTGCTTGCCAACGAGCTGCATGGCAGGTCGACATATGTCTGCTCATGCTTGTGGTGCCCAAGCGGCTGATGTTTTGGCCACGTGAGATACGCTTGAGACAAATATTGCAAATAGCAGTGGTGCGATCTGATGCACTCGTCTCAAAAAAGGCCCACACCAAAGAACTTTTGTGATAACGTGCAGAGGCAGCGCCCTGCACAGGCGGAGCTCTGCGGTCTGATACAGTTGGTGTGCTGGCCTGTAGCTGGCCTCCAGGGGGCATCCTGCCTCGTTGGACATGTGAAGCCGCATCCTCCTCCTCCTCTCTCCCTTCAGGCACCCACGTGGAGTCAGTGACCTCATCATCCCCTCCCTCTTCACCACTAGAGCAAACCTGGCAGTAAGCTGCAGCTGGTGGAACAGTACTGCCAGATTGCTGTCCTTTAGCATCCCCTCTCTCTGCGCGCACACTACTGCCTTCATCAAGCTGGGTATCATCATCCGAGCCTTCGAATCGTTGGGCATCCTCCTGGAGCATGTACCCAACACTGTGCTCAAACAGTTCGGGGGACTCCTCAGGAGGACATGGTGGGTCTAGGGAAAGGGTGGCTGATGATGCCATTGAGTACACGTTGGCAGGTGCTCTGCCAGTACCCTGAGCCTGGGTGAGAGAGGATGAGGAGGATGAGGAGGGCTTGGTCATCCATTCTACCAAGCCTTCGGCATGATGCGGCTCAACATGTCCAGCTGCCGAAAACAAAGACAAGCGTGTCCCATGGCCACGTGCTGATGACGATGCACGACCACGTCCACGACCAGCACTGTTGTCTCTAGAAACAGAGCCTGCTTGCCCTGTGTTCTTGCCTCGGCACGGTCTGCCTCTCCTTGGCGGTCTTCCAGCCATTGTAGTCGGTAGTGTATATTGTATAAAAAATAGAGCTCCTATGTGTGCTCACAACACACTGTAGGTCCTATGGGTGCTGACACTAACACACTATAGGTACTATGTGTGCTGCTGACTAGAAAATATAGGAGCTATGTGTGCTGCCACAAACACACTATAAGTCCTATGGGTGCTGCTGACACAAAGACACTATAGGTACTATATGTGTGCTGCTGTCAAGAAAATATAGGAGCTATGTGTGCTGCCACAAACACACTATAAGTCCTATGGGTGCTGCTGACACAAAGACACTATAGGTACTATATGTGTGCTGCTGTCAAGAAAATATAGGAGCTATGTGTGCTGCCACAAACACACTATAAGTCCTATGGGTGCTGCTGACACAAAGACACTATAGGTACTATATGTGTGCTGCTGTCAAGAAAATATAGGAGCTATGTGTGCTGCCACAAACACACTATAAGTCCTATGGGTGCTGCTGACACAAAGACACTATAGGTACTATATGTGTGCTGCTGTCAAGAAAATATAGGAGCTATGTGTGCTGCCACAAACACACTATAAGTCCTATGGGTGCTGCTGACACAAAGACACTATAGGTACTATATGTGTGCTGCTGTCAAGAAAATATAGGAGCTATGTGTGCTGCCACAAACACACTATAAGTCCTATGGGTGCTGCTGACACAAAGACACTATAGGTACTAAATGTGTGCTGCTGTCAAGAAAATATAGGAGCTATGTGTGCTGCCACAAACACACTATAAGTCCTATGGGTGCTGCTGACACAAAGACACTATAGGTACTATATGTGTGCTGCTGTCAAGAAAATATAGGAGCTATGTGTGCTGCCACAAACACACTATAAGTCCTATGGGTGCTGCTGACACAAAGACACTATAGGTACTATATGTGTGCTGCTGTCAAGAAAATATAGGAGCTATGTGTGCTGCCACAAACACACTATAAGTCCTATGGGTGCTGCTGACACAAAGACACTATAGGTACTATATGTGTGCTGCTGTCAAGAAAATATAGGAGCTATGTGTGCTGCCACAAACACACTATAAGTCCTATGGGTGCTGCTGACACAAAGACACTATAGGTACTATATGTGTGCTGCTGTCAAGAAAATATAGGAGCTATGTGTGCTGCCACAAACACACTATAAGTCCTATGGGTGCTGCTGACACAAAGACACTATAGGTACTATATGTGTGCTGCTGTCAAGAAAATATAGGAGCTATGTGTGCTGCCACAAACACACTATAAGTCCTATGGGTGCTGCTGACACAAAGACACTATAGGTACTATATGTGTGCTGCTGTCAAGAAAATATAGGAGCTATGTGTGCTGCCACAAACACACTATAAGTCCTATGGGTGCTGCTGACACAAAGACACTATAGGTACTAAATGTGTGCTGCTGTCAAGAAAATATAGGAGCTATGTGTGCTGCCACAAACACACTATAAGTCCTATGGGTGCTGCTGACACAAAGACACTATAGGTACTATATGTGTGCTGCTGTCAAGAAAATATAGGAGCTATGTGTGCTGCCACAAACACACTATAAGTCCTATGGGTGCTGCTGACACAAAGACACTATAGGTACTATATGTGTGCTGCTGTCAAGAAAATATAGGAGCTATGTGTGCTGCCACAAACACACTATAAATCCTATGGGTGCTGCTGACACAAAGACACTATAGGTACTATATGTGTGCTGCTGTCAAGAAAATATAGGAGCTATGTGTGCTGCCACAAACACACTATAAGTCCTATGGGTGCTGCTGACACAAAGACACTATAGGTACTATATGTGTGCTGCTGTCAAGAAAATATAGGAGCTATGTGTGCTGCCACAAACACACTATAAGTCCTATGGGTGCTGCTGACACAAAGACACTATAGGTACTATATGTGTGCTGCTGTCAAGAAAATATAGGAGCTATGTGTGCTGCCACAAACACACTATAAGTCCTATGGGTGCTGCTGACACAAAGACACTATAGGTACTATATGTGTGCTGCTGTCAAGAAAATATAGGAGCTATGTGTGCTGCCACAAACACACTATAAGTCCTATGGGTGCTGCTGACACAAAGACACTATAGGTACTATATGTGTGCTGCTGTCAAGAAAATATAGGAGCTATGTGTGCTGCCACAAACACACTATAAGTCCTATGGGTGCTGCTGACACAAAGACACGATAGGTACTATATGTGTGCTGCTGACAAGAAAATATAGGACCTATGTGTGCTGCCACAAACACAATATGGCTCCTATAAATCCCTGCCTGGGATGGGACAGAAGGTTGTGACAGAAGTTGGGGTGCAATGCTGTGCTAACAGTACTGCGGTTGGTGCTACTGCTATGCTGTACTAACAGCACGCACACACCAGACTAATCCCCAGCAGCAGCTAATATCACACTCACTGTGCAATCAGCAGCAATGAATGATCAGTATTCAGTAATGATAAATGACTCAGGTAGCAATGGTTTAGCAAAGAAATAGCAATCAAGCAAATACAGAATCAGCAGACTGCTCTCCCTAAAGCCGGAACACATGTGACCAGGGCCGACGGCGTGGCGGCGTTTTAAATGGGGGGCGTGTACTAAAGCCCCTGAGCTTTAATTGGCTACAGGCGTCCTGCCTGTAGCCAATTATTGATCTCCTAGTTTCCGGCGCTGTGATTGGCCAAGCATGCGGGGTCACAGTGCATGCTTGGCCAATCATCAGCCAGCAATGCACTGCTCCGGCCGCAATGCATTGCAGGGCCGCTCACATCACACCAATGTGATGCGAACGGCCCAAATAGTTCTGGGCTCGCCGAGCGAGCGAACGCCCGGTGCTCGATTCGAACGTGGGTTTGAATCGAGCACCGGGCCCATCCCTAGTCCACAGTGATCACTGTGGACTTTCACTTGGGATTATCAACATTTATATTGATTAATTTCATGTTTTTTGACTATTCACATATATTTTTTACCTAGTGTCACGAATCATTTTGTTTTAGGTAATATATCTATTTTACATCTTTTTTATGTTACATTTTTATTGTTTCACTTTAAGCATTAAAAAAATCACTGCTCCCGAAAAAAAGGCCATTTAAAAAAAATGTTTTTTGCATTGACCCAGGTCCCTAAACACTTTTTATGACAATAACTTGTATATAAGCCTTTAAAATTAGCACGTTTGATTATTCATGTTCCTGTCCCATAGACTTTAACGGTGTTCGTGTGTTCTGACAAATTTTTTGCCTGTTGGCATGTTCTGCTGCTAACCTAACCGGAGGGTGTTCGGCTCATCCCTAGGGACCAGTTGTAAAGTCTGCTTGGGGCCATCAGCATATGCTGATAATAATGGATTATGCCACACAGTATCCTGAAGCTATGCCATTGGATAAGACCTCAGCTAATGCTATTGCCAAATAGCTTGTTCAGGTATTGAGTCACATTGGCATTCCCAAAGAAATATTACCAGACCAGGGCACACCATTTATGTCCAGAGTCACAAAGGAATTATGTATGTTTTCAAAATCTCACACCTCAGTACCTCTGTCTACCACCCCTAAATTGATGGCCAGGTGAATAGATTTAATAATATGCTCAAGAACATGGTAAAAAAAAAAAAGGTTGGACAAGGATGGAAACATTTTGATATTTTTACTGCCATATCTCATGTTCACTGTATGAGAGGTACGACAGACATCTACATTGTTTTCATCTTTTGAACTACTTTATGGTAGACATCTCAGTGGATTTCTAAATGTCGCAAAAGAAACTGGCATGGACTGATGCGACCAGAATTATGTGGACTGCAACAGAGTGAACCAAAGTGAAAATAATATAATTTATTATAAGAAAAGTAAACATACCTCCAATATGACAAACAGTGACTAACCAGCAACCAACCCCAGTGACACACAATAAATAACTGCCTAAACCAAAAGTATATACAGGAGTAAGATGCAATTGTAAACAAGCCAGAGTCATTCACGGGAGATCAAGCAGATAGGGCTGGGAACAAGACAGGACAGGGGGAGGGTAACAGGAGACAAGGGGAGCAGGCGGAAGGGACCAGGCTGCAGGGCAGGGGTCCAGGAATGGATACAGGGTCAATGTGACTTTTTCACTTAATCATAATTGACAGCTGATAGCTGATAGTTTCACTAATGCTAGTTTCTTTCTACTAGCTGGTTGATTTATTACTATTAATTTTTCTGTTAGCACACGTCACTTCATATTAATCTTTGATGTTTAATATTCTTTGTGGTAGCACATGTCACTTTACACATAAAATATAAATTATCAATATACTCATCATAAACAGGGTTTTCTCATGCCCTGTTGGAAACAGATTTCCTACATAGAACAGCGCCAACCCCCTTTTTTTTCTTCCTTTGATTTGTTTGGATTTCACGTAGGTGAAATCTTTTTGCAGGGAGGCAGCAGTTCATATTATCCTAAGCGCAGATTTTTATATATTTATTGCTTCATCAGAGTTCATGAAAACCACACAGCACTCATCTCAACACAGAATAGCACTGGCACAGTGGCTCCCTGGGTGGGCGCTGGAGCATAGATCGGAACCTTCCTCACTGTGGAATAAACTGTAACAGATTCCCAACTTGTGTAGACCCACTAGCAGTTAATATACTATGCGTCCACTTGATTTGGAAGATTGACAGCAAGTCAGGCTACAGTTGTATAATCAATAGATAAAAAAAGCCTGCAACATATATCATAACTATATTAGGTAATTTAGAATTAGCAGCAATATGGCAGTTTAGGATATATCCCTTGTACATGGATACACTCACTAGAGAATCTCTAGGTATCTTCACAACCATCCAAACTGGAGGCAACTATCCCATGGACACTTCACAGGAATAGGTACAGTTGCATATATTAAGCCTGCAAGGTAAGCTGCTTCACATGTCCAGGTTCCTCTGATGACGCTTCCTGGGCAAAATGAAATGCATAAGGCAGATGGTAACTAACGGTGATGTCACATCCGGCATTTGGAGCGCAAATCGGGAATAATGTGTTCCAAGGCGTTTTACATACTCATATACAAAAAACGATTTTGTAAGTGTTCAATCAGCCTTTAATATTGGCTTTTAATAAAATGGAATCACATTGTGGATTTCTCCTGGTTGTCTTTCCATAAAATATACATGTGTGGAACCTGCATGACCTGTTTAAGTGTAAGAAGCGAACCATCTATCTTTGTTATCTGCGGACTACTACTTCCCTCACAGGCGCTGTATTCACGGCAAGTTGGTGAGTGAGGGCACAGAAAGAGGGGAGCATAGCACTCCATTTTGACTACTGGCATGTATATATAAAGCCATAAACATCACTTTGAAGGACTCATTATTCACTTATCGGCACTATATAGAAGTTGCACTGTTAATTGTCTTTATGAGCGATTGATATTTGCTAATTTCTTAATATTCTTTATGTTTTTTTATTTATTTTACTTTTATTTTTGGTTTTCAAAATTTTTTATGGCACTTGCAGTAAAAGTTACAACTTCAAGGTGTTGAGAATAAGATTATAGGACTGTATACATTTTTTTTGACAGCGCTGGGTTTACACACCACAAATTTTAGAGGACCTTACACTTCATACCACAACAGCAGTCACTTCTTTACCAGTTGTCACACATACCGCAGCATGAGTACAATTACACTTAAGAATTGATCAAGTCCATTAGTGTTGGTTCCAAGCCCATGGAATCATAAGATCTTGTAACAATTTCAGAAAGTTGAATAGTGTGTCCAAATTTGATACTTACCCAATTCTTTGGGTGTCAGATTAGGAACTGCCAGGTACATAGCTACTTTAGATCTGACTACAGATCTACAATACTGTCTTTTGTCAGTGTAGGGAGAGGTTGCTGTGTGGAGCAGGGACAGTCTGTAATCACTGGCTATTAGGTCCACAAAAGTCCTTTTAAGGACTGGTATAGGTGTACAGTATATAGGGGTGTAATACACTTACACATAATATACTTTCAAATATAGAAAGCATACTATTGATGTGCAGTATATAGGGGTGTAATACACTTATAAAATACTTTCAAATATAGAAAGCGTAGTCAGTCTGTAATCACTGGCTATTAGGTCCACAAAAGTCCTTTTAAGGACTGGTATAGGTGTACAGTATATAGGGGTGTAATACACTTACACATAATATACTTTCAAATATAGAAAGCATACTATTTGATGTGCAGTATATAGGGGTGTAATACACTTATAAAATACTTTCAAATATAGAAAGCGTAGTTTAGTGCATTTCTACTGTGCAGCATTGTGACTGCTGAGCGATTCCGCAGCTCTTTTGTCAGTGTAGGGAGAGGTTGCTGTGTGTCGCAGGGACAGACTGTAGCGACACAAATCGCTTATAATATACTTTCAAATATAGAAAGCATATTATAGTGCATTTCTACTGTGCAGCATTGTGACTGCTGAGCGGTTCTGCAGCGATACTACAAAGAGTGACAAACGCAATTAGAAAAAAGTATTATAACTGGTGTGATAAACCAGTGGCCCCCCAAAACAACAGATTGAAGCGGGGTGTTATATAACTTCTTCCACATATACTGCACTTCTCTAGAGACTTTTGTCACAGGGTAATTTAAAAAAATGACAGGCAGAGGGAGAGGCAGGCCCTTCTGCAGGGGTGGTAGGGCAGGAGCACCAGGCCTGAGCCAAGGTGGGAAGTTGCAGAAGGTGCGTTCGATTAGGTCAAAGGATGCACCAGACTTGGTTGAGTGGCTCACTCAGCCTTACTCTTCTGCACCCTCCTCATCCTTTGGCTCACTTGTAGAAAAAAAGCACACTGTACTATATGCCCGTACCCTCCTGTTTGAAGAGGTTGAGCGGTGTCATATTTTTGGGTCCCGCAGCGAGTTGCTGGTGTCAGTGCTGGTGTCAGGTCTCTCTATCTCGGTGCTGGTGTCAGTGCTCTCTATCTCGGTGCTGGTGTCAGTGCTCTCTATCTCAGTGCTGGTGTCAGTGCTCTCTATCTCGGTGCTGGTGTCAGTGTTCTATCTCGGTGCTGGTGTAAGTGTTATATCTCGGTGCTGGTGTCAGTGTTCTATCTCGGTGCTGGTGTCAGTGTTCTATCTCGATGCTGGTGTCAGTGTTCTATCTCAGTAGCCACTTCATCACCTGTGGTTCAACCCCCGGGTACAAGTGTCAGCACCACCTATACACCTAAGGGGAACTGCACGCCAGGTGAAACAGCAGCAAGGCAGAGTCCAAACAATTAGAAGACCCGAGCCAACTATGGCTCAGGTCACCCGTAAATGTGGGATACCCGCTACAATAACTTTCCTAAAGCAGGATCATCTCCTGCACCCCCTTCATAGCCTGGTCTGGCCTTGCCTCTCCTCCATAGCCTTCATGCGCTCCTGAATTGACGAAATTCACAGATAAAAAAGAATGCTTGTTGTTGTCGATCCCAGATTCGCTTAATACTTCTGGTATGTCAGTGTCCATGTTGTGGGATTATGTGTGCACAGCTAGTAAGTATTTTGTGGCTGCAAATATGACCTGGAGGTTTTTAATGTTCGCCTGCCATTAAAATGAATGGGACCCGCCGCAAACCTGTGGTTTGCGAACATTTGTGCGCGTTCGCGTGATCGCGTTCGCGAACCGTCCCGTCAGATGTTCGTCCATCACTAATCCCTAATTGAAACTGCGAAAGAAATGACGACATTCTCTGCCCTTGAGGGATCATTCCAGTATAAGGCGGATGCTTTTTGGTTTGCATGGGGCTTCTGCCTCATTTGAGAGAAGGATGGACCACATCACTGATATGCAGCCACTTATGTGGATGATGTAGTCATCTACACCCCTAATTTGGAGTCTCATTTGTCCTGGGTGCAAGCACTAATAGATTCCCTTAGAAAAGCAGAACTTACAGCCAACCCCCAAGTGTGCCATAGGCTTGCAGGAGGCCAGATACATTGGCAATAACATTGGTCGAAGGTTGATTAAGCCTCAAAACAACAAAATTGAGGCAATTCAATAGTGGCCCGGCCTTTAAATAAAAAGCAAGTCTGAGATTTTCTTGGGATCACAGGCTACTATAGGCATTTTATTCCCATTGTGGTAATCTCTCTGTAAGAGAAAGAAATGGTTTGACAAATGCTTGTTTTGTTGGTGACTGTGAGAAGCCCTTCACCCGTCAGAGAGGAATCTGTCCTGTATAGTTAGTGCCTGGATAGCGAGGATTTATTTTCTATTTTGTTCTGTTTCTTTTGATTGCAACCTTTTCAAATAAAACTGGCTATAAGTCAGAGCTAACCCTCACAATGGGTAGAGGCTGTTCATTGCGTAAAGTGAATGTTTGTACATAAGGTGAACCTGCATTCACTTAGAATACCCAATCACATGCTAGCATAAATTCTGCTTTTGTAATGTATATCTAAATCGAAAAAAAAAAATTAAATACAGTATATTGTAGCTTACCAGTGCTCAGATATGGTGGCTGCATTAAAAAAAAATGTCATGTATTCCTCTTATTTTTAACTGTAACCTGCCAGTAAGAAACAATTCTTGTTTAAAGCTCACTCACTGTATTGTATTTATATTTTTTGCAAAATTAAGAATCTTTACTCTTTTAGTAAATAAGTCCCAGAATATCATGTAAATAATATTTGCCATTACAACTGAACAAGGTTGTGATAGGCAAGGTGGTATACAAAATGTATACAATAGGTAGATCTGCATCTGTACATCAATTTAAGGTTTAATGGGGAAAACAGTGATTTCGTTATTTAGGTTCTGTGTAAGATGATTTTGGGAAGGATACAATTTTGTTTTTTTTTTATATATGTGTCCATACCACAGAAATTTTACCCAACTTTCAGCTGAGGGAAAAATCACTCCACTGAAAATTAGCACTGAATATGGGAATCTCCTTGATTAAGCCCCAAGGATGGGGTTAAACATGTTGGACTCGTGGTCTGGATGAAGCGAGCTGAGGCTGCTTTTACCTGCTAACCACTCGGGCCAGGTGAGGTGTGTGGCGGCCGGGCTATCACTTCCTACTGAATATGGGAAGTTATATCTTATATGGGATTTCCCTTCACTTTGGAGTCCCTGTTGTGTCACCACAACTATAAGGCTGCTTTCACACTGGAGCGGTGGGGGCGCTGGCGGTAAAACGGCTCTATATTTAGCGCCGCTTTGCCGGCGTTTTAGCGGCGCATTTCGCCCGCTAGCGGGGTGGTTTTACCCCCGCGAGCGGCCGAAAAAGGGTCAATACCACCCGCAAACCGCCGCTGCAGCGGCGTTTTGCGGGCGGGTTCGGAGCGCTCCCCCATTGTTTTCAATGGGACCGGGCACTATAGGAGCGGTAAATATACCGCTCCTATAGCGAGCCAAAGATGCGGCTTGCAGGAAATTTTTGAGCGTCCTGCAAGCGCACCGCTTCAGTGTGAAAGCCCTCGGGCTTTCACACTGAAGGAACAGCAACAGCTGTTTCGGGTCGGTTTGCAGGCGCTATTCTTAGCGCAATAACGCCTGCAAACCGCCCCAGTGTGAAAGCAGCCTAAGTGAGAGGAATTTCCTCAATCAGAACACAGCAATAAAACCTTAAACCTTCCTTATGCTTTAAAAAAAAAAAAAAAAACTCCTAAATAGGGATGGGTCCGGTGTTCGATCCAAACCCATGTTCGAATCAAACATCGGGCGTTCGCCCGCTCGGCGAGCCCAGAACTATTTGGGCCGCTCGCATCAAATTCGTTTGATGCGAGCGGCCTGCAATGCACTGAGCCAGTCGCAGTGCATTGCTGGCTGATGATTGGCCAAGCATGCACTGTGACCCGCATGCTTGGCCAATCATAGCCAGCGGCTAGGAGAGCAATAATTGGCCACAGGCAGGATGCCTGTGGCCAATTATAGCTCAGGGGGTTTAGTACACGCCCCACATTATAAAAGGCCGCCGCGCCGGCGGCCTCGTATATTGTGTTCCAGTGTCAGTGTTATGTGCTGCTGACTGTTGACATTATCTGCTGTGATTCTGGGGATTAGTGTGTGCGTGCTGTTAGTACAGCATTGCAGTATCACATCTGGGGGGTGTCTATAGTATGCCTCTGAAGGGGCGCATGTTTCCTGTGCTTAGAACTGTCCCTGCACAAAGTGTCATTTTTGCAGGAAAAAAAGCTATTTAAAATCATTCGCGGCTAATGAATTGACGGCTCCCGTAACACAGAGAACAGTCATTCATTGAAAGTCATTGATAAAAAAAAAGTCATTGATAAAGAAAAAATGTTTTACAAAAAAAGCGTGGGGGTCCCCCCAAATTCAATAACCAGGCCCTTCAGGTCTGCTATGGATATCAAAATCCATACCAGACCCTTATCCGAGCACGCAACCTGGCAGGCCGCAGAAAAAGAGGGGGGGACGAGAGCGGCCCCCCCTCCCTCCCTCCTGAACCATACCAGGCCACATGCCCTCAACATTGGGAGGGTGCTTTGGGGTCCCCCCCAAAGCACCTTGTCCCCATGTTGATGAGGACAAGGGCCTCTTCCCCACAACCCTGGCCATTGGTTGTGGGGGTATGCCGACGCGGGGGCTTATCGGAATAAAAGCTATTTAAAATCACTCGCGGCTAATGAATTGACGGCTCCCGTAACACAGAGAACAGTCATTCATTGAAAGTCATTGATAAAAAAAAAGTCATTGATAAAAATAAAAAAATAAAAAATAAAAAGCGTGGGGGTCCCCCCAAATTCAATAACCAGGCCCTTCAGGTCTGCTATGGATATCAAGGGGAACCCCGGCAAAAAAAAAAATGGCGTGGGGTCCCCCTCAAAATCCATCCCAGACCCTTGAGGTCTGGGATGGATTTTAAGGGGAACCCCGGCCAAGAAAAAAAATGGCGTGGGGTCCCCCTCAAAATCCATACCAGACCCTTATCCGAGCACGCAACCTGGCAGGCCGCAGGAAAAGAGGGGGGGACGAGAGCGGCCCCCCTCCCTCCTGAACCGTACCAGGCCACATGCCCTCAACATTGGGAGGGTGCTTTGGGGTCCCCCCCAAAGAACCTTGTCCCCATGTTGATGAGGACAAGGGCCTCTTCCCCACAACCCTGGCCATTGGTTGTGGGGGTCTGCGGACAGGGGGGCTTATCGGAATAAAAGCTATTTAAAATCACTCGCGGCTAATGAATTGACGGCTCCCGTAACACAGAGAACAGTCATTCATTGAAAGTCATTGATAAAAAAAAAGTCATTGATAAAAAAATAAAAAATAAAAATAAAAAGCGTTGGGGGTCCCCCCAAATTCAATAACCAGGCCCTTCAGGTCTGCTATGGATATTAACCACTTCCCTACCCGCGTATAGTCATATGACGCCCACAAGGTGGATCTCCCATCCTGGGTGGGCGTCATATGACTTCCTCCCATTCCCGGCCACCTGGGGGGCACGCACGGCGCCCGCGGCGTCGCTCAGGACCCGGTGCGAGTGCCCGGCGGCCGCGATGTCCGCCGGGCACTCGCGATTGCCCGTTAAAACAACAGGACCGTGCAGGACTGTGGAGCTGTGTGTGTAAACACACAGCTCCACGTCCTGTCAGCGGAGAGGAGACCGATCATGTGATCCCAGTACGAAGGAACACATGATCGGTCTCCTCCCCTTGAGTCCCCTCCCCCCACAGTTAGAATCACTCCTATAGGGAACACATTAACCCCTGCAGCGCCCCCTAGTGTTAACCCCTTCCCTGCCAGTCACATTTACACAGTAATCAATGCAATTTTATAGCAACGATCGCTGTGTAAATGTGAATGGTTCCAAAAATGTGTCAAAAGTGTCCGAAGTGTCCGCCGCAATGTCGCAGTCACGAAAAAAAATCGCAGATCGCCGCCATTACTAGTAAAAAAAAAAAAATCCAATAAATCTATCCCCTATTTTGTAGACGCTATAACTTTTGTGCAAACCGATCAATATACGCTTATTGTGATTTTTTTTACCAAAAATATGTAGAAGAATACGTATCGGCCTTAACTGAGGAAAAAATAAGTTTTTTTTTTTAAAAAAATGGGATATTTATTATAGCAAAAAGTAAAAAAATATTGTGTTTTTTTTCAAAATTGTCGCTCTTCTTTTGTTTATAGCGCAAAAAATAAAAACCGCAGGGGCGATCAAATACCACCAAAAGAAAGCTCTATTTGTGGGAAAAAAAGGACGTCAATTTTGTTTGGGTGTAACGTCGCACGACCGCGCAATTGTTAGTTAAAGCGACGCAGTGCGCGAATCGCAAAAAGTGCTCTGGTAAGGAAGGGTGTAAAATGGCCCGGTGCTGAAGTGGTTAAGGGGAACCCCGGCCAAAAAAAAAATGGCGTGGGGTCCCCCTTAAAAATCCATACCAGACCCTTGAGGTCTGGGATGGATTTTAAGGGGAACCCGGGCCAAGAAAAAAAAATGGCGTGGGGTCCCCCTCAAAATCCATACCAGACCCTTATCCGAGCACGCAACCTGGCAGGCCACAGGAAAAGAGGGGGGGACGAGAGCGGCACCCCCTCCCTCCTGAACCGTACCAGGCCACATGCCCTCAACATTGGGAGGGTGCTTTGGGGTCCCCCCAAAGCACCTTGTCCCCATGTTGATGAGGACAAGGGCCTCTTCCCCACAACCCTGGCCATTGGTTGTGGGGGTCTGCGGGCGGGGGGGGCTTATCGGAATCTGGAAGCCCCCTTTAACAAGGGGACCCCCAGATCCTGCCCCCCCCCTGTGTGAAATGGTAAGGGGGTACAAAAGTACCCCTACCATTTCACCAAAAAAGTGTCAAAAATGTTAAAAATGACAGGAGACGGTCTTTGCCATTTCCTTTATTAAAATCTTCTTTCTTCTGGTCTTCCTTCTTCCTTTCTTCATCCTTCGGTTTCTTCATCTTCTCCTTCCGGCATCTTCTTCCATCTTTTTCTTCCATCATCTTCTTCCTCTGGTCTTCTCGTCCGGCATCTTCTTCCATGGCGTCGGTGTCTCTTCTGGGCCGCTCCACGCAATGGGAGGCTTCCGCTGTGTGAGGCTTCACTGCATCTGACAGGTCTTTTATAACGGAGGGCGGGGCCATCTGGTAACCCCGCCCCCTCTGACGCACGGGGACGTCATGGGGAATTCCCTATGGCTTTCCCCATGACGTCAGAGGGGGCGGGGTCACCAGGTGGCCCCACCCTCCGTTATAAAAGACCTGTCAGACGCAGCGAAGCCTCACACAGCGGGAGCTACACATTGCGCGGAGCAGCCCAGAAGAGACACCGACGCCATGGAAGAAGATGCCGGACGAGAAGACCAGAGCAAAAAGAAGCGGATCGGAGGAAGAAGATGATAGAAGAAGAAGATGGAAGAAGATGCCGGAAGGAGAAGATGAAGAAACCGAAGGATGAAGAAAGGAAGAAGGAAGACCAGAAGAAAGAAGATTTTAATAAAGGAATTGTCAAAGACCGTCTCCTGTAATTTTTACCATTTTTGACACTTTTTTGGTGAAATGGTAGGGGTACTTTTGTACCCCCTTACCATTTCACACAGGGGGGGGCCGGGATCTGGGGGTCCCCTTGTTAAAGGGGGCTTCCAGATTCTGATAAGCCCCCCGCCCGCAGACCCCCACAAGCAATGGCCAGGGTTGTGGGGACGAGGCCCTTGTCCTCATCAACATGGGGACAAGGTGCTTTGGGGGGGACCCCAAAGCACCCTCCCAATGTTGAGGGCATGTGGCCTGGTATGGTTCAGGAGGGAGGGGGGGTCGCTCTCGCCCCCCCCTCTTTTCCTGCGGCCTGCCAGGTTGCGTGCTCGGATAAGGGTCTGGTATGGATTTTGAGGGGGACTCCACACCATTTTTTTTTTTTTGGCCGGGGTTCCCCTTAAAATCCATCCCAGACCTTCCACTGCTGCTCCCCATTGCAATCAATGGGGCAGCACTGCGATACCGCCGGCAACCTCCGGATGCATTTTGCGGGCGGATTTAACCCCTTTTCACATGTTAGCTGGGGTTTAAAACCTCCCCGCTAGCGGCCGAATAGTGCCGCTAAAACAATGGTAAAGCGGTACTAAAAATAGCGCCGATTTAGCGCCGACGCCCGGGGCGGACCGGTGTGAAAGCCCTCTAAGAACATTGTTTAAGAACTATATTTAAATGAATACCTGCACAGCATTATTACAATAGTTCTGACAAAGGGACAAATATTAATAAAAAAATGTGTGTCATTAAAAAATGTGTTTCTTTCTCTGTGCACAGCAAATGTACAGACAAAGAAATACACAGCTGGGATGTTATACTGTATGTTTTTTCTTTACTGCCAAACAATGCTGGTTCCTGATCATTATTAAAAACTGAGAACTGTCAGTGACTGTGTGGTCTCACAGCAAGAAATGTGAACACCTGTGCACTCCTAGCTGAGAAGGGAATGTAAATGAATGCTTTTTCAGCATAGGAGATTGTGCTGAAGCCCTGTACACACTGGCCCAAAATCATCCGGTACAGTAGAAACCAGCCGACATTTGACCAGTGTGGTAAAGCTCCTTCTCCGATAGCAGCCAATCTCACGACCAGCTTCTGTCAAACGAGTATGCTGAAAAACCAGCAGCTGATCGGCATCCAATGAGCGCTTGCAGTCAATGGCTGCAAGCACTGACTGATGTGTTCCAATTCCCCTGTCAGAACACTATAGCACAGCAGGGAGGTTGCTGTACTAACATCACATAGTTAGTACATCGATCTCCTCAGTTTTCTCTTCAGTCCGCTGGGTTGAACGAAAAAAAAAAAATTAACGTGTGTACTAGGCATCATCTACAGGTTGTTACATAGTTTGCCTGGTTGAAAAAGGAAACAAGTCCATCTAGTTCAACCAATAAATGGGAAAAAATATGTAACGCCCTGATGTTTAGGCAGGGTTGCTATCAAATGCATTTGCCAAGTGATAGTTGCCTTGGCTAATTGATAGGAGGTCAATTGATTTCACCCCAATTCTGAAATTGCTGCACTTCTCTCGTCTGTCACTAGATGGCAGAGTATCTGGTGGCATTAGATAAGACAAAGGCATTGCAAGGACAGATTAGGAATGAATGGGGTGTCTTAGCCAATGGGCAGGGATTTTTTTTAGTTCCCTTGGCCTGCTGGGAGAGTGGAGTCAGGTGATTGGGGTTCTGTGCCACCTGGACGACTGTCTGGGTGGACATGTGTTGTAATGCCCTGGGCTGTTAGGCCATAAGCCTTGGTTATATCCGGGGGACACCTGGCTGCTAGGCTGTCTGAGGGCTTATCAAGAAGCAAGAGAGCAGCATAGGGTTGGGACTGCGGCTTGCAGTCCAACCAGAAGTAACAGTTCCGCCGACCAGGGAACCAGTCGTGGTCAGAGGTAGAGTGAAAGCTGTCGCCACTAAGGGACCATCCACCTCACCACCAGAGACCACTGTGAGTAAGCTGAGGCCAGTAACAGAGCAGACTTCTTGCCAGCCAGGAACGGTGAAGTGGGAAAACTTCAGCAAGTGCCAAGTCAGGGACCCAGCGGGACAGCAGAGTGCCCCCTTGTCCTCTGTGATGACCTTAAAGTGAATAAATAAACACCAAGTTTACTATATGGACCCTTTATGTATTTATACATGTTGATACATTTTGATCATGTTCCCCCTTAATCTCTTCTTCCCAAGAGAATAAATTCAGTTCCTCTAATCTTTCCTCAACGCTGAGCTCCTCCATGCCTCTTATCAGTTTGGTTGTCCTTCTCTGCACTTTCTCCAGTTCCCTAATATCCATTTTGTGGTGCCCAAAACTGAACTGCATATTCCAGATGAGGTCTTACTAATGATTTGTACAGTGGAAAAATGATATCCCTCTCTCTGGAGTTGTGGGCAGGAAGTATTTAACTGCTTCCGGACCAGCCGCCTCAGATATACTGCAGCAGGTTGGCTCCCCTGCGCGAGCCGTCGTAGCTGTATGCTGGCTCTTTAAGACGCCTCCGGAGGTCCGCGTACGTGCTCAAAGCGTGTCTCTGGAGCCGATGTGAGTGCCCGGCGGGCGCGATGACCACCGGGCACCTGCGATTGCTCGTTACAGAACGAGAACGGGGATGTGTGAACACTGATCTCTCTCTTCCCCTAGTCAGTCCCATCCCCCCTACAATTAGAACACACTTAGGGAACACAGTTAACCCCTTGATCGCCCCCTAGTGTTAACCCATTCCCTGCCAGTGTCATTTATACAGTAATCAGTGCATTTTTATAGCACTGATCACTGTATAACTGTCACTGGTCCCAAAAATTTGTCAAAAGTGTCCGATTTGTCCGCCGCAATATCGAAGTCCCGATAAAAATTTTACCTAAAATATGTAGAAGAATACATATCAGCCTAAACTGAGGAAAAAATTTGTTTTTGTTTTTTTTATTCTGGATATTTATTATAGCAAAAAGTAAAAGATATTGTGTTTTTTTTTTCAAAGTTGACGCTCTTCTTTTGTTTATAGCGCAAAAAATAAAAACTGCAGAGGTGATCAAATACCATCAAAAGGAAGCTTTATTTGTAGGAAAAAAAGGATGTCAATTTTGTTTGGATACAGCATCGCATGACTGCACAATTGTCAGTTAAATCGACGCAGTGTCGTATCACAAAAAATGGCCTGGTCATTGAGCAGCCAAATCTTCCAGGGCTGAAGTGTTTAATGAAAAGTGCATGTTGTTTTATTTAAATATAAAGGTGGATTTATCAAAGCAATTGAGAATCTTAACACAATAAATTGTGTGAATATTCACCTTATTCAGTCATGTGAAAAGTACATTTCTTGTTACTTCATCCACAGATGAATAAGTAATTGAAGTGAATATTCACACAATTTATTGATTTCTATAGTCACAACATACACTTTCATTTTATAACATCAGCATTGTAATAGCAATACAAACAATAGTTATTATTGATAATCCAATGTAAGCTTAATTAAAAAATCTCCTTTCATGTTGTGAGTGCTGCCTGTCTGCTGCCCATCTTTTACCATAACTTCCTGGATTCCCTGCATGCTTTGCAGCTTCTCCTTTGCCGTTTACTTTCCATTTCTAAGTGCTACATATCCCATGGTACCTTGCTGCTTGCAAGCAGTGATTCCTGTACTGACTCCACCTCTTGAAACTCCTCTTCTTAACACCTCTGTAGTTCAGAAGGTAGGCTCAGCAGTGCCTACTCACAGGACATAATGAATACATGTCACAGATATCAAGGAAGTAAATGTGTGGGCATCTTCCCAAGTAAATTTTCAAAATGTAAAAGTTATTGTAAGGGAACATTTTTTATATAAAAAATAATATGATGAGGATATTAGATCTACTCCTATACAAGAAGCAGCAGCATTATCCTCCGATCATTGCATCTACTTTACTTTACTAAACAAATATACACAAATTAATTCACATAGTGATTATGTATATATATATATATCTTTTATTGACAGAAAAATTCACACATTTCTAAAGAAATAAAGTCACAGACTTCAAACAAACATATAAGAGCTGTGAGCCAGCAGCAGTCTATAAACAAGAAGGATCTGAAAGGGTGAAAAAAAGGAAGGCTGGAGAAGAGAAGGAATAAGAGAAGAAGGAAGAGGCACAAAGGGGAAGGGAGAAGAGGAGAAGTGGAATCAGAGCAAAGCAGAGAGAGAGGGCGAGAGATAGTATTGTGGTTGAAAGAATATTTAGATAGAATCATTCCACCAGCAGGAATTTGTCCTTCAACATCTTTTCCATCAGCAAGGATCTTAATCCCTCTAAGTTTCCTTCCTCTGTCTCCGTGATTCAGATTCAAACAGGCGAAATTCAAAAAGTGACGAGTGTGTATATCATACTGAGAAATGTGGCAAGGAAGATGTAAAGATACCAGTGGAGAAATAAAACATGCAGGAAAGACAGGGAGAAAATAAGGTAGTGTGGATGGGAGAGAAGGGAAGGAGTATTAGAAAAGAGAGAAAAATGTGTTAGAATTCAATTAATAAAGCTTTGCAGGTGTTAATAAGGATACATTCATAATTAAAAGGGTTTGTGGGAATTAGTTAAATATTATAATAATGAGTAATTTAACATGATTTAAGGTATTTCTACCAATGTAGAGGATAGTGTTTTTGGGACAGATTATCGATACCAGCATGCAGAAAGTGGCAGTGCAAAGAAGTAGGAGTGGGGGCATATATGTGGAACTAGGGACGAATCACTCACCAGCAGAAGCACAGCATCCTACGCGTTGACATAACGTACAGTGGCCCCCACCCTGCGTGCGAGGAAGAAGTGCCATTAGTACAGAGAGCTGCATGTATGCAGAGTGGGAAATTTATAGGATGCTGTGCAATAACAATCTCAATACTCTCACGTGCATTCACAGTAAATCTAGAAATCAACCAATGTGAGCTCCTATTCATGCAGATTGTGAACATGACTGAAAATATTTTATCGGCACAATGTAACACCATGCATGTCAAAGAGAGCTAATTATTCTCAGAAGCTTGCACTAAAATATATTTTGTTAGTCAACAAGAGGTATTGCTCCTATTTTCACTTTCTTGCAACAACCAATGAAAAGATGGATGAAATTATTCAGGGGAGTTCAAAATAGCCCCACAAAGTTTTGGTGGTTGTTACCTTAAGACCTACCTGTGCCTAATTCAGGTAAGAATTTTCAGCAGTGTCAGTAATGTTACCAACACGTGCAAGAAATTCAGGCAGTTTTCACTACCGCCATTTTAAGAACCTGTTGCTATGGCAGCAGCAAAATCTTAAATAATGACTTCCAGTTCTCATATTAGGAAATAGGGATGAGCCAGAGGTTCCACTCGAACAGCAGGTGTTTGTTTGTTCTAACACGAACATATAGGGCATGCCTGGGAAATTTGAGCACTGCGGAACACCCCATAATGCACCGAGGCATCATACAGCATTGCTGTATGATGATTGGCCAAAGCATGCACCTGACCTGCATGATTTGGCCAATGGCGTGCTCTGCTGAGAGAGCCACACTATATAAGGCTGCTTACATAGCGGCCGTGTATAGTGTTGTTGTCGTGGACAGAGCGATAGCTTGAGTTAGATTAACCACTTAAGCCCCGGACCATTTGGCTGGCCAAAGACCAGAGCACTTTTTGCGATTTGGCACTGCGTCGCTTTAACTGACAATTGCACGGTCATGCGACATGGCTCCCAAACAAAATTGACGTCTTTTTTTTCCCCACAAAGCTTTCGTTTGGTGGTATTTGATCACCTCTGTGGTTTTTATTTCTTGAGCTATAAACAAAAATAGAGCGACAATTTTGAAAAAAAAAGCATTATTTTTTACTTTTTGCTATAATAAATATCCCCAAAAAATATATAAAAAAAAAAAAAAAAATTTTTCCTCAGTTTAGGCCGATACGTATTCTTCTACATATTTTTGGTAAACAAATTGCAATAAGCGTTTATTGATTGGTTTGCGCAAAAGTTACAGCGTCTAAAAAATAGGGGTTATTTTTATGGCATTTTTATTAATATTTTTTTTTTTTTATTAGTAATGGCAGCGATCTGCGATTTTTATCGTGACTGCGACATTATGGCAGACACATCGGACAATTTTGACACATTTTTTTGGACCATTGTAATTTTTACAGTGATCAGTGCTATAAAATTGCGTTGATTACTATAAAAATTACACTGGCAGTGAAGGGGTTAACCACTAGCTGGCTAGGAAGGGGTTAAGTGTGTCCTAGGTGTGGTTCTAACTGTTAGGGGGCGTGGCTATGAGTGACACATCACTGATCACTGCTCCCGATCACAGGGATCTGTCATCAGTGACAGTGTCACTAGGCAGAATGGGGAGATGCATGTTTACATTAGCATCTCCCCGTTCTTCCTCTCCGTGAGACGATCGCAGGTATCCCCACGAACATCGAGTCCGCTGGACCCGCGATCCTACTCACTATGGTCGCAACAGGCACATGTGCCGCTGGCGGCTCACCCATGATGGCACGGCAGCAAATTCAAAGGGACATACAGGTACGGGGTCGGCAAGCAGTTAAGCTGGCAGGTTATTCAGTTAGTAATAGTGTATTTGATATATATGTAGAACCCTCTACCTAAAGGTAGGTGCTAGAATAGGATTTTTTCAAGTTCAGGAATATGTGCAGGTAAATTTAGGCAGGCTTATGCTGCAAGCTGGGCCTGTCTGTTTTGATTTTGGGACTGGGAGACTTCAGTGTAGTGGTGGGTGTGGTCACCTGTGCTCCGATTCAGAGATGCCGCCTCCCCTGCTTTCAGAAAGATGGTCCTGGAATAGGGGTTGGACCTGAAGTCTGAGTAGCAGGCAACTCATGTAAGGAGCCCTGACCAATTATCTTTCCATATTGGCAGGGGGCAGGCCTCCCATATAAGCTGGGGTCACATGCTGCCAAGGAGTACTCCATGTCTTTAGTCTGCTTGTCTTTAGCAAACTGCGGGCTTTCTTGTGCATCATCTTTAGAAGAGGCTTCCTTCTGGAACGACAGCCATGCAGACCAATTTGATGCAGTGTGGTCTGAGCACTGACAGGCTGACTCCCCACCCCTTCAACCTCTGCAGCAATGCTGGCAGCACTGATACGTCTATTTTCCAAAGACAACCTCTGGATATGACGCTGAGCATGTGGACTCAACTTCTTTGGTTGACCATGGCGAGGCCTGTTCTGAGTGGAACCTGTCCTGTTAAACCACTGTATGGTCTTAGCCACCGTGCTGCGGCTTAGTTTCAGGGCCCTGGGATCTTCTTATAGCCTAGGCCATCTTTAGGTAGAGCAACAGTTCTTTTTTTCAGATCCTCAGAGACTTCTTTGCCATGAGGTGCCATGTTGAACTCTAAGTGACCAGTATGAGAGAGTGAGAGCGATAACACCAAATTGAACACACCTTCTCCCCATTCACACCTGAGACCTTGTAACACTAACAGGTCACATGACACCGGGGAGGGAAAATGGCTAATTGGGCCCAATTTGGACTTTTTTACTTAGGGGTGTACTCACTTTTGTTGCCAGTGGTTTAGACATTAATGGCTGTGTGTTGAGTTTTTTGAGGGAACAGTACATTTACACTGTTATACAAGTTGTACACTCACAACTTTACATTGTAGCAAAGTGTCATTTCTTCAGTGTTGTCACATGAAAAGATATAATAAAATATTTACAAAAATGTGAGGGGTGTGCTCAATTTTGTGAGATACTGTATATATATATATATATATATATATATATATATATATATATATACACTCTGCATTCAGTGTAGCCTATATATACAGTGCATTCATGGTGCATCATTTCTAATACACTTCTGCCGGTGTACACAGTAGCTAATACAGTGTAGTGTGGTGTTGCAAAACAAAAAATACATCATGTCACCAAGGAGTGACAGATGCTCACAGGCCACTAAAAGCAGGCTAGCAGCCTCTGTGTCTACAGTCAACAGTGGTGGTCATAGACATGGTGCATCCTCTGCAGGTGGCCGTGGGGCACACTTGTCCTTTTTTTCTGCTGATGGCCGTGTTTTTGAGCCACAACATGCAGAAGAGTTGGTGGAGTGGATAACGAAGCTGTCCTCATCCTCTGTCACCCAGGCTCAGAATAGTTTGCCTTCCAACGCAGCTGCCAAAGTGGCCTATTCCACTGGCTCCTTGTCCACAGTCACTCCTTCCATATCCCCACCATCATGCATGGAGGAGTCCCAGAAATATTCAACTACAGTGTGGGTTATATGCTGCTGGAGGATGCGCAGCGATTTGAAGGCTCCGATGTTGGTTCATAGGTTGAGGACGGGAGTAACGTGAGCCTAGAGAGAGGGGGTGCAACAGAAGGACAAGAAACTGGCAGTCATATTCCCCCAGCTGCAGCATACTGCCAAGTTTGCTCCAGTGATGGGGAGGGAGGGGATGATGAGGTCACTGACTGTACTTGAGTTCTTGAGAGAAGAGAGGAGGAAAGTGAGGAGGAGGAAAACACAACTCCAACAAGGCAGGATGTCCTAGAGGGGGCCGCTTAAGAGCAGCCACCCTATTGCATCACACCGCAGGGCTCCGCAGGTGCAGGCGCTGATGACTCCCCACTGACTTTTAAAATAACCTTGGTGTGGGCCTTTTTCGACACGTGTACAGCAGATTGCACCGTTGCTGTTTGCAGATCAAATGTGGCCAGAACAGCAGCAGCTTGGGCACCACATGCTTGACCAGACATATGACCACCTGCCATGCAGTCCGTTGGCAACAGCACTTGAAAGACCCACATCATAGACTTCTCCTTGCTCCTCATCTGGGATCTCCAACCCTACTATACCTCCAGTCCTTTTAAAAACCTGCACTGAGAGGAATGAAGGTATAGCAATAGGTGTCCCAAGTACTTGCAGCCAATTTGCTAGCAGTACACCACCAATTGATTTTAGCAGGCAAATTTCCCTACCCCGGTTGCTGAACCGTAAAAAGAAATTCGGACCCAGCCATCCACATGCTCAACGTCTAAATGCTAGCTTGGCCAAATTGCTAGCACTGCAACTGCTGCCTTTTCAGATGGTATACTCTGCCCCCCTTTCGTGAATTTGTGGAATGTGCTGTACCTCAATGGCAGGTTCCAAAACGCCATTTCTTTTCATGGAAGGCCATTCCGGCTCTCTACCGGTATGTGGAAGGCAATGTTTTGGCCTCATTGGACAGGGCGGTCAGAAGTAAGGTTCATATTACCGCTGACTCATGGTCCAACAGGCATAGGCAGGGATAGTACCTTTCCTTCACGGTGCACTGGGTAACTCTGCTGGCAGCTGGGAAGGATGCAGGACAGGGTTCAGTGTTGTTGGAGCTTGTTCCACCACCACGCCTCCAAAATCCTAGTGGTTATTCTGTCACAGCTCTCTCCTCAGCCCCCTCCTCTTTTTCTTCCTCTATGGCCTCTTCTGCAGATTTGTTCTCTGAATCAGCAGTGCTCCGTAAGCACTCAAGGGGCTACGCAAGCAGTCAGGCTAAAAGATGCCATGCGGTGCTTGAGTTGGTCTGCCTAGGGGACAAGAGCCAAACTGGGGAAGAGATTCTGTCAGCTCTGCAGGGGCAGGCTCAGAGGTGTTTGACGCCATGCCAGCTTCAGCCAGGAATGGTTGTATGCGACAGTGGCACCAACTTTCTCTCTGCCCTCCGACAGGGACTCTTGACCCATGTTCCATGTTTGGCACACGTCCTGAATTTGGTGGTGCAGCGGTTCTTGACCAGGTACCCAGGCTTACAAGATCTCCTGAGGCAGGTGTCACGTATCTGAAGGGAGACTGAAATTACGTCTCTTGTATCTCCAGGCCAGGTCCTGCTGAGAGTGGAACAGAAGGAGCCAAAGGACTGAAGGCACACGTGTGCCTGTAGGTGAAGACCTGAAGACTTGCAGCAGGAAGTCACAGCTGGTCGCACGACTGTAGTTGCAGAGCAGGTCGCAGCTGACAGGACTGAGGTGGTAGACACTCAGATAGTAGCGCTGAGCCAAGCAGGGCACAGAAGCAGGGTCTTCAGGAAAGCCGGTAAAGTTGTAGAACTAATCCTGCCTTTGCAGAGGGAGCAGAGGATGAAACATCTTCAGGAGGCCTTGAAGAAAGGATTGTGTAACACATATCCAGACCCTGGTAGGTTACCATTTTCTGGTGCTGGACAATGTGTTGCTGAGGCTTCGTTCAGTCAGAAGAGCGGTGGAGAGGGTGGCCGGCTGACCGATGTCTTTAAACAATTTTTCAGTCCTCAGCACCAAGGTCTGATAGGTTTAGGGACCATCGCCAGCGTCTGCATTATATGGCGCAGGAATATCTAGGGGCAAGAGCAGACTTGGAGACCTTTCCAACAGAGTATCCACTGGTTTACTGGGTCTTGAGGATGGACCACTGGGCAGAATTTGCTCAATATGCAATCGAGCTACTGGCCTGTCCTGCATCCAGCGTGCTTTCTGAACGCACATTCAGTGCTGCTGGAGGGTTTGTAAGGGATCAAAGAGTGCGCCTGTCCACAGACTTTGTTGATACACTCACATTCATAAAAATGAATCAGTCTTGGATCAGCAGCTATCAAACACATGATGCTGATGTAACTGAACTGATTTGCTATGGATCTGGGATCCCTTGAAGACTGCCTATGTTGACTATCCTATTCCTCCTCAATCTTGATGATGCTCGCTTCCAACAATATTTTTGGTTTAGGGCACCACTACCACCATCCAAGGCCCAATTTTTCTGCCTCTGTTTAACAGGGGCATGTAATTACATTTTTGATATAATATTTCACAGCAGGGCTTGTTCCTGCACCCAACAAGAGTAACTGTGAGGGCTTACAGTGTTGTGGCACCACCACCACCCAAGACCCAATTTTTCTGCCCCTGTTTAACAGGGGCATGTAATTACAATTTTTGATATAATATTTTACAGCAGGGCCCGTTCCTGCGCCCAACAAGAGTAACTGTGGTAGCTTGCAGTGTTCTGGCACCACCATCACCAACACCTAAGGCCCAATTTTTATGCAGAGTATATAGGGCAGACCATATAGTATATATACTGCTGTTCAGAGTATATAGTGCCATTTTTTTGTGCGGTGTTTCCCTTAATATCCATACCAGACCTGAAGCGCATGTTATGGATTTGGGGGGGGGGCATCCACACCATTTTTTTTGGTATCTTTGCCGAGGGGTACCCCTTAATATTCATACCAGACCCAAAAGGCCTGGTAATGGACTGACATTTTTTTCAATGATTTTTATCTATATTGCCAGGAGACGACAATACATTACAGTAGAAATGTAATTTTGCTGTGGTACTGTTATAAACATGGTAAAGATGCACTACTTTACAGGCAGACTAAGGGTCCCCCAGGCACGATATTTAAAGAAATATTTTATTTTTTAATTGTTTCACTAAGCATTATTAAAATATCTGTTCCCGAAAAAACTTGAGTTTTTAAACTTTTTTTTTCATTGATACATGTCCCCTGGGGCAGGACCCGGGACCCCAAACACTTTTTATGGCAATAACTTGCATATAAGCCTTTAAAGTTAGCACTTTTGATTTTTCACGTTCGCGTCCCATAGACTTTAACGGTGTTTGCGTGTTGGCACAAATTTTTTGCCTGTTCACATGTTCTGCTGCAAACCAACTGGGGGGTGTTCGGCTCATCCCTATTAGGAAACTAGTGAGGATTAAAACTAACTCTGAGCTTGCGTGGGCAGTACCTGTGCTGGAAAGCTTTTATGTATGTGATAGCTTCCCGCCCAGGGCTGTATCCCCAGTCTCATGTAGTTAAATGTAAACAAAAGGTGATGTCATCAGGTCCACTTTAAGCCTCGTCCACACTACTAGTTTTTTTTTTTCGTTCAACCCAGTAGATTGAATGAAAAAAATAAAAATAGCTCAGGTCAGGGCAGCTGTACTAACAATCCAATGTTAGAACAGATATCTTCCCTACTGTGCTATTGTGTTCTGACAGGGGGGTGGCTTCTCCTCCAGAACATTCCGGTCAGTGCTCTCAGCCAATGGCTGAGAGCACAGATCAGGAGCCGGTTGTACACCTTTTTTGTTCATGACCCATCAACAGAACCCGGCGTTCAGCCCATGTGTACTTTTTATTGTGCACAGCGGTGGATGGATTTTAAAGCCGCTATGGGACTGAATAGTGGCTATGGATCTGTCCACTTCCATACACTGTCAATCAAAAGTAAAGTGGACATGATGGGGAACTAGTCTCTCAGTTCCTCATCAGGCTCCGTCCACCCCTAGTACAAATCTTTTTGGCCATGCACCTGTCAGTGTGCCAGGCACTAAGGAAGGAGTGTCCAGTGTGACAGATTCATGTACCTGTCTCAAACAGGTACATAAATCAGGTGCAAGCTGTACCCCAACAAAATTCTAAAGGGTGTCTATGACTCCTTCATAAATTCCCTTGATTATCCCTAGAAATCTGTAGTTCTGGTCACATGTAGGTAATATCTTGATATGTTTTCATTTCGGAACTTTACAAAAAAAAATATGTTTTTGGCAACATTTTCTTCAGAAGTACTTATCAGGTCAGAATAATGATTTAGTAACCCTGTCTAAGGAAAAAATGTGTATGTAAAAACAAAACTTTTTATTCATTTTGAATATAATTTTTGACAGTTTTGTCAGATGTCAGTAATAAAGAAGGGTGGGTATGGTGCTACTAATATAATAAACTAAATTTAATTTAATTTAATTTTGTTGTGCAAATAAAAGGTAAATATTACCATACACCAAAGAATGTGCTAAAAAACGCAATATATACATAAAATCCTCTGGCATCAATTGCAGATCATTACTGTCAGAAATGTGCAGATAAGCAAAATATAGTGCAAATGAACCAGTGATAGCTTAAGGTAGACATACCATATAGTGCATAAATAAGTTTACACAATGCTCGCATATCATATATAGAAGTTCCACATGCATAAATAAATCAAAACATATATAAAATGAATATGAAGTCCATTGGTGAAAAACGTGATTAATTATTGTGATTAAAAAACAAAGTCTTTGAATCTAATTGGTGGACAAAAGTGCTGCAATCTTCACACAGGCCAGCAGTGTCTGTGTATCACTCGTGCTCCCCCTATGTGGTTACACTCACCAGTTGAATCTCCCCACTCAAGGGGTAGCACGCATTCACAGTGGTACATAGATCTCCCAGCAGTTGCCTCAATCCCAGTGGTACCATGTAGATATAATAAAAAGACTCCATAGCGTAATTCCGTAAACCGTTTATTGTTAAAAAGTAAATATTGCACTTACAGCAGGTAAAAGGCATTAAGCATTGAAAACAAGAAAGTCCAGAGCTCGCTGCGATCCATGGTCTTTATGCATTTCGGCATCAAGACCTCATCAGAAGCGGCTGCTTTTGATGACGTCTTGATGACGAAACAAATTATTTAATTTTTATATATAGTGCGTTTTTTGCAAATTTTTTGGTATATGGTAATTTTTACCTTTTTTTGCACAACAAAATTCTATTTAATTAAATGTATTATATTAGCAGCACCATACCCACTCTTATTACATATTTTTTTATTTAAAACCATGCTGAGACACCCTGCACAACTGGAGGTTGTTAGTATAATGTCTATGTGACTGCATACATATCTCTCTGAATTCATTTACACATTTAGATTATTATGGTTTCGCCACAAACAGTTTACTGTTCATTGTCACCCTAGGAAAGGAATGTTGTTAGGACTATAGAACAACTCCCTCTCTCTCATCTCCATAACATAGGTAGTAAGTGTTCTGTAGTTCCCAGATAAACCTGTGTAGGTTTGCCTGAGGGGGGAAATAAGTCTGTAATGGGTACATGACAGGAGACAGCAGTATTTTTTTGCAATTATTGAACAGATATAACAAATCTCCTTTGATATTATATTTAACAGATCAAAAGGGAGCAAAGAGAAATTTATTGTTAGGGTTTATATGCACTTTAAGACTTTGACAAAAATATATTCAGAAAAGATAAATCTTTAATTACACTAAAAGCAGAGTTCCACCCAAAAATTGAACTTCCGCTTTAAGGGAGGTGACCCCTGACAATGCCACATTTGGCATGTCATTTTTTCTTGGGAGGGGGGGGGGGGGGGGCGGTACTCTCTTTTCATAGGGTCCCAGCTCCTACTTCCTCCCGGCGCACTGCGCCACTGGAAAAGATATCACCTCTCCGCCACCCCCTTGGCTATCATCAGGGACACGTCACAGGTCCCAGATGATTGTCCGGCCAGTCACGGTGCGTCGCGTGGCTCACGCACGTGCAGTGGGCGCCTGGCTGTGAAGCTACAGCTGGGCACTCACAGTTACAATGCCGGCACCGCAGAGAGGAGGGGGAGACAAGCAGGGCTTCGTTCCCCCGCATCGCTGGACCCTGGGACAGGTAAGTGTCTGAATATTAAAAGTCAGCAGCTGCAGTATTTGTAGCTACTGACTTTTAATTTAATTAATTTTAGTCGGAACTCCACTTTAAGAAGAAGTAAAGAAGTAAGCTTGATTACTGAATGTGACATTTCATTCCCCAAAAAATCTATTTTGAGATATTGTATAACTTACCTGTACAGGTAGTAAAAGAAGGATAGCAGGTAGAATGCCAATTTGCACCAAGCTTCTTTCTGGCAGTAATTTAGAATGTCCACATTCATTATGGACACTGGATCAAACATAGCTTCTGACCCATCTGCAGGTCGGTGGAAGTACCTGTAACAGGTAACAAAAAATATCACTTAACCAGCTCATATGCTTTTCTAACTAATGTCCCATTATGCATGGAATAATGTTAGCTTCTTAATAGCATCTTCAGCTATCTCAGTGCGCAGAAGACAGCTGCCATGTGTAAAATTACTAATTAATAACTGTATTGTCAAGAACATCTAGGACCAGCTGACAGAATTGAACAAGAATTCTGACATTTTAAATGTTCTACTTCAGTGGCACTTCATGGAAAAATAATCAGTAATTCAGTGTCTTAAAGGAAAACTACACTTTTGTTAAACCTTTGTTCTGTAATATTTTGTATATAATGATTACACTGGCCATTTTGTATTGTAACAATTAAAATGTACCTTTTACATTTCAGCCATCTATGATTTAAAAAAAAAAAAAACAATTAAAATGTTGTCTTTTTAAACCATGTTGCAGGCAAAATGTCAGACCCCTGAACACTATACTTGGTTTAATGTAGCATACATTTAATCTTTGGTGATTTACAGGCCAAAAATGCCTAGCATACATCGATTATTAATTATAGAAAAAGACCCACCCATTTAGCTTGAGGTAAGTTAAAGCGGAAGTAAACCCATCGATTTAACAGTCTAAAAAAAAAAAGGCATGCCGTGAATGCTAACTGCACATTGGCTGTGCTCTCAACCAAACAGTCAAACCATCCAATGGCTGGTGTCATAACGGATCACATGTGCAGCACTGTTGCAGTTGAAGATTAAACAGAGGCAAAGATGGCAGCTTCCTTGGCTGAAAACGATAGGGGGTTTACTTCCACTTTAAGGTATTTGCTGTATCTTTAGAAGCAGGTACAAATCTGTTATGAAATTTGCTAAAACTCTTACCGTTTATCATTTTGAAGCATTCAAACATGTAAAGTAATACACTCATTTTGAAATAATTAACCGCTAAAAAAACATAGTAATACAGGGGGTCCCCGACTTATGAATGCCCGACCCCCCTACTTACGAACGGGGCGCTGCGGGGACCCTCCGCCATTTTTCCTTCTTTTTCGCCGTCTTTCGGCTGTTCTGCACATGCGCGGCCATACGGAGCCTCGGAAAATGCCGGAAATGTCCGCAATTTGCCGCGCATGCGCAGGACGGCATTAGACGGAACATCGGAAATGTCTGGAAATCTCCGGAAATCTCCCTATTTGTCGGTCTGCGCATGCGCGGCCGACTTACGAACATTTCCGAGTTCCGTACAGGCGGGCAGTCCCTAACGAGTTCGTAACTCGGGGACCCCTGTATATAATTTTTTGGCAAAGAATAAAAAAACACATTGCTATCTGTAGTGCTAGAAGAGCAGTTCTCAAACAGCTGGTTTCAGAAGCTATTTCTCTTAGTATTCTTATTCAGAATGGACCAGTGTGATGTAAAAAAAAAAAAGAAAGGGGGCAGAGACTTAACGAGCAATTAGAGATTGGGATCAGAGCTGGAGAAGTTAAGATTCTACAATTAAATACATGAATAATAAAAATGCACATTAAGGGGTCTGTTTTCTAATGATTTATCCCAGGATTCACACTTTCACCATACATTTTACCTAAGATTTTGTTAGAAATATTAGAGAATGTTGGGTGAAAAACACTAATAAATAGACACCATGGAGAAATTTTTTTTTGGTAAGTACAAAAAAATTCTATTGTGTCTTGATCCCAGTGTTTCTTATCAAGAGAAACTGTTTGCTCCTCCAGTGATTGTAATTGTATTAGTATGAAATGTGGCGCTTGCAAGATAAATGAACAATACCAAAAATCACAGTTAAAATGCACTACAATTAAATTATGTGGAATAAAATAAACAACATATATATATAAATATATAAAAAACGAGTGCTTGAAACAATTATTTAAAAATTCTTAATAAAAATGATTCATAAAAATTCTAAGGAAAATGTGGCGCTTTCATCCAGGCCCAGAAACCAATCTTAAGGGGGAGGAAACTCCAAAGAATGGTTCCACAGAAGCGTCTACTTAATAATATCAATATTCCAGTATATATAGCAACAATGTATTGGACCGTGCTATATTAATAAGTATGAGATAATTCAAATAAATCAATCCAAAATGAGGAAATAACACATAAATTCGTGAAGTGAATAAATAAATAAATGATAAAGTGTATGAATAAATATAGGTGGTGAAAACGCCCAACACGATGCGTGAATTAATAAAAAATGGGTATAAAGATAAATTAATTTCTGAATGGTACACAAATAACTATGTGCTAATATATGTGCAAAATGCAAAAAAATGCAATTAATGCAAAGATTAATGGACAGGTGCAAAAAAGGGGGGTTCATCCAATTAAAATTAATTTCTGAATGGTACGCAAATAACTATGTGCTAATATATGTGCAAAATGCAAAAAAATGCAATTAATGCAAAGATTATAGACAGTTGCAAAAAAGGGGGTTCATCCAATTAAAAAAAAAAAAAAAATGCAAAAATAGCAAAAAAAAAAAAAAATGTGCAAACAAGCATGTGAGAAAGAAACAAACACAACCATCTAAAAATGTAAAAATCCAAATAGTGACTGAATTAATAAATAAATGTCCAGTGTGTTCAAAATTAATATACTACAATAAAGTGTCCAGTGTTCAAAATTAATATACTACAATAAAGTGTCCAGTGCAATCAGGATTGCCATTAACAATAGAACTCCCATACACAATACAATCGACAGCTCCTGTGTAATGGTTCCTCCTACTCAGAGTGCACTCTTTTTGTGGTGGTAGTGATCTCTTCCATGCAAGAAAATGCCGAAAAAAATGTTTTCCCCAGCCTCTTACCTTTAAGCAAGAGGATAACAGCCTTTCAGTGACAGGAAGAAAAGGAGACAAGTCCCTTCCTTGTGGTTTCTCCAGATACGTGTCCTTACTGCCCTCTTAGATTCTCTCCATAGGTCCCGCAGACATAGGGGCAGAAAGAGGGATTCCTTTGAGAAAGCCACGTGGACGTGGCGATACGCGTGAGGAGTCAGAGTCAGGTGACCTAAGCACGATCTCGCATTTTTTTTTTTTTTTAATTGGATGAACCCCCTTTTTTGCAACTGTCTATAATCTTTGCATTAATTGCATTTTTTTGCATTTTGCACATATATTAGCACATAGTTATTTGCGTACCATTCAGAAATTAATTTTAATTGGATGAACCCCCCTTTTTTGCACCTGTCCATTAATCTTTGCATTAATTGCATTTTTTTGCATTTTGCACATATATTAGCACATAGTTATTTGTGTACCATTCAGAAATTAATTTATCTTTATACCCATTTTTTATTAATTCACGCATCGTGTTGGGCGTTTTCACCACCTATATTTATTCATACACTTTATCATTTATTTATTTCTTCACTTCACGAATTTATGTGTTATTTCCTCATTTTGGATTGATTTATTTGAATTATCTCATACTTATTAATATAGCACGGTCCAATACATTGTTGCTATATATACTGGAATATTGATATTATTAAGTAGACGCTTCTGTGGAACCATTCTTTGGAGTTTCCTCCCCCTTAAGATTGGTTTCTGGGCCTGGATGAAAGCGCCACATTTTCCTTAGAATTTTTATGAATCATTTTTATTAAGAATTTTTAAATAATTGTTTCAAGCACTCGTTTTTTATATATTTATATATATATATGTTGTTTATTTTATTCCACATAATTTAATTGTAGTGCATTTTAACTGTGATTTTTGGTATTGTTCATTTATCTTGCAAGCGCCACATTTCTTACTTTTTCATTTACTATTGGTGTGGGAACACTTTAATGGTGGCTGCAGCATTTCTGTTTTTACTTAGATTTTTATATTGATGGTGGTGGTTTGCGCATTTGGTCTCCCCCCTGTACGCAAATTGTATTAGTATACTTGCAACAAAGACAACTGGATACTGTCCATAATCCTTTTTTTCATTTGCACTAACATACAAATTGAGGACAAACTTTTGGGATGTCCCCTTTTCTTCTAAGATTTGTTGATCATAATCACTATCATACTATTAACAGAATTCACCACATCTACCTAGTTGCTAACAGAGTATACTTTTCATTTTTATGTAAAACTTTTTTTTAATGTTTTAACCTTTTTGTGCCAGTCATGGACAGAAATATGTGCTGTTGCAATTAATTCATACATTTTATCACTAAGTTATCAACTTTCTTCTTTTTATTTTCAGGCAATATGATACATCTGTGTTAAAAGACATATTGTCAATCTTTGTCTATATATATATATCAATAAAAGTATATTAAAACAACTGCGGCTGTGTCACTTATTTATTTTGTAAAACTTGCAAATCATCATTACAGCACATTGATACACCGATACCCCACATTCCCTGCTAACAAAAAATGGTCTTCCGTAGAGACGTTTCAGAAATGGATTTCCTTCTAAAACAGAATAAATTGTATAAGTATATGTAGCACTAACCCCCAAAGGAGCTGCTGTTTTTTTGATTGGGGTTACCGTTACCTCACCATTCCACCGTGTCTGTCATAGAGGTCCCATTAAAGAGTTGCTCACAGATTTCAGCTCCGACACTTATTCTTTTTTTTCAATGCTTTATTTACAGAAAAAAGTTCAAATGGAGGGTTAAGGGGAATTCAGGTACCTTATAGTGCGGGTCACGGGTACTTCTTGATCCAGAGGACAAAACAATTCCACAACTGGATCAGTCAACCACCGGATAGGCCTCTCTCACTGACCTAGCAGCCGATGCGATGCTCGGTCATAGTCTCTGCCACAGACTTAAAGGTTTAGTAGAACCGTTGCACAATCCTCTGCCACAGGATTGTGTAACCAATAACTTTTGTAACATCAAAGTACAGTCACACAGTACCAGTTTCTTTCAGCCAAGCCGGCGATACTGTGAGGTGGATGACCAGGGATGCGTCCTCCAATTGAGTCTCCAGGCTCTTCTTGAGGTACCAGCCGTGCCGCTCGGTTCTCTCTCTGGGCCGGCCCCGAGACAATTGAATGGCTACGGTACACCTTAGGCCAGGAGGGCCATCAGGTCGGAACACACCCTACCACGGGGTCTGTTCCTTAAGTACCCTCTCCCAGAATGCACAGTGGGTAGACCACTCCCACGGACTGTTTCCGGGCCAAGAGGCACTCTATACACCCAGCCTGTTGAAATTTCCAACCCTGGCCAATGATGAGAGCGCCGCCCCTCGGCCAAGTGGAAAACCACGTAACCCAACTGAGCTGGAACAGAAACCAGAAATTTAACACAATCAGTCTGAGCTAAACTACAACTCAGACAAAGCTCAATTTTCACTTATAGCGTCTGCCCATCAGGAGCAGGGCGCTACATATATATACATACACATATGCCACATATCATGGAATTTTTAATATGTTTTCATGCACTCACAGTGTAGTAAAGCAGAAAAATAAAGTATACTACCGTTACTTTAAAACCAAGATGCTGCTGCCCACTTATCCAACAAGAAGCCACATCCAGAGCTCAAATCAGGTTTGAATCAATCAGGGTGCACTAAGGCCACCTATGCATACACCAAAAGGCAGAAGTGTATTAAAGTTCTACCCCAAGACTATAATGTAAGTGTGGATTACACTGAATTATGCTTTGCATTTATTGACCAGTCTGTAGGCTAAACATACTGCCACTGTTTTCTTAGGAAGATAGAGAGGAGGAGAGGGAGGGAAAGAAGGAAAACAAAATGCATTATTGTTTAGTAGGAATGAGACAATTAGCCTGGGTATTATTTGCAGGCCAGTTAATGGAGTGAATTTAGCTATTTTCAAAGCTAATAGGAAATTTATTTTCAGACAAAGGGCATAGGGAGCCTCGCATTGCGTCATCTGAGGGCAACACAGAAAAACTTTCTAATACATGCTTGGGAGATGCTTTTAGGCTGTATATGGTGTTATAGAACAGTACAATTCTCACGGACAGCATCTATGGCACTATATTCTGCCATCACATATTTTGCATGTGTAATTGATTTTTTTACTGTCCAGTGGCAAAACAGTCTCATAGTGTAGCTTATGTTCGTTTTTCACAGTACCACACTGTAATGACTTAAACGTTTACTAAAATGTCAATAAAGAATCCACAAAAACACTTCAAAACTACAATACACATTCCAAGGATGATTTTTTTTCTGTAATAAAAACGAGTGCGGATTTCAGAGACAATAGCCACACAAACAGTACAATCACTGGGGAGTATGTAAGCAGATTGATAGGGTGAAAAGAGGCAGTTATTATCATGAAATAAAAGTTAGAGTATGTTATTTCTAAAACAAAAGCCAGAAATATGGTACTTCATGCACACTATGTCATCATTTTTACTAGGTGACAATTTCAGAGGCAGAGACTGGGCAGGTTTTATAAAAAAAATGAAACCTAGAGTGTATTATTTTATAGACAGCAGCTGGAAGTATTGTAGACAAGCAATCATTAGCATTGAAGCAATTGCAGTAGGCCATATTTTTAAAAAGACACATAGCCTGCAGCTTTTCATTTAAAAAATCCACGATTAGACAGGGTTGTCCATTGAACAACAGGCCAGTCTTTAATTTGTTCTACTAGCGGCTAAGATCACTATAGCAGGAGCATGGAAGATGCCCTCAGTGTCTTTTAAGCAGTTGAAACATAGCATTTTGTGGATTATGATTTATGAAAAGGTTGCTAGTATTGTTAATGATGGGCAGAACCTCTTTGAACAAACTTGGGCGACATATCTCCATATACCTATCTCTGACTGCTGGCACGGTAAGGTTTTCAGGCTCCTACCCCCCTGCTTCGTCCTCCCCTGTAACCTAGGTCCCCCTTTTTTTTCATGATGCTCCCTTTCCCTCTGACTCTTTCCCTTTCATTTCCTGTGACATCTACCTGTGATTTTGGTTTGCAAGTTTTTGCAATTTAACTTTGGTGCAACTTTTGGTGCCTAATGAGTTTTCTTGCGCACAATAATATCTGCAAGATGATACACGGCTAACATAGCTTGAATGCCAAGCTGGGGACTCTGAAAACAGTTAGCCCCATAAACACTGGAAAGCATTTGAGGCACAGGTGGTGCAGACTTCTATAGCAGGAGGGAGCTGAGCAATTGTCAGGAATCATTACACAGTGGGTCATCATTATCAACAGAGCAGAACTGAGACAAACAGCTTCACACAGATTTAACCCCACAGCTGCCAGGGAGAGAGCCAAGCAGGAGGATCAAAATTAACCCCTCAATGATGTGCGCTGATGAGGCTGCACTGATGGCCACTGATGAGGCAGCACTGGTGTGCACTGATGAGGCAGCACTAATGAGGAAGCACTGATAGGTGGCACTAATAAGCGGCACTGGTGAGTAGGGATAGTCCCGATGTTGGACTCAAATGCAAACAAACCCATCATATGGGTCGCTCGGGCAAATAAGATTGCCATGGAGCGCCCCATACTGCAAGATCGCAGGGCATTGACGGCTGATGATTGGCCAAAGCATGCACCTGACCTGCATGCTTTGGCCAATCATAGCGCGATCTGCTGTGAGAGCCATGATTCTGGCTCAGGGGGCTAAGTCCATGCCCCACACTATCCTTTTGCCAATCATGGCTCAGGGGGCTAAGTCCACGCCCCACACCTGCTTACACGGTAGTCGTGTATAGTGTGATAATAACGTGGAGAGGAGAACTTGAGCTAGATTAAGCAGGTTAGTTTGTGGTGTGCAGGCAGTTTAGTATATATATATATATATATATATATATATATATATATATATATAAAATATACAGTGTAGTCACTGTAGAATATATATACAGTGCAAACAATGTATTAATATATATATATATATATATATATATATATATATATATATATATATATATATACACACACAGTGCATTCAGTGTAGACTACATATACAGTACAGTCAGTGCAGAGTATATAATAGTTCATTGAAGTGGTTAAGGGGAACTCTCTGACAGAATTAGGAAAAAAACGGCATGCGTTCCCCCCAAAATCCATACCAGGCCCTTTGGGCCTGGCATAGATTTTAAGAGGAACTTCATGACAAAATTTAAAAAAAAAACAGCGTGGGGTGCCCCCCAAAATCCATACCAGGCCCTTTGGGTCTGGCATAGATTTTAAGGGGAACTCCATGCCAAAATTAAAAAAAAAATGTCTTGGAGCCTCCCACAAAATCCATACCAGACCCATATCTGAGCAAGCAGCCTGGCAGGCAAGGCCACTTGCCCTCAACATGGGGAGGGTACTTTTGGGTCCCCCCCAAAGCACCTTGTCCCCATATTGATGGGTTCCTAGCACCAAGTGACCCTGCGATACAGGGCCCCAAATTCGGTCAACTGTGTCCATCTGCAGCAATGTCATTTCGGGACCCTTTGGGTCCAGAGACCCCAAATTTTGGCTGCAGCTAGGGGGCATTTAGGAACCATTAACTACCAAGTTTGAAGTTCAGGGGACCTATGGCTGCAAATGGGCACAGTGAGGCATGCAAATGGGCACAGTGAGGCTGCAAATGGGCATTGTTGACCCTCTTTTCCACTTACAGTAGCTGCACAGTTACAGTAGATTTCTCACTCTAGGCTTATACTCGAGTAAATACGTTTTCCCAGTTGTTTGTGGTAAAATTAGGTGCCTCGGCTTATATTCGGGTCGGCTTATACTCGAGTATATACAGTATGTACATTTAGGAAAGAATCCAGGCCTTTTTTAAAGCAATCTACTGAGCTGGCCAGAACTAGCCCTTGAGGGAGTCTCTTGCACATTTCCACAGCTCTTTAAAGAAACCTTTCTATATTTGGAGATTAAATCTCTTTACCACTAGATGTAAAGAGTGCCCCCTTGTCCTCTGTGATGACCTTAAAGTGAATAATTGAACCCCAGGTTCACTATATGGACCACTCCCTACCAACACTACCTACTGTGGAAGGGAGTTCCACATCCTTTCTTCTTCACAATAAAATAACTCTTTATACATTTTAAAACTGAACCGCCTCTCGCCCAACTTTAAGGGATGGCATTAGCTCTTGGGGCACAGAAGCTTCTAGTAAGACACATTCTAATATAAACAGAAAATATTTGGGCAAGATTTGGTAAAGATACAAATGGTCTATCGCATCCCAGAATTGAATATAATAGATTTTGATAGGCTAAAGTGTGCATAAACACTGGCCAGTACCCCTAGGGGATGCTGAGGGTAAAGATAGACACTAAGAGAGTATATGCATTTGAAAAGGTAAATATTTATTCAAAAGAACGTGGGTAGATGCATATAAAACATAAAGGAATGTTCAGTATGTTACACAAGTATAGATAGGGCGCATACAGTTTTTTTGACCAAGTCAACAAGCATGAACATACAAAAATGTTGTGACAGAAAAAAACCTTGCTTGATACATATATGATCAGGATGATGCCAACATGTTTCAGACTTTGGTCCTTTTTCAAGGCAACTAGATATCCTTTGATTCACATCTAAATTATGTGAGAATCAGAGATTAGTACATAGTATATGACAATAAATACAATCTTTTCAAAAACATTGCCAGAGAAGCCGGTATGGTATATAAGTTGTAGATATGGTACTCACATGTGATGCCAGTTTCAAAAGATGCCACAGGTGTAACCCCAAATTAATTAATGAGAAATATGCATTGAGTAGAGGTAGTAAAAACAAAGTGGAAATAGCCACAAATATGGAAGGCTTGCTGCGACAGTTTCAGGTAGTTGCAAGGTCCTATACAGGACTAGGGCTATGGCCCATAACCTGTAGCAAAAGACTGGCCAAGCAGTATGTAGTACTGTAATGAGATAGAGTATATAGAGTATAAGTATTGGGGGGTAAAGTGCAGGAAGAATCGTATACAGACGCTAAAGTTAGAGTCTAATTACCTGAATGTTGTAATGCCTGATGTAGAGGGTAAGTAAGCTCCAGGGAGTCAGCAGCATGTGTCAGCCTAGTTTGGCCTGTGAGTATATAACTCGTCAAATAATGGCAATCAGCTGGGCAGGAAATGTCTGTGTGCTGCATTGAAGGCTGATTGGATGGCTGTCTATGAGGGAAAAGCGCCATGGCGCGCTATATGTTTTCCCAAGGGGACCTCTGACGGGGCGGCGCCAGGCGTGAGCACACCAGGAAAGGAGAGGTCACGTCCGGCGTCGTGATGTCACCGACGCGGGTACGGACCGCCGCTACGACGTGCTGCGCTCCAGATGGAGCGCAAACAGGAAGCAGACGGATGGAATAGTCTAAAAGCGGGGAAAAGGCGCATGCGCACTGAAAAATATGGCGCATGCGTGCCAGGTCTTACCCGCGCCGGGTAACTAGCCCAAAGTGGAGCAAGCCCATTGGTTAGATTATATTATAAAGAAGTATATCTAAGTGGCAATAAATCTGGCAAACATGTGATACATATGCGGTGTGACACAGCAGAATTGCAATACTGTGACAATATTGTCAGAAACGTAATTCTAGCATATAGGGCATGTACAGTGGGGGTGGGCATGGGTACATCATAACATTCTGTGCATATTAGAATAGTGAGTAAGGATGGGCCCGGTGTTCGATTCGAACCCATGTTCGAATCGAGCACCGGGCGTTTCGCTCGCTCGGCGAGCCCAGAACTATTGGGGCCGCTCGCATCAAATTCGTGTGATGCGAGCGGCCCCGCAATGCATTGCGGCCCGCGCAGTGCAATGCTGGCTGATGATTGGCCAAGCATGCACTGTGACCCCGCATGCTTGGCCAATCACAGCGCCGGCAGCGAGGAGAGCCATAATTGGCTACAGGCAGGATGCCTGTAGCCAATTATAGCTCAGGGGCTTTAGTACACGCCCCACGGTATAAGAGGCCGCCGTGCCGGCGGCCTCGCATATTCTGTTTCAGTCAGTGTCAGCGTGTCAGTGTGTTGCTGACTGCTGACAAGATATGCTTTATTTCTGGGGATATGTGTGTGCATGCTGTTAGAACAGCATTGCAGTATCACATCTGGGGGGGGGGTGTCTATAGGTGGCCTGTGAAGGGGGGCAGGTTTCCTGTGCTTAGAACTTTCCCTGAAAAAAAGTGTAATTTTTGCAGGAAAAAAGCTATTTAAAAGCACTCGCGGCTAATGAATTGATGGCTCCTGTAACACAGAGAACTGTCATTCATTGATAAAAAACCAAAAAAAAAGCGTAGGGGTCCCCCCTAATTCAATAACCAGGCCCTTCAGGTCTGGGATGGATATTAAGGGGAACCCCAGCCCAAAAAAAAAAAAAAATGGCGTAGGGTCCCCCTCAAAATCCATACCAGACCCTTGAGGTCTGGGATGGATTTTAAGGGGAACCCTAGCCAAAAAAAATGGCGTGGGGTCCCCCTCAAAATCCATACCAGACCCTTATCCGAGCACGCAACCTGGCAGGCCGCAGGAAAAGAGGGGGGGACGAGAGCGGCCCCCCCTCCCGCCTGAACCGTACCAGGCCACATGCCCTCAACATTGGGAGGATGCTTTGGGGGTCTAAGACCCCCAAAGCACCTTGTCCCCATGTTGATGAGGACAAGGGCCTCTTCCCCACAACCGTGCCCGGTGGTTGTGGGGGTCTGCGGGCGGGGGGCTTATCAGAATCTGGAAGCCCCCTTTAACAAGGGGACCCCCAGATCCCGCCCCCCCCTGTGTGAAATGGTAAGGGGGTACAAAAGTACCCCTACCATTTCACCAAAAAAGTGGCAAAAATGGTAAAAATGACAGGAGACAGTCTTTGACAATTCCTTTATTAAAATCTTCTTTCTTCTTTCTTCATCCTACGGTTTCTTCATCTTCTCCTTCCGTCTTCTCCTTCCGTCATCTTCTTCCATCTTCTTCTTCCATTTTCTTCTTCCTCCGATCCGCTTCTTCTTGCGCTGGTCTTCTCGTCCTTCTCGTCCGGCATCTTCTTCCGTCGGCGTCGGCATCGGTATCGGTGTCTCTGTCTCTTCTTGGGCCGCTCCGCGCAATGGGAGGCTCCCGCTGTGTGAGGCTCCGCTCCGTCTGACAGGTCTTTTATAATGGAGGGCACCTGGTGACCCCGCCCCCTCTGACGCACGGGGACGTCATGGGGAATTCCATGATGGCTTTCCCCATGACATCAGAGGGGGGCGGGGTCACCAGGTGCCCTCCGTTTTAAAAGACCTGTCAGACGGAGCGGAGCCTCACACAGCGGGAGCCTCCCATTGCGCGGAGCGGCCCAAGAAGACACCGACGCAGACGCCGACGGAAGAAGGATGAGAAGACCAGCGCAAGAAGAAGCGGATCGGAGGAAGAAGAAAATGGAAGAAGAAGATGGAAGAAGATGACGGAAGGAGAAGATGAAGAAACCGAAGGATGAAGAAAGAAGAAAGAAGATTTTAATAAAGGAATTGTCAAAGACCGTCTCCTGTCATTTTTACCATTTTTGCCACTTTTTTTTGGTGAAATGGTAGGGGTACAGTACCCCCTTACCATTTCACACAGGGGGGGGCCGGGATCTGGGGGTCCCCTTGTTAAAGGGGGCTTCCAGATTCTGATAAGCCCCCCGCCCGCAGACCCCCACAACCACCGGGCACGGTTGTGGGGAAGAGGCCCTTGTCCTCATCAACATGGGGACAAGGTGCTTTGGGGGTCTTAGACCCCCAAAGCATCCTCCCAATGTTGAGGGCATGTGGCCTGGTACGGTTCAGGCGGGAGGGGGGCCGCTCTCGTCCCCCCTCTTTTCCTGCGGCCTGCCAGGTTGCGGGCTCGGATAAGGGTCTGGTATGGATTTTGAGGGGGACCCTACGCCATTTTTTTTGGCTAGGGTTCCCCTTAAAATCCATACCAGACCTCAAGGGTCTGGTATGGATTTTGAGGGGGACCCTACGCCATTTTTTTTTTTTTTTTGGCTGGGGTTCCCCTTAATATCCATCCCAGACCTGAAGGGCCTGGTTATTGAATTTGGGGGGACCCCTACGCTTTATTTTTTTCATTTTTTTTATTTTTTATCAATGACTTTTTTTTTTATGAATGAGTTTCAATGAATGACTGTTCTCTGTATTACGGGAGCCGACAATACACATTAGCCGCGAGTGATTTTAAATAGCTTTTTTACTTTCAAAAAAGACACTTTGTGCAGAGACAGTTCTAAACACAGGAAACATGCGCCCCTTCACAGGCATACTATAGACACCCCCCAGGTACGAAATTTAAAGGAATATTACACTTTTATTGTTTCAATTTAAGCATTATTAAAATCACTGCTCCTGAAAAAACTGACGTTTTTAAAACTTCTTTTTGCATTGATACATGTCCCCTGGGGCAGGACCCAGGTCCCCAAACACTTTTTATGGCATTAACATGCATATTAGCCTTTAGACTTTAGGTCCGTTTGCAGGTTCTGGTGCGAGCCGAACGGGGGGGGGTGTTCGGCTCATCCCTAATAGTGAGTATTATTACAGAAGGTTAATTATGTGGATGCATAAATGTGGGAAAATGGGGTCAAAGGTCGAGTTCACAGACTCCAGATTCGAAGCCTTCGAGGTAAGGTTTAAAGTTAAAGGCCTCATTGAGCCCAGGGGGCAGGGTGGCATTAAGATGGAAAATCCATCGAAGTTCGCTTTGTAATAAAGCTTTGTTGTAATCACCACCTCAAATAGGAGGTGGGATGTGGTCCAGGGCTTTAAATGAGATTTTGGGGATAGCGTCATGATGGACAATCTTGCAATGTCGTCCCAAAGGTAATTCAGGGTCTCGTTTATTGACACTGCAGATATGGCCATATATACGCTTCCAAAAGGGTAGTTTAGTCTTGCCCACATAGAAGCATCCACATTAACATTCAAGTAGGTACACAATACCAATGGATCGACAATTCACATAATGTTGAGGGAAAAAACGTTGGCCATTTGGCAAAACATTGTGTAAGTTGGATTTGGAAAGGTATTTGCAATAACTGCAGTTGCCACATGGAAAAGTGCCTTTGAGCTGCTTATGGGACCTGTTGCTAAATTTATATTCACTGGTAATGAGTTTGTCTCTGAGGGATGGAGCACGTCGATAAGTGATCAAAGGCTGTGGCGGAACAAAGGGTGAAAGGGATTTGTCAGTGGCAATAATATGCCAATGTTTAGAAAGTATTTGAGTAATTTGATTGTATTGTTGACAATAATTTGTAATAATTCTAAGGGGGGATTGGGTTGATGTGGAAGTTTGTTTGGTGGTAAGTAAAATAGAACGTGATTTGGATTTGGCTTTTTTGTATGCGTCTTTGAGGACGCTATTTTTGTAACCCCGTGCTCGTAATCTGCTACGTAGGATGGAGGCCTCGTGTTCAAAAGAGGTATCCGTCGAGCAGTTGCGTCGGGCACGGAGATATTGAGCAAAAGGGATAGACTTAAGTAGGGACTGTGGTTGAAAACTGGAGGCAGCCAAAATAGTATTGCCAGCCGTTGGTTTTCGGAACAAGTGGCTCTGTAGGTGCCCATGTCCGTCCTTGATGAGCGTTAGATCAAGGAAGGAGATGGAACTAGTACTATAAGTCATGGTAAATTTTAGATTTAGGGAGTTAGAGGTATTTAAGAATAGGAGAAATTGATGTAATGTGTCAGTTGGACCCTGCCACAAAATTAAAATGTCGTCGATATACCGACGGAAGGTAGCTATATATTTGGTATAGATGCTGGCAGTGTCATCTAGAAAAAGTTTGCGTTCCCACTCCCCCAGGTACAGGTTAGCGTACGCCGGTGCGCAACAGGTGCCCATGGCGACGCCCTGTACCTGGAGGTAGTGGGACCCGTTAAAGGAAAAAAAATTGTGAGTAAGGATAAATTTGAGAGCTCTAATGATGAATATAGATAAATCATGAGGATATATGTTAGTGGTGGATAAAATGTATTGAATGGCTAGGAGACCTAAGGGATGAGGTATAGAACTGTATAGGGCCTCCACGTCGATGGCGACCAGGACAGTGTCGGCGTCGACATGGAGGTCCTAGAGACCTTGAAGTAGGTGTGTGGTATCACGTATATATGAAGGTAAGGCCTGTACTAAAGGCTGGAGTAATTTGTCTACATAACGACTGAGGTTGTCGGTAAGGCAGCCACGTCCGGAGACGATTGGTCTGCCTGGTGGTCTGGGCAGGTTTTTATGCACCTTAGGTAGTGCATAAAATGTTGCCTCTTTGGGAAATTTAGTCCTAACGTATTCAGTAGTGGGCTTTTCAATGGTGCCTTGTTTAAAGGCGTCATCAACAAGTGTGTATAGTTCTTGTTGGAAAGATTTGATTTGTGTGCTGGGAATTACGGTGTACCAATCACGATTACGTAATATGTTCATACACATCTCAACATAGTCCATTCTATCTAGGATAACTATATTCCCGCCCTTGTCCGCTGGTTTGATTATTATTGACGAGTTTGTTTTAAGGTTCTGTAGAGCAAGGTGTTGATTGTATGAAAAGTTTTTAATTTTGGAATGGGCCGGAGTAGTTTTTAGGTTGCGAATTTCGTTGGTCACTGATTGTAAAAAGAGTGCTGTGCGTGGGTTAGTGCTGGGTGGCGGGAAAAAAACGGATTTTTTCTTTAAAGAGACATGGTGAGAACGGTGTTGAGGGTGACTGTTGGTGTCATCCTCAAGGTTGTCAAAAATGTTGTCTAAATCAATGGTGTCAATCAAATCTGGGGGATCATTTTCCTCAAGAAGCTCTATGAGCTGCTGGAGGGCAGTAGTTTCTGTGGCAGTGTGTGTGACAGTATCGGAAAAAGGGTTGGGGGTGTACATGCTGTGTAGTAAAAATTTACGAATAAACAGGTGTATGTCTTTAATTGCAGTGAATTTATCAAGCTGTGATACTGGGCAGAAAGTGAGTCCTTTTTCAAGGACAGAAATTTCATGACAGGTAAGTGTATGGGAAGATAGGTTAATGATGTTACAGGAAGGTGATATTAGCGTGTTGTTCTCTTGGGTTTTGGGTTTTGTGACATGTGTTGCTGATGAGTGTGTAATGATGCCCTCATTTTGTCTAAAAAATCTGCATTCTGAGATGCAGAAGGTAGGCATCTTTTGAAACTGGCATCACGTGTGAGTACCATATCTACAACTTATATACCATACCGGCTTCTCTGGCAATGTTTTTGAAAAGATTGTATTTATTGTCATATACTATATGTACTAATCTCTGATTCTCACATAATTTAGATGTGAATCAAAGGATATCTAGTTGCCTTGAAAAAGGACCAAAGTCCGAAACATGTTGGCATCATCCTGATCATATATGTATCAAGCAAGGTTTTTTTCTGTCACAACATTTTTGTATGTTCATGCTTGTTGACTTGGTCAAAAAAACTGTATGCGCCCTATCTATACTCGTGTAACATACTGAACATTCCTTTATGTTTTATATGCATCTACCCACGTTCTTTTGAATAAATATTTACCTTTTCAAATGCATATACTCTCTTAGTGTCTATCTTTACCCTCAGCATCCCCTAGGGGTACTGGCCAGTGTTTATGCACACTTTAGCCTATCAAAATCTATTATATTCTAATATAAAAATTAAAACGTGCAGCGCTTGTATAAATGAATGAATAAATGTCCCTGTTTCTAATATATGTCCCATATTCTAATATTTTGGCAGCAATTGCAATTCAAAATCCACCTGGCGGTGTATGTAGTGTGTCATTGTTGAGGTCTTGTCTTAGGGATTTATCTTTGTGGTGCTCTAAAGTTCCCTGTGAAGTTTGCAACAGCTCCCTGTGATTGCATTTAAATATCTATAATCTATTGCCAAGATGTGTGGTTTTCCCCTTGAGATTATTAATTAATTGCCTGAATGTATTTTGTATTTTGGCAATAAGCTGTACAAAATTTGCCTTATTCGGGTGTGCCCTAAAGCATTCACTTATTTTGCAGTGCCAACTTAGGTCTTCCAATTTCCAATTTAGAAACCTCTGATTAAATTTTCACTCTACAATCTACATTAGACTATATTTATTTCACAGAAAGGGACAGCAAAATATTATACAGAGTTCATACACACAACTTAAAAATGTTACTTGGCCGCATTTGGAACATGAGATTCCAGGCAGCTTTTGATTAAAACAATCAATGTAATGTCCTGCGAGCCACCACTTGCTATAAGCCCAAAATAGGGTCTCCCAAATGCCACTATATCTCCCTGAGGAAGATACGAATTAACCCCTTGTATCAACACGCGTAGGGGAAGGGGACAGGACTGAACGCTAGTCAGTGCACCCACTAAGGATGATCAGCATACCACCCTGATATCAGCTGCTACAGCTTGATTTTATGCTATTTTAGAGTGGCGCCATGCAAATGTGAGTACCCTGCAAGGGATTTTTTACTGTGTTGAGAATAAAAGTTTTAATATACTACACTATGAAGTCCTCCTTTTTCTATTGGTATTACTGAGGCACAAAAGGGACTCCATTACCATATTGAAGCACAGAGTGAGGCCACCACAGGAATCCGGGAATCAACGCTGAACCATTTACAGGTTCCAATGCGTGTATTGACCAAGCCTAATCAGCAAGGTCACACGCTCTTAAGCCCCATACACACGGTCGGATTTTCCGATGGATTCTGTCCTATCGGACAATGTTGTCGGAAATTCCGACCGTGTGTAGGCACCATCGGACAGTTTCCATCGGATTGTCCGACGGACAAAGTTCTATCTCCTGCTGGATAGATTTTTCGACAACAAAGTCCGATCACACCAATTCCGATCGTGTGTAGCGAATTCCGACGGACAAAGTGCTACGCATGCTCAGATCACATTACAAGACCAAAGCTATTGGCTACTAGCCTCTACGTAGTCCCGTCGTAGGCAAAAAACGTCACCACGTTCAGAATGATCAGATTTTCCGACAACTTTGTCCGACCGTGTGTACGCAAAACCAACATCGGACAAAGTACGACGGACATGATCCGACGGACCTGGTCCTCGGATAATCCGAGCGTGTGTATGGGGCTTAAGGTGAGCGGCCATTACCTGGGGGGAACACCTGACTGCACATGCAGCACCTTAATATTGGATTGATATCACAGAAACCACTGAATCGCATGAATCGCATGGATTACATTGGAGCAATTTTGAACTTTTTTTGATTGCACAGCACATTGTAGCACTTTTTTCTCATATATATATATATATATATATATATATATATATATATATATATATATATATATATATATTTTTTTTTTTATAAGCATTTTTATAGTTTGGTTCACCATTATATTGGTTTAAGGATTTTATTGATTGCTTTTTTTCTCACCATATGGACGTTTTATCATATCCTGCATGAAAGCACTTTATTTGGAATATTGTATGTATTTTAGCACGTTATCACTTTATTGCTGTTGTTATATAGCACATTTTTCGTTTCACTATTTGGATTTTAAGTTTGAAAGCGCAGCGTACTTTAGAATATTGGATAGCTTTTGATTAAAAAACAGAAAACAAAATAAACATTAGATTGTAATATGTAACAATCCAAAAAAGCTAAATATTGTATTGCCTTTATACACCGTATATAAGCATTTTTACTAGGCCTCAGTTTAACAAGAAAAGACTGGGCAGGTTTTAGAGCTGAAATTTAGGTATGGAGATTGTTGCATAGTTCCACAGGTCCAGCTTGGACAGATGTAAGCATTAGGGATGAGCCGAACACCCCCGGGTTCGGTTCGCACCAGAACCTGCGAACGGACCAAAAGTTTGCACGAACGTTAGAACCCTATTAATTACAATGGACGCGAACGTTTGAAATCTGAAGTGCTATTTATAATGGCCAATATGCATGTTCTTGTCCTAAAAAGGGTTTGGGGACCCAGGGGACATGTATCAATGCAAAAAGAAGTTTTAAAAACTGAATTTTTTTCTGGAGCACTCATTTTAATGATGCATAAAGTGAAAAAAAAAAAGTGAAATATTCCTTTAAATATCGTACCTGGAGGGTGTCTAAAGTATGCCTGTGAAGTGGCATGTGTTTCCCAAGTTTAGAACTGTCCCTGCACAAAATGACATTTGTAAAGGAAAAAAAGCCATTTAACCACTTAAGCCCCGGACCAATTTGCAGCCAAACGACCAGGCCCCTTTTTGCGATTCGGCAACTGACAATTGCTCGGTCATGCGACATGGCTCCCAAACAAAATTGGCGTCCTTTTTTTACCACAATTAGAGTTTTCCTTTGGTGGTATTTGATCACCTCTGCGGTTTTTATTTTTTGCGCTATAAACAAAAATAGAGCGACAATTTTGAAAAAAATTCTATATTTTTTACTTTTTGCTATAATAAATATCCCCCAAAAATCTATAAAAAAAAATGTTTTCCTCAGTTTAGGCCGATACGTATTCTTCTACATATTTTTGTTAAAAAAATTGCAATTAGTGATTATTGATTGGTTTGCGGAAAAGTTATAGCGTTTACAAAATAGGGGATAGTTTTATAGCATTTTTATTAATATTTTTTTTTTTTTACTAGTAATTGCGGCGATCAGTGATTTTTATTGTGACTGCGACATTATGGCGGACACATCAGACATTTTTGACACATTTTTGGGACCATTGTCATTTATACAGCAATCAGTGCTATTTAAATTCAGGTGTATTGGCCAGCCGGCAAGAGAGATGGACGCTTAGTGCTGAGCTCTGCTGTGAGGGAGATGAACCGGAACGATTAGGGACCGCTGGAGCCGGTATTTTTGTACAAAAACTTCCCCACATTAGTCCGGTAGTGACCCACAACAATGTCCCGTAAGAGAACTGGGGACCACAAGCCCCAAAAGCTCACCACACTCCTGTACCCTCCTGAAGCGCTGGTCAGTCAGAATCAAAATGGAGCTGAAGGCCCTAATAACATTTCTGGTGACTCACCAAACAGGGAGATGTCTAGCTCCCATGACAATGACACAGAGGGGGATCCCTTAATGAACAGCCCAGCTAAGGCAAAAATGAGAATGGATGCTCTAGCACAGCGGCCACCTCACTCAGAAATTGAGCCCCAGGCTTTTATTCCACTACAATCTAACCAGGCCTTACATTCCTCAATGGCATCCTTCCCAACCTGCGGTCAGCCTGTTATTGACACTACACTGAAAGAGATGTTAATATCACTGCATTCCTCTCTTGTGACTGATTTATCCACTCTATTTACTAAACTCACTACAGATGTCAGTCTAATAGATAACAGAGTATCCACTATTGAGAAAGGTATGATGAAATGCTCCTCCACAGTGAATGACATCATTGATTCTATTGATGAGGTAAAAGATGAACAAGAGTGGATAAGGGGCAAATTAGCAAGTTTGGAAACCGCTCTAGACGAAACAATGTCAAGTTAAGGGGGTTCCTTGAAAATATAACAACTCCAGAATTACCCAAATACGCCAAAGAACTTATACGCACTATTCTACCTGAAGTTACGCCACGTGACATTATAATTGACAGAATACACAGAATTGCAAAACCTTCACACCTGGCTGCATCAGTGCCTAGAGATATACTTATGAGGATCCATTTTTTCCATATTAAAGAAAAAATGATGTCAGAAGCCAGATTGAAAGGCCCTCTACCACGTCCGTTTGAGGGTGTTCAAATATTTCCTGATTTATCAAGATATACGCTTCAACTACGTAGAGATTTGAACCCCATAACTAAAGGAATGCAAAACCATAAGATTCTATACAAATGGCGCTACCCGGCCACACTAATTGTCTCCAAAAACGGATCCACTCATATAATAAATGACCTACACAAGGGTTTGAAACTTTTGAAAGAATGGGGAATAATCCCGGAATACCACAAAGATGAAACTTCGCTTCTTCCAAAACGTCCTTCAACATATCACTACAATCAAAGATCCCGAAATCATCAACCTATGGAAGTATCTGGCTCCTGAGCGGTCCGCTAACTACGTTTATAGCGTCCCCTCCAGGAATTTTGTTTGATCTCACTTGCCTTTGGTATTAATTGTTCCACACTGCAGCAGTAAAAGCTGACTCTTTGCTTTTTTTTTTTTTGTGCTTGACACAAATCTGCCGCATCCTGTTTTCATATCTTTTGCTATATTTTTAAGTAGCTGTTATATATAATTGTAATTTCATTCCAGGTTTTATAGAAATACATCTAGTTACGGAACCCAGGTATCCTGATAAGCCGAAAGGAACTGAATTTACTGTATACACCAAGAAATATCTGCAAACTGTAAGTGTTATAGTCTCCCACGATCCATCACTTAGCCACAACAGGAAATATGCCATTCACGATAGTATCCTTGAACGCCAAGGGTCTCAACCACCCAGCAAAGAGACAATCTTTGTGGCATACTGCTGAAAAGCTTGATAGTGATATCTTATGTGTCCAAGAGACACACTTGACCCCACTTTCAGCCACTTTATGTCGCAGTAACAAATTTCCCCTTATTTTCTATTCTAATTTCTCTTCCAAGAAGAGAGGAGTGCTTGTAGCGATCAAGAAAGACACTGACTTCCACCTCATAAAAGAAATAGGTGACCCCAATGGTCGTTTTCTTATTTTAATCTGTATGATTAATGGAACTAAATATACCTTACTCAACTTGTATGCTCCCAATTCTAGACAGGCAAATTTTGTCAAAAAGACTTTGACCAAAATTAAAGAGTTACAACAAGGATATCTCCTTGTATGCGGAGACTTTAATATGGTTGCAGATATTTATATGGACACTACTTCAGCGGATAAGAGAAGACCCTCTCCCCTGGGGCAAATCCTGACATCGTCTGATCTTTACGATGTCTGGAGATGCCACCATGGATCAGAGAGGGATTATACTTATTTCTCCCCACAACACAAGTCGTATTCCAGAATTGACATGTTTGTTGTTGATAAATTGTTATTACAAAAGGTGACTACCTCTGTTATCCACACCATGACATGGTCAGACCACAACCCAATTTCGATAATTATTGATGATACGTCTCCTCAACGTTACTCTTTTCTCTGGAGAGCCAATAATTTCATATTACAACATGCTACATACTCCAAAGAAATTGCTACTCATTTGAAAGAATATTTTGAATTAAACGCTGATTCAGTGGGGGATCCTGCCGTGGTGTGGAACGCGCATAAAGCGGTAATGAGAGGTGTTCTTATAAAACTGGGCTCCATTCACAAAAAAAAAAGAACACAACAAATGGACTCCCTTACTTCCCAAATTGCTCATTTGGAGGCAGACCATAAGTCATCTGCATGTCCCACTACACTAGCACAATTAATGTCGCTTAGACAGGAACTCAGGCTGCTTCTTCTCCATACATACGAACATATGCAACGCAAATTCAAAGCCGTCTCTTATTCCACATCCAATAAGGCAGGAAAAAGATTAGCACAACGTATCAAAGGGGCTAGAGTTAAATCTAAAATTCCCTTCTTATTCCACCCACACTCGAAAGTGAAGCTATCTAATCCACAAGACATTGCGAATGCTTTTAGCGATTACTATAGTGACCTATATAATCTCAAGAATGACCCTACAACCCACCAACCATCCCCAGAGGAAATTGATGACTTTCTCCATAAGATAAATTTACCGACTCTGACAGAAACACAATTGTCTTATTTAAATGCTCCTTTTTCAGCACCAGAACTTCTAGCTACCATCTCATCACTGCCTTGTAACAAAACACCAGGCCCGGATGGCCTTACAGGGGAATACTTCAAACAATTCTCTACCTATTTGATTCCACACTTGCTGAAATTTCTTAACCAAGCTGCATATTCTTCCAAATTCCCTGTAGAATCGCTAAACGCATTAATTATCACTCTCCCAAAACCTGATAAAGATCCGACTGCCCCACAAAACTTCCGGCCAATCTCCTTACTTAACCTTGATTTAAAAATATACGCCAAAACTATTGCTAGACGCTTAATGAAGATTATGCCAGACCTGATTCACAAAGACCAAACAGGATTTATTAAAGGGAGGCAAGCATCAGACGTGACGCGTCGGATGATTGACTTAATCCATTGCGTAAATTCCAGTGGAACACCTTCTCTGCTTCTTTCTTTAGATGCAGAGAAGGCATTTGATCGGGTGCACTGGACCTATCTACAGAAAGTTCTCATGAAATTTGGGTTTAAAGACAATATTTATAATGCTATCATGGCACTATATACTTGCCCAGCTGCTCAAGTTTTTTCGGCTAATATGATATCTCATCCATTCCAAATTTCGAACGGTACCCGTCAGGGTTGCCCATTGTCGCCCTTAATTTTTGATCTAACTATAGAACCTTTAGCTGAGCACATACGCACGAACTCGAACATCTCAGGCATAACTGTTGGCAACACTACTCATAAGATTAGTCTTTTTGCTGATGATGTGATTTTAATATTAACAAATCCTACCTCCTCCTTAGCAGCAGCCCGAGACGTTTTAGATTGGTTTGGACGAATATCATTTTACAAACTAAATGTCACCAAATCACAAATACTAGATCTCAAATTGAATTCCACCACTAAATTACTATTACAAGCCCAATACCCCTTCACATGGTCTGAACACAGCATTTCTTACCTAGGTATTCAACTCACTAGAACCACTAAACTCCTCTTTTCATCAAACTTCAAGCCTCTCTTAGATAAATTACGTACTGAATCTCAGAAATTAGCTAAAATGGAACTGTCATGGTCTGGCAGATTAGCGGCGTTCAAGATGATGCATTTACCTCAAATTTTATACCTGTTTAGGACCATTCCTATTCCTAAATATTACTTTAAGTCACTTCAAACGATACTCAACCGATGTATTTGGCACGGTACAAAACCTAGATGCGCTCATTCTATACTTAGGATACACAAATTAGCGGGAGGATCAGGTTCAATAGATTTTACAGATTATCACACTGCAGCGATCATAGCTCAAGCAACTGAGTGGTTTCAGCAAGATCCGAATAAAAACTGGTGCAATATAGAACTTTCCTTACTATTTCGTCCTAGTTTAAAAAATTGGTTGTTGAGCACTCCATTAGACGCTAAAATACCAAAAGCGATTCCCCCTACCATGATAGCCACGGTCAGAGCATGGAAAATTCTAACCCAAACTATCCATCAAGAACCCACTACTACACAGATACCGATACCTATAGAAGTCTTAAACCACATATCACCTGAATTATCTACATCCCATTGGTCTAACCGAAAAATCTCATTCATAAATGAACTATTTCATGACTCAAACCCAAAATACTTTTCAACCCTCCAAAATGAATTTCACTTGCCTGAATCAGACTTTATTGCATATTCCAAACTTCTGAAATGCCTTAACAAAATCAAACCTCCCTTATATACAGTTTCTTCAGTAATATGGAAATACCTGCACTTTGAATCTCCTAAACAGAAGGGTATTTCACTTGTATACAACACCCTGAACCAAAAGCGTGTATTTACTAAATCCACACCACATACACACTGGGAAAATGATCTAGCAACGACTTATACAGAATCACAATGGGAACAAGCTTCACGAAGTGTATACAAATCCACGATAAGCTCTGCGTTGTGGGAACTCACACAAAAATTGTCCCTTAGATGGTATTTGACGCCTTCTCGCTTGGCAACATTCTATCCCACATTATCTAATAAGTGCTGGAGATGTAATTCCAACATAGGAAGCATATTCCACATATTTTGGGAATGTACCCTCATACAGGAATACTGGAAAACCGTTTTTCTTCTCTTAAAAGATATATCCCAGATAGATATACCAATGTCTCCGGGTCTAGCTATCCTGAATTTATCCATTGAAGACATACCCTTTTCATTTCGTCATGTGACGACACATATCCTATTGGCAGCTAGGTTAACTATAACCAGATTATGGAAGTCAGATACAACTCCCTCTATCACTCACCTCTTAGATACCGTAAACCTACATTATAGTTATGAATTAATGATGGCATCCAGTGAGGGTAAATTACCCAAGGAAAAAACCAAGTGGGCATCATGGGAACAATGGTCGACTATTACTAACTTTTTGTAACACTCATATCTAACAGATTGATATACACTTTTGCCTCTGGGTTCTAGAGTATGGACACAGGTTCCTGGATAAGTTCTATTATTGTGGCAACGTTCTCCTCTTAGACACAGTGTAGTCCCCATGGGGGTGTCTAGAGGACATATACTTCTATTTGATCTTATGTTACTATATTGATCTTATATTTCTATATTGAATGTATTGCGTTTTGTAGCATTTTAATAACAGTAATTCTTGTTCTGTAACACTTCATTGATAATTGAGTTGACATTATTTAAGTGCTATTCTGAGTTAATTTATTTTAACGGCATACAATGTGTAATTTGCATCTTTACTGTATGTTATGAAATTCAATAAAAAACTGATTGAAAAGTAAATTCAGGTGTATTCTGTGCACACTACACTGACTGAATATTAGGCAGATGCCTGTGTTGTACAAATCAACTTCACAACACCAGCAATGAGGGGGTAGATTCAGGTGTATGCTGTGCAGTATACAGGAGGCACCCACTATAACAGCGCTAGGCTAGGAAGCAAAGCAAAGCTGACACTGTCCCTGCCTATCCTTCTCTCTCCCTGAACACTACACTCACTGTAACAGCGCTATCTAAAGAAGTATAAAGCACAGCTGACACTGTCCCTGCCTATCCTTCTCTCTATGAACGCCGCACAACACTACACAAGGCCGCTGCACTGGCGGCCTTATATAGTGTGGGGCGTGTACTAAACCCCGCTGAGCTATATTTGGCTGCCGGCGCTGTGATTGGCCAAGCATTCTGGGTCACAGTGCATGCTTGGCCAATCATCAGCCAGCAATGCACTGCGACTGGCGTAGTGCATTGTGGGCCGTTTGTATCACACGAATTTGATGCGAACGCCCCACAAAGTTCTGGTTTCGATGAACGGATGAACGGACGATGTTTGATTCGAACATGGGTTCGAATCGAACACCGGGCTCATCCCTAGTAAGCATGATTGTGCTATTTCTGCTGATCCCCATTGAAGCTGGAAATCAATGTAGTAGGCACCACTACTACATACTACAGTGAACATCATTAGTTTGCACCTCCCGTGCTGAGTAACTGCCCTGCTTTCTGAACACAGACGGCTACTCACTCGACATGGGCGCCATTCAGAGAACACTTTGCGTTTCTCAATTAATACATAGCGTTCTTTGATTGGATGAGGTGGAGATTGTGACATCACCACCCCGCCTCTCAATCGCATCCAATCAGGAAATGCTTTGCATTCTTTGAAAGAATGCAGTGTTCTCTTAATTACTAAGGTAAGGTCTACAAGTTTGGAAATATTGGTTTGTAAATGGATAGAAAACTGGCTAAAAGACAGAATTCAGAGAGTAGTGGTTAATGATTCTTACTCTGAATGGTCTAAGGTTATCAGTGGTGTACCCCAAGGTTCAGTGCTGGGACCCTTACTTTTTAATATCTTTATAAATGATATTGGGTCTGGGATCAAAAGTAACATTTCCGTCTTTGCAGATGACACCAAGCTATGCAGTGGAATAATGTCCTTACAGGATGTCTCCAATTTACAAGCCAACCTCAATGTACTGTCTAATTGGGCGACTATGTGGCAGATGAGGTTTAATGTTGATAAATGTAAAGTTATGCACTTGGGGGCTAAGAATATGCATGTATCATACATGCTACGGGGAGTACAACTGGGGGGATCCGTAGTGGAGAAGGATCTGGGGGTTTTGGTAGACCATAAGCTCAATAATAGCATGCAATGCCAAGCTGCGTTTTCCAAAGCCAGCAAAGTCCTTTCTTGTATTAGGAGAGGTATGGACTCCAGAGAGAGAGATATCATTTTGCCCCTGTTCAAATCATTAGCAAGACCTCATCTGGAATATGCAGTTCAGTTTTGGGCACCAGTTCTCAAAAAGGATATTGGGGAACTGGAGAAAGTGCAGAGAAGGGCAACCAAACTGATAAGAGGCATGGAGGAGCTCAGCTATGAGGAAAGATTAGAGGAACTGAATTTATTCACCCTTGATAAGAGGAGATTAAGGGGGGATATGATCAACTTGTATAAATATATAAGGGGTCCATATAGTGAACTTGGTGTTGAGTTATTCACTTTACAGTCAACAAAGAGGACAAGGGGGCACTCTTTACGTCTAGAGGAAACGCGATTTCATCTCCAAATACGGAAAGGTTTCTTCACAGTAAGAGCTGTGAAAATGTGGAATAGACTCCCTGCAGAGGTGGTTCTGGCCAGCTCAGTAGATTGCTTTAAGAAAGTCCTGGATACTTTCCTAAATGTACATAATATAACTGGGTACTAACATTTATAGGTAAAGTTGATCCGGGGAAAGTCCGATTGCCTCTCGGGGGATCAGGAAGGAATTTTTTTCCCCTGTTTAGCAAATTGGAGCATGCGCTGCTGGTTTTTTTTTGCCTTCCTCTGGATCAACTGTGGGTATAGAATGGGGTATATGTGATTGTATAATATATATATATATATATATATATATATATTTTTTTTTTTTTTTTTATTTGTGGTTGAACTGGATGTGTCTTTTTTCAACCTAAGTAACTATGTAACTATGTAACTATGACACCCATAGTAAGCAACCTCCTGTATGCACGCATTAGGGCAGCTGCTCGGCATAGGACCCAGAAGTTAGCAGTGATTGCTGTAGTAGTGGTAGCCACTACAGTGATTTCTAGCTTCAGTGGGGATTGGCCAGCTATGGTAGAAGCATGCTTACATTGGTCCAAGCTGGACCAATGTAACAATGCAAACTTTTGCATACCTAAACTTCAGCTTTAACCAAGAAATCACAATTAGAATGCATTGTTTTAGACAATATCCACAAAAGTTCTTGATGACCAAATCAAGGTAGGGTAAACAGCATGGTTTACCTTGCAGCAAGCACTAAACATTTTGCAATTGAGTACTAGATGTTGAAACATTAATTACGGTGCCTGATCACAAGATTACACTGGAAACTTAGAGTCCTAACACAGGATTATACATTTTGCAGCTGAGGCCCAGCAGTTGAAAATTATGAATGACACTTTACAGTGTATAAGGCACCAAAATAGGGCAGTAGAGACATGAATTGGTAATGCTAGCAGGTTAAGTTTTGGTGGGGGGGGAGGTTCCAAGCAAAAATGTATTCTCCAGCATGCAGGGTTTACTTCAATAATGATCCAGGATTGTTCAGGTTTATAAATATGAGCTGATCAAGTATGTCAGAGGAAAACCACCCTCTGCACTAAATGCTCTCTTTCATAGCACACTGGCTGCTGGGCAAGTCAACAGCTCAGTCATATACTGGACAAGCTCCAGCCTTAGGTCCAGGCTGCAAACACCGAAGTCTATGGTGTCCTCAGTTCGAAGATTGCCCACATTCCCCATGTAATCCAGGATCATATGTCAACAGCTAGGCCTGGCTGATGCATTCTGAAAACCATTTTTAGGGGGAACCCCACTTCATTTTTTTTTTTTTATTTGACCCAGGGCCTGGTAATTGAATTTGGGGGGAACCCCACGCTTTTTTTTTTTTATCAATGATTTTTAATGACTGTTCTCTGTATTACGGGAGCCGACAATTCATTATAGCCGCAAGTGATTTTAAATAGCTTTTTTCCTTCAAAAATGACACTTTGTGCAGGGACAGGTCTAAGCATGGGAAACATGCGCCCCTTTACATGCATACTATACACACCCCCCAGGTACGAAATTTAAAGTAATATTACACTTTTATTGTTTCACTTTAAGCATTATTAAAATCACTGCTCCTGAAAAAATAGCCGTTTTTAAAACTTTTTTTTGCATTGATACATGTCCCCTGGGGCAGGACCCAGGTCCCCAAACACTTTTTATGACAATAACTTGCATATAGGCTTTTAAAATGAGCACTTTAGATTTCTCCCATAGACTTTTACAGGGTACTCGCGGCTTTTCGAATTTGCCGCGAACACCCCAAATTTTTCGGTGAACAGGCAAACAGGCAATGTTCGAGTCGAACATGAGTTCGACTCGAACTCGAAGCTCATCCCTAATCAAGATACAACAGGAAAAAAAAAATGAATGCCTTACCTTAATATACAGTATATAACCCTTAAAGTGCATAAATATGTGTAACCTCAAACACGGTGCATTAATTTTTGCATATTTATTGGGAGCAAAAATGTATAAAACGATGGGGCTATTTACTAAAGGTAAATAGTCTGTGCACTGCAAGTCCACCCACAAGTGCACTGCGAGTGCAGTTGCGCTAGATCTGAGGGGAACATACAAGGAAAATAAATTAATTGCATTTTCTCTTGCACATAATTGGATGATAGAAATTAGCAGAGCTTCTCCTCATTTCAGATCTTCCCCCCAGATCTAGAGTAACTTCACTTGCAGTGCACTTGAAGTGCACTTCTAGTGCACAGTATATTTGCTTTTAGTAAATCAACCTCCCTGCTGATAATCCTAAATCAAGTGCTGTGCAACATCAAAGATCCAGTTTACAAGTCTGTTATACATAAACCAAAAGGTTGTCCTAAATCTTCTATATTTATCCTGTAAACTAGTATCCAATGTTATCAAATCCAGTGATATCAACACAGGATGCCATCAATTTACTCTCTAAAGTGCCAGTGACAGTGAGAATTTTTAGTGTTTCACTCCTTTACCCCAATCGTTAATGCACTCACCAGATAGAAGGAACCCTTAAAATAATAAACACGTTTGTAAACACTTGTGGTTAATGTTATGGTACAAGGATCCTCCTCTGTATATTACTCTCTGACCTCCATATGTAAGAAAAAATGGGAAGAACTTACATTGCTTAATACTGCTTTATTAAAATAGATAACGTTTTAAAACCCAAATTACTCACATTTTCTCTCCTGGCACCTAGGATAACCAAATTGAGCACCTACAAGATAGAAGTCATCTTAACAGCAGAACAGAGTAATGGAGTGGATAAGCCTCAGATGCTGTATCGCCATTAGTCTTGCTCTACTTCCTAATTTGTGCGCCCGTCCACTGTCTCAGAACAAACGAACGTGATAACGTCACCGTCAAGGCCCCACCCCTTTGGGGTGGATGGGCACACGAATTAGGAAGTAGAGCGAGACTAATGGCGATACCGCATCTGAGGCTTATCCACCCAATTACTAAGTTCCGCTGTTAGGATGACTTCTATCTTGTCAGTGCAAACTTATATTTTATTAAACATAAATTTTTATACGTACTACACCATGGAAGTTTCTTCTGTTTTATATTTCTGAGTATCCCTAATATACCACGGGAGTTCCAGAGTGTCCATAGGGTTGAGGGAGACCTTACTTCCCTAGGCTGGGCGAGACTGCTGCGGCGGTCATCGCCATTTGGTAAGCAGGCAATTCATACACTTTGGGTGGTGATGTGGATGCACTTTGCACTTTTTGAGGCATTGTATCACGGATGTCACAACTATTTCTTCATTGATTTGTAGGGATATTTAACTACTTAAGATCTTCTGGATCATCCTTTCAAGGATCCTTTGGACTTTTTACACCTATTTGTTTCTCTGATGGGACTCTTCTTTAGTTTTTCTTTTTCTATCACATTTTTTTCTTTTTAGATTTTGATACACTTTTTTTTGTTTGTATATTTACTCACAATTATATACGAGTTTGTCATTAGCGCTACATCTGTTTTGATATTGCACCTAGCAAAACCAGCCTATGTGCATATAGGAAACATCACTGCACCCATACACTGGATGTGAATGCGTGTTCCACAGAGCAGAAGTGATGTCAGAGCCAAACACATTTATTAATCTAGGGACGTCATCCAGACTTCTGAAGAGAGTGTAGTGCACATTACATGCACATTTTAACTTTTGTATAGGGAATTCCAAAGGTTAGTCAACCTCCTTCACAACTTGAATTCTGGAGTCCTTGTTCAGAAATTTCAGCATCGATGGGTCCATCGACCACTGATTGACTGTGGCAGAGAATGCCAGACCCTTGGTGTTATGTGGTAGCATTTAGCTAGGGCCATCCAAGATGGCGGCGCATGCAGATGCAGCGGCTGGGTGCTCTGTACAGCAGTGTGAGAGGAGGACTGTTTGCTATGAGCGAGAGGAGCTGCTGGCTATTTGCTGTAGGCAGGAGAATGCTGTGTGTACTATGGGAGGCCAGGATTACGCTTTTGTTTCATGTCCTGTTCGGCCACCTGCCTTGACACCGACTGCCCCACTATGTGCAGAGATTCAGCACTTTGGGAAGTGTGCTGAGACTGAAATCGATGCCATGGCAGCTGCTGCAGAGCTGACAGGAAAACAAGAAGAGCACTGGAAGAAAAGCAAGCAAGCTAATCAGTGGAGGTGCAGCACACTAAAACTTCCCCTAGAGAGCTCATGTTTAGCTGAATGTGCTGGGGCTGCCGCTGAAGCATCCAAAGGAACTGTATATCTATCTATCTATTGCATAGGCTCTTGGTGCTTGTGGGGGATTGGTGGTTCTGACGAGTCTGCAGGGGAAGTTAGTGTATGTCTGGCTAGATCAATAACATTTTACAAGAAAGTGATGTCATCAGTGTGTGGCTGTTTGTTTCCTTCACCAAAATGACTCTTACATATACCATGCTTGATATTATTATATTATTATTCACGATTTATGTAGCGCTAACAGTTTACGCTGCAGTTTGCAATGTAGAGGGGGGGTAGCACAATAACAGTACAGTTCAATACAGAAGGGACAGGAAGGCCCTGCTCATAGAGCTTACATTGTAAAGGTAGGGGGTGGTGGTACAAAAGGTAATAGATGCAGGGAATGATTTGATGGGGATGTTAGGTGGGTGTGGGATAGGCTTCCCTGAATAAGTGAGTTTTCAGGGATCTCCTAAAGGTGGACAGGTTAGGGGTTGATCGGATAGAATGATATGCTGTAGGCAGGGGCTACAAACCACTACGGTGCTGGTAAAAAAAGCCCAACATGTTGAGCTATGTGGAGTGGCCTGCACCCGTGACAGCTGCTCCCTCCACTCCTCTACACTTTGCTGTTTCCAGCCTGGACCTATTACTGGAGCTTGTCCAGTATAGGACTGAGCTGTTGACTTGCCCTGCAGACAGTGTGCTGTGAAAGAGAGCATTCAGTGCAGAGGGTGATTTTCTGACAGAAAGACAAAGCCATCTGTCCTCTGACACACTTGATCTGCTCAGTTTGATAAACATGAACCAATCCTGGATTATTAACCACTTCCCGTCCACACTATAGCCGAAAGACAGCTACAGCACGGGCTTAAAATGCCAGGAGGGAGTCCATGGATGTCCTCCTGTGCTTGTGCTACCCTTGCGCCCCCTGCGACGCTCGGGTGGCACTCTCTATAATCGTCGAGTCCTTGGGACTCGGCTGATCATTGATTGGGGGAAAAGGGCCAATCATGGCCCTTTACCACATAATCAGCTGTCAGCCAATGACAGCTGATCACGCAATGTAAACAGCTGCCAGTTATCAGCTTTTTTCCCCCTCATGCTGAAAGCGTGAGGAGAAAAGAATAAAGCAGATTACCAGCTTCTGTAAAAGGGACATTGGTCCCAACATTTGCCCACCAGTGCTGCTAATCAGTGCCCACCAGTGCTGCTAACCAGTGCCACCTACCAGTGCCCATCAGTACTGCTAATCAGTGCCCACCAGTGCCACTTATCAGTGCCTCACCATCAGTGTCACCTATCAGGTGTTGCCTATGAGTGCCACCTACCAGTGCCTATCAGTGCCCATCAGTGCCACCTATCAGTGCAGACTCATCAGTGCCAATCAGTGCCACCTATCAGTGCCCATCAGTGCCGCCTTATCAGTGCTCATCAGTGAAGCCTCATCAGGGCACATCAATGAAGGAGAAAAATTACCTGTTTGCAAATTTTATAACAAACTATGAAAAAAAAAAAAAATTATTTTTTTAATTTTCAGTCTTTTTTTGTTTGTTTAGCAAAAAATAAAAACCCAGTGGTGATTAAATACCACCAAAAGAAAGCTCTATATATGTGGAAAAAAAAATGTCATATGGGTACCGTGTAGCATGACAATTGTCATTCAAAATGTGAAAGAGGGGAAGGATTGCTGAAATTGCACTCTGCAAACCTCAGTTAGGAGAGCTCTGATAGCTGATACACAGAAAACAGGAACAGAGCTGGGGCTGTCAATAAGCTGGTGGTTCCTCCCCTGTCAACTTTTTTTTTCTGGCTGTCATGAAAACTTGTCAGAAGTAATGCCGCGTACACACGTGCGGACTTTTGCCGGCGGACCTAAGTCCAGCGGACAATCCGCTGGACTTTGCAGCTGAGTCCGCTGGACTAAAAAGCGAACGGACTTGACCACACACGATCACGCAAAAAGTCCGGCGGTTCACGCGATGACGTACAGCACGTACGACGGGACTAGAAAAAGGAAGCTCGAGATCCCAAACGACACCCTTTGGGCACCGTCAGCTAATCTCGTGTGTATCGCGTGTTAGTTGACGTTTGGTTAGAGACGATTCGCGCTTCTCAGACTTCTGCTTAATTCGCTCGCTTCTGCCGTTCAGTTTGTGCTTGTGAAGTTTGTATCTGTCTTTCAGTGCGTGTGGATCAGTTCCTACCTGTTCTCAGGCCGTTCTGGTCCGCTTGTTCCTTTTTTTCAGGTCGTTCTTCATAGGCCTTGCTGTTCTTCAGTGCGTTCGGTTAAGTTGTTTGTTTGATCAGCCGACCGTTTTGAAGCCATGGAGTGTGGACGTACTCGGGAACGAGTTCGTGCTGTGCAGGGGCTCGGTGTTGCGGTTAACACCTTGGCCCGAGCCCAGTCCATGAACAGGGTGAGGAGGAGTTCATGGACCAAGAATTGGTTGCGCCAGCGTGACCAATTCTCGCACATGCCTTTGCTCCGTGAGATCCGTGAGAATAATCCTGATGATTTCAGGAATTATCTCAGGATGACGGACCCCATTTTTCACCGTCTGTTGGCTTCGCTGTCCCCTTATATTACCAGGCAGAATACCTGCATGCGGCAAGCCATCACTGCGGAGCAGAGGCTAGTCGCCACGTTGCGTTACTTGGCGACGGGGAGAAGCTTGCAGGACCTCAAGTTCACGACAGGCATCTCCCCCCAGGCTCTGGGGCTCATTATTCCAGAGACCTGTTCTGCCATTATCCACGTCCTGCAGGAGGAATACATTAAGGTAAGTCTTCTCTTTTCAAATTACCTATGTCTTGTATGTTTGCTAATGTAGTGCATCAATGTCATCATTAGCTAATTACCATGATAGGACTATTCTATGAATGTCCCCTATTCCTGTATTTTTTATTATTTTTGTTTTTTGTATAGTATTTTATGGTTGACTTATCGAAATTGCTTTAAGAATGTATTATTTAGTGGGTCACATGCATATTTCCTTGCACCAACCTCCCCAGCATGGAATCTTGGCCCCCTAAACACCCCTAGCCTAGTCACTTTCTTTGGTTAAAATGTATCTTACCAGCTCCATTGTACTGCTTTACTCACCCCCCCCCTTTCACCCCCCTTGCCCCTCACCCCTTTCACCCCCCTTGCCCCTCATTTTTAAATTGATTGCATGTGGTTTTGGTCAGCTTGTAATTAAACCCCCCCCCCCACTCACACCCTCTTTAATTGATTGCATGTGATTTAGGTCAGCTTGTAATTAACCCCCCCCCCCCCCACACACACACACACCCTCTTTAATTAATTGCATGTGGTTTTGGTCAGCTTGTAATTAACCCCCCCCCACTCACACCCTCTTTAATTGATTGCATGGGATTTTGGTCAGCTTGTAATTAACCCCCCCCCCACACACACACACACCCTCTTTAATTAATTGCATGTGGTTTTGGTCAGCTTGTAATTAACCCCCCCCACTCACACCCTCTTTAATTGATTGCATGTGATTTTGGTCAGCTTGTAATTACCCCCCCCCCCCCCCCCCCCCACACACACACTCTTTAATTAATTGCATGTGGTTTTGGTCAGCTTGTAATTAACCCCCCCCCCCCCACTCACACCCTCTTTAATTGATTGCATGTGATTTTGGTCAGCTTGTAATTAACCCCCCCCCCCCCCCCCCACACACACACACCCTCTTTAATTAATTGCATGTGGTTTTGGTCAGCTTGTAATTAACCCCCCCCCCCCCATTCACACCCTCTTTAATTGATTGCATGTGATTTTGGTCAGCTTGTAATTAACCCCCCCCCCCCCCACACACACACACACCCTCTTTAATTAATTGCATGTGGTTTTGGTCAGCTTGTAATTACCCCCCCCCCCCCCCACCCACACACACCCTCTTTAATTAATTGCATGTGGTTTTGGTCAGCTTGTAATTACCCCCCCCCCCACACACACACACACACCCTCTTTAATTGATTGCATGTGTATTGTGTGACCTTACAATTAATTACTCCCCACCCACATCCCCATTATTATCTTCTCTGGGCCATCAGAGGGGTCATCAATCAGAGATTTGTCCCTTATCCTTAATCTTTTGGCTTTATTTCAAGGACTAACAAAATAAATACATATGTTGTTCCAAATTGTTTGTTAATTTGTTGGAATGGCAGACTGTGGCTTCCCAGTTTGCTGCCCGTTGGGACTTTCCCAACTGCGGAGGGGCGATTGACGGCAAACATGTCCGAATTGTGCCCCCACCCCATTCGGAGTCTTACTATTGGAATTATAAGGGGTTCCATAGTATAGTGTTGATGGCGGTGGTGTCGGCACAATATGACTTTCTTTATGTGGATGTGGGGAAAAACGGCCGGATGTCGGATGGAGGAGTCTTCAACCAGACGGAGTTCGGCCATCGTCTCCAGACTGGTGGCCTGGAGCTGCCACCAGATGAAGAGAATGTGGAGGGACTCCCGTTTGTTTTCATAGCCGACAAGGCGTTCGGTCTGGGTGACCACCTGATGAGGCCATTTCCCCAAAGATCCCTCACCCCTGAGAGGAGGATTTTTAATTTTAGGTTGGCCAGAGCAAGAAGGGTTGTGGAAAATGCCTTTGGAATTATGGCCAACCGTTTCAGATTGCTGTTAACATCCATACATCTGGCAGAGTACAAACTGAATACTATTATTCTTGCATGCTGTGTAATGCACAATTATCTACGGAAACATTCTGGAAGCTACACATTACCTATAGGGCCTGAGGCCGGAGTGGAAGGCGAGATGACAGGGCTGGATAATCGCCGTCTTGGTTTGGCCCCACAATCAGCACAGCAAGTGCGGGACCGTTATTTAAATTATTTTAATGGTAGGGGGGCCATTGCAATGGCAGCAGACCCTTAAAACATCATTTTTTTGGAAAGAATAAATACAGTTATTTATGTTTGAAAGATTGGTTTTTTCGTATTGTTTTGCTTTTAATTTTGCCTGTTTTATATGTTGTCCTAGTGCACTTATTAATAGTGGGAAACTTGGTTTGCGTTTAGTAAATAAGCCCCTTTGTCAATGAACCACAACATGTTTTGGTGAAACTGGTAGTATTTAAAAAGAAGAAGCCACACATTGTTTAATTTGTGCAAACATTTTTTTTTTTATTATAGTGCACATCCAAACCTTTTTTTTTTTTTTTTTTTTTGTTGTTTTCCTCTCTTTTTTTTTTTTTGTCATTTTTGTTAATTTTTTTTTTTTTTTTTTTAACAACAGATTTTTTTTTTTTTTTTTTTTATATTTTTTTGGTATTTTTCTCACCACATTTTTTTTTTTTTTTTTTTTTTTTGGAGTTTTTTATTTTTAAAACAAACATAAAAACATGGTTTAAAATCTTAAAAATTTTTTGGTTAGCATTCTAAAATATTTACACAATGTAAAAGTAGGGAACTTACAAAGTTCAACAGGTAACCCATGTACAGTAGAAGCCAAATTTAGAATATGCACACAAATTTAACATGAAAATGGGTAATGTCAACATGTGCTATGTTCCATCATGGGGAATCAATGGACGTGTTTTGTGTGTGAAACCCCTTCCCTCTCACCTACTAGCATTAGGGGTTGCAAACACAAAATGCGTCCATTGAGATCCCCTGATGGCACATAGCACATGTTGACACACCATGTGCATATAAAAAATTTGGCCTCTAAAATTTGGAAAAAATAGCGGATCAAAAGGGGAATGAAGGACATGATTGATGTTAGGAAATGGAAAAGGGGTCTTTAGATTCTCCCCAAAACATCAATCATGTCCTTCATTCCCTGCTGCATGGTGGCCATCTCCTTCTGCATGTTTTCCAGCTGCAGATTCCAGGCCATGATCTGGCCAATAAGCCTTTGGGCACTGTCTGTGGAAAATGGCTCCGCAGCTTGTCCTTCCACAACCAGATCAGCATCACCTAAAAGTTGGGTAGATAAAACACAAGAAAAAAAGGGTCAAAAACATGCAGACCTTAATTTAGTAGCTCAATCTGTGTTCTGAGACACTCACTTGGTGGGGTGCAGATTTGATCCACTTCAAGCACCTCTTCCTCCACATCCACGCGTGGGCTTGGGCTAACTGCCCAATTAGTTTGGTGAGGCCGGGAGGTCCTGGTAGGTTCTGATTGACGTCTGAGTCTTTTGCCCCCTATGGTAATGGAACACAAAGGTACACTTTTAATCACACTGATATTTGAGTGCCGAAATATGATTATTAAACATTGTTTAAAAGTGTTGTCCAATTATTAGCAGTTTGTTAGAAGATCCTACTTGAATACAGAATTGAAATCTCTATCTAATGAAACTCCAATACTTAAACCGCCCTTCAACCCTAAAGTTGAACTTCCGCTCATTGGATCCCTGCACCCCTGTGGTGTCTTATTTGGAACCTTTTAGGGGGGAGGGGTTGCAGATACCTGTGTAAGGCAGGTATTTGCACACACATCCGGCCATAGACTCCCACAGAAGTATACGCCACATCCCGTCCCACCGTGCTGTCTGCTGGGACACACAGGGGTCCCAGAGCTAGCGCGGACCAGTCCTATTGCATTGCGCAACTGGCGCATGCCCAATAGTGACCCGGGAAGTGAAGCCGCAAAGATTAATTTCATGATTACAATATCAAAGATTGTAGCTGCAGCATCCAAGGGACAGGTGAGTGTACTTCTTAGAAAAGTCACCACCTACAGTATTTGTAGATGCTGAGCATTTTTTTTGAATTTGGAGCTTGACACCCTGCTTAACAGATTTATCCCCCCCCCCCCCCAAAACATCTTCTGGAGTCCCTGTGTAAGTTACCCATAAAACCCTTACTACAGCAGTAATAGTATAGATAGTGACAATAATAAACAACCTTACAACTCCAACAACCCAAAGCCAGGTAAACTGAATAAACTTTATCAAGACAAACGAACTTTCATCAAGTCTTCGCAAGTTTCACGTACGAATGCTAATAACGTCTTCGCAAGTTTCACGTACGAATGCTAATAACATCTGCCCAAGTTTCACGTACGAATGCTAATAACATCTGCGCAAGTTTCACGTACGAGTGCTAATAACGTCTTCGCAAGTTTCACGTACGAATGCTAATAACATCTGCGCAAGTTTCACGTACGAATGCTAATAACATCTGCGCAAGTTTCACGTACGAATGCTAATAACATCTGCGCAAGTTTCACGTACGAGTGCTAATAACGTCTTCGCAAGTTTCACGTACGAATGCTAATAACATCTGCGCAAGTTTCACGTACGAATGCTAATAACATCTGCGCAAGTTTCACGTACGAATGCTTATAACATCTGCGCAAGTTTCACGTACGAGTGCTAATAACGTCTTCGCAAGTTTCACGTACGAATGCTAATAACATCTGCGCAAGTTTCACGTACGAGTGCTAATAACGTCTTCGCAAGTTTCACGTACGAGTGCTAATAACATCTGCGCAAGTTTCACGTACGAATGCTAATAACATCTGCGCAAGTTTCACGTACGAATGCTAATAACATCTGCGCAAGATTAGACATATCAAGTATAACCATAGTAGCGCACGTGCTTGACTTACTTTTTTTGATGGCTTTTCGAATTCTCCTGTACTGATCGTGCTCCCTGGATTTGATGTCGGACCATCGCTTGCGCAGTTGATCCTTGCCCCTTCGTACGCCGAACTTATGCTCCAGGGTGCTGACGACTGTAGTGAGAATCTTGTCCTTGCGCAAGTTGGGTCGAGGGTACGGGCCATTTTCCCCGTCGTAATCTTCCCTTTGGAGGATGTCCACCATCTCCACCATCTCTTCAAAGGCCATATTGGTGGCCTTATATCTGCTGCTGGATGCAGATGTGTGGGCTTCTGGGCTTTCCTCCGCGCTACTGGCTGAGAATGTGTCCGCCATCTTCATGTATTTATTCACCCACAATGCAACGAGGGGAAGCGGGGCGGGGAATACTCGTCAGGAGGAACGTCATGGGCGGGCGACGCGGAGGACGCAGGCGGACTTCGACGCGTGCGCAGTGTATATAAGGCTGTTTGAGGGCCCCACGTGTTCCCGAACGGAAGTAGCGAGCGCTCTGTACGAAGGTAAGTGTTTTCTAGGATGCATTACTGTGGTTTATTGGGTTTTGGGCCTGCATTTTTTAAGGATATGTGTGTGTTGCTGCCTGTGTGTGGGTGTGTTGCTGCCTGTGTATGGGTGTGTTGCTGCCTGTGTGTGGGTGTGTTGCTGCCTGTGTGTGGGTGTGTTGCTGCCTGTGTGTAGGGGTTGCTGCCTGTGTGGGTGTGTTGCTGCCTGTGTGTGGGTGTGTTGCTGCCTGTGTGGGTGTGTTGCTGCCTGTGTGTGGGTGTGTTGCTGCCTGTGTGTAGGGGTTGCTGCCTGTGTGGGTGTGTTGCTGCCTGTGTGTGGGTGTGTTGCTGCCTGTGTGGGTGTGTTGCTGCCTGTGTGTGGGTGTGTTGCTGCCTGTGTGTAGGTGTTGCTGCCTGTGTGTAGGGGTTGCTGCCTGTGTGGGTGTGTTGCTGCCTGTGTGTGGGTGTGTTGTGTAATGTTTTGTTTGAAAAACTGGATGTGCGTTTTTAGTAACATTTGTGTTTTTGGTCTTTTGTATTGCCATTACTAACAAAACAGAAACAAACATGTCAGCAGCACAGTTAAACCCATTTAAGGACCAGGAGTTCATGTCGGAATTTATTGCGCTGTACCGTAAAAATGCCAACCTGTGGCAGCTCAAGAACCCCTTATATGGAAATAGGGATGTCCGGAAGGTAACACTGGGGCCACTTTTGGATTTTGTGAAGACTCAAGTCCCCAACGCAGACATCAAGTTTGTTGAAGCCAGAATTTCGAGTTTGAGGCACATGTACAAGCGGGAGCGCAAGAAGATTGAGGAATCAGTCAGATCAGGAGCAGCAGCAGAGAATGTTTATGTACCCAAGCTGTGGTACTACAACCAACTGGCTTTTCTAAGTGACCAGATGGAACCCAGGCAATCACTGTCCACTCTTCCCTCCACCCTTCCCTCCACTCTTCCCTCCACCCTTCCCTCCACTCTTCCCTCCACCCCAGCTGAGGCTTCCACGGAAGGAGAAGACCCCTCCACCTTGGAGCAGGCTGATGCGCCCAGCTGGAGCCAGGTATATATTTTGTAGCCTAAATAGTGATTGGGTGAATATTAATGATGTCAACGTAAAAATGTGAAACAATTAACACCCTGAACTCAGAATTGGGAAAAAAACTGCCAAAAATTGGGCACACTTCTAAATAGTGTTGGTGCTACATATCGATACATATATAGTGTATACATACATCCAGTAGTGGGCAAAAATGCCTTATAAAACATTGGTGATCTGCTTGGAAAATGCAGGGGTCCAAATGATAGCCTTTTGGATCTTTTTTTAAATTTATCTGCACGTTCATAATTTTACAATTGGATGATTGAGGAGGCCATAAACCAAAAAACATGTGTTTGATTTTTGATTTTATTTGCACACAGGATGAGCTGACCCAGGATGATGCCGGGACAAGTGGTATGGAGGAGGAGGCCATGACCAGCGAGAGCCAGGAGGTGGCTGGGCCCAGCACGAGCCAGACTGTCAGCCAGACTGTAAGAAGTCTACCTCCACCCCTGCGCTTACCCCCAAGAAGGCCCAGGAGGATGAGCATGGTTGAGGAGGAATCACTCAACCTTATTCGGCAGGCGAGTGAGATTCTACAAAGACCCCCCCATTCCAGAAGAGGCCTATGCCACCTACTTGGCCAGCAGGTTGCTGGAAATGGAGAAGGGCCAACGGCACCTGTGCGAGGGCCTATTTTTTGAAGCTCTTAAGGGGGGTTTGAGGGGTCAATTAACAGAATCCACCCGCCTGACACATGAAGGCCCAACAGCAACTACTCCTCCTCCTCCTCCTCCTCTTACTTCTTCTCCTCCTCCTCCTCCTCCTCCTCCTACCACAAGTCAGCCTCCAAGGAAGCGTGCAGGGAAGACTGCAGGGAAGAGTGCAGGGCAGCGTGGTGGGAAGAGTCGGAAGTGATTGCCTGGCTTCAGTCTGGTCTCACAGAAGACACAGGCTGTTGTAGTGCCACAGCTTGGGGACATAGATGTCATCTGCTGCTGTTCCTGGTCTGTGTGATTCCTGGACAATCTTCTTGTGCTCCCTATATTGGATCAAATATGCCCAAGCTTAATTTGTGGCTTCACAAACTTGATGTCTGACGTTGGGGCAAAAAGTCTTCACAAAATCTCAAAGTGGCTCCAGTGTTGCCTTCCTATTTTGTTTTGCCTTGTTTGTTTAAACCACAATAAATGGTAATTTAATTTCAAGAAAATAATGATATACGTGCTTGTTATTCAAAAACATAGTTTATTTAGGAGTAGGCAGGTACATGTCTAAATTATATGGAGGGCATTTCCAAAACGCACATTCATTTGACAATACAAGTGTAAAGTGCAACTTCAATGGAACTGCAAGTGCAGTCGCTGGAAAGGTGAGGGTTAAGATCTGAATTAAGGGCAAGCTCTGCTGACTCCACAATTTTATCATGTGTAATACCAAATCCTTTTGCTAACCAACAAATAATAAAATATATCTAAATAGAGATATATCTATATATATATATATATATATATATATATATATATATATACGTATATATCTATATATCTATATCTATATATATATATATATATATATATATACAAATATATAACTTCACTAAAGAATGATGAAGGAAAAACGTTCGGGAGGACTCTGCGTGAATAGACAAGCAGCAAGGCAAAATCATTCTTCAAGTACGATAACATACAAATTCTGCTGTCAGAAAATATCACAAAAGAATCACCAGCGTGACGATTGTGCTAGCTTCAAAACGAAGGCTAGTTTTATCAGACCGAGCGAGTCCGTGACATACTTGCTACTGAGCATGCGTCCTTTTTGGTACGCCGGACCATACTACACACGGCGGGATTGTCCGCCGGACTGCCAAGTCCAGCGGATAATTTTAAAACAAAACTTAAAACTTTAGTCCGCCGTACTTTGGCCAAAAAAAGTCCGCCGGCGCCCACACACGAGGGGATTATCCGTTGGACTTCGGTCCAGCGGATAATCCCGCGGGATAGTCCCTTCGTGTGTACGCGGCATTACTCATACTGATAGCAGAGGAATGAAGCAGCAGACAGAAATTACACTTAGGCCCCTTTCACACTGAGGCGTTTTTCAGGCGCTACAGTGCTAAAAATAGCGCCAGTATAGCGCTTGAAAAAAGCTGGTCCTTTCACTCCAGTGTGAAAGCCGGAGGGCTTTCACACTGGAGCGGTGCGCCAGCAGGACGGTAAAAAAAGTCCCGCTAGCAGCATCTTTGGAGCGGTGAAGGAGCGGTGTATTCACAGCTCCTAAACCGCTCCTACCCATTGAAATCAATGGGGCAGCGCGGCAATACCACCGGCAAAGCGCCACTGCAGCGGCACTTTGCTGGGGGCTTTAACCCTTTTTTGGCCACTAGCGGGGGTTAAAACCACACTGCTAGCGGCCGAATACCGCTGCTAAAACGATGGTAAAGCAGTGCTAAATATAGCACTGCTTTACCTCCGACGCCCGCACTGCCCCAGTGAGAAAGGGGCCTTAGTAATCTTAATTGAGACAAATACACACGATGGAGGGATATGCTCTGTTCATATTTCATGTCTGAGGTTTACAACCACTTTAAGATTTACTGTTGCTGAAGGGGAAAAAAGCAACAGGAAAAACACAGACTGTGCTGAGGGAACACAGATTATGGAGGGAGGAAAGAAAAGCAGGAGAGGTGACACAACAAAGTCTGATGCCAAGAAGATGCAAAACTTAAACTTAGGATGGCATCTTATCTTATTTGCCTGATTCTCTCTCCTTTCTTCCTCTTGGTGGCCTGTGAATTTCTGCACTGTAAAGCTTCTGACAGCCTTCCTCAATATCTGAGCCAATACATACATTCAAGGTTGAAAATGTACAGTACATATTTTAATTGGAGAAAGTGACATATAATTTTGGAGACCAAAGAGAGGGGGAGAGTTTCCAATAAGGAAGTGACTGCTCTGGACTTCAACAAAATTGTGGCCTCCAGCAAGAAAAAACAAGAGCAATTCTGGAAGTAATTTACAGCACACTCTAATTTTGGTAGCATAACCATTAACCACATGCTGACCGGCTCCTGTAGATATACGTCGGCAGAATGGCACGGCTGGGCAAAGTAATGCACCCGTACGTTACTTTGAGTTTCCCGCTGTGCACGGGCGAGCGCGCCTGCTGCGAGCTCCGTGACCGTGCCCACGGGACCCCGCAGACTTGATGTCCACTGGGATACCCACGATCGTGTCACGGAGCTGTAGAATCAGTGTCCTGTCACTAGACAGAACGGGGAGATGCTGTGTTTACATCAGCATCTCCACGTTCTGTCTAGTGACAGGACACTGATCGTCTGCTCCCTCTCATCGGGAGCAAGGATCAGTGTCATGTTACTGCTAGCCCATCCCCCAGACAGTTAGAATCACTCCCCAGGACACACTTAACCCCTCCCCTGCCCCCTAGTGGTTAACCCCTTCACTGCCAGTGAAATGTTTACAGTAATCAATGCAATTTTATAGCATTGATCGCTGTATTAATGCCAATGGTCCCAAAAATTTGTCAAAATTGTCCGATGTGTCCGCCATAATGTTGCAGTCACGATAAAAATCGCCACCACTACTAATAAATAAAAAATTATTCATAAAAGAGACATAAAACTATCCCCTATTTTGTAGACGCTATAACTTTTGCACAAACCAATCAATAAACGCTTATTGCAATTTTTTTTTACCAAAAATATGTCGAAGAATGCATATCAGCCTAAACTGAGGAAAAAAATGTTTTTTTTATATATTTTTTGGGGATATTTATTATAGCAAAAGGTAAAAAATAATGTGTTTTTTTTCAAAATTGTCGCTCTTTTTTTGCTTAAAACAAAAAATAAAAACCGCAGAGGTGATCAAATACCACCAAAAGAAAGCTCTATTTGTGGGGAAAAAAGGACGTCAATTTTGTTTGGGAGCCACGCCGCACGACCGCGCAAATTTCAGTTAAAGCGACGCAGTGCCGAATCGCAAAAAGTGCTCTGGTCTTTGGCCAGCAAAATGGTCCGGGCTTAAGTGGTTAATATGAAATATATATTCTTTTGTTAAAGAACGGTAATTTTTATAAAAAATGTTAAGGGTAAAGTACCGATTTAAGTGTACATAAACGCATGTGCATTGACATGCGATGGCATGCTGCGTTGCAGTTTTACATGTCAGAGGATTCAGATATCGGATTAACGTGTGAACACACCGTCCCTGGCTGATTGATCCCTCCTGTGTATGCCTATATGATCTCTATAACCTGAGATCCAACAGATCAGGTAATGGCAGCCCTTTGCCCTTTTTGCGGGGTGAATAGAGCAATCGTTACACCTTCTGAGTCCAATTTCAACAGATTTACACGGATTGATATCTGTTATGGACTATTAACTATATTGTGGCACTATTTGTTTTTTTTTTCATTCCTACACCTATGTGGTTTTTATACATTTTATTTATATTATTTTGGTTGAGCATCTATATTTGTTACAGATATCTATTAGCTGAATATTCAGGTTTTCTAGTTGCAGCACCACTTTCTTCCTTTTTAATGTTTTTAATCAACAAATATACTTAATTTTGTTTCACCGCTTTTTACCAACACATATATTTTTAAATATAAGTATATGCACATATGTTAGAGGGTTTAGCGCGGATATTCCATCATATATAATCTATAGAGCCATGACAGGTCCTCCTTATACTGCTACATACATGTATAGAGCCATGACAGGTCCTCTTTATACTCCTACATGCATGTATAGTGCCATGACAGGTCCTCTTTATACTCCTATGCATGTATAGGGCCTAGACAGGTTCTCTTTCTACCCCTATATACATGTATAGAGCAATGACAGGTCCTCTTTATACTTCTATATACATGTATAGAGCCATGACCGGTCCTCTTTATACTCCTACATACATGTATAGAGCCATGACAGGTCCTCTTTATACTTCTATATACATGTATAGAGCCATGACAGGTCCTCTTTATACTTCTATATACACGTATAATGCCATAACCGGTCCTCTTTATACTCCTATACATGAATAGAGCCATAACAGGTCCTCTTTATACTTCTATATACATGTATAATGCCATGACTGATCCTCTTTATACTCCTATACATGAATAGAGCCATAACAGGTCCTTTTTATAGAGCCATGACAGGTCCTCTTTATTTTCCTACATACATGTATTGAGCCATGACACGTCCTTTTACACTCCTATACACATGTATAGAGCCATTACAAGTACTCTTTATACTCCTACATACATGTATAGAGCCATGACATGTCCTCTTTATACTCCTATACATGTAAACAATCATGACAGGTCCTCTTTATACTCCTATATACATGTATAGAGCCATGACAGGTTCTCTTTATACTCCTACATGCATGTATAGTGCCATGACAGGTCCTCTTTATACTCCTATGCATGTATAGGGCCTAGACAGGTTCTCTTTCTACCCCTATATACATGTATAGAGCAATGACAGGTCCTCTTTATACTTCTATATACATGTATAGAGCCATGACCGGTCCTCTTTATACTCCTACATACATGTATAGAGCCATGACAGGTCCTCTTTATACTTCTATATACATGTATAGAGCCATGACAGGTCCTCTTTATACTTCTATATACACGTATAATGCCATAACCGGTCCTCTTTATACTCCTATACATGAATAGAGCCATAACAGGTCCTCTTTATACTTCTATATACATGTATAATGCCATGACTGATCCTCTTTATACTCCTATACATGAATAGAGCCATAACAGGTCCTTTTTATAGAGCCATGACAGGTCCTCTTTATTTTCCTACATACATGTATTGAGCCATGACACGTCCTTTTACACTCCTATACACATGTATAGAGCCATTACAAGTACTCTTTATACTCCTACATACATGTATAGAGCCATGACATGTCCTCTTTATACTCCTATACATGTAAACAATCATGACAGGTCCTCTTTATACTCCTATATACATGTATAGAGCCATGACAGGTTCTCTTTATACTCCTTTACATGTATAGAGCCATGACAGGTCCTCTCTATACTTATATATATATATATTTACACGTATAGTGCTATGACAGGTCCTCTTTATACCCCTATACATGAATAGAGCCATAATAGGTCCTCTTTATACTCCTATACATGTATAGAGCCATGACAGGTCCACTATAGTTATCATGATATAAAATAAAGGATGTGGGGGCATTTTGGTGGGCGTGGTACCAAGAATTTCATTCATGGTACCAGGCAGCACAATGTCTTGGGCCGGTACTGGGTAAGACCAAGCAGTAAATCAATCTCACACCGATCCTCACCCCCCTCCCCTGTTCACTTTCTCCTGTTCTTTTCTGCTCTCCACCTCCAATATATCTGCACTGAACACGTCCTGCAGCCTCTCACATTATGACATTCCACTCTTGAAGCCCACACACTGTCTGCTATTTCCACTACTAAAGTGATACTCAGGCTACGGTTTGCTATTCTGTTACTACTTGTGACAGGAGTACTAATAGTATACAATGCAATATTCTCTGCAGCCATGAATGATACAGCCACAGCACTTGTGTTCATCAGCATGATAATAATGATCACAAGTGCTGTAGCTGTATCATTCATGGCTGCAGACAGTATTGCATTGTATACTATTACTCAGGGCTTTTTTTTTTTTCAGCTGAAATGTACCACACCCTAAACCCTGACTCTCTACCTAGCACACCCTAAACCCTGGACTCTGTACATAGCAAACCCTAAACCCTGGACTCTGTACATAGCACACCCTAAACCCTGGACTCTGTACATAGCACACCCTAAACCCTGGACTCTGTACACAGTACACCCTAAAACCCTGGACTCTGTACACAGCACACCCTGAACCCTGGACTATGTAAATAGCACACCCTAAACCCTGGACTATGTAAATAGAACACTCTAAACCCTGGACTATGTAAATCGAACACCCTAAACCCTGGACTATGTAACTAGCTCACCCTAAACCCTGAACTATGTAAATAGAACACCCTAAACCCTGGACTATGTAAATAGCCCACCCTAAACCCTGAACTATGTAAATAGAACACCCTAAACCCTGGACTATGTAAATAGCACACCCTGAACCATTCACTCTGTAGGTAGCACACCCTAAACCCTTCACTCTGTATGTAGCACACCCTGAACCCTTCACTCTGAGTGTAATGCGCCTTGAACTCTGCACTGTGTATGTAGCACATCGTGAATTCTGTACATTTCACACCCTGAACCCTTCACTCTGTAGGTAACTGGGTACTCAAGGCTGCCCCCCCCCCCCCCCCCCCCCAGGACAAAAAATTATCTACAGCCCTGATTTACACATTGTATTATTCCATTTATTTGAGGTCAATAGGGTTTGTAATGTGGTGTGTGTATATATATATATATATATATATATATATATATATATATATATATATATATATATATATATTAGTGGGGAGGGATTTGTAGTGTTTTATATACACAAAGCCATGCAGAATATGAATAATATATTTGCATATTTCGCTAATGTTAAAAACACAATAAATAGTTACCTCCAAAGGTGGTAGAATAGCAGTGGTATATTCAGACCAAGAGTGACCCATTCCGCAGCACACATAAACATGAGACAGAAGAGGCCATGGATGCAATACTCTGGTACTACCAGCTGGTAAAGAGACAAAAGAAATGTGACGATAAAAGATAGATACTGAAATGCCCTCCATTTATAGTTATCATTAAAATTAATAACCTTTTGGTTGGAATTAGCTATGTGCAAATACAAATAAAGCAAATGAATAGTAGAGTAGCACTAGCATTGCCTAATTTTATCAGAAATACATAAAAAAAATCATGATTAACTGTATGATTACTTCCATTGTACATCACATACCTTGCCAACTTTCCAAGATTTCCAGAAAACAGAAAAACAGAGGGAAGCTATTATCAATAAGAAGGTTTTCAGCCAGTTTTAATTTCCTGCATTTTTTTTACCTCGAAGCTCATCTGCAACAATCATCCCTCATACATGCTGCTGCCTTATTAGTAGTCTTGCTAAATGATAATGTGTAATTAGCAAAGACTTTTGTAGGAACAATTTAAAGGGTGGTGAGCTTATGCTTGTGGAAAACTTCTTTGAAGGTATGCAAACAGGGCCAGGCTCAGTAAGGCAGTAGGCATTTACAGGCTTTATATGTAATCAGAATTAAAGCTAAACTTCAGATATGTAAGGTATAAATTAATTACACTCTATATTTATTAATACATAAATATATTTATTTTTTTTATTTTTATTTTTTAAAGTAAGCAATACAACAGGGCTGAAACTGGAAGAGGGAGAAGCCAGTTTGTTTCGCTGCAATGCTTATGTGCAAACAAGAAGCATGGTGACAGAAGAAGACCATAGCATGAGAGAGAGAAGGGCTCATCAGTCTGCTGCTTCTACTTTCACTGTCCAGTCACAGGCTGGGGAAGGGAAAGACCTGTAAATGCTACGTAACTGCAGCAGAGAGGGAGGCACAGGTGCTGAATCCAGCCCCACTGCCTGCAGTCTGTCAGTATATGACAGGCAGAAATATGCTGTTGCTGAACACTGTACCAAGTGGTACTTGCGTTTAGGGCCCTATGTGTTCAGGGACCAATATTCAGAAAGCAGACTACCTACCAAAATAAAAGCTCACCCAGTCTTGGGTGACACAATATACAGTAAAACTATGAATATACATGTTTATTGCAGGAAACTGTTTATGAATACATCCTTTAATTCATTAAAATTATTTTTATTTGATCTTGTTTTTATTTCAACCACAGTGGCAATGGTTGGGAGATTCAGCAATATCTACATACAGCGATGTCCTACTATAAGTTTTCATAGATAGAGGTAAGCCCTTGCAATCATGTGCACATCACACAGCCTATGACTGCTTGTTTTAAGTGAAAACAGAGTCACTGAGCTAACTGAACTTTCAATGCAAAAACAAAAAGGAGAGAAAAGTTCCACTGCCTAAGTGTAGCCTATTGATAAGTCTCCAGCAGGTGGCAACCTTGCAGGTGATCACCAATGCCACCTGCATGGTTGCCACCTGCTAAGACTTATGGATACGCTCAGGGTCGTCTTTAAGGCAGGGCAAAAGGGGCAGCTGCCCATTGCCCAATCATTGTTATGAGGCCCAAAGCAGCTGCCTCATACTTGCCAACTATCCCAGTTTAAACTCCCTTGTCCCTTGAAGTTTTAGTCCCGTGCTGTATCCCGATATCTCAGTGTGAAGTTTTGTTACTAATGCTGCCTGGCTCTGCCTATTGCCAAGTACAGATTACTCATCTGCAGACCTTGTGTTTACATGTAAATGACCTGCATTGATATGTAAATAGTGGCGGCATTAATATGTAAATAGCCGCGGACCGCTGTATTGATATGTAAATTGTGGCGGCATTCATATGTATAACAAGCCCCCTTGGGGACATATCCACCATCACCTCTGCTGAATGCTGCCCACTGGGCAGGTAAAGGGGCATGCTGGAAAGCCCTGCCTACAACTGTGGTCATTAAGCCTAACATCAGCCTGTTCTGCAAAGGTAAGCAAATTGGAGATGGAACCCTTTTTCAAAACAACATTGTGCCACAGCACCCTTAATTTTGGTGCATGTGAATACGCACATCTCAGCAGATGCTTGAGGGTTTTATTAACAATTAATGGCACTCCTGTGTATCTGCTAAAGGGCAGCACGTTTCTGTGGTGTCAGGAAAGCGATTTTGCATGCATTCCCAACAAACACAAATGTGAACGCAGGTGGTGGTCAGTGTAAATCTTCTCATTACATTGGGGCATGGTGTACAATCTGTTCATTCACACTAGTGACCAGTGTGAATGTTCTCCTTACATTGGTGGTTAGTGTAAATCCCTCCTTACATTAGTGGTCAGTGTAATTCCCCATTTCATGGGTGGCCAGTGTAGAAACTCCTCTTTATATTGGTAATCGGTAAAAAAAAATCCAAACTTGCATTTGTGGTCAGTTTTGAATCCTTCCTTATCTAATCTGTGGTTCATTTAGAAGCCCCCTTTAAGATGGTGGTGAGTGTAAATCCCCCCTTACATTGGTGGCCAATGTAGAAATCCTCCTTTATTGCTTGTTGATGTAAAATCTCCTATTACATTGGTTGTCAGTGTAAATTCTTCATTACATTGATGATCAGTGTACAATTCCCTTTACATCGGTGGTAAGTGCAGAATTGCCCTTACACTGTTGGTCAGTGTAAATCCCCCATTACATTGGTGGTCAGTGTAAATCTCTCCTAACATTGGTGGTCGGTGTAAATGTGTCACCTTACATTGGTGGTCAGTACAAATCTCCTCAATGGTAAATTCCCCCTTACACTGGTGGTTGGTGTAAATGCTCCTAAGCTATTGGTGTCAGTTTAGAAAGCATTCTTTATATTGGTGAGTGGCATAAAATTCCCTGTTACATGTTGGTCAGTGCAAATTTCCCCTCACATTGGTGGTCAGTGTAAACCCCCCCTCTCATTGGTGGTCATTGTAAATTCCCCATTACATAGGTGATCAGTGTAGAATCCCCCACTATATACCTGCCAAAGATTTCCAGCTTTTCTCTACATGATTCAGAAGTTGCCACAGTGTAATGTACAGTGCACCACTACCACTGATCCAATCAACCCCCCCCCAGAATTGCCACTGATCACACCATCACCACTCCCCAGCATTGCACTGATCCCAGGAGCCCTAGGAACCCTAACACGATAGGATTTTCTGACAAATATTGGATGTGAGCTTGTTGTCGGAAAGTCCGACCGTGTGTATGCTCCATAGAACATTTGTTGTCGGAATTTCCACCAACAAATATTTGAGAGCAGGTTCTCAAATTTTCCAACCACAAGACTTGTTGTCGGGAATTCCAAGCGTGTGTACACAATTCCAACACACAAAAGTCCACGCATGCTCGGAATCAAGCAGAAGAGCCGCACTGGCTATTGAACTTAATTTTTCTCGGCTCATCGTACGTGTTGTACATCAGCGCGTTCTTGCCGATCGGAATTTCCGACAACATTTGTGTAACCATGTGTATGCAAGACAAGTTTGAGCATCGGAAAAAATCCACGGTTTTGTTGTCGGAATGTCCGATCGTGTGTGCATAGCATAGGAGTTTTCTGTCTATCACCTCCACAGTCTATGGTGTGCAGGTAGTGAGGAGATGATGTGCTGTAACCTTTAGCATGCAATCAGTGAGCAGTAATGATGTGCACTAACCTCTTGCAACCAATTAGTGAGTGGCATGGATGTCCAGTAACCTCTAGAAACCAATCAGTGGCCAGTAATAATGTGCAGTAACCACTAGCAACCAATTAACACGCAGAAGTCATGTGCTGTAACATCTAGAAAATAATCAGTGAGCCATAATGTGTGCTGTAACCTCTAGCAGCTAGTCAGTGAGCCGTAATGATACACTATAACCTCTGGCAACCAATCACAATCGCTGCCTAATCTGATTCAGGAAACTGATTTTGAGTCTAGCTGCTATTTATTGTATGTCTCAGAGCAGGTGGAGAGCGATATTGCATGGAAGGGGGGCCCAAGAAAATGTTTGCCCAAGGTCCAATCAATATTAAAGACGGCCCTGGATACGCTTTTTAATATCTTGTAAATGTGAGTGCATATTTATTGTTTTTCATTTCATAAATATGTTTTAACAAATGCTACACTTAGGTAGTGGTGCTTTTCTCTCCTTCTTTTTGATTTTACATGGTTTGCTAGTGGGAGCTTCCCCAGATCCTGCTTGGAAGAGAGATTGCTGACGCTGCCATAATGTGAACTTCATGCCACAGTGTTTTTATATGAACTTTTCTCAGGGACTAAAAGACTCCCTCTTTATGTTGTTTATCTTTGCATGCCTACTGTATTTGGCAGTTGCACTAGTGCCCTCCTTCTTTTTTGCACATGGGTATTTTTAGGGTATCAATGCAGACAATTTTAGGAGATTTACTGCATAATTCTAAAATTACTTCGTGAACACAATGGGGTTGATTTACTAAAGACAAATAGAGTGTGCACTTTGCAAATGCAGTTGCACTGATTTTCCACAGAGCTTAGTAAATGTAGTAAAGCTCTGATCATTTCTTCCGTCCTTTTTTAAACCCTGCTAGCAGCCGAAGAAAGAGTTAATAGTGCCCGTGTTTCATCTCAATAGGCAGGGTGTTTTGGGACTTTTTTTCCCGTCCTGCAAGCGCACCGCTCCAGTGTGAAAGCACTTGGGCTTTCACACTGTGGTGGCTTGAGAGGCGCTTTTCAGGCACTTTAGAGACGCTATTTTTAGCGCTAAAACACCTGAAAAGTGCTCAAGTGTGAAGGACTCTTAATGGGCTCATGCGTTTAATTCAAGAGGAACTGCAGGGTTGATTTACTAAAACTAGAGAATGCAAAATCTGGTACAGCTCTGCATAGAAACCAATTGGATTTCAGGTTTCATTGTCAAAACCTTATTGAACAAGCTGAAGCTAGAAGCTGATTGGGTACCATGCAAAGCTGCACCATATTCTGAGTGCTCCAGTATTAGTAAATCAACCCCTGTGTTGCTGTATCTTTTTTTATTTTGCATTGGTAATGGTGAATATCAACAATGTAACGTATAAAGCCTGTACCTGTACACTCTGTTAATGTATCATTATTATTTTACCTTCATTCTGTTAAATCAAGTTTAAAAATGTAAATAAAACACTAAAAACTGATTTTGAAAAAAAAAAAAAAAAAAAAAAAAAAACAAGCATCTGTAAGGTGCGTAACCAATGGACACCTTGACTTTGGTGAAAGAAGTTGAGGCTGTTTCTTATCCCCATGCTATTTCTAAGAATTGAGCTAATGGTTATCTGTCCCTTTGCTGACAGTGCCCAGACAGCCAAGGGACCTAAAAAAACACTGTCATAATGATGTAATAGAAGATGTGGGTGCAGATGTGTAAGCTTTGGCCTCAATCTTTAACAGTGGTTCTGGAATATGGAAAATACACTGATTTAATTAATTGGGATTTTTACCCGGTATCAAATAAAGCATAAAGACAATTCCATAGAAAGGGAAAAATTATTTTTAAACAAAATCGACCTTAAAAAATGCCATGCATGGATGAATAAAATATACACTTATACAGTCTACATAAATATTTCCTGGCTCATAAAGAACATTCGCTAAATACAGTTGGAGACTCTAATCACCACAATATAGGTACCGTAAGTCAGTATCAATGGTAAAAGCGGTGAAACCCTTCATGAGCCAAAGTTCTCAACACATTTCTTTGATTACACAACTTCATCCGGGTTAGGAAGAAAATGGATATTCTACAATATATGCATAGAGATATTTGTCACAAAATAATTATAATTCCGTACAAAAGAATGTTGTTAATTGTCCAAAACAAACTTACAAACATTTTGTATCAAGGTAAGATGCCAAAGTGACACAGTTATTGACCCAATTATATATTATTTTACATATACTGTATACTATACTCCTCATGGGTTACATACATTGGGTCTTTAACCCACTTGCTCCAGATGTAAATGTGATTATGGTGACTTGATTCATTTATTGTGGAGGTGCCCAAAATTGCACCCATACTGCAGGGGGGGGGGGGGGGTTGGATACCCTTAATAAGGTGATTCATGTGTCCCTTCCACTTGACCCCAAATCCTGCTTGCTTAGTGTACTTGATGAATTTGACTGCGATAACCATACTAGAGAGGCCATAGTAAGAGCCCTGTTTCAGGCTCGTAAATTGATAATGCTACATTGTAAGTTCCTCCTAAAGTTGGGGAATGGAATAATAATGTGGGTAATGCAATGCAGATGGAAAAATGTATATATCAATACAGAGGCTGTCCACACAAATACGAAAAGCTATGGGATCCCTGGTTTGATGTCCCTGGGCTTGCTCCAGTGGACCTAATCAAGGGCAGATTACTCTGGCTTAATGCTGGGTAGAGCTGTAATTTGCTACTAATTCTTTATATTTCTATATTCTTTATGAGCACTCTTGATCAATGTTGGCTGGCAGTGCCAATATTATGGGGGTGATTTGGGGTGATGTGAGGAAGTATAGTTATATCTGTCCAAGTAACAAATATGCCCAAAATAGAATGAGAAAGTAACTTTCTCTGAACAAGTCTGCTGTGCCTGCAAATACACTTAGAACTGTGCAAGGTCAATTTATGCACTGCGTCTGCGCAAGCGGCATTTGCGCACATTCGAATGCTTTGGTTTACTGCGCCGGCAAAATCTTAGTTAATGTCAAGCAACGTAAATGCATTTGCATAAGTTGAACGGGCACACCTCTCAACTTGACTTTTTTTTTTTTACACTGGCTCACTTTTATGTTTTTTTTTTTTTTAAGGCTATTTGCACACAGGTCATGTTAGCATTAAGAAAAAAAACAAAATTAAGAAAAAAAAATGCGTGGGGGTCCCCCGAAATTCCATACCAGGCCCCTTAGGTCTGGTATAGATTTTAAAGGAAACACGCACCAAAAAAAAAGAAAAATGGCGTGGAGGTCCCCCTCAAAATCCATACCAAACCCCGAGCATGCAACCTGGCAGGCCGCAGGAAAAGAGGGGGGACGAGAGAGAAGATTACTCTGGCTTAATGCTGGGTAGAGCTGTAATTTGCTACTAATTCTTTATATTTCTATATTCTTTATGAGCACTCTTGATCAATGTTGGCTGGCAGTGCCAATATTATGGGGGTGATGTGGGGTGATGTGAGGAAGTATAGTTATATCTGTCCAAGTAACAAATATGCCCAAAATAGAATGAGAAAGTAACTTTCTCTGAACAAGCCTGCTGTGCCTGCAAATACACTTAGAACTGTGCAAGGTCAATTTATGCACTGCGTCTGCGCAAGCGGCATTTGCGCACATTCGAATGCTTTGGTTTACTGCGCCGGCAAAATCTTAGTTAATGTCAAGCAACGTAAATGCATTTGCATAAGTTGAACGGGCGCACCTCTCAACTTGGCTTCTTTTTTTTTACGCTGGCTCACTTTTATGTTTTTTTTTTTTTTTAAGGCTATTTGCACACAGGTCATGTTAGCATTAAGAAAAAAAACAAAATTAAGAAAAAAAAATGCGTGGGGGTCCCCCGAAATTCCATACCAGGCCCCTTAGGTCTGGTATAGATTTTAAGGGAAACACGCACCAAAAAAAAAGAAAAATGGCGTGGAGGTCCCCCTCAAAATCCATACCAAACCCCCGAGCATGCAACCTGGCAGGCCGCAGGAAAAGAGGGGGGACGAGAGAGCGCCCCCCCCCCTCCTGAACCGTACCAGGCCACATGCCCTCAACATTGGGAGGGTGCTTTGAGGGTAGCCCCCCAAAGCACCTTGTCCCCATGTTGATGGGGACAAGGGCCTCATCGGCGGGCGGGGGGGGCTTATCGGAATCTGGAAGCCCCCTTTAACAAGGGGACCCCTACCCTTTCACAAAAAAAGTGTCAAAAATGTTGAAAATGACAAGATCCAGTTTTTGACAATTCCTTTATTAAAGTCTTCTTCTTTCCATCTTCTTCGGGTCTTCTTCCTTCTTCCTTCCTTCATCCTTCGGTTTCATCCTCTGCTTCTTGCTCTCGTGTTCTCGTCCGGCATCTTCCTCCACGGCGTCTCTTCTTCCTCGCCTTATTCTCGGGCCGCTGCACATTCATGGGAGGCTTCCGCTGTGTGACGCTTCTCTTCTTCTGACAGTTCTATAACAGAACCGTGCGTCAGAGGGGGGTGGGGTCACCGGGCGCAGACCCCCACAACCACCGGGCAAGGGTTGTGGAGATGAGGCCCTTGTCCCCATCAACATGGGGACAAGGTGCTTTGGGGGGCTATCCTTAAAGCACCCTCCCAATTTTGAGGGCATGTGGCCCGGTACTGTTCAGGGGGGGGGACGCTCTCTCGACCTCCCCTCTTTTCTTGCGGCCTGCCAGGTTGCGTGCTCGGATAAGGGTCTGGTATGGATTTTGAGGGGGACCCCCACGCCATTTTTATTTATTTTTTGGCGCGGGGTTCCCCTTAAAATCCATACCAGATCTGAAGGACCTGGTATGGATTTTGAGGGGGACCCCCACACCATTTTTTTTTGGCGCATGAAGGGCCTAGTATGCTCTTGGAGGGGAAACCATGATGGTTTTTTATTTAAAAATAAAGTCGCCTGGCCTGGGGGCGACTTAAAGTTGTGTTGTAAGTCGCCTCAAGTCGTGTTGAAGTCGCCCCAAGTCGCGCTGTGATTCATACTCAAGTCGTGTCCAAGTTGCCTCCCAAAGTCACGCTGGAAGTCGTGTTGCCCCTGTGTGAATGGACTGTTAATGATACGGTGTGCGCTATTATCAATGGCATATTATGACTGTTGCGCTTATGCGTGCGCCGGTTCACACGCTCAATTAATGATTTATCTGGCGCACCAATTAAGGTATGAACCAGTGCAGCGCATTCATCTTAGTAAATGACCCCCTATGTGTTTTGTTACTGCTGCTTTCGGATGCTTGTGTAGTTCTTTAAGTGTTGATGTGTTTGCCCAATATAAGATCATTGAACTTTACTGTCTGGCAATATTATGATGTGCAATTCCTAATAAAGCCTTTTTGTTTGTTTATAAAAAAAAAAAGTAAGATGCCAAGGGTTAGGGACCTTAGGTGTGCTGGTCAACACTAGCACCCCAAAGAAATGACAGAAAATGCTCTTGAAGATATGGAGGACCAGTAAGAGATGAAGCCAGAAATACGGTATATACAGTATATATATATATATATATATATATATATATATATATATATATATATATATATATATATATATATATATATATATATATATATATACATACACACATACATACACAATATTGGCAAAAGTATTGGGACACCTGCTTTTACATGCACCTGATCTTTACTAGCATCCCTTAGTCCATAGGGTTCAATATTGAGTTGGCTCACCCTTTGCAAGTATAACAGCTTTAACTCTTCTGGGAAGGCTGTCCACAAGGTTTAGGAGTGTGTCTATGGGAATGTTTGACTATTCTTCCAGAAGCGTATTTGTGAGGTCAGGCACTGATGTTGGACGAGAAAGCCTGGCTCGCAGTCTCTGCTCTTATTCATCTCAAAGGTGTTCTATCGAGTTGAGGTCAGGACTCTGTGCAGGCCAGTCAAATTCCTCCACTCTAAACTTGCTCATCCATGTCTTTATGGACCTTGCTGTTTGTTATTAAAAAAACACAGTACACAGACCCCTCCAACCCAGATAGCAAGCAATTGTGCCGCAAGTGTGAAAATGACTTGCTAGGCTTCACAGGTTTAATGCACAATTGCAGCAAGTCTGCATTGCACGACTCCAGTTTGTGAACCATACCTCGCCATATCCCCTCAACATGGGGTGACCCTCCCTAGCAAAGCACCTTGTCCCCATGTCGATGTGGAGAAGAGCCTCATTGCTCAGTGGTTGTGGGGGTCTGGGACATGGGGCGTATTGGAATCTGGAAGCCCCCTTTAATAATAAGGGGCCCCCGGATACCTCCGCTCCATGTGAAGGGTACTGTTACTGCTACTCATTTACAAAATATAAAAAGGTGATGTCAGTGGTTGGTAAGGATACAGATGCTCCAAGCAGCTGCTGCTTCCTTAGCAACCATTGACAGCCGGAAACTGTCACATTCATCCATGCCACATGCCCTAGACAAACAACCGAACAGCCTGTGTTCTGTCTGAACATGGGTTCGGACCAAACACTGAGCTCATCCCTAATGAGGCAGGCATAATTAAGCACACATTAATGGGGTTAGCTACCTCTGTTTGTGCAATTGATGTTATGCATGTACTGACCTCCTTGGAGGGGATTATTTATTTATTTATATTCAACTTGGTGGATTTACGGACTATCCCATTAGAGAACTATAAGAGGGTTCATCGCTCCCACCCCTAGGAGTCTGCAGGAGCAAGCCAACATACATACTGGCAGATATATTGCTCTATTTATGGGGATTGTTTCACCATCTTTGCATAAGGTATATATATATATATATATATATATATATATATATCTTTATACATATCTACAGTATAAATACAGTGCATTGCAAAAGTATTCATCCATTGGCTTTGTACCTATTTTGTTACATTACAGCCTTTAGTTCAATGTTTTCTTAATCTGAATTATATGTGATCCATCAGAACACAATAGTCTAAGTTAGTGAAGTCAAATTAGAAAAATATATACATAAAACAATTTTTGAGAAATAAAAAAATGATAATTGGCATGTGCGTATGTATTCACCCCCTTTGTTATGAAGCCCATAAAAAGCTCTGGTGCAACCAATTACCTTCAGAAGTCACATAATTAGTGAAATGATGTCCACCTTTGTGCAATCTAAGTGTCACATGATCTGTCATTACATATTTTTTTGGAAGGCTGCAACACCTAAGCAAAAGGCACCACTAACCAAACACTGCCATGAAGACCAAGGAACTCTCCAAACAAGTAAGAGACATTGTTGTTGAGAAGTACAAGTCAGAGTTAGGTTTAAATTTTTTTTCCAAATCTTTGATGATCCCTAGGAGCACCATCAAATCTATCATAACCAAATGGAAAGAACATGGCACAACAGCAAACCTGCCAAGAGACGGCCGCACACCAAAACTCACGGACCGGGCAAGGAGGGCATTAAATCAGAAAGGCAGCACAGAGACCTAAGGTAACCCTGGAGGAGCTGCAGAGTTCCACAGCAGAGACTGGAGTATCTGTACATAGGACAACAATAAGCCTTACGCTCCATAAAGTTAGGCTTTTTGGCAGAGTAGTCAGAAGAAAGTCATCACTTTCAGCAAAAAACAAAATGACATGTTTTGAGTTTGCGAAAAGGCATGTCGGAGACTAAAAAACTGTATGGAGGAAGGTGCTTTGGTCTGATGAGACTAAAACTGAACTTTTTGGCCATCAAAGAAAACGCTATCTCTGGCGCAAACCCAACACATCGCATCACTCAAAGAACACCATCCCCACAGTGAAACATAGTGTGAAACACAGTGAAACATAGCATCATGCTGTGGGGATGTTTTTCAGCAGTCGGGACTGGGAAACTTGTCAGAGTTGAGGGAAAGATGGATGGTGCTAAATACAGGGATATTCTTGAGCAAAACCTGTACCACTCTGTATGTGATTTGAGGCTAGGACGGAGGTTCACCTTCCAGCAGGACAATGACCCCAAACACACTGCTAAAGCAACACTTGAGTGGTTTAAGGGGAAACATGTAAATGTGTTGGTCAAAGCCCAGACCTCAATCCAATATAAAATCTGTGGTCAGACTTAAAGATTGCTGTTCACAAGTGCAAACCATTCAACTTAAAGGAGCTGGAGCAGTTTTTGCAAAGAGGAATGGGCAAAAATCCCAGTGGTAAGATGAGGCAAGCTCATAGAGACTTATCCAAAGTGACTTGGAGCTGTGAAAGACGCAAAAGGTGGCTCTACAAAGTATTGACTTTAGGGGGGTGAATAGTTACGCACATTGACTTTTTCTGTTATTTTGTCCTATTTGTTGTTTGCTTCATGATAAAAAAAAAAAAAAATTCAAAGTTGTGGGCATGTTCTGTAAATTAAATAATGCAAATCCTCAAACAATCCATGTTAATTCCAGGTTGAAAGGGCAACAAAAAACCGAAAAATGCCAAGGGAGATGAATACTTTTGCAAGGCACTGTATATATATATATATATGTATTTGTAGTCAGAGTATGGATACTGGACGGAAGCAAGACCCCCCCCCCAACCCTAGCGACCTAAGGTGTGCCATGGTCGCCCGTGAAAGTATGCTAAAAAGAGGGCATACCCTGAGTTTGATTGAATAAAAAAGGGGAACGGGTGGGAGGGGACCCAGAAATGACGCCGACGAGGAAGGGAGGGAGGAGGTGGCGGTTATGTAGCCCCACACTCCTCCTACAAATGCAGGCTAGCCGATGGCTACCCTTTTAACTTGTAGTCAGAGTCTGGATACTGGACGGAAGCAAGACCCCCCCCCAAACCCTAGCGACCTGAGGTGTGCCATGGTCGCCCGTAAGAGTATGCTAAAAAGAGGGCAAAGAGACACCGAGTAGGTATGTAAAGTGTATTTAATGAAACCAACAGATAATAACAACTAATCCAATAACATGGTGAAAGCTCGTTTGACCTCTACGTGAGGATCTGGGATATATCTGCTGTAGCAGGATGATTGCCAGCGACCCATGTACTTGATGACATGGGAAGGGACCCCCTGCTTAAAAGCCGCCGATGCTGCCCCAATCCTGAAGGAGTGACCCGAGAACTGTCTAGGGTTTAACCCCATCCTGACAATCAGAATCCTGATGTGGGAAATGAACTGGCTGGAGGATAGACCCTGTGAAGGAAAAGGGAGCAATGGGCTGTCCGGAGGTGCTGACGAGAATAAGCCCGTGAGCTGGTCCAACACTTCCACCGGACACCAGGCCGTGTTGGTTTTGTAGTAATTAACTACAAAACCTTGACCCACCTGGCAATTCTTATTGTTGGGGAGTTGGAGTACGAAATGATTTGGCAACCTGGTGAGATTACCCTTGCGGAGCACGGGAGCGTGTAGCCCCGCTCGGGAGACCTCCCCAGGTCTGAGGAACCCAAAGTAACAGAGGTACGCAGCTGCTTTGAGGACCAGACTGGGACCCATCCCAAAGGGTGAGAGGGAAAGTACATCAGCTAGCCCCTGGAACATCTGCCCCGAAATAGGCAAGCGAGTGACCGTTGGTCTCCCCTGCGTCTTCTGGATACCTTTGAGCATGGCCCTAATGGGGTGAGCTGCAAAAAAAGACAGGGATGCAGGATGGAATAGGGAAGAGAAATGTTGGATGCCCGCAAGATATAACTTGATGGTGTTATATGATAAAGACAACTTGTCATGACAATGGGCCATGAATGCCAACATGTACACCCCTCATCGCAGGGGAAAAGAGTCATGAAGCCCCGGAAACACTTCCACGCCGTCCTGTATGCTCGGAGCGTGTTCCTGGACAAAGATGCATTGATTAGGCAGGCCGCCTGAGCCCTGAGCGCCTTCAATCCAACAACAGCTGGGCAAATGGTGGAACTGGCAGGCCCCTCGGATCTGCCTCCGGATGCTGCGAAAAGAAACGCTGAAAATCAGCTCTGGATAACGCGTCAGCAGCCCCATTGAAGGCCCCACTAATGAACTCCCCTTGGAACTGGAAACTAAATTTGAGTCCTAACCATGTCAATCTGCGCATGAACGACATAATCAACAGGGACCCTGACCTCCCCTTGTTCAGGATCTCTGCGGTGGCCATGTTATCCGTGAAAAATATGACTGTCTGCCTGGACCACGAGGGTCCCCAGATGCAAGCTGCAGCCACTATGGGAAATATTTCGAACAGGGCGGACGTCCGAGAAAACCCCGGAATCTCCAGCACCTCCGAAGGCCAGGGGCCTGCGAGCCACTGGTCCCCGAAGATGGCTGAGAAGCCTACTGATGCAGCCGCATCTGAGAAAACCCTGGGAGAGACTGTGGTAGGAGGAGAAATGAACAAGGAAATCCCGTTCCACTCACGCAGGAACTGATCCCACATGAGAAGATCCGCCCTGGCATCGGCTTTTAGTCACAGCACCGAGTCAGCATCCTGGAAGAGTGGAAGGAGAGCCAGGAGTCTGGACACAAATGACCTGCCCTGCGGAATGATCCTCATGGCGAAATTGAGCATGCCTAAGAGAGACTGCAACTCCCTCGTAGAGCACCCTGAGGACCTGACCAGGTTGTGGATGATCCCGCGAATCCTGACCAGTTTGTCCTGCGGCAGACTGGCCAGCATACGGACCGTATCCAAGGTGATCCCTAAGAAAGTGATCACCGTGGCAGGCCCCTCCGTCTTGTGAGTAGCCAAGGGAACGTTAAGATCCCTGAACAACTCTGTGAGAGTGGCCAGATCTTGGGGAGACTGTGCTGGGCTCTCCAGTAGCAAGAAGTCATCCAAGTAATAGATGACCCTGCCGCACCCCAACTGTGAGGATAGAACCCAGTTCAGTGCTGAGGCAAATGTGTTGAACAGCCAAGGGCTGCTCTTGGAACTGAACGTCAGCTTGGTGGCAAAATAGAACAATTCCCGCCATTTGAACCCATGCCACTGCCAGAGAGATGGTTTGATGGAGAGGAGTTTGAAGGTATCCGAGATGTCAGCCTTGGATAACCTTGCGCCCCTGCCCAACTGTAAAATACACTGAATGGCTGAATCAACTGATGCGTATTGAAGGGAGAATTCCTCGGATGGTATGAGAGAATTCAAACTGGGAATTGGTGATGAATGAGGAGCCGACAGATCATAAATTAAACAGTATTTATTAGAAAATTTGCCTTTTACCACACCAATGGGGCTCACCCTCCACATGCTGAAAGGCGGGGACAAGAATGGCCCAATGACAAACCCTTTGGCCAGCTCCTCCTGTACCAACATGTCCACCAACTCGGCATTGGCGGCAGCAGAGACTAAATTGGCAAAGTGTGAGATTGCTGCGGAAGGGTGATCAGTCCCGTGTGGAACCCTTCTACAAACCCTTCCACCAAAAACCTCTTGAGCGCCTGGGATGGGTGGTGACCTAACCAGAATTCCAGCCTGGGTACATTGACACGGCTTAGTCAGGATTAGGGATGAGCCGAACACCCCCGGGTACGTTATAATGGACGCGAACGTTCGAAATCAAAAGTGCTAATTACAACGGCCAATATGCATGTTAATGTCATAAAACAGGTTTGGGGACCCGGGTCCTGCCCCAGGGGACATATATCAATGCAAAAAAAAAACTTTTAAAAACTAACGTTTTTTCGGGAGCAGTCATTTTAATGATGCATAAAGTGAAAAAAAAAAAAGTGAAATTTTCCTTTAAATATGGTACCTGGGGGGGGTGTCTAAAGTATGCCTGTGAAGTGGCATGTGTTTCCCGTGTTTAGAACTGTCCTTGCACAAAATGACATTTGTAAAGGAAAAAAAGAAGCCATTTAAAACCACTTGCGGCTTTAGGTTTGTTCTTAAGTAGAATCTGAACAGGTACATGAAGTACATGAAGTGTAGCTCCATCCCCAAAAAATCTATTTTTAAGCTTTTTGGAGAACATAGGGAGGGGTTATCACCCCTGTAACATTTGCTGTCTTTGCACATCTGTTCAGAACATGTCACCTCACTTTCCGTCCCAATGACAAATGTTTTTGGAAAAAGTGGGGTTTTAATTGAAACAAGGATTGGTGATAAAGTATCAGTAGAGAGGAGATACCTTTTTCCCAAATTAAATCTAACAGGATAGAGTTTCCCTTCCTAGGGGTAGATTTCCTCTCACTTCCTGTTTTCTCTTTCCATTTGCAAGTAGGAGTCGTTTGTAAGTTGGATGTTTGAAAGTAGGGGCCTGGCGTATATACTCTGCAGAAATTTGCCCTATTAGATGTTGGTGTAGCCACAAGACTGGTGGGCACAGGAATGGGCCCTGCTGTGAGTTAATAGATCAAGATTTGTAATTGCATGCACCTGTTGAACAGGGCAGAAAAATTGGGCGTGTGGTGGTGGTGGTGGTGGACGGTGTTGCCACAAGACTGTAAGCTCTCACAGTTACTCTTGGTGGGCGCAGGAATGGGCCCTGCTGTGAGTTATTAGATCAAGATTTGTAATTGCAAGCACCTGATGAACAGGGCAGAAAATTTGGGCCTTTGGCGGTGGTGGTGGACGGTGTTGCCACAAGACTGTAAGCTCTCACAGTTACTCTTGGTGGGCGCAGGAATGGTCCCTGCTGTGAGTTATTAGATCAAGATTTGTAATTGCAAGCACCTGATGAACAGGGCAGAAAAATTGGGCCTTTGGCGGTGGTGGTGGACGGTGTTGCCACAAGACTGTAGGCCCTCATAGTTACTCTTGGTGGGCGCAGGAATGGGCCCTGCTGTGAGTTATTAGATCAAGATTTGTAATTGCAAGCACCTGATGAACAGGGCAGAAAAATTGGGCCTTTGGCGGTGGTGGTGGTGGGTGTTGCCACAAGACTGTAGGCCCTCATAGTTACTCTTGGTGGGCGCAGGAATGGGCCCTGCTGTGAACTATTAGATCAAGATTTGTAATTACCCGCCCCTGTTAAACAGGGGCTGAAAAATTGTGCCTTAGGCACTGGTGCTGGTGCCACAACACTGCAACCCCTCACAGATACTGTACTTGGAGCACAGCAGTCACACGTGTTGCGAAGCATTTTTTTTAAAAAATTGTAAGTACACGCCCCTGTTAAACAGGGGCTGAAAAATTGTGCCTTAGGCACTGGTGCTGGTGCCACAACACTGCAACCCCTCACAGATACTGTACTTGGAGCACAGCAGTCACACGTGTTGCGAAGCATTTTTTTAAAAAATTGTAAGTACACGCCCCTGTTAAACAGGGGCTGAAAAATTGTGCCTTAGGCACTGGTGCTGGTGCCACAACACTGCAACCCCTCACAGATACTGTACTTGGAGCACAGCAGTCACACGTGTTGCGAAGCATTTTTTTATAAAAATTGTATGTACACGCCAATGTTAAACAGGGGCTGAAAAATTGTGCCTTAGGCACTGGTGTGGTGGCATGGATCATTGAGGAGGAGGAAGAGGATAGTCAGTGAACATAAGAGGACAGTCACTCAGCATCAGCATAGGCAGTCTTGAAGGGATGTGACATTAAAAATTATTCGGTTATATCCGCCTCAGGTGCCTGGTAGCTGGTGGTGATCCAAGACTGATTCATTTTGATGAAGGTCAGTCGATCAACCGAGGCAGTGGACAGGCGCACCCTATGATCGGTGACAAATCCTCCAGCAGCACTGAATGTGCGTTCGGAAAGAACGCTGGAGGCAGGACAGGCCAGTAGCTCAATTGCATACTGTGCAAGCTCTGGCCAGTGATCCATCCTCAGGACCCAGTAAGCCAGAGGATTTTCGGTGGGAAAGGTGTCCAAGTCTGACCTTGCCCCAAGGTATTCCTGCACCATGTATATCAGACGCTGGCGATGGTTGCTGGAACCGATCATACCTTGGGGCTGCGGACTAAAAAATTGTCTGAACGCATCGGTCAGACGTCCACCTTCCCCACCGCTCCTTCTGCTACTGACCGAAGCCTCAGCAACTCGTCGCCCAGGACCAGGAGTTTGTAACCTCCCAGTTTCTGGGAACGCGTTGCACAGACCTTTCTGCAAGGCCTCCCTGAGATGTCTCATCCTCTGCTCCCTCTGCGACGGCAAGATAAGGTCCGCAACCTTACCCTTGTACCGCGGATCAAGGAGAGTGGCCAGCCAGTAATGGTCCCTCTCCTTGATCCGAAGAATACGAGGATCCTTCCGCAGGCTTTGCAGGATCAGGGAGGCCATGCAGCGTAGGTTAGCTGAGGCATTCGGTCCGGAGTCTTCTGGGTCACTGAGGATGACATGATCGCCAGCCACCTCCTCCCAGCCACGTACAAGTCCACTGGTTTGTTGGGACTGTACATCATCCCTAAAAGACTGCTGCTGCTGATGCTGAGTGCCAGGCTCCACCTCCATGCTCACACAATCCTCCTCCTCCTCCTCCTCCTCATCCTCATCCTCTTCCTGTGTGATGGGTGGGACAGAAGGAACACTGTCCGGATAAAGGGGGCCTTGAGAGGCAAGGAAGTCCTCCTCTTCCTGCCTCTGTTCTGCCTCAAGTGCCCTGTCCATTATCCCACGCAGCGTATGCTCCAACAGGTGGACAAGAGGGACAGTGTCACTGATGCATGCACTGTCACTGCTCACCATCCTCGTGGCCTCCTCAAATGGTGAGAGGACAGTGCATGCATCCCTGATCATGCTCCACTGACGTGGGGAAAAAAAAAAACCAAGCTCCCCTGACCCTGTCCTGGTGCCGTAGTCGCAAAGGTACTCATTGATGGCCCTCTGCTGCGTGTGCGGTCGCTGCAGCATGGCCAACGTTGAGTTCCACCTGGTGGGCATGTCACATATTAGGCGGTTCTTGGGCAGGTTCAGCTCCTTTTGCAGCTCAGTCAGCCGAGCACTGGCATTATAAGATCGGCGGAAATGCACACAGACTTTCCTGGCCTGCCTCAGGACATCCTGTAAGCCTGGGAACCTGCCCAAGAACCGCTGCACCACCAGGTTGAGGACGTGAGCCATGCAGGGCATATGGGTGAGCTGCCCCTGTCGCAGGGCGGAGAGGAGGTTGGTGCCATTGTCAGAAACGACCATTCCTGGCTTAAGCTGACGTGGCGTCAACCACCTCTCAGCCTGCCCCTGCAGAGCTGCCAGAACCTCTGGCCCAGTGTGGCTCCTGTCCCCCAAACACACCAGCGCAAGCACGGCATGGCATCTTTTTGCCTGCGTACTTGCGTAGCCCCTTGTACGCCTACGGAGCACCGCTGGTTCCAAGGACAGAGCACTGGAGGAAGAAGAAGAGGAGGGGGTGGAGGAGAGAGGTGTGTCACAACCAGTAGCAGTAGTAGCGTTTTGGAGGCGTGGTGGCGGAACAACCTCCAACACTACTGCACCTTGTCCTGCATCCCTCCCAGCTGCCAATAGAGTGACCCAATGGGCCGTGAAAGAAAGGTACCGTCCCTGTCCATGCCTGCTGGACCATGAGTCAGCGGTAATATGCACCTTACCGCTGACCGCCCTGTCCAGCGAGGCATGGACATTGCCTTCCACATGCCGGTAGAGAGACGGAATCGCCTTCCGTGAGAAAAAGTGGCGTTTGGGAACCTGCCACTGAGAAACCGCACATTGAACAAACTCACGGAAGGGGGCCGAGTCTACCAACTGAAAAGGCAGCAGTTGAAGTGCTAGCAATTTAGCCAAGCTAGCATTCAACCGCTGGGCATGTGGATGGCTGGGAGTGTACTTCTTTCTACGGTCCAGCAGCTGGGGCAGGGAAATTTGCCTGCTGCAATCGGACGTCGGTGTACTGCAAGTACTTGGTTGTGACACACCTAATTCTACACCTTCAGTCCTCTCAGAGCAGCTTTCAGAGAGGACTGAAGGTGTAGTGGGGATGGAGATCCCAGCTGATGAGGAGCAAGGAGAGGTCCGCTTAGTTCTTTGGTGTGGGTCTTTTATGTGTGCCTGCCAACGAGCTGCATGGCAGGTCGACATATGTCTGGTCATGCTTGTGGTGCCCAAGCGGCTGATGTTTTGGCCACGCGAGATTCGCTTGAGACAAATATTGCAAATAGCAGTGGTGCGATCTGATGCACTCGTCTCAAAAAAGGCCCACACCAAAGAACTTTTCTGATAACGTGCAGAGGCAGCGCCCTGCACAGGCGGAGCTCTGCGGTGTTGTACAGTTGCTGTGCTGGCCTCTACCTGGCCTCCAGGGGGCATCCTGCCGCGTTGGACATGTGACGCCGCATCCTCCTCCTCCTCGTCCTCCTCCTCATCCTCTCTCCCTTCAGGCACCCACGTGGAGTCAGTGACCTCATCATCCCCTCCCTCTTCACCACTAGAGCAAACCTGGCAGTAAGCTGCAGCTGGTGGAACAGTACTGCCAGATTCCTCAAGCTGGGTATCATCATCCGAGCCTTCGAATCGTTGGGCATCCTCCTGGAGCATGTACCCAACACTGTGCTCAAAGAGTTCGGGGGACTCCTCAGGAGGACATGGTGGGTCTAGGGAAGGGGTGGCTGATGATGCCATTGAGTACGCGTTGGCAGCTGCTCTGCCAGTACCCTGAGCCTGGGTGAGAGAGGATGAGGAGGATGAGGAGGGCTTGGTCATCCATTCTACCAAGCCTTCAGCATGATGCGGCTCCACATGTCCAGCTGCCGAAAACAAAGACGCGCGTGTCCCATGGCCACGTGCTGATGACGATGCACGACCACGTCCACGGCCACGGCCACGTCCACTAGAAACAGAGCCTGCCTGCCCTGTGTTCTTGGCTCTGCACGCTCTGCCTCCCCTTGGCGGTCTTCCAGCCATTGTAGTCGGTAGTCCTGTGGGTGCTGCTGAGAAGAAAATATAGGAGCTCTGTGTGATGCCACTAACACACTAGAAGTCCTATGGGTGCTTCTGCAAAGAAAATAGAGGAGCTCTGTGTGATGCCACTAACACACTAGAAGTCCTGTGGGTGCTGCTGAGAAGACAATATAGGAGCTCTGTGTGATGCCACTAACACACTAGAAGTCCTATGGGTGCTTCTGCAAAGAAAATAGAGGAGCTCTGTGTGATGCCACTAACACACTAGAAGTCCTATGGGTGCTTCTGCAAAGAAAATAGAGGAGCTCTGTGTGATGCCACTAACACACTAGAAGTCCTATGGGTGCTTCTGCAAAGAAAATAGAGGAGCTCTGTGTGATGCCACTAACACACTAGAAGTCCTGTGGGTGCTGCTGAGAAGACAATATAGGAGCTCTGTGTGATGCCACTAACACACTAGAAGTCCTATGGGTGCTTCTGCAAAGAAAATAGAGGAGCTCTGTGTGATGCCACTAACACACTAGAAGTCCTGTGGGTGCTGCTGAGAAGACAATATAGGAGCTCTGTGTGATGCCACTAACACACTAGAAGTCCTATGGGTGCTTCTGCAAAGAAAATAGAGGAGCTCTGTGTGATGCCACTAACACACTAGAAGTCCTGTGGGTGCTGCTGAGAAGACAATATAGGAGCTCTGTGTGATGCCACTAACACACTAGAAGTCCTATGGGTGCTTCTGCAAAGAAAATAGAGGAGCTCTGTGTGATGCCACTAACACACTAGAAGTCCTGTGGGTGCTGCTGAGAAGACAATATAGGAGCTCTGTGTGATCTCACTAACACACTAGAAGTCCTGTGGGTGCTGCTGAGAAGACAATATAGGAGCTCTGTGTGATGCCACTAACACACTAGAAGTCCTATGGGTGCTTCTTCAAAGAAAATAGAGGAGCTCTGTGTGATGCCACTAACACACTAGAAGTCCTGTGGGTGCTGCTGAGAAGAAAATATAGGAGCTCTGTGTGATGCCACTAACACACTAGAAGTCCTATGGGTGCTTCTGCAAAGAAAATAGAGGAGCTCTGTGTGATGGGACTAACACACGTCAAGTCCTATAGGTGCTTCTGGGAACAAAATATAGGTCTGTGTGATGGGACTAACACACTTCAAGTCCTATAGGTGCTTCTGGGAAGAAAATATAGGATCTCTGTATGATGGGACTAACACACTTCAAGTCCTATAGGTGCTTCTGGGAACAAAATATAGGTCTGTGTGATGGGACTAACACACTTCAAGTCCTATAGGTGCTTCTGGGAACAAAATATATGATCTCTGTGTGATGGGACTAACACACTTCAAGTCCTATAGGTGCTTCTGGGAAGAAAATGTAGGTCTGTGTGATGGGACTAACACACTTCAAGTCCTATAGGTGCTTCTGGGAACAAAATATAGGATCTCTGTGTGATGGGACTAACACACTTCAAGTCCTATGGGTGCTTCTGGGAAGAAAATATAGGTCTGTGTGATGGGACTAACACACTTCAAGTCCTATAGGTGCTTCTGGGAACAAAATATATGATCTCTGTGTGATGGGACTAACACACTTCAAGTCCTATAGGTGCTTCTGGGAAGAAAATGTAGGTCTGTGTGATGGGACTAACACACTTCAAGTCCTATAGGTGCTTCTGGGAACAAAATATAGGTCTGTGTGATGGGACTAACACACTTCAAGTCCTATAGGTGCTTCTGGGAACAAAATATAGGATCTCTGTGTGATGGGACTAACACACTTCAAGTCCTATAGGTGCTTCTGGGAAGAAAATGTAGGTCTGTGTGATGGGACTAACACACTTCAAGTCCTATAGGTGCTTCTGGGAACAAAATATAGGTCTGTGTGATGGGACTAACACACTTCAAGTCCTATAGGTGCTTCTGGGAACAAAATATAGGATCTCTGTGTGATGGGACTAACACACTTCAAGTCCTATGGTTGCTTCTGGGAAGAAAATGTAGGTCTGTGTGATGGGACTAACACACTTCAAGTCCTATAGGTGCTTCTGGGAACAAAATATAGGATCTCTGTGTGATGGGACTAACACACTTCAAGTCCTATAGGTGCTTCTGGGAACAAAATATAGGATCTCTGTGTGATGGGACTAACACACTTCAAGTCCTATAGGTGCTTCTGGGAAGAAAATGTAGGTCTGTGTGATGGGACTAACACACTTCAAGTCCTATAGGTGCTTCTGGGAAGAAAATGTAGGTCTGTGTGTGATGGGACTAACACACTTCAAGTCCTATAGGTGCTTCTGGGAAGAAAATATAGGTCTGTGTGATGGGACTAACACACTTCAAGTCCTATAGGTGCTTCTGGGAACAAAATATATGATCTCTGTGTGATGGGACTAACACACTTCAAGTCCTATAGGTGCTTCTGGGAAGAAAATGTAGGTCTGTGTGATGGTACTAACACACTTCAAGTCCTATAGGTGCTTCTGGGAACAAAATATATGATCTCTGTGTGATGGGACTAACACACTTCAAGTCCTATAGGTGCTTCTGGGAAGAAAATATAGGTCTGTGTGATGGGACTAACACACTTCAAGTCCTATAGGTGCTTCTGGGAACAAAATATATGATCTCTGTGTGATGGGACTAACACACTTCAAGTCCTATAGGTGCTTCTGGGAAGAAAATGTAGGTCTGTGTGATGGGACTAACACACTTCAAGTCCTATAGGTGCTTCTGGGAACAAAATATATGATCTCTGTGTGATGGGACTAACACACTTCAAGTCCTATAGGTGCTTCTGGGAAGAAAATATAGGTCTGTGTGATGGGACTAACACACTTCAAGTCCTATAGGTGCTTCTGGGAACAAAATATATGATCTCTGTGTGATGGGACTAACACACTTCAAGTCCTATAGGTGCTTCTGGGAAGAAAATGTAGGTCTGTGTGATGGGACTAACACACTTCAAGTCCTATAGGTGCTTCTGGGAACAAAATATATGATCTCTGTGTGATGGGACTAACACACTTCAAGTCCTATAGGTGCTTCTGGGAAGAAAATATAGGTCTGTGTGATGGGACTAACACACTTCAAGTCCTATAGGTGCTTCTGGGAACAAAATATATGATCTCTGTGTGATGGGACTAACACACTTCAAGTCCTATAGGTGCTTCTGGGAAGAAAATATAGGTCTGTGTGATGGGACTAACACACTTCAAGTCCTATAGGTGCTTCTGGGAACAAAAATATATGATCTCTGTGTGATGGGACTAACACACTTCAAGTCCTATAGGTGCTTCTGGGAAGAAAATATAGGTCTGTGTGATGGGACTAACACACTTCAAGTCCTATAGGTGCTTCTGGGAACAAAATATATATCTCTGTGTGATGGGACTAACACACTTCAAGTCCTATAGGTGCTTGGGAAGAAAATATAGGTCTGTGTGATGGGACTAACACACTTCAAGTCCTATAGGTGCTTCTGGGAACAAAATATAGGAGCTCTGCCTGCCTGCCTGCCACGAACACACTACAAGTCCTATAGGTGCTTCTGGGAACAAAATATAGGAGCTCTGCCTGCCTGCCACGAACACACTACAAGTCCTATAGGTGCTTCTGGGAACAAAATATAGGAGCTCTGCCTGCCTGCCACGAACACACTACAAGTCCTATAGGTGCTTCTGGGAACAAAATATAGGAGCTCTGCCTGCCACGAACACACTACAAGTCCTATAGGTGCTTCTGGGAACAAAATATAGGAGCTCTGCCTGCCTGCCACGAACACACTACAAGTCCTATAGGTGCTTCTGGGAACAAAATACAGGAGCTCTGTTTGCTGCCAGTGCCTGCCTGCCACGAACACACTACAAGCCCCTCTTTCTAAATCAATCTTTCTAAATGAATCTATCTAACTCAATCTCTCTAAGTAAATCTCTCTAACTAACTAAATCCAGCAGAGTGACACAGAACGATCCTGCTCTATCTACGCCGGAACAGCATGTGACCGGCGCAGACGGCGTGGCGGCCTTTTATAAGAGGGGGCGTGTACTAAAGCCCCTGAGCTGTAATTGGCTACAGGCGTCCTGCCTGTAGCCAATTATGGCTCTTCGAGTTTCCGGCGCTGTGATTGGCCAAGCATGCGGGGTCACAGTGCATGCTTGGCCAATCATCAGCCAGCAATGCACTGCGCCGGCCGCGCCGGCCGCAATGCATTGCGGGGCCGCTCGCATCACACGAATGTGATGCGAACGGCCCAAATAGTTCTGGGCTCGCCGATCGAGCGAACGCCCGGTGCTCGATGCGAACATGGGTTTGCATCGAGCACCGGGCCCATCCCTAGTCAGGATGTACTGGATGGTTTAATCGGACAGGCGGTCTTGGGATGGGCCCTGAAACAGTTGGCACATACATGCAGCAACCTGCACTGATTGAAATTACAGGTGGTATAGTTAAAATTGTTACAAAGCTGGGCCTTGCCCAGCAAATGTATTGGTCTGCCGAGCTTGTCAAACAAGCCTGAAGGCCCAGAGGAAGGACCGCTGGGCCCAGGCCTGTTTGCCCCAGAACCCCCGGGGGGGTCCAGGTTAGGACACCAGTTGGCGGTGTGGGCAGCCAACTGACAGTGGGCACATGTCGGAGATTTCTGACTAGCGAAATGCCTGCAGAACAATTCGGTGTCAATATTACTCCAGCAAGTAAAACCAACTGAAACTGGGCCCACGTGGCTGCGACTTTAGATGAAAAAGACCTGTGGTAGTCATAAAAAGCCGAGCCACCATACTTGTGGGCCAAGTCCACCACCTTGTGGAGATAGAGGTCTAGCTCCTCCCTCCTGCCGGGACTGACCGCGCAAATGACATCTCTAAAAATGCCAAAGGCGAGGACAAACTTGGCGACACTCAGCTTGCGGTTAAGCCGGGGATCCCAAGTTTTGAGAACCACCGAGACCTCCCCGCAAGCATATGCCTTGTTTTCCACCACATCCTGTGATGCGATGAGTAGGGATGCCAGATTGACGTCCTTACCCTCCAAAATGTCCTTTTTCAGATTGGCCGGAATGAAATGGGCCGGCGAAACTGAAGGTAACATGGCCGATGCCGACGGCATCGCCAGAGGTAAAGGCCCACTGGTATTACCTGCCGTATTTCCGGATGGCACAGGAACTGCGGGAGTTGCCGGAACTACCACACTGACTGGGCGAGCCTCCAGCACCTCTATTCTGTCCTGCAGCAGCTGGACAGAAGTGGAGAGGGTATTTAATACCGTATGAATTTGAGTCAGGGAGGTAATTAGTAAAGCATGTTCCGCACTGGTGGAAGGCTGCGGCTGTGACGGGGTTGGAAAAAGGAGTCTGAATAACTCAGTTTTCCTGGCTGTGGCCGAGAAATAAATGCCCCTGCGACGGAGCTCAGCAATGAGCTTGGGTATAGTCCAGCTTCTTAAAGATGAAGTGCTGCCGTGCTCCGAGCCCCTGGCCGGAATGGATGGAATAAACGCACACTCATCACTCTCCGAAACGTGAGACATGATCCAAACTGTAGAAAAACAATTGACAAGTCACCTCTACCCTGAACAGAACAATCCTAACCTAACTAACTAAAAAAGGTGTGTGGTGCTGCCAACCAAAGAACATGCGCATGAGAACCTAATGACCATGACCCCCTGCGTGAGAGTAGCACGAGCCCGAGCAACCTGTGGCGCTGAACAGGTAATTAAAAACGAACACTCAGGGCTAAGTACCTACAGAACGTGGTAGGTAGGAAATAGGCATGTACGTGATGTGCAGCATATGACGTATGAATGTACAGGCAAGAAGATTGTGGCTACAATCAATTAAAAACGAAACCTCAGCCTGTACGGATCCGTAGACGTGACAGATCCTAGTATGTACCCACTACGTATGACTGTGTAACAGAAATGAACCGACATTACTGACACTGACTGAGCAGAATCCGCCTGTCACACCGTCACGAAAGTCCTGAGCGACAAAAACACAATGTAAGCCGGAATTACCTACACCTGACGAAACTGACCCACCACCAGATCAGAGTGCTCTGTGGTGGGGGAACGAGGTGAACCTGCCGGGAGAAACACCTTGAGCACGTGCGAGAACTGTGGAAACCTGGCCCGTGCAGAACCAGCACTGATACCCGCAGTCCCTGGAGGGAAGTGCCACCTATGACCACCTAGCAATGTCCTGATACCCCCTGGACTGTGGTCCTCCAGTGAGAGATGAGTGGCAGCCCTGAAAGAGGGGCTAACGTGGCCACCCAGCTGAGGAACCATCCCGACTGGCCGGGCGAAGATACCCGTACGGACCTACACCCTTACGGACACTGGCAAACTGCGCTCAGAGTCCTGAATGGCCGAACCCACGCAGGTAAGGTGCCCATGTTCCCCTACCCGTTGTGGTGAGCTATACATGGCAACCCGGTGACTGGACAACACCTCTTGGCTGAGGAACTTATGGCCCCAGCCAGGAGCATGGTGATGCCCGTGAACTACTGGTCCATGGACCCCTCCTTCCTTCCCCAAGCCCACCCGCACCTACCTGAATGACCTGCAGCAAAGCTGGATATCCTGCAGAAAGAAAAAACACCCTGTGCGTGGGGTGGTATGCAGTCATAAAGAAAAGCAGCCCATGGATGACATGCAACAAAATGACAGCCCCCCCCTGACATGCAGCACAACCCTTGCTATGAGAGCAACAGCATCCCCCCCGCATCCTGACATCCATCAAAATATATACCTGCCAAGACACTGCCAAGACACTTCTACCGCCCCCCCCCCCAGCATCCTGCCCAGTAACAAACCCCTGCCAAGCCACAACTGCCAACGCCACCCCAGCCTGCTGGCACCCATCCACAAAATACCTACCCAAGTCAAAGCCCCCCTTTTTCCACCGGTCCCAGCCTACCTGACCGCTCGGTCGAGAACCGAGATGACCACCGCCGTGTTCCCCCTGGATGCCTGAGCCCGAAATTCGGCCGAGGAGAGAGAGCGCTCTGCGGCTGAGAAAACCGCCGATCGACCCCGCGAATCACCACCCACGGAAGGCCGGCGCCACACGTGCACAATCTGCCTGCTGAGCTGAGTGCCCTCTGAACCCGGAACCAGAAGCAGAATCGGCACGCCCATGACCCGGAAATGACGCGACGAGGAAGGGAGGGAGGAGGTGGCGGTTACAAATGCAGGCTAGCCAATGGCTAGCCTTCTAACATATACACAGTATATATATATATATATATATATATATATATATATATATATATATATATATATATATATATATATATATATATATACCGTATATACTCGAGTATAGGCCGTCCCGAGTATAAGCCGAGGCCCCTAAATCACCACAAAAAATGGGGAAAACGTATTGACCCGTGTATAAGCCGAGGGTGAAAAATGCAGCAGCTACTGTAAGTGGAAAAGAGGGTCAGCAATGCTCATCTGCAGCTGCATGCCCCCTGTACAGACCCCCGTGTCCCCATTGCAGCCTACCTGTGCCTATCTGCGCCGATCCGCCGATCTGTAGGTCCGGGGTCCGGTGTCCTGTGTCCTGTGTCGCTTCCAACTGTGCAGCCGATGAGGTCCCGCTCTGTCCCCCCACAGCGTGTAAGGCGCCATTCCACTATTACAAAAACCGCGCCTCCTCCTCGTCCGTGATAGGAGGAACACTTTTTTCCCAGCAGTCAGTGTGCAGTGTTCCGCCTATCACGGACGTCCTCTCATCCTCGTCCATGAGATGAGAATGACAGGACGTCCGTGATAGGCGGAACACTGCACTGACTTACTGCTGGGAAAATTAGTGTTCCTCCTATCACGGACGAGAAGGAGGAGGAGGCGCGGCTTTAGAAAACTGCCGTCTGTCTGCATGACACGCTGTTCATGTAGGCAGATGGCGGTGACTCGAATATAAGCCGAGGGGTGGACTTTCACCCCTTAAAAAGGGTCTGAAAATCTCGGCTTATGTTCGAGTATATACGGTATATATATATATATATATATATATATATATATATATATATATGCATACATACATACAGTATCTCACGAAAGTGAGTACACCCCTCGCATTTTTGTAAATATTTTATTATATCTTTTCATGTGACAACACTGAAGAAATTACACTTTGTTACAATGTAAAGTAGTGAGTGTACAGCTTGTATAACAGTGTAAATTTGCTGTCCCCTCAAAATAACTTAACACACAGCCATTAATATCTAAACTGCTGGCAACAAAAGTGAGTACACCCCTATGAAAAGATATAATAAAATATTTACAAAAATGTGAGGGGTGTACTCACTTTTGTGAGATACTGTATATATAGATATATAGATATATATATTCTTCAGAAGAGTTTGCTGAGTAATTCAAAATTGACATTTCAGGACAACTGCTCTTCATTCACCTCATAGATAGGGATGGGCCCGGTGTTCGAATCGAACATCGGGCGTTCGCCCGTTCGGCGAGCCCAGAATTATTTGGGCCGCTCGCATCAAATTCGTGCAGTCGCAGTGCAATGCTGGCTGATGATTGGCCAAGCATGCACTGTGACCCCGCATGCTTGGCCAATCACAGCGCCGGCAGCGAGGAGAGCCATAATTGGCTACAGGCAGGATGCCTGTAGCCAATTATAGCTCAGGGGCTTTAGTACACGCCCCACGGTATAAGAGGCCGCGGCGGCGGCCTCGCATATTGTGTTTCAGTGTCAGCGTGTCAGTGTGCTGCTGACTGCTGACAATATGTGCTGTATTTCTGGGGATTTGTGTGTGCGTGCTGTTAGTACAGCATTGCAGTATCACATCTGGGGGGTGTCTATAGGTTGCCTGTGAAGGGGGCAGGTTTCCTGTGCTTAGAACTGTCCCTGCAAAAAGTGTCATTTTTGCAGGAAAAAAGCTATTTAAAAGCACTCGCGGCTAATGAATTGATGGCTCCCGTAACACTGTCATTCATTGATAAAAAACAAAAAAAAAAAAGTGTGGGGGTCCCCCCAAATTCAATAACCAGGCCCTTCAGGTCTGGGATGGATATTAAGGGGGACCCCAGCCAAAAAAAAAATGGCGTAGGGTCCCCCTCAAAATCCATACCAGACCCTTGAGGTCTGGGATGGATTTTAAGGGGAACCCCAGCCAAAAAAAATGGCGTGGGGTCCTCCTCAAAATCCATAACAGACCCTTATCCGAGCACGCAACCTGGCAGGTCGCAGGAAAAGAGGGGGGGACGAGAGCGCCCCCCCTCCCACCTGAACCGTACCAGGCCACGTGCCCTCAACATTGGGAGGATGCTTTGTCACCATGTTGATGAGGACAAGGGCCTCTTCCCCACAACCCTGGCCGGTGGTTGTGGGGGTCTGCGGGCGGGGGGCTTATCGGAATCTGGAAGCCCCCTTTAACAAGGGGACCCCCAGAACCCGCCCCCCCCCTGTGTGAAATGGTAAGGGGGTAAAAAAGTACCCCTACCATTTCACCAAAAAAGTGTCAAAAATTGTAAAAATGACAGGAGACGGTCTTTGACAATTCCTTTGTTAAAATCTTCTTTCTTCTTTCTTCTGGTCTCCCTTTCTTCATCCTTCGGTTTCTTCATCTTCTCCTTCCGGCATCTTCTTCCATCTTCTTCTTCCATCATCTTCTTCCTCCGATCCGCTTCTTCTTGCGCTGGTCTTCTCATCCTTCTCGTCCGGCATCTTCTTCCATGGCGTTGGCGTCGGTCTCTCTTCTTGGGCCACTCCTCGCAATGGGAGGCTCCCGCTGTGTGAGGCTTCGCTGCGTCTGACAGGTCTTTTATAATGGAGGGCACCTGGTGACCCCGTCCCCTCTGACGCACGGGGACATCATGGGGAATTCCCTATGGCTTTCCCCATGACGTCAGAGGGGGGCGGGGTCACCAGATGCCCTCCGTTATAAAAGACCTGTCAGGCGGAGCGAAGCCTCACACAGCGGGAGCCTCCCATTGCGAGGAGCGGCCCGACAGAAGAACAGATGCCGACGCCATGGAAGAAGATGCCGGACGAGAAGGACGAGAAGACCAGCGCAAGAAGAAGCGGATCGGAGGAAGAAGAAAATGGAAGAAGAAGATGGAAGAAGATGACGGAAGGAGAAGATAAAGAAACCGAAGGATGAAGAAAGAAGAAAGAAGATTTTAATAAAGGAATTGTCAAAGACCGCCTCCTGTCATTTTTAAAAATTTTTACACTTTTTTGGTGAAATGGTAGGGGTACTTTTGTACCCCCTTACCATTTCACACAGGGGGGGGGCGGGATCTGGGGGTCCCCTTGTTAAAGAGGGCTTCCAGATTCCGATAAGCCCCCCGCCCGCAGACCCCCACAACCACCGGCCAGGGTTGTGGGGAAGAGGCCCTTGTCCTCATCAACATGGGGACAAGGTGCTTTGGGGGTCTCAGACCGCTCTCGTCCCCCCCTCTTTTCCTGCGGCCTGCCAGGTTGCGTGCTCGGATAAGGGTCTGGTATGGATTTTGAGGGGGACCCCACGCCATTTTTTTTGGCTGGGGTTCCCCGATCGGTACAGAGAGGAGAGGGAGGAACCGGCATCATGACGTGACGCCGGTTTGTGTACATGTGATTGCTCCGTCATTTGACTGAGCGATCACGTGGTAAATGGCCGCTACAAGCGGACGTTTACCGTGATCCATGATGCACGGATGTTCCCGAGTGCGCGCCCCAAGGGGGCGCGCGGGAGCAAGTTTCTGGGAGGACGTCCGTAGGACGTCCTCCCAGGATAAGCCGACCGCGCTGTAGCCGTCTTTTGACTATAGCGCGGTCGGCATGTGGTTAAGCATTATTAAAATCACTGCTCCTGAAAAAACGTCCGTTTTAAAAAATAAAAATTTGCATTGATACATGTCCCCTGGGGCAGGACCCAGGTCCCCAAACACTTTTTGCAGTGGTTGCAGAGCGTTGCACAGTGGTTGCAGAGCGTTGCACAGTGGGGGCAGAGTATTGCACAGGGGTTGCAGAGCATTGCACAGTAGTTGCAGAGTATTGCACAGTGGTGGCAGAGCATTGCACAGTGGTTGGTGGCAGAGCATTGCACAGTGGTTGGTGGCAGAGCATTGCACAGTGGAGGCAGAGCATTGCACAGTGGTTGCAGAGCATTGCACAGTGGTGGCAGTGTATTGAACAGCGCTGTGGGCACTACACATCCAGCCCACAGCGATGGTCCCGTCTCTCCCCCTCTCCGCTTCTCTCCTCTCTGTACCGATCGGTACAGAGAGGAGAGGGAGGAACCGGCGCCATGACGTGACGCCGGTTTGTGTACATGTGATTGCTCCGTCATTTGACGGAGCGATCACGTGGTAAACGGCCGCTATAAGCGGCCGTTTACCGTGATACCGTGATCCGTGATCCATGATGACCCGGCGGTCACGGATGTTCCCGAGTGCGCGCCCCAGGGGGGCGCGCGGGAGCAAGTTTCTGGGAGGACGTCCGTAGGTCGGCATGTGGTTAAGCATTATTAAAATCACTGCTCCTGAAAAAACGGCTGTTTTAAAAAAAAAAATTTGCATTGATACATGTCCCCTGGGGCAGGACCCAGGTCCCCAAACACTTTTTATGACAATAACATGCATTTAAATGCCTTTAAAATTAGCACTTTTGATTTCAAACGTTCGCATCCATTATAACTAATAGGGTTCTAAAGCTCGCACGGACTTTAGGTCCGTTCGCGGATTATGGTGCGAGCCGAACGGGGGGTGTTCGGCTCATCCCTACTCATAGATATTGACCACCTGTTTCTGCTTGATCTCTGCTGGGTCCTCCATATTTGTAGGGGCATTTTCTGTCCTTTCTTTGTGGTGCTAGCATTGACCCGCACACTTCAGGTCCCTAAGCCTTGGAATTTTACCTTGCTAGAACATTAGTGCAAGTTTGTTTTGGAAAATTAACAACATTCTTTTGTATGGAATTATGGTTATTTTGTGACAACTATCTCTATTTATATATTGTACAATATCCATTTCCTTCCTACTCCAGGTGAAGTTTTGTAATCAAGTGAGAACTTTGGCAAATAGGGGACTTCACCTCTCTGGCCAATGACTTACCTATATTGTGGTGATTAGTGTCTGCAACTGCATTTAGAGGGCGGAGCTACGCATTGACCTCACCACGCTCTTATGCGACCCCGGAAGCACGGGCGCTCGATTTTTAGATTTTGATTGCTGGCAGAATCTTTTTAATAAAATTTTTGTATTTACTTTGTAAAAAATTTTTTATGAATAAACCTCATAGTGTTTAAAGGATAACACACTATTGGAGTTCCTTTTTTTACCTTTACACGGCCCATTTCGGTCCGATGGAGTTTATTGTCTTCTCACCAGTTCCCCACACATAGAGGACGGTGATATGGCGTATGGAGGGAGAAGGACAGTAAAAGTTTGGAGAACCAGGCATCTCGGATCAGAGAGACCCCGCAGAGGGTTATATCTGCAGGCGATTACGTCCTCCCTACTCATAGGAGGTCCATCAGATCTGGTATGGGTTCCAATTTTCTTTAGGTGTACGCTTTAAGGAGAGGCTCATCTTCTCATCTTTCGTCCCCTTGGTGGTGGTGAAATCAACCTACAGCCTACATCCTCAGCGTCTCTTTTTCTATTTTTGTTTGTTTTTTTCCTTTTTCCTTTTTTCAAATTTGTTTGTGAATTTGAATCAGTGCTCATCACTTTTGAATTATATATACACGGTTTCACATATATGAAAAATGATATATATTTTTTTGCACTTTTGTGAATTTTTATGTGGACTTTTTTCTCATATCTTTCATCCATGGGGATGGATAGCTTTAGTCTTTCATAATTGGACTTAATTCACCCATTCACCCATTTATGCAGTGTTATTTTATGTATTGCACATTTTATCCACTCATTTACGCAGCATTATTTCAGGTATTGCATATATGTGGACACACTTATCAGTTCAAGACTGTTACATTATATCAATTAACGCGACTATTCCTTCACTTACAACTGCATTTAGAGAATGATCTTTATGAGTGAGAAAGAAGTTATGTACACTGTATATTTTATTCATCAACCCATTACATTTTTAAAGGTTGATTTTTGTATAAGAAAATAATTTATTTATGTTTTATGGGAATATCGTTATGCTTTATTTGATACTGGATGAAAATCCCAATCAATTAAATCAGTGTATTTTCCAAGCTAATCGGGATGTTGGTACCATTCTTTATAGATGAATAAACTGGGGTCCACAAGTCCATTCTTCTTATCATATCTTTTTCTGATTTACTATAGATGAAGGAGATGCATATACACATTGACGGCATAGGATTACTCAGATGTACGGCCATGAGGTTGGAACTGCCCATTTGCAAATGTACAAATCAATAGCTCATAGGAGCATATATGCAGTGATTTAAAAAAATGTTTTTACAATGTGTTACTAAAATGTTAACGTTTAACTATAATTGTAATATTATTAGACTTATGAATGTGATAAAGATTTAACATGTATGGCTGTCCCATGAAGCATGCTTGCAACCACTAGACATGTGCATTTCGTTTCGATCCGAATCAAAATTTTGAAAATGTTTTCATTATTCGGACATTCGGATGCGTCCGAATTACCGAATTACAATACTAACGAATTTGAACGAATCGGAAATTTTTTTAGAATCGAAAAACTGCAGACGAAATTCGAATCGAAAAATATAAATCGATTTCTAAAAAAGAATACAATAAAATAGAATATAAAATAAAAAAAAAACTTGAGAAGAAATAAAAATAAAGAATAGAATAGAATTAAATAGAATGTAATAAAATACCATAGAATATGACCATCTTCTGAAATTCAAATTTCAAATAGTATAAATTTGAATTCGAGAATAGATAAATAAAACAAATATAGGAAATAACAAATATCAAAACAATGGAAACTAAAATAATTTATATTATATTTAATTCTATGCAGTTCTGTTGTTTTTCTAGTCTAATTTTTTCAATTATCTTATATTCTATTTTATTCTAATATGAAATCATTCTATACTAAATTCTAATTTTGACCAAGAAAAAACCCCCTACTGTTGGGACTTTACTTAGATCACCACACTGGACAACATTGTATAAAGAAGTAGTAATTTAATTCAAATGTTAAAAATGGTCACCCAATTGTCAAAAGCAGGGTACACAATGCAACGTAATTTTGCATTGTGTACCCTGCTTTTGACAATTGGGTGACCATTTTTAACATTTGAATTAAATATCTACTTCTTTATGCAATGTTGTTCAGTGTGGTGATCTAAGTAAAGTCCCAACAGTATTTTTTTTTTTTCTTGGTCTATATCTAGGGATGAGACCACCACATTTAAGTCTCTACCACTATAGTTATATATATATATTATATATATATATATATATATATATATATATATATATATATATATATATATATATATATATATATATATATATATAAATATTATATATATATAACCATGTTCCGACATTCAAATTTCGGATAGATTAAATTCGAATTCGAATAGAAAGATTCAAGTAAAAATAGAAAATAAATAGAAAAACAATAGAACAGATATGATATTTTATTCTATTCTGTTCTATTGTTTTTCCATTCTATTCCAATCTTTTCTATTCTAATTTGAATTCATTCTATATGAATTTTGAATTTCAGAAGATGGTTATATATAGAAATATTATATATAAAACCATTTTACAAAATTCGAATTTCATATAGAATGAATTCGAATTTCAATAGAAAAGATTAGAATAGAAATAGAAAATAGACTAGAAAAACAATAGAACAGAATAGAATAAAATATAATATAAATATATATTGTTATTGTTATTATTATATTGTTATTGTTTTTCTATTCTATTCTAATCTTTTCTATTCGAATTTGAATTCATTCTATATGAATTTTGAATTTCAGAAGATGGTTATATATAGAAATATTATATATAAAACCATTTTACAAAATTCGAATTTCATATAGAATGAATTCGAATTTCAATAGAAAAGATTAGAATAGAAATAGAAAATAGACTAGAAAAACAATAGAACAGAATAGAATAAAATATAATATAAATATATATTGTTATTGTTATTATTATATTGTTATTGTTTTTCTATTCTATTCTAATCTTTTCTATTCGAATTTGAATTAATTCTATATGAATTTCAAATTTCAGAAGATTTCAAATTGAATTTAGAATTGAATATAGAATGAAATCAAACTTGAATAGAAAAGATGAGAATAGAATAGAAAATAATAGAAGAGAATATCATAGAAAAACTATAGAACAGGTCAGAAAAAAAAAAAAAAAATATATATATATATAGAAAATAATAGAAAAGTATAGCATAGAAAAACAATATAATAGAATAAAAAATATTATATATATATATATATATATATATATATATATATATATATATATATATATATATATATATATTTATTTATATTTATTTATTATATTAACATCTTCTGAAATTTGAATAGAAAAGATTAGAATAGAATGTAAAATAATAGAAAAGAATAGCATAGAAAAACAATATAATATAATATAATATATATATGTAAATTATATTTTATTCTATTCTGTTCTATTTTATTTCTATGCTATTCTTTTCTATTATTTTCTATTCTAATATTTTCTATTCAGATTTGATTTCAGTCTATATGAAATTCAAATTTCAGAAGATGTTTTATATATAAATATTATATATATATATATATATATATAAAATATTTTTTTCTATGCTGGTCTATTGTTTTTCTATGCTATTCTTTTCTATTATTTTCTATTCTAATCTTTTCTATTTGAATGTGAATTCATTCTATATGAAATTCGAATTTCATAAAAAGGTTATATAGAAATAGAATGAAATAGTTTACTTTTTCAAATTCATTTAAATTTTTTTCGAATGCGGTAGAATTTTTTTTTTCGAATTTGATAGTTTTTTTTGAATGCGGTAGAATTTTTTCGAATTTGATAGTTTTTTTCGAATGCGGTAGAATTTTATTCAAATTCAAATACGAAACTAACGAATCCCGAAAAACGAATGTAACGAATGCAACGAATTTAACTAAACTAATTTAGTTAAATAACGAATCGAAACTAAACGAAACTAAACAATTTTTTTCATCCTGCACATGTCTAGCAACCACTATGTAATGTTCCTATGCATTCACTCTTTTCTATCTTTACACACTTTACAACAAAGATATATTCTTTCCCATCTAGGCCTGGCACTACGTCCTACTAAGGTCACATTTTGATTATCTGCTCCACTAGGTCACTTTGGTATGACCCCCCCCCCCCCCCCACCCATGAAAAGATATATGCTGTGGTCTTCTAATTCAATCTACACAATAATATAAATAAATGTGTGTTCCGTATTGCATTTAAAGAAATGTGATCAGATTATGAAATTTGTGCAAATTTATCCACCTTAGGCCAATGCCTATGTAGTCTATCAGTATATCTGTAAAAAATAAGAGCACTTCTTTTGCTGCAGCATACAATTTAATTATTTTTTTTGTTTTGTTTTGTTTTTGTACAGGCATGATTTTCAATAGAGAAGATTTACACTGACATCTATTTGATGTGTTTCTACCAAATTACCTAGTGGTATGCTAAAACTTTCTTTAAAGGTCAGTTCCACCCATTTCTGATATTTTAGCTTTGCATGGTTGCTGGCAATCAGAAAACGCACATGTTGGGCTCCAGCATTTCTGATGCAGGTATGATTGTTCCATTTTTAGGTGTTAAAGTGAACTTGGCACCAATGTGAAAAAAGGTATTCACAAATATTTCTTCACAAATGCACAATAATCTAGTAAAATCATGAATACCATGAATTTTTAAATCTAGGCCAAACATACAAATATAAAAGACAGATGTTCAAGTCACATGCAAAAAGCAATATATACATCTGTAGTATGAAGTATATTGTTGTTATCCAATAAATATGAGATTCTGATGACACTGTGAATATGGCATACATAACAATGGAATAAAAAAACATACAGTATGCTGCACACGCTGTAACACATTATAGATAACAAATGTAGCATATGACAACACACATATTGTACAATAACACACAGGTTGTGTCGCTGACCTTTCTGAGCAAGCAGCAAATCCGTTCCACGTTCTTAACCCTCTCTCTCTGTAGAAAAGGTGAGGGGGAGAAAGAGAGAGTGGAATAAAGAAGGGAATGTAAAAGAGGATAGAAGAATTTGGATGGTAGGAGCAGGGGGCAGTAAAAGATAGAAAATAAAAAAAAAAGATTAAAAGAAAAGAAGAAAGGAGAGGTGACAGTAAAGGGAAAGGTGTCAGACCAAACATGCAGAGAGATACAAGAGGTTAGTGACAGCTGCAGATATACTGTATGGCCCTTGCTCTGTCACACATCTGCTGAAAGGCTCTGCAATGCAATAACTGGAAGAGGACACATTGAAGAAATAAGAAAATCTCACCGCTCTGGATGGATTCCCCTGTTCAATAGGGTTCTTAAAGTCTGTCCGAAGTTCATCAAAGGCAATAATCTGCAGAGAGACAGCCATATCATTAACCAGCACTCAGCAGGTGCTCACTATAAAAAAATACTAAATAAAAGTATTCTACTAGAACAAACATGGCAAGAATTTACAGAATTAAAAAAAAAAAAAATTTCAACTTGAGTTTGAAGTCTTCTACCCATTTATTAATACACAAAAATATCTTTTCTGTAAAGCAGGGCAAATTTTTACATTTTGGAACCCATTTTTCTTCCTCCCAACATTCTAAACAGGCAACTCTGTTAAGGAACATGGGATCTAACATTCAGTTATTTGTCTTCTGTTATCAAATACAATTGTTTGAATATTTTCTACATCAATGTGAGTCTAAAGCCAATGTGTTTTTATATAATGCCAATTTCTGTACAGAAGAATTTTGGATGTAATTCTGTATCCCAGAGATTTCTAAATAAATAAAATATATGAAAAAATGGAGCTGCCCTCTTTTTGCTGTGAACTCTTCATATCTGAAATCCACCAGTTATAATAAGGCTTTTATAATCCTTAATTCATTAGTGCTATTTTACTTTGCAAGTTTTATAAGTAATGGTCCTCTCATATCCACTATACTACAGCATAAGGTATATTATGTCTCAAGATTATACCTCCTAAGCATCCGGCTGTTTGACCGAAAATATTTTTTATGCCTGTTTATTACCAATATGTAAATCAACAGAGGTAATTTACAAGGCCAGTAGATGGCATTTTATACATGGTTTCACGAGCTGTATAAAAAACCTTTGTATTAATTTTGTCTTTGTGGCCATTGTGTTGATAAGGACAAAGACTAGACAAAATAAGCAACTTTCTTTTTTTATACAGCTGTCACAAAACCAAGAAAAACAAATAATGGCTAATGTATAATTCCAATGGGAGGTGCCAGGTCTGTTTACTGTATATATTGTAATACTGTAATATGAAGTGATATTTCTTTATACAACCAGCCTTACATTTAATTTTTTTTCAGAAGTGTATATTTATTATTATATAACTTCATCAGGACTGCTAAAAACAATTTTACCATAAGAAAAAAAAAAAACTTGTGAGGTACGAGTATAGTGGCCATTTAATTCATACCCACTTTTCTTTAAACCTGCTTCCTCATCTATTTTATGTGAATTTTATATATATTATATCTGATTGAATTGTAAAAAAAAAATTTTTGTCATGAATTTTACTGTCTGTCACAAATCATGTACTAGTGATCAATCCTTGATTATTAAATGTTTTATTATATCAACTTATGTTGAATTTTTATGATTGTATGTTTACATCATAAATGCTTTATTACAATTGTTCAATTATGCTCTCTTAATATTACTACCATGAATTGCCCCTAGGGGATTGTGACACTGTGATATATTTATATTATTATACACACCTACAGGCCTCATTTAAAGTCCCATTCCTATCTCCCTTCCTCTCTAGTATATATATATATATATATATATATATATATATATATATGTGTGTGTGTGTGTATATATATATATATATATATATACAGGGATGGAGGCTTGTTTGGTGTGCTCCAGGCTGAGACAGGTCGTACTCTGTATACAAATTTACCTATGGGTGGTAGACACACGCTTTTCCCCAATGACATGCCCCCCCCCCCCCCCCCTGTATTTAATTTTCGGCTTTTTCAATCAATCTAACTTATGCCTTGAACATGTATTCATACATTTCTATCAATATACCATCCCATTGCTTATGTTCTACTATTTTGAACCACCATCAATTTAATTAGCATCCCATTTCGATTTAATGGTCATCTTAAAGATTCTTCATTGTATGAGTCTTTTGTTTAGCCCCTCTTCTTTATATCATCTGGCTACCCACTCAGTCCATGGGGGGAGAGACGGGTTGTGTATGGTTCCATTCTCACTTTCGGGGCTGCGATGTGCCCAGATCTTCCTCCGCCCAGCCTTCCAGTGGGGGCCGAGCCCGATCTCAGCGCATCGGCGTCATATGCACGTATTCCGCCCTCAGTGTCAGTGATACCTGCGGACGGATACACGTTGTAATCATCTCCCGTTCCGGCTGAGGGAGGCGGGCGTCTGCTTGTGTGTTCCTCTAACACCTGTGGAGCCCTGCCGCCCCTCCCACATGCCAGATCTATGGGGTACATATGACGCTGGCGGGGATATACCTCCAGAGTTGGAGTTTTCTCAGCTGGGAGCGGACCGACGGCATCACTCTGCCCCTACTTCATCCGAGGCGCAGATCATGCGATTCTCATTCCCCTACACTGGTAATTGAGGACTTTCCTCACTCGCTCCCTTTATTTACTTTTCTTCCTATACTGACATACACACATGCATACATACACTTACAGCTATTAATATTTTTATATTAATATTTTTATTTTTATTTTATTTCCTTGCCTCAACATACTGATCTCAATCAATCTGATCTCAATCTAAGCACATACACACATTTAACACACACCCATTCATACAATCATAGCTTAATATAATCACCACCTACTTACTTTTTTTTATATATTATTTTTATCTCCAGTCACACACATACATTTTCCAAGCACTCCCATATTTATCGTTATTTATGATTATTCTTATTATTTTTACTTATTTTCCATATTTTTACATTCAATTTCATTACTAGTACCACCACCAGTGACCATCGACCCGCCCCTCTAGCTGTACTCCCTCTTTTGGATTCTTCTTGGTTATTCCCCGCTTCAGTCCCGGATAACTGTTGCCAGACCCCTGCATAAACCCAGGAATTGTTCTCCATCTATGGGCCACTTTGTAAGTAACAAAGTAACAAAGTAACTAATAACTTATCTTTCATCTTTAGGGCTCAATACCTAGCTTACTATTAAAATAATTTCATATTTCATTATTTTTTAGTACAATGCATGCATCCAACTCCTGAAGATTTGCGAAAGGCCATGAAACGCGTAGAGTGTTCATCTAGTGATGCCAAGTTATGCTCGTTTCAACCAACCCTAATGTATCATGTTCTTTGTTTGTACTAATTATGTGAATTTTATATATATTATGTCTGACTGAATTGTAAAAAAAAAGATTTTTTTGTTGTCATGAATTTTACTGTCTGTCACAAATCATGTACTGGTGATCAATCCTTGATTATTAAATGTTTTATTATATCAACTTATGTTGAATTTTTATTATTACATCATAAATGCTTTATTGCAATTGCTCAATTATGCTCTCCTAATATTACTACCATGAATTGCCCCTAGGGGATTGTGACACATTGTTTCCTTCATGCAATATATTTACATCATTATACACACCTACAGGACTCATTTAAAGTCCCATTCCTATCTCTCTTCCTCTCTAGTTTTTATATATATATGCTTACTCATCTAACTGTGCACTGGCTTCCATTTCAATGTCTTGAAAGCATCCTATACTAAGAGAACATGTATGCTGCCATTGCTGACCTCTTCTTGAAAAAATATAGTTGTCAGGCTTCAATATTGATTTAATTATCACTGTAATATATTTTGACTCACTGACTTGGAGCATGTCTTAAAACTAGAAGTTTTGACTTTGCTCTGATGTCACCGACTACATGTTTGTTCCAGATCCATGGCTTAAAGTATAAAAGTCAGAGAGGCAATGTAACTAGCATTTTTAGATAAGATCAACAATAAGATCAACAATGGCAGTATATACATATCCTAGTACAGGTTTTACTTCAATTATAACAGTAAATATAAGGAGAACTAGTGACAAGTTTTCTATTTAGTCTTAGATCCCATTTGGAGGATTCTTGTCACTTAGAATAGAAATAGTAATCTCTAGAATCAGATGTCAATAAAATCATATTAGTTTATAAATGGTTAGAACCTCTCGGATTTGTATTGCTGTCTCTGGCCTTATTGCTCCTGACTTTCTGTATGGTACAAGGGCAGGACATGAGGGTAAACACACCTAGTCATGAACCATAAAACAATAAAAGCCCCAGAAGAGATTTTAGGTATTTTCAGTACTGCTGTGAATGCCCTTAGCCTGAAAAATGAACCCTAATGCAGCCACTACATCTATGGACTGGTAAGCTGCAATATTTTAAAATGCTGTTCTTAGGTTAAGATATCATTTAAAATCTTGTGTATAGCCTTGGCCTAGCAGCTCCAACATTGTTGATCCCATGGAATGACAAGAACTTCTCTGGTGTGTGATACATACTGAAAGCAACAGGAATATTACTGAGATTTTTTTTCTTTAGGGAATTAGTTGCTTACTGATTCAGCTAGTTGTACATATAGGCATTGAGACTTATTGAGGTGCATTTACTAAAGGCATATACACTGTGCACTTTGCAAAGTGCAGTTGCACTCTGTAATAGCAGTTGCTCCAGAGCTTAGTAGATGAGCAGAAGCTCTGCTGATTTCCATCATCCAATCATGTGCAAAGCAAAAATGCATTTTTTTTTTTTTTACTAAGCTCTGCAGCAATTATTTGCCTTTTGTAAATCAACCTCTCTGTATCACCAGTGGCAAGTGTGTGTGTTCTTAGTTTTTTGTTTGCTCTGAAGAGTCTAAGATGTCTTCAGTTCAAAAGGACCTGGCAAAAAGTTACGCATAATGTATCAAAGTTGTGGCACCTGGGTTTGGCCACCAGTGACAGTTAATATTTATACAGACAACCAAAACAAAGGACCAAACAGGTGAACAAAAACCATAGAGCAATCAATAGTTGCAGGTGGAAACCTTCAGGCAGGGGTGTAAAAGAGCTCAAATTGAATGCAGACGATTAGGGACAAGCAACTGTCATAAGAGGTGGCAAGTAGAGGAGCAAAAGCAATCCAACAGGCTGGGGCCAGAACTAAACGTTAACAGATATCATATACCAATCATTACAGTACCCCATTTGAGCAGGAGGAATTAGTACATTCTTAATAAGCCCACATACAGAGCATAGGTGTGTAGGGACCCTGCTTTAAGCTGGACTGTCCCAAGTCTAAATTTAGTGTTAGCAACTGGGTTGTAACCAGCCTGAGCACTGTTTGTTTATGTTGTCTGGGTTTATTGGGTTTTCCCTAAGCCCAAATACACAGTTTACTTCTGCCTGCTTCTGGGCAGTGTTCTCCAGTAGATAGAATGAGAAGATACAATGTCTTAGGTTATGAATAATTAATCTGCTTTGGACAACCACTGAGGGGTTTATGCAATAATGTGGGATGTGGAAGATAACAAATATTTGGAGTGAGTTTCTAGAATGGTCTAAGCCTTCTAGGTTTTGCCTGAGGGAGATGTGAGACCAGGGGTATGCCTCCAGGACCTGATGCCTGGGCAGGGTGTTGTTGTAAGAAGTCCAGTGTGGTGCCTCCCAGCCCCCTTTTTTAAGAGAGGAAGATGAAACTGAAGAAGACTTCTGTATAAATACTTCACCTTTTGAGCTTAAAAGTCCACAACTGGCCTGTGAGAGAAGTCTGAAGAGTCCTAACCATGTCTCAGATAGAAGCTGAAGATAGATAAAGTTAGCCACCCATCTACAGAATTCACATGTTAAAAGATAGCAAAGAAATCACTGAGAGATACTACTCAGCGGAGGATATTTTGTTGGAGATTTTGAGAATCCTGTGCTCCTAACCCTCTCTCCTTAGACAACTCAATACATTTTGCAGCAGAAGATGAAAGATCTGAAATCTATCTGTTAAGGCAGGAGAGCTTGTTAAAAATCCAGCATCTCCTTCCAAGGTCATTCCTACATTTGCTTGTCTTAGAAGAGCTCTCCAGAGCTGAACATATATGTATCACAGCCAACATTGGTGACAGATGAGTGCCAGCTGTCCACATGACATAATTGGGAGGTATAAAATGTCATTCTGGAGTACTAGTTCTAGTTATAAGGCCTTTGTTACTGGTTTAGGCGAATTGCAGCTTTGGCTTTCACTGCTGGTGGATTATAGTTCAAAGGCTAATGTCTCCATCAGTTACACCACACCCATTCTTTCTGTCCCTGTCCATGTATCCACCTCCCAGCATGTTCAATGCTCTCTCACCACACCATATAGCATTTCAGTCCCAAACTTTGATATCATCTCTCTTGCAGCTATTTGTTATTTGCTTTACACAAGCCCTGATTGCCTTCACCAATGTCATCTGTTGTCCACCGCCTATGACCCTGACCCCACACAACTATCACCTGCTGCTCCCACAGCCGAGTCTCCCATGCAACATTGCTAGATCAAGATAGGACTCAGGTAAGTATTAGGGGAGCAGAGGGGGGGCTGCTACACACAGAAGGCTCTTTATCTTAATGCATATAATGCATTACGATAAAAAACCTTTTTCCTTTACAACCAGTTTAAGGTAAACTTGTCCACAACTTTCAAATTCTGCATATGATTAAAGTGGAACTAAACTCTCTCAATCAACATTATTATTTTAAATCCTTATTCTGCTAACCTTAGTAAATAAATAGAAGAGCATTACTTATATTTACTTGTTTTAGCCTTTTTTACATTTCTTCAGTTGCTTTCTAGTTTCTGGTCAAGACCAAAATAATGCCATACATCCCAGAATTCCTTCATCTGGAGGAGGGAAGGAGGGGCTTTCTCAGCTAAGCACGCCCTCCTGCCTGCATGCCCAAACTAAGGGTAGATGCAATCTAGGAAGTAAATGCTACATTAGTCATCCTTACTCAAAATAACTAGAAATGCTAGGGGGTATTCTTCTCAACAAAATAAAGCATGGAGACAAGGATGGATAGATGAGTTTGCTAGATGAGTTTGCTTTAAATCTTAAAAATGAATTAAACAGCATTTTCAGTTTGCTGTGCTTAAATACAGTTATGTTCTGCTTTAAAAGCAAAGCACAGGTTACTCTCTGTGAAAACTAAATGTATATGCTATTCTTGATTTTCCTGTAAAAGCCAAGCTTGGGTGAATCCCTTTTTACATCCCAATCAGTGGGGCTCTTATATTAGAGCCAACCAGAAAATTAGGTTTTACAGGAAAAGTCATAATTTGAGGTTTTCCCTGAAGATACCTTCTGATTATGCATTAATAAGCACCCCATACAACCTAATAGTGAAGGACTACCAACAAGAGGTGCATGTTTCTGACCAATTCCTCAGTCATGGAAGGGACACAACCTATTCCAACTCCCTGTTCCCTAATACCCATACACACAGGGGACAGTGCATGTTAGTTAACTGTTGCCATTAGTTTATGTTTTGTATGAACTGGTCGGAATACTCACATTATGCATTGACACTTTTTAGAAATTGGCTATAAAAATTCATAGTAAGTATATAACTACAATTAAAAATCATTGTTTATACTTTGAGACTAACGGCATACTATAAAATACATTTTAAAATGTTAGTTCTTCAGCTTGAATGAATTTAATGTGTTTTAATATGTATTGTCTTATATTTTGTGCCATTATGTGTGTTTAATGTAGAGTCTGAATTCATTTAAAACGTCAATACCTGTTTCATTTTTGCATTTCACCAGGACAATAGGTACCTGTGGGGAGTGGATAAGTCTAGCTGTTAGGTGTTTTAAATTGTATGTACATGTTATTTTGTGTTTCCTTGGCAACTGGCTTTCTATACCATGTCATGCTATTGTGGAACAAAAGCAGTCACAGTTCTTTAGCTATGGATTACCCATAGTTCACTTTAGATTGGAATTTTGTTAAAGGTGTGTTCCCTAATAATCTTTTTATAGAGGTTGTGTTATGGACGTTCACAATAAATATTATAATAACAACTGGTGTAATTGGTTCTTAGACGACACCTTTAGCTTGTGATGATTATAACAGTTAATCACAAATGTTTTATATTTACATTTTTATGCAGCCTTCTCAAAAACCAAAATAGTGGGCACACTGCAGTCTGCATATTCCCCACAATGTATTTGCACACAATTGTATATGTGGCAGATGAGCGCTGTATAAAGGTGATTAAGAAGCCGGTACATTTACATGAATAAGGCCACCTGTTATTCTTATGTTGCTTTTAATTTCTATGAAGTTTAATTGACTGTAATATTATCAAATTATATTTGTGATGTCTCTGTAACTCCACTATTACTTGTCAGCCAGGACAATGTAAGAAATTGAATTTATTATGTGTTCTCTCATTAGATATAGGCTAAAACTATTTTATGCTCAGTCTGGAACGCTTTACCTGGAGTCTTCTAAAAAAAACAATACAGCACACTTGGAATCCCTAAACCACCTGCTGCATGTACCAGATTTTCCACCTTTTGTATTGCTCAAATATACTATATTTACATATATACAAATATACAAGAGCAAACAAAGCCTCTTTTCTTCATTTATTTGAGGTGTTGTGTGCACCGTATCTATGTTTGGTCTTCAATTTTTTTTGTTTGCTTGCCATAGATGATTTAATGTGTGTGTGTTACCTCATGAGATTTAAAGAACTTTTAGCCCAAGCTGTTTAAAATATAATTTTTACTTCCTCTCTGCTTCTACAGAGCAACTAAAATTAATAACAGAGTTTGTTGATTATTCTTTTCTGCAATGCAATACATCCTAGAAAACTATGCTTATGTAACAGTCTGGCTGCATGTCCTGCAGATTGCAGGGACATCTTTCTTCCTCTCTACTGTGTTTCTTAGAATGCTTTGACTTGCTATGTCTCCATGTTCTGTCCCAGAGCCGATCGGCCCTATAGGCACACTATGCAAGTCCCAAGACCCAGCATCCCCCCTGCACCTCTGGCTGGCCGTTTAGAGTGCAGTGAGGAGAGGTGGGAGGAGGTGGAAGGCGGCGATCGGCAGCTCTATGGTGCCTGAGTGGGCGGCGGGATCTCCCTGGGGTTTGTAGTATTCTCAGTGTATACAGTGGAGAAGAGAAGGGAGGGGCCTCTGACCCAGGCAGGTATCAGTTCCACTTTCACTCTGCTTGAACACTGTTGCTGATGCCTGGGTCAGAGGCCCCTCCCCTCTCCGCTGTATACATTTGGAGATAGAACTACTAGCCCCAGGGAGATCCCCCTGCCTGTGAACACCATATAGCTGCCGATCGCCGCCTCCCACCTCCACCAGCCAGGTACAGGGAACCTCTGCAAGGGGGGGAGTCAGCTGTTTGGGGGCCCAAATGTAAGAGGGGGGGGGTTTATGGGGACACTAATGTAAGGAGGGGGGCCTCTGGGTACACTAATGTAAGGACGGGGCCCTCTGGGGACACTGATGTAAGGACAGGGCCCTCTGGGGACACTGATGTAAAGACGGGGCCCTCTGGGGACACTGATGTAAGAGGGGGCCCCCTGGGGAGACTAATGTCAGAGGGGGGGCTCTCTGGGGACCCTGTGTAAGGATGGGCTCTCTGGGGACACTAATGTAAGAGGGAAAGCTCTCTTGGGACACTAATGTAAGGGGAGGCTCTCTGGGGACCCTGGTGTAAGGGGGGGCTCTCTGGGGACCCTGGTGTAAGGGGGGCTCTCTGGGGACCCTGGTGTAAGGGGGTCTCTCTGGGGATCCTGATGTTAGAAGGGGCTCTCTGAGGACCCTGATGTAAGGAGGGGCTCTCTGAGGACCCCGATGTAAGGGGAGGCTCTCTGGGGACCCTGATGTAGGGGGATACCCTCTGGGGACCCTGATGTAAGTAGGGAGACTCACTGGGGACACTGATGTAAAGACGGGGCCCTCTGGGGACACTGATGTAAGAGGGGGCCCCCTGGGGAGACTAATGTCAGAGGGGGGCTCTCTGGGGACCCTGTGTAAGGAGGGGCTCTCTGGGGACACTAATGTAAAAGGGAAAGCTCTCTTGGGACACTAATGTAAGGGGAGGCTCTCTGGGGACCCTGGTGTAAGGGGGGGCTCTCTGGGGACCCTGGTGTAAGGGGGGCTCTCTGGGGACCCTGGTGTAAGGGGGGCTCTCTGGGGATCCTGATGTTAGAAGGGGCTCTCTGAGGACCCTGATGTAAGGAGGGGCTCTCTGAGGACCCCGATGTAAGGGGAGGCTCTCTGGGGACCCTGATGTAGGGGGATACCCTCTGGGGACCCTGATGTAAGTAGGGAGGCTCACTGGGGACCCTGATGTAAGGAGGGGCTCTCTGAGGACACTGATGTAAGGGGGGCTCTCTGGGGACCCTGATGTAAGGAGGGGCTTTCTGGGGATCCTGATGTAAGGGGAGGCTCTCTGGGGACCCTAATGTAGGGGGAGGCTCTCTGGGGACCCTGATGTAAGGGGGGGCTCTCTGGGGACCCTGATGTAAGGGGAGGCTCTATGGGGACCCTAATGTAGGGGGAGGCTCTCTAGGGACCCTGATGTAAGGGGGGCTCTCTGGGGACCCTGATGTAGGGGGAGACTCTCTGAGGACACTGATTTAAGGGGGGCTGTCTGGGGACCCTTGTGTAAGGGGGGCTCTCTGGGGACCTTGGTGTAAGGAGGGGCTCTCTGAGGACCCTGATGTAAGGGGGGCTCTCTGGGGACCTCATTCTGTTCTATATTGTTGTACTTATTCTTTGACTGTTTTGTTTAAAGGAGGGAGGATTGTTTTGGGAGCACTGAAGTGTCAGGTGTGACTGTGTGGCAATGGCAAATGGTTTACATAGCTCACGGCATCACGGGTCAAGTAGAGGGCCCCTAAGCAGAATTTTGCTTAGGGCCCCAGGGAGGTCAGGATCGGCACTGTTCTGTCCCACCATCCACTGACAGTGGTTAACACACTGAAGACCTTGGACATAAGAGGTATGCTTGAAACCTAATCAAAGTAGCTTGTGCATCCTACAATACCACAACCTCACCCTTTGATGAAATTGCCTTATGCAGTTTGATAGCCAGAACCCACTCTTTGTCTCAGGAGCACTGACAGTATATAAAATGGTGTTTGCTGGTCTAATTCATTGCATTGTATAATTATGTATAGCTGCTGTTATTTTGAGTAGTTCTTTTATGTGTAAATCTCAGTGATTGTTCTTCAATTTGCACATAATTCCAGACTTAAAAATCTGGAAAGTAAAATTAAAAGTTTCTATTTTCTAATTAAAACTGTACCTATTTAACCACGTGCTTCCCCACCCATAGACAAATGACGTCTGCAGGAGGGATCTCCCATCCTGGGCAGGCGTCATATGACGTCCTCGGCTTCCCGGCGATCTAGGGTGTGCGCACACGTGCGCCGCGTCACTCGGGATCCGATGCGCGTGCCCGGTGGCCATAACAGAGTAGTACAGAGGAACACCGATCGGTCTCCTACCCTTGTGAGTCCCCTCCTCCTACAGTTAGAATCACTCCCTAGGTAACACATTTAACCCCTTGATAGCCCCCTAGTGTTAACCCCTTCCCTGCCAATGACATTTATACAGTAATCAGTGCATTTTATAGCACTGATCGCTGTATACATGTGAATGGTCCCGAAATAGTGTCAAAAGTGTCCGATATGTCTGCCGCAATGTCAAAGTCACGATAAAAATTGCAGATCACCACCATTACTAGTAAAAAATAAAAAAATAAAAATGGCATAAATCTATCCCCTATTTTGTAGACAATATAACTTTTGCGCAAACCAATCAATATACGCCTACTGTGATTTTTTTTTTCCCGAAGATATGTAGAAGAATAAATATCGGCCTAAACTGAGGAAAAAAACTCTATTTATTTTTTTCAAGTTGGAATATTTAATATAGCAAAATGTAAAAAATATTTATTTCGTTTTTGTCAAACGTGTCACTATTCTTTTGTTTATAGTGCAAGAAATAAAAAACGCAGAGGTGATCAAATACCACTAAAAGAAATCTATATTTGTGGGTAAAAAAATGATAGCAATTTAATTTGGGTACAGTGTTGCATGACCGCGCAATTGTCATTCAAATTGCAACAGCGCTGAAAACTGAAAATTGGCCTGGGCAGGAAGGGGGTGAAAATGCCCTGTATTGAACCAGTTTTAACCCTTAGTAAACCCAATTATTTCCCCCATTACTTTATCCCTGTTATATTACATTTTATGTTTTCTTTTTACCACATACTGTATATATTAAAGCGTTTGTTAACCTAAAAAAATAAAAATAAAGGTCCTGTTCCTTTAAAGCATGTCATACAGCACAGTGCTTGTGCTGTGTAATTTGACCCCCTGTAACACCTGAAATACCCCCTGTTTTGCCCTCCCGTTTGTAAACTGACCACGGTATATCATGGCTGCTGAGCCCCGACACTGTGGTCAGTTTACGTGCCTCTGTCATCCGCTCTCTCTTCTGTCCTCCTCTGTGCTCTCCTCTGTCCTCTCCCCCTCTCTTCCTGCCTGTCAGCTCCTGTCCGTGCCCCCCCCCATGTTCGCTCCTACTGCTCAAATTACTGTTATTTTTTTACACCATGCTCTCTGTTTAATAATGTAATCTGCCCTGTGTCTGTGCCACTATATCCTAATATACCTAATTTCAAAGCGCCGATCGGTGCTCGCGTGACCAGCCACCTCTCTTCTAATCCCCTCCTGACTAATGTCAGTGGGGGATCCTCGGCCCCCGTCCACTCCAGCCTTTATGCCGAGAGAGGAGGCAGGTCGTGTGAGCGCTGATCGGCGCTCTAAAATTAGGTATATAGCTGCATTATTTTGTCCACTACTTCAATTCTCCTTTTCATTTTTTATTTTTTTTTCATGTTTGCTTTTATTATGCAAAATTAAAAAAGAAAACTTTATTTTATTTGAAAATAACTTTACCATGCTTTGTAACAGAAAACAATTATTTTAGTTTCATTATAAACAGAACACCTCAATGTGGATGGGCTGTATGTAGCAGTAACTACAATTCTTTATCACTGAAAGAGAATACATTAGAACATAGTTACATAGTTAGCTAGGCCGAAAAAAGACACAAGTCCATCCAGTTCAACCATAAAAAAAAAAAGAAATAATAAATAAAAATAAAATATATCGTACAATCCAATAAACCCCATTCTATACCCACAGTTGATCCAGAGGAAACCAAAAAAACCCCCAAAAGAGCATGCTGCAATCTGCTACAGCAGGGGGAAAAAAATCCCTTCCTGACCCCCCTAGAGGCAATCGGATTTTCCCTGGATCAACTTTACCTATAAATGTCCGTACCCAGTTATATTATGTACATTTAGGAAAGTATCCAGGCCTTTCTTAAAGCAATCTACTGAGTTAGAACACTGAGAGATTACATTATGTGCACTGATTAGCAAACAATATTAGCTTGGTCTATGCAACGTGAGATTATATTACTAAAGTATGATTTGACTAGTTGTGTCTTCACTGCACTCAACACTGTTTCTGACAATGGGTCTATTTATGAAGGATTCACTGGGAAATGTTCCCAATGTATCCTCGGTTCACACTAGATGCGGAGCTAATTCGCTGCGGATTCCACACCACATCAGAATCACAACCTGTTCATGCAAATCGATTGCAGAGTGCATGTTAAGTTGATAACACCCCAAAATCGGTTTGCAAAACACTGTGAACAGCCATGTGATCTGATTCTGGTGGGGATAATTTGCAGTGCAATTTGAGCCATACAAATCCATAGCTCAAATCACACCCCAGAGACACTGCATGTAATTCGCACAGGAATGTGCTGCTATTCTTGTGCAAATTACCTGCGGTGTCTCGCATCACATTAGTGTTAACCCAGGCTCACTGACATTCGCTCAAGTGCAATTTGTTGGCATTTGCCTTTTTATAGTGGGATGAATGTGCACCAAGGGAATGTAGTAGGCAACAGCCATTGACTCTCAGATGTATAGTTGCTGTAAAATGCAGGAGAATCTGGTGATAATAGCTCTCATTGGTGCCAAAACTGTGTTCATACACAGCGTAAGCACTAGGAGGGTTAATTGTACCATTTTTTTTTTTTTTATGTAAAACATAAAAAAATGTCCCTCCTATAAAAAAAACAGTCCAGCATGCCAAGCATGCAGAATGGTATCCCCATAGCAAAGAAGCGATAATTGTGGAGTTTACCTGCTAAGCTAATACCAGCTTGCATGCCCTTCAACATTGGAAGTGCTTAGAGAGGGGTTCCTAAAAAAATCTGGAATGCTTATAAGCATGTAGGAAACAAGGGGCATTCCATTTGACATCACTGCCAATAATTAGACTAATACCAACTATGAGAAATTATGTCACAGAAAACCCCCTCTCCAAAGTTCCCTGAACAGCTTTCTTATTAAATGGTAGTTTAAGAAGTGAGGATAGGAGAACCTGTGCTCCTTCCTGCTCTGAGCTACCAGCACTGGATCGAATGCCATAGGATGTCTTCAGACATCTCAGAAGAAGTTAAATATTAGTTAAAAACGATTCTAAAAAAGTACTTTGTTAGTACATCAGGCCACCTTTACCAGTTAACCCCTACTGGTTAACAGGGGTGCTACATCAGTAACTTGACTCCCGGATCTGACGTGCATACCATTGAAGCATTATGGGTGGAACTGTACATGGGTGTGCGTACTACAAAAGTAATCAATGGAGTTTGTTTTAGACCTCCCAGTGTTAATGAGGAGGTGGAGACTCAGCTATTTGCACAGATAGAAATGGCTGCAAGGTCTGGGAGAGTGATAATAATGGGGGATTTTAACTACCCAGAAATTGACTGGAGTAATGACACTGCTGGGACAGTAAAAGGGCATAAAATGATAAACCTATTACAAGACAATGTTATGGTCCAGTTTATTGAGGCCCCCACTAGGAATGATGCTCTACTGGACCTAGTAATCTCAAACCATGCAGAGCTTATTACAAATGTTCATATAAAAGAACATCTGGGTAGCAGTTACCATAACATGATTTCATCTAATGTTAGCTGTAAGCAACAAGCTCATAGTGGAAATATAAAAACACTTAACTTTAAGAGAGCAAATTTTCCAAGGATGAGGCAGAAATGGGAATTCCTCAAAAAGACTGTATGCAAACTCACTGAAAAGTATATTCACATGGGCAATACGTTTAAAAGGCTAAACATAAAACCTGTGTGGCTCACAGCCAAAGTTATAAAAGTTAGAAATAATAAGAAAAGAGCTTTTAAAAAATATAAAAATTTAGGAACATCATTTAAATGTTACAAAGAATATAATATATAATATGTAAAAAGGAAATCAAGGACGCAAAAATTCAATATGAACGACTAAGGGGGAAGGCTTGGAAAGCTCTACTGGAATTATACCTCGTCCCAAATTAAATGGTAAGTAAGTGGACAGGGATAGAAACAGGGGACTATAGCGGTAATAATCAAAAGAGAGTAACACTTGCAACTTTTTGTAAGGAGTTTTAACAAAGCAGTTTATTATTCAACAATTTCTACAAACATATAGACAAAGGCAAAAAGTGAGCTATATATACATAAACATATATTTAAAAGATTAGTCCGCCAGTCAGATCGAGTCTCATTCAAAAAATGGGGGAAAAGGGACTCTAAGGTGACTGAGGAACCAGAGATACACAGAATTGGCTAGGATAGATCTTAAAAAGGGTCTATACTGGTTGTATAGATCCTGGGTACAGTGGAACTGGTTAGAGGGAGCTGACCGACATGTTTCGCCATACAATGGCTTCTTCAGGGTCAATAAGTCACTTTGTACCGATAAGGAGTAAGTCTATTAGAAGAAAGGCACAAAATTAGTTATATCAAACAGTTTGAACAAATAAATTTAGTAAGCAGGAACTTGAAGGACATGTCACCTCAAGGCCTTTAGCCCCCCCATTTACATAACCCCGGTGCTGAACCAGCCCATCCCAAAAGGACAGCGATACATACCGCAGAGCACTTGAAGCACCAAATCAGATCACAAAAATGGTCAAGTGTATACTCCAATAAAGCTAGGAACTGCCGAGGGCCTAAAGGGAGCCTGGTAAAGGACAGTGGAAAAAATTGCGTATTTATATAATGGCATCAAATATATATTGATGGCCATGCATGGCTAACATAGCCTAATGATGCAAAACTTACCAATGTGTATGATGGATTCAATCATGTATATGGAGCGCCAGATAGAGGAAATACTGAGGAGGTCTATGTATTGTATTGGGGAGCCACTGAAAGGGCAAAAATAGAGAGAAAAAGAGTAAATAAAAAATGAAGGATTTGTTGGAAAATTATGAAAAAATGAGAAATTGAGATTGCTAGTAGAATGGAAGATGAAAGGACTCACCTAAAAGTCATATAACTGTATGTCGTGAACTGGGCACGGAAAGCCTATAATGGGGCTGTTTGAAAAGACAACAGGTATAGCAGGTAATTGGTCCAAAGATGGACACGAACCCGTGGCTACAAGAGAAAGAATCAAGGTATATATATGAGAGTTTTAAATTTAAAATTAAGAATTGGAATACTGAAAAAGTATAAAGAAAGAAGACTGGAAACAAAATGTCAAACCTGAAGTAACGGAGATCCTAACAAACTGGCGCTCCAATATCCACTACCTTGAATGGTGTGGATTAGGCAGGCTTTATAGGTCCTCCACACCTGATCACGGTAATCCGTGATGAGGCGGCGGGCAAACGAGCCATTCGCGCATGCGCAGAAGCGCAGGCGCGTGTGCCTACAATACCCATAATGCTGCGGGACCGAAGGATGCGTGCGCCGCTCGCCGCGCGCGCACACAGGAAGATCCCAGCTCAGGAGCCACCCTGTGGACAGGATGGGTACTGAGGGTGGAATAGCAACAAAAAGTCCATAGGACCTGATGCGCTAGGTCCGATGAAAAAGAATGGACGGAACCATCGATTCCAAGGGGGAGAGATGAAAGCAGAGCTGAAAGGTACCTGATGGAGGAAGAGCAAAAGGGAAGTTTGGAGACAAAGAGGCTAAGCGGGCTGCAATAATGAAATCGCAGCCCTGGGGTGCCCAAACAGATTCCAATGCGATATGGAGATAGCATTGACCATAATTGGAAAACAAAGATAAGGAAGCCAAGAGCAGAGCTGGACCCCGCATATCCCCCTACAGATGGAGAGGGAGGGAGGGAAAGGGGGAGGAGGAGCAACGGGAAATGAAGCGGGAGGGGGAGACCAGGACCCGATCTACCCCATTAATAGTGGGGTCCCAAATGAGGCAGCATGAAAAAGGAGCCTGCTAATATGTAGCAACGTGACAATGATATAACTTAGTAAACATATATATTTCGGATAGGAGGAATATGTATTTTAAACCAAAATAGGTTAGTATATGACCAAGATGAATACAATAAATGTTATAATATAATAATCCAATAGTGACCAAAAGGTCGGGATGTAACATTTCAGTAGTGATTAACAGATTAGAATATATGAATAAACTTATAATCAAAGTATGTAAAATAAGTATAGAACACATAAAAATTTGATAAATTATAAATGAAGGCTGTAATCGTGCCCGAGCATCCCGAAGCGGCCAATCACACGCAACGGCTTGAGCCCGAAGTGCAGCAAAGGAAGGGAAATACAGAGATATAAATGAGATCAATCAATAGATATTGAATATTAGAGGCTCAAGGGATGGTGATATGTGATCAGAGACCAAGATTGTCAAATAATCATAAAAAGGATTTGAAACTGATGTATTCATTGAGACCAGGGTATTTAACAGCATTGAGATTATGTATCCATCGAGTTTCAAGTTGTAAGAGTTTTTCATCGATACCTCCTCCTCTCACATGTGCCCCGACATTTTCAAGTGCCGAAAAGCATATGTGTTGAGGATCATAATTGTGTACTTGGCCAAGATGTCTGTTAATGGCTGTGGTGATTATGCGTTTAAGAGTAGGTTTGATGTGATCACGTATTCGGACCTGGAAGGGCCGCTTAGTTTTGCCAATATAAAAGCACCCGCAGGTGCAGGTGGCAAGGTATACAACTCCTATTGTTCTACAATTTACATGGTGTGGAATTTGATGAAAAGATCCATTGGGCAGTAAAATAGTCTTGGAGTTTGCAACATATTGACATATGTCACATGACCCACATGGATATGTACCGTTTTCATGGCGAATCTGAGTGGTTAGCGGAGCATGATGGCTTCTGGTAAGGCGATCCCGAAGTGAGGGACACCTTTTGTAGGTGATGTCAGGACATGTGCCTATAAATTTGCTGACTGTTGGGTCTGCATGCAATAAAGGCCAGAAGTTGTTAACAACCTCACGGACTTGGGTGTGCATTGATGAGAATCGGGTAATGAGTCTAACAGGTTGAGTGTCAGTAGAATTCCTGGTATTATAAATTAGTTGTGATCTGTCCAGATTTTTCACTTTGTTGAACGATCTTTTGAGTAGTGCTCGGCTATAACCTCTATTGACTAGTCTCAAGTATAATTCTTTGGACGCTTTATAGAAGTCAGTATCTGAGGTACAATTGCGTCTGATCCTGAGGTACTGGCTGTAGGGGATGCTATTGAGTAAAGATTGGGGATGAGCACTTTCAGCATGTAAGATAGTGTTACCAGCAGTGGGTTTTCTGAATAAGGACGTAGTGATAAGACCTGAGTTGTCAATATTAATGGTTAAATCAAGAAAATTAACAGACTGCTGGCTGGATTCCAGGGTGAATTTAAGATTGAAATCGTTAATACTTAGGAATTCAAAAAATTGGTCTAGGTCAGAGTGTGAGCCTGACCACAATAGTAGAATATCATCGATATATCTAAACCAATGTAGTATGTGGGATTTGTGAGTTGATGTTAGTGTTGAAAAGAGATGTCTTTCCCACCACCCCAGGTACAGGTTGGCATATGAGGGCGCACATTTGGTCCCCATAGCCACGCCCTGCACCTGGAGGAAGTGGGAGTTGCCAAACATAAAATGATTCTTGGTAAGGATGAATTTGAGAAGATCGAGCACAAAGCTAGCATATCTATCGAATTGAGGTCCACGTTCAAGGAGAAGGTCACGAATGACCTCTAAACCCCTGTCGTGTGGAATGCAGTTGTATAAGCATTCAACATCAAGTGTTACTAGCCATGTATTGGGAGGTAGGGTCATATTTTGCAATAGCTTTAAAAGATGAAGTGTGTCCTTGATATACGAAGGCAAGCGTAAAACATGAGGTGAAAGGTATTTATCAACAAGAGCACTAGCGTTTTCAGTTAGACAGTGACAACCGGAAACAATTGGACGTCCGGGAGGGTTAATGGTTGATTTATGGATTTTGGGCAAAGCATAAAAAGTTGGTATGGTAGGTTCATTGATTTTCAAAAAGTTCCAAGTGTTAAGGTCAATGATGGCAGCTTGATAAGCATGAAAAATGAGTTGGTCAAATTGATGAGAAATTTTTTTTATAAGTGACGGAACGATAGGGCGATACCATTCACGATTATTGAGAATGTTAAAACACATAGTTTCATAGGCTTTGTTGTCCATAACCACTACATTGCCGCCATTAACAGCTGGTTTAATTACAAGGCCAGGATGAGTTTGGAGGGATTTTAGAGCCCACAAGCTTTCCTGTGTTAAGTTTGATTGACCAAAAGAAGTATGTTCAAGATTTTTAATTGCAAGACAGGTTTGCTGAACAAAAGCGGAAATGTTGGGGTTAGTAGACAATGCTGGAAAATTCTTGGATTTAGGTTTAAAAGAAGTTGGGGGGGGGAGGAGGAGGCACCGAGGGCGATGAAAACCGACGCGTCGGTCTCGCCGGCATCAATGGCACCCTCCTCCCAGAGAGCCATAAGTTCGTCAATTGCCTGCATTTCTTCGAATGTGGGCGCTTGATTGGAGGACATGGTAGCTGAATCAATTGGATTAGCAGAGGGTTTGTCATAAAGGACTTTGTAAATTAGCTTACGAGCAAACAAATGAATGTCCTTGATAAATTCAAATTTGTCAAAATTTGACGATGGGCAGAACGTTAGGCCTAACTGTAGAATTTTTTTCTGTTCATTGGTAAGTGAGATAGAGGATACATTTAATACAACTGGACCCGCAAGTTGCAAAGAGGTAGTGGATGAAAACATTATGTCGGGTTGGGTGATGTGTCTGGGGTTAGTGCTAAAAAAATAGGCGCTATTTTGGGGTCCATAGAGGAACCGTTTTGAGGGAACATTGAAGGTAAAACAGGTTCACTACCGCGTCTCGCAATCAGCGAGGGCAAGGTAACGGTAGTGGGTTGGTGTGAGGAGTGGAGGGTATGCATGTGTGTGTTAGACACAGAGGATGGTGTTTGTAGGGCAGGGGTGGATATTTTAATATTCTTGGGCCGTGTAGTGGATGAGTGGGCTTGAGGTGTAAGTAAAGGGGTGCGGATGTGAACATCCATTGAAGATGATCTATCACCTTTTCTTTTTTTGAGATTAGGGTCATGTGATAAATCTTGGTATATAGTGGAAGTGCTAGATGAAAAAGAAGTGAATGGGGTGTTGGGAGGTTCATTGGTATTTGCTTGTGTGGGAAGATTTTGTGATTTAGGTACAAATTTACGGGCCACAGGATAATGCCATTTATATGCATAGTTGTTATCATATGCTGATTTATCTCTTTGATATTTGTTTTCTTTCATATTAATGATATCTGTAGTGTAGGTTTCTAAATGAGTGCGCAATGATTTATCTCTTTTTATAAATCGTGTGGATGAAACCAGAAGGGCATGGTCATCATGCCAAGAACTTATGGCTGCATCCAGGAGATCTAGCTCATGTTCATATTGTTTGCATAACAATAAAATCATGCTAAAGGAGCAAGATTGTAAGTTAAATTCCCAAGCCGACTTGAGGGTATCATTGAGCTTTTTAATGTTTGGGAAAATTTGTATTCTAAGACCCCATGGGACTATTTGGTTGGTAGTGTATTTATCGAAATAAGTTTTATGCCAAAAAACACGGACCTTTTTTTCCAGAAGACGTTGAAGTCTCATGAACGATTTGTCAAGCTCATCATCAGAAATATTGGCTGCATTCTGCGAAAATTGGATCTTTTCCATTAATCCCTTCCATGCATCACCACAGTAGTCAGCCATAGCGTAAGGGCCAATAGGGGGCGATCGGGCACCGACAGCCAGTCAATCACAAAAAAGAATTTTAAATTTTTTCTAAAGTATAAAACATTTAGTTAATACAATACACCGGTATGTGGAGCATTAGACTAAGTGTAAACCAAAAAGTTGCAAGTGTAAAAAAAATATCCAATTAAATAGATTAAGTAGGTTTAGAGCATAGCCAGCCAGAAGAGAAATGCGCATTAAAGCGCGGATAAAGAGTAAGGGGGAAGGCTTGGAAAGCTCTACTGGAATTATACCTCGTCCCAAATTAAATGGTAAGTAAGTGGACAGGGATAGAAACAGGGGACTATAGCGGTAATAATCAAAAGAGAGTAACACTTGCAACTTTTTGTAAGGAGTTTTAACAAAGCAGTTTATTATTCAACAATTTCTACAAACATATAGACAAAGGCAAAAAGTGAGCTATATATACATAAACATATATTTAAAAGATTAGTCCGCCAGTCAGATCGAGTCCCATTCAAAAAATGGGGAAAAAGGGACTCTAAGGTGACTGAGGAACCAGAGATACACAGAATTGGCTAGGATAGATCTTAAAAAGGGTCTATACTGGTTGTATAGATCCTGGGTACAGTGGAACTGGTTAGAGGGAGCTGACCGACATGTTTCGCCATACAATGGCTTCTTCAGGGTCAATAAGTCACTTTGTACCGATAAGGAGTAAGTCTATTAGAAGAAAGGCACAAAATTAGTTATATCAAACAGTTTGAACAAATAAATTTAGTAAGCAGGAACTCGAAGGACATGTCACCTCAAGGCCTTTAGCCCCCCCATTTACATAACCCCGGTGCTGAACCAGCCCATCCCAAAAGGACAGCGATACATACCGCAGAGCACTTGAAGCACCAAATCAGATCACAAAAATGGTCAAGTGTATACTCCAATAAAGCTAGGAACTGCCGAGGGCCTAAAGGGAGCCTGGTAAAGGACAGTGGAAAAAATGCGTATTTATATAATGGCATCAAATATATATTGATGGCCATGCATGGCTAACATAGCCTAATGATGCAAAACTTACCAATGTGTATGATGGATTCAATCATGTATATGGAGCGCCAGATAGAGGAAATACTGAGGAGGTCTATGTATTGTATTGGGGAGCCACTGAAAGGGCAAAAATAGAGAGAAAAAGAGTAAATAAAAAATGAAGGATTTGTTGGAAAATTATGAAAAAATGAGAAATTGAGATTGCTAGTAGAATGGAAGATGAAAGGACTCACCTAAAAGTGATATAACTGTATGTCGTGAACTGGGCACGGAAAGCCTATAATGGGGCTGTTTGAAAAGACAACAGGTATAGCAGGTAATTGGTCCAAAGATGGACACGAACCCGTGGCTACAAGAGAAAGAATCAAGGTATATATATGAGAGTTTTAAATTTAAAATTAAGAATTGGAATACTGAAAAAGTATAAAGAAAGAAGACTGGAAACAAAATGTCAAACCTGAAGTAACGGAGATCCTAACAGACTGGCGCTCCAATATCCACTACCTTGAATGGTGTGGATTAGGCAGGCTTTATAGGTCCTCTACACCTGATCACGGTAATCCGTGATGAGGCGGCGGGCAAACGAGCCATTCGCGCATGCGCAGAAGCGCAGGCTCGTGTGCCTACAATACCCATAATGCTGCGGGACCGAAGGATGCGCGCGCCGCTCGCCGCGCGCGCACACAGGAAGATCCCGGCTCAGGAGCCACCCTGTGGACAGGATGGGTACTGAGGGTGGAATAGCAACAAAAAGTCCATAGGACCTGATGCGCTAGGTCCGATGAAAAAGAATGGACGGAACCATCGATTCCAAGGGGGAGAGATGAAAGCAGAGCTGAAAGGTACCTGATGGAGGAAGAGCAAAAGGGAAGTTTGGAGACAAAGAGGCTAAGCGGGCTGCAATAATGAAATCGCAGCCCTGGGGTGCCCAAACAGATTCCAATGCGATATGGAGATAACATTGACCATAATTGGAAAACAAAGATAAGGAAGCCAAGAGCAGAGCTGGACCCCGCATATCCCCCTACAGATGGAGAGGGAGGGAGGGAAAGGGGGAGGAGGAGCAACGGGAAATGAAGCGGGAGGGGGAGACCAGGACCCGATCTACCCCATTAATAGTGGGGTCCCAAATGAGGCAGCATGAAAAAGGAGCCTGCTAATATGTAGCAACGTGACAATGATATAACTTAGTAAACATATATATTTCGGATAGGAGGAATATGTATTTTAAACCAAAATAGGTTAGTATATGACCAAGATGAATACAATAAATGTTATAATATAATAATCCAATAGTGACCAAAAGGTCGGGATATAACATTTCAGTAGTGATTAACAGATTAGGATATATGAATAAACTTATAATCAAAGTATGTAAAATAAGTATAGAACACATAAAAATTCAATAAATTATAAATGAAGGCTGTAATCGTGCCCGAGCATCCCGAAGCGGCCAATCACACGCAACGGCTTGAGCCCGAAGTGCAGCAAAGGAAGGGAAATACAGAGATATAAATGAGATCAATCAATAGATATCGAATATTAGAGGCTCAAGGGAGGGTGATATGTGATCAGAGACCAAGATTGTCAAATAATCATAAAAAGGATTTGAAACTGATGTATTCATTGAGACCCGGGTATTTAACAGCATTGAGATTATGTATCCATCGAGTTTCAAGTTGTAAGAGTTTTTCATCGATACCTCCTCCTCTCACATGTGCCCCGACATGTTCAAGTGCCGAAAAGCATATGTGTTGAGGATCATAATTGTGTACTTGGCCAAGATGTCTGTTAATGGCTGTGGTGATTATGCGTTTAAGAGTAGGTTTGATGTGATCACGTATTCGGACCTGGAAGGGCCGCTTAGTTTTGCCAATATAAAAGCACCCTGTCAGGACGTGTGCCTATAAATTTGCTGACTGTTGGGTCTGCACCCAATAAAGGCCAGAAGTTGTTAACAACCTCACGGACTTGGGTGTGCATTGATGAGAATCGGGTAATGAGTCTAACAGGTTGAGTGTCAGTAGAATTCCTGGTATTATAAATTAGTTGTGATCTGTCCAGATTTTTCACTTTGTTGAACGATCTTTTGAGTAGTTGCTCGGCTATAACCTCTATTGACTAGTCTCAAGTATAATTCTTTGGACGCTTTATAGAAGTCAGTATCTGAGGTACAATTGCGTCTGATCCTGAGGTACTGGCTGTAGGGGATGCTATTGAGTAAAGATTGGGGATGAGCACTTTCAGCATGTAAGATAGTGTTACCAGCAGTGGGTTTTCTGAATAAGGACGTAGTGATAAGACCTGAGTTGTCAATATTAATGGTTAAATCAAGAAAATTAACAGACTGCTGGCTGGATTCCAGGGTGAATTTAAGATTGAAATCGTTAATACTTAGGAATTCAAAAAATTGGTCTAGGTCAGAGTGTGAGCTTGACCACAATAGTAGAATATCATCGATATATCTAAACCAATGTAGTATGTGGGATTTGTGAGTTGATGTTAGTGTTTTCATCAAATTCCACACCATGTATATTGTAGAACAATAGGAGTTGTATACCTTGCCACCTGCACCTGCGGGTGCTTTTATATTGGCAAAACTAAGCGGCCCTTCCAGGTCCGAATACGTGATCACATCAAACCTACTCTTAAACGCATAATCACCACAGCCATTAACAGACATCTTGGCCAAGTACACAATTATGATCCTCAACACATATGCTTTTCGGCACTTGAACATGTCGGGGCACATGTGAGAGGAGGAGGTATCGATGATAAAATCTGTTAATCACTACTGAAATGTTATATCCAGACATTTATTGTATTCATCTTGGTCATATACTAACCTATTTTGGTTTAAAATACATATTCCTCCTATCCAAAATATATATGTTCACTAAGTTATATCATTATCACGTTGCTACATATTAGCAGGCTCCTTTTTCATGCTGCCTCATTTGGGACCCCACTATTAATGGGGTAGATCGGGTCCTGGTCTCCCCCTCCCGCTTCATTTCCCGTTGCTCCTCCTCCCCCTTTCCCTCCCTCCCTCTCCATCTGTAGGGGGATATGCGGGCTCCAGCTCTGCTCTTGGCTTCCTTATCTTTGTTTTCCAATTATGGTCAATGTTATCTCCATATCGCATTGGAATCTGTTTGGGCACCCCAGGGCTGCGATTTCATTATTGCAGCCCGCTTAGCCTCTTTGTCTCCAAACTTCCCCTTTGCTCTTCCTCCATCAGGTACCTTTCAGCTCTGCTTTCATCTCTCCCCCTTGGAATCGATGGTTCCGTCCATTCTTTTTCATCGGACCTAGCGCATCAGGTCCTATGGACTTTTTGTTGCTATTCCACCTTCAGTACCCATCCTGTCCACAGGGTGGCTCCTGAGCCGGGATATTCCTGTGTGCGCGCGCGGCGAGCGGCGCGCGCATCCTTCGGTCCCGCAGCATTATGGGTATTGTAGGCACACGAGCCTGCGCTTCTGCGCATGCGCGAATGGCTCGTTTGCCCGCCGCCTCATCACGGATTACCGTGATCAGGTGTGGAGGACCTATAAAGCCTGCCTAATCCACACCATTCAAGGTAGTGGATATTGGAGCGCCAGTCTGTTAGGATCTCCGTTACTTCAGGTTTGACATTTTGTTTCCAGTCTTCTTTCTTTATACTTTTTCAGTATTCCAATTCTTAATTTTAAATTTAAAACTCTCATATATATACCTTGATTCTTTCTCTTGTAGCCACGGGTTCGTGTCCATCTTTGGACCAATTACCTGCTATACCTGTTGTCTTTTCAAACAGCCCCATTATAGGCTTTCCGTGCCCAGTTCACGACATACAGTTATATCACTTTTAGGTGAGTCCTTTCATCTTCCATTCTACTAGCAATCTCAATTTCTAATTTTTTCATATTTTTCCAACAAATCCTTCATTTTTTATTTACTTTTTCTCTCTATTTTTGCCCTTTCAGTGGCTCCCCAATACAATACATAGACCTCCTCAGTATTTCCTCTATCTGGCGCTCCATATACATGATTGAATCCATCATACACATTGGTAAGTTTTGCATCATTAGGCTATGTTAGCCATGCATGGCCATCAATATATATTTGATGCCATTATATAAATACGCAATTTTTTCCACTGTCCTTTACCAGGCTCCCTTTAGGCCCTCGGCAGTTCCTAGCTTTATTGGAGTATACACTTGACCATTTTTGTGATCTGATTTGGTGCTTCAAGTGCTCTGCGGTATGTATCGCTGTCCTTTTGGGATGGGCTGGTTCAGCACCGGGGTTATGTAAATGGGGGGGCTAAAGGCCTTGAGGTGACATGTCCTTCGAGTTCCTGCTTACTAAATTTATTTGTTCAAACTGTTTGATATAACTAATTTTGTGCCTTTCTTCTAATAGACTTACTCCTTATCGGTACAAAGGGACTTATTGACCCTGAAGAAGCCATTGTATGGCGAAACATGTCGGTCAGCTCCCTCTAACCAGTTCCACTGTACCCAGGATCTATACAACCAGTATAGACCCTTTTTAAGATCTATCCTAGCCAATTCTGTGTATCTCTGGTTCCTCAGTCACCTTAAGCCCCATACACACGCTTGGACAATCCGCGGACCAGGTCAGTCGGACTTTGTCCGACGTACTTTGTCCGATGTTGGCGTTGCGTACACACGGTCGGACTACGTTGTCGGAATATCCGGTCCGGAAGAACGTCGTGACGTAAGTCGTCGTCCACGAGATTAGAAAAGGGAAGTTCAGCACCACGTCAGGCACCCGTTGGGCTCCTTCTGCTGATCCCGTGTTTATCGAGAGTTAGTGGAAGTTTGGTGACTTAAGATTCGCGCTTCTCAGTTTTCTGACTCAGATCGTTACTGCTCTTCAGTTTGTGCTTGTCGTGCGTATCTGTTTCTTAGTGCGTGTAGTCAGTTCGCATTTGTTGGTCATTGCGGCCTATATCTTGATATAGGACGCTTTGATTTGCACTGCTTATTGTCTGCTCGTTGCTGGTATTCACTTCGTTCTTTCAGGCCTTGCTGTTTATCGGTGCTTTCTGTTTGTCCGTTCTGACCAGCCGACCTTTTGTGACCTTCTGAGCGATGTTTCCCGTGCGTACTCGTCGCCGAGTTCGTGCTGTACGCGGAATTGGTGTCGGGCTTTTAGCTTTGACCCAAGACCCGTCCATGAACAGAGTGACGAGGAGTATGTGGACCAAGAATTGGTTGCTTCAGCGTGACCAGTTCTCGCACATGCCTTTGCTTCGTGAGATCCGGGAGAATAATCCTGATGATTTCAGGAACTTTCTCAGGATGACGGACCCCGATTTTCACCGTCTTTTGGCTTTGCTGACCCCCTTTATCAGCCGGCAGGATACCTGCATGAGACAAGCCATTACTCCGGAGCAGAGGCTTGTTGCCACGTTGAGGTACTTGGCGACAGGGAGAAGTCTTCAGGATTTGAAGTTCTCTTCAGGTATCTCTCCCCAGGCCCTGGGAATCATTATTCCAGAGACCTGTTCTGCCATCATTCAGGTCCTGCAGGAGGACTATATTAAGGTAACATTTCTACTTTACTATTCCATTCTATGTATGCTCTGTTTGCTAATGACTTGTATTTTTGACCTCCTTCCCTAATTACCATGATTGCAATATGTTCTAATATGCTGTGCCCCTTTTCTCCTTCATGCATTTTTCCCTTCACTTACCTCACCAGCATGCTCTTCTGCCCCAATAGACACCTATGGCCTAGTCACTTAAGCAATGTCTTTTGTCTGCTGCATAGTATTGTTTGCCCCAAAACACCCCCTAAAATATGGACAAATGTTTGCTGTGTGGTTTACTTCATGTAGAGCCCCCTTTTTTTGTTCTTTTGGTGGGGGGGGGGGGGCAAACTCATTAGGAACCCCCTCCCCCAACTGCTCTGTCAGATGGTACCAATCCTTTATCTGCTGGCTTTCCCAAGGTCCATACACACTATATACCTACCTCTTTATAGTGCGCATCTTTAGGGATGAATTCAGCAAAGCATGTAGTGCAAGGGACTGCCTCCATACATTCCATTTCCTATTTTTTTGTCTTCTTTCCCTCCTATTAGCTTGCTTGGTAATTTAATAATGTCACACTGTGCCTGCCTTTTTTGGGGGGGGGGGGGGGGTGAAATGTTATTTGATCTTTCCTGTGGCCTGCCAATAGTGTTAAGTACAGAGGGTCTGGCCAAACTAGCCCACATTATTGAGCCATTTGCCAATCAATGAAGTGCAGAGGGTTAGCTGTCCACCACCCCCCCCCCAAAACCCCTAGTTATTGCCAATGGCCCATCAGAAGTGGGGGGATTGATGGGGGGGTGAGTAATCTGTGAAGGGGAGCCTCTACTTTTCTGTGCAAATACTTTCCAGCCTCCAATTTTATACAATGCTCTTGTTCCAAGATGTTGATTGTCTAATCTGCTTGCAATGTTTAGGTGCAAAGTGACTATTTTTTTTTTCTTGTTTCACTCCACAGTTCCCTTCCACGCCACAGGAATGGCAGACTGTGGCCTCCCACTTTGCCAGCCGTTGGGACTTTCCTAACTGCGGAGGGGCAATTGATGGGAAACACGTCCGCATCGTCCCACCGCCCAACTCGGGGTCCTACTATTATAATTATAAAGGGTTTAATAGTGTAGTGATGTTGGCGGTGGTGTCGGCAACATACGAGTTTATGTATGTGGACGTGGGGATGAACGGACGGATATCGGATGGTGGGGCCATTACGCACACGGAGTTCTACTGGCGTCTCCAAAGTGGCAGTCTGTGCTTGCCACCTCCAGAGGAGAATGCCGAAGGACTCCCCTTCGTCTTTGTCGCAGACGAAGCGTTTGCGTTGACTCCCCATGTGATGAGGCCGTTCCCGATGAGGACCCTCACCCCGGACCAGAGGGTCTTCAACTACAGGCTGTCCAGAGCCAGAAGAGTTGTGGAGAACGCTTTTGGCATCCTGGCCAGCCGCTTCCGCCTGTTCCTGACGGCATTTAACTTGGCGGAATACAAACTGAACCACATAGTTCTTGCCTGTTGCATATTGCACAACTTCCTCAAAAGACATAACAGGAACTATGTGGTGCCCGTTGGCCCAGATGTGGAGGGCCCTCCAAATGCCGAACTCACAGCCCTTCGAGTGGCACGTCCAGGCTTGCCCCCTCTAAATGCCCGTGTGGTCCGGGACCAATATATGCAGTACTTTGTGGGTAGGGGGGCCATTGCTCTGCCTGACGATGTGTGAGAGGCATTTTTTAATAAATCTGATATTTTAACCAACCTATGATTTCATGTCATTTCAGTCTTCTTTTTAGCTTATTTTACTTTGACATTTTTTCCCTTTGCCTTCGACAGTGGGAATGCACTTTCTGGGCAAAAGGAGGTAACAGCCTCTTCTTCCCAAAAAGATTATTCTCATGTTGTGTGTTTGCTACCTAATCTTTGGTCTAGAGAAGGTTTGTACTGCATAACTGACACCCAAAATACTCCTTTTCATCACCAGGTCTGACATGTGTGTATTCTCCAAAATGCTGTGCTCCGTGTTTTCGTACAAAGCACTGTGGGTGTCATTTACATAAGTCAAATCCGCTATGCTCTACAAGTGCATTGAAAAAGTTCCCCGGGAAAGAAAATTGGAGTGCAAAGTGGATTTGCCTTTAGTAAATAACACCCATTGCCCCCCATATCCTTTTCATTTTACATACATAATGCATTGTGTTTTTTAAATAAGGAAGCCACACATTTAGAAAAATAAAAGTTTACTAGGAAAACATTCCCAAGTGCGTTTACAATCTTCACGCCAAAACTGACAACATCTTGGTTATTTACAACATTGTTTACAAACATTCCGCAATTGGTAAAACCAGGCATGGAGCAAAACAGAACCTAGGAACTTGGAAAGTTCAACTTTGTAAAGTGAAGACAAGATCAGACATGACTATATGTTCAAAGTGTGTTTGATCTTGCCTTCATCACATGGGGGGGTCACCCCCGAAAAGTGGAAATTTGGAACATGCACACAATTTGGGACTGAAAATGGTCATTAGATGGTAAAACACATGCCTAGAAGCTTCAAAAGTGCCATTTTCCATCATGGGGATGAATGGACGTTTTTTGGGGGTGCAACCCCTTCACCACAACCACTTTCGTAGTTCGTAAAGTGTTTGCACCCCCAAAAAAACGTTGCCATTCATCCACCATGGTGGGAGCTAGCACATGTGGACACAATGTGTGCATGTTCCAAATTTCAGACAGTTTTTAAGTTGCAAATGTGTTCTGAAGCTGGCACAAATGTGTGTTAATTACTTGGTGCGTTTTCATATTTTTCCTAAAATATCAATGATGTTCTTCAATTTTTGTTGAACATCATTGATGTTTTGCTTTATGTAATCTAGATCTCTATTGCAGACCATTATCTCTCCGATGAGTACGTGGGCACTCTCTGTGGTAAAGTGCGATTTTTCTTCCACAACATCCACGTCACCTAAAAACCACAAACAAACAAAAATGGGGTGTTGGAAATGAGGCAGCCATACATGGATTAGCTTACCAGTAGCTGTGTTCTCCCACACTCACCTGTTGTGGTGACAATTTCTCCAAGTTCGATGATCTCTCCTTCCTCCTCCTCCTCCTCCTCTGCTTCTGCTCTTTCCCCTTTTTTGGTAGGTGTTGGTTTGGGGGTTTCCTCAGACGGCCCAAGTTTTCGCTCCCCTATGAGAATGTCCAAAAGGAAGATTTAGCAACACAAGCTATTGAGGGCAGAAATAGGAAATGACAAACATTGCTTGAAAGTGACGGACACTATTTTAGTTTGGCCAGTTACAAATGTCAACTACATGAATGAAGTCACTTTGTAAAGGTGCTAAACTGACTAGCTTTTTGGTAGAAGTTTGTGTGATGGAGACCCCCCTCTAGTATCCACTGGAGCACATGTGTGGAAAAGCATAATAAAAAGGGGGTTTGGGTGTCCCAGCACTAGTGCTCTAGAGTCCAGATGGGTAAACAGCTACTGAGTGACCTCTCCTTTACATTGAATAAATTGGCTTTACATTCTTGATGACATTTCTAGTGAGAACAAACTTCCTTTCCCCAAAAAAACACCAAACATCGTATTATAAGTGGCCGAACGATCGAGGTTGCGTACGATCGAATGCACACACACACGACCATGACAGTGGCAGAAAGATCGAGGCTGAGTACGATCGAATGCACAGACGAACCTGAAAGTGGCCATTTTGGAATGTACAACTTGGTAAAAATCAAAACACAATGGAGCAGTATGCAAGCAAGAAATCAAACACAAAACACAACTACTTACTTTTTTGAAGAATTCTCTTGATCTTTCTGTACTGATCGGCCTCCCTCAGTTTCAGGTCTGACCAGCGTTTCCTGAGTTGCTCCTTGGATCGTTGTACCCCAAAATTATTGTACAGCCTTCTCACAACTTTAGACATGATCTTGGCCTTGCGGACATTGGGGTTGAGGTAAGGCCCATACTTCCCATCATAGTCGCTCCTCTTTAATATGTCCACCATCTCCAACATTTCTCCAAATGACATATTGGAGGCCTTGAATTTCAGGTTCCGGGATCGGGACGTTTCTGCCTCCGGACTTTCCTCGTCCTCCTCCTCGTTGGTGGGATATTTGTGGCGCACCTGCTGTGTCCCCGCCATGTGCTCTCCCCACTACGCCGTAAAGAGAAGGGGTGGGGAATAGACGAGAAAGATCGTCAGGGGCGGGCGGAGTTTGAAGCATGCGCAGTGTATATAAAACGTCACACGCCTGTGTCGTAGCCACGATCTGGGAGACGAGGGGAGAGAAAACTCACACGAGACGATCGCTACAAACGAAGGTACAATTTAACGTTGGTACATAACTAGCCTAGACTGATTTGAACTTGAGGCTTCTTTATGGAGAAGATTAGGAGAGTTTAGCCTGACATAATTTATAGGGTTTGGTGTGTTGTTGTGTCTTGCAGAGATTGATATGAAGGGATTCAACGACATGAGTCTTCTCCCCCTCTTCATTGCCAAATACAGGGATTTTCCCATATTGTGGCAGGGTATACACCCACATTACACCAACAAACCAAAGAGGCACGCAGCCCTGGAGGAACTTGTGGAATTTGTCAAGCCAAGGTTCCCCACGGCAACTGTTGATGATATTAGAAAGAAAATTGGCAGCCTGAGGAGTGCGTATATCAGGGAGAGGAAGAAGGTCGTGAAGTCTGAGGAAACTGCAACTTCAGCAGATGAGGTCTATGTCCCCAAGCTCTGGTACTATCAGAGTCTCCATTTTCTGAAGGACCAGGCTGATGTCACGGAGCCAACCTCAACTCCTCCTTCCACGCTTCCTTGCGCACAGCCCACCCCTGATGAGGCTTCCGAGGAGCAACCTGGGCCTTCCAGTCTGGAAGAGGTGGAGGAGCCCAGCTTGTTCCAGGTATAGTAGTTTTGTTACCATTTATGGGAATAATGAATGATGTTCACTTAATTCAGGATCGCCAATTGCTTAGTTCCTAACGTGTTTGACATATCAACAGACAGTGGTGTGGGAGACATTTGGGGCCAGAATCTAAACTGCTGGGCTGAGAATTGTATGGTTTTCTATTTGTAAACATTTTGCACCAGTCACTAGATGAGAATTGTGTGTGTTTGATGAACAAATAACTGAAACTATGTCCCTTTTTCCTACACAGGAAGACCTCAGCCAGGAGGTGGCTGTGGAAGGTGGCAGTCAGGAGGAGGCAGGGGTTAGTGGCAGCCACCAGCTGGGTAGTGGCAGCCAAGAGGGGGCTAGGCCTCGGAGCCTGACTGACACCCAAACCCCTCCCCTCCGCCTTCCGTACAAAAGGGCGAGAAGGGGGGGTTATGCGGCACAGTCAGCGCTCCGGATGATCAGAGAGGCTTCAGACTCCCTACATGCCACACCCGCCGACGAGGAGACCTTTGGCTCGGTGGTTGTCACAAAAATGATGGGTATGGAGGTGGGGCAACGCAACATGTGTGAGGGGCTCATCCTCCATGTCCTAAATAAGGGTAGGGCTGGGGAGATGACCCCACTCACACATGTTTGCCATAGTTACCATGCTCCGCCTCCTCCTCCTCCTCCTCCTCCTTCTGCCACCCCACCAGCACGACAGCCACAGCGTGGAAGGAAGCGTGGAAGGAAGACCTGAGAGTGACGACCTGCAATCAGTCTGGTGTGAGAGAAGATGGAGCCTCTTGTAGTACCAGAGCCTGGGGACCTAGATGGCATCTGCTGCAGTTCCGGATACTTTGGACTTCACGACCAGATTGCACTCCCCTTAATATACGTACTCCTCAGGCCCCCAATTTTCTACGCTTGGACAATGATGGTTGCCGTGGGGGGCCAAGACTTTGCAAATTCCCCAAGTTTCACCATGGCTGCGTTCCTCTTTGGTTTGTTGGTGTGACCTAAATAAAGGTTTTTTTGATTTGAAATAATCATTGACTATTGTGTTTTACTTTGCTACAATGACAGTTTTTCTTTGAGTAGGCTGGTACATTTCACTAATCCTAAAGTAGAATTAACAAGGGGCAACAACAACAAACAACCTCCTAGTAAATTTAAGCAAGAAATACAAATGTAAATAATGTGTTTTTGGTAATTTGAGACACACAACCCCCCTCCAAAAAAAAAAAAAAAAAAACATTCAAATATGTATTCCCCAAAAAAAAAAAAAAAAGACAAATCATGGTAAAAAAATAACAAAGATTCTTTTCCGTTCAGAGTAAAAATAAACATGTAGTGTATAAATGCTGCAAAGTAATAAAGAAGTAAGTTTGTGAGAAGTGCGGGTGAATAGGAGCAGCTAAAAGATGTCATTCTTGTTGCATTGTAAAGAAAAAGAGAATGCGCTGCATTAAAGACATTTTAACATTGCAGCGTGACGAATGTGCTGTGTCGATTAGGAAAGGTAGTTTTACCTGACCGAGCGCTTCCGTCACAGAATTTCTTCTGAGCATGCGTAGCACTTTGTCCGTCGGACAAGCGTACACACGCTCGGATTTGGTGTGATCGGACCGGGTTGACGGGAAATCTTTCCAGCAGGAGATAAGACTTTGTCCGACGGACAAACCGACGAACACTGTCCGATGGTGCATACACACGGTCTGATTTTTCAACAACCTTGTCCGATCGGACCAAATTGATGAAAAAGTCCGACCGTGTGTATGGGGCTTTAGAGTCCCTTTTTCCCCATTTTTTGAATGGGACTCGATCTGACTGGCGGACTAATCTTTTAAATATATGTTTATGTATATATAGCTCACTTTTTGCCTTTGTCCATATGTTTGTAGAAATTGTTGAATAATAAACTGCTTTGTTAAAACTCCTTACAAAAAGTTGCAAGTGTTACTCTCTTTTGATTATTACCGCTATAGTCCCCTGTTTCTATCCCTGTCCACTTACTTATCAATATGAACGACAGCTTGCTAAAGATAGTGGGACAAACCTCAAAAAATTCTTCAAATATATTAATAGTAAAAAGGTCAGGTCTGAGCATGTAGGCCTTTACAAAATAATCTAGAGTGGGTGACTGGGGACAAAGAGAAGGCAAATTTATTAAATACCTTCTTCAGTTCTGTGTATACAAAGAAGCATGGGGGAGCTCATGTCAATAATGGAGATGGCATTGGCACATCCCCTAATGATCTACAATGGCTCAAAGTGCTATGGTCCAGAAATATTTAGACAGAATAAAGGTGGATAAAGCACCTGGACCAGATGGCATACAGCCACAGATTCTAAAAGTATTGAGCTCTGCCATTTCAAAGCCATTGTTTCTAATTTTTAGGGACTCGTTAATGACTGGAATAGTACCACTGGATTGGCATAGGGCCAATGTGGTGCCTATATTTAAAAAAGGATCAAAGTCTTTACCCGGTAACTATAGACCTGTTAGTTTAACTTCTATATTTGGGAAGATAATGGAGAGTTTAATAAAAGACCATACCACAATAGATTAGAATAGGATTCATGAAAGACAGAAGTTGTCAAACAAACCTGATTTCTTTTTATGAGGAAGTAATTAAAACCTTGAACAGAGGTGTGGCTGTGGACGTGGTATACTTGGATTTTGCAAAAGCATTTGACACAGTTCCCCACACATGGCTACACATGGCTAATGTAAAAGGTTGTCAGGAACCATGAATCAGACTGAGACAGAAGTGCAGTAAAAATCACACTTTTTAATGAAATGGTAAAATGGTCTAAACAGAGCAAATGTAGTCAAAACATAGCCAGGGTTCGGTAACCAGAGCGGGTAGTTGGAACAAGCCAGTTAATAGACATGTGCACAACAAAAAAATTCATTTATTTTCGTTTCGTTTTTTTTCGCTTCCGAAAAAAATTTGTTTATTTTTGTTTCGTTTTTTTCGTTTCCGTTGATTCGTAACGATTCGTACATTCGTAAGTCGTCAGTGTTCGTATTCGTAACGATTCGTACATTCGTAAGTCGTCGGTGTTCGTATTCGTAACGATTCGTACATTCGTAAGAGTTATTTTTTCGTTGATTCGTTTTTTTTCGTTTCATTTTCAGACGCATTCGTATTTATTTGTACATTCGTAACATTCGTAACATTCGTAGATTCGTAATCGGAGCATAATTCATAATTTTATGTAATGTGTATGCTTTTATTACATTTTAATAATTTACGAATCGAAAAAAAAAAAGTTACGAATCGAAAAAAAAGTTACAAATGTACGAATTTTTTTGTTCAATCCATTCGAAGCACGTTAAGCAACGCCATTGTAAGAGACACGAAAAATTCCGAATCGGAAAAAAAAGAAAAAGTTACGAATCGAAAAAAAAGTTCAGAATCGGAAAAAAAAAGTTACGAATCGAAAAAAAAAGTTACGAATGTACACATTTTTTTTGTTCAATCCATTCAAAGCACGTTAAGCAGCACCATTGTAAAGCCCCATACACACGGTCGGATTTTTGCATGGATTCTGTCCAATCGGACAATGTTGTTGAAAAATCAGACCGTGTGTATGCACCATCGGACAGTGTACGTCGGATTGTCCGACGGACAAAGTCCTATCTCCTGCTGGATAGATTTTCCAACAACACGGTCCGATCACACCAAATCCGATCGTGTGTACGGTTGTCCGACGGACAAAGTGCTACGCATGCTCAGATCACATTACAAGACCAAAGCTATTGGCTAATAGCCTCTACGTAGTCCCGTCGTAGGCAACAAACGTCACCACGTTCAGAATGATCGGATTTTCCGACAACTTTTTCCGACCGTGTGTACGCAAAACCAACATCGGACAAAGTATGACGGACATGATCCGACGGACCTGGTCCTCGGATAATCCGAGCGTGTGTATGGGGCTTAAGGGACACGGAAAATTACCAATTCAACAAAAAAAAAAAGTTACGAATGCACAAATTTTTTCGTTCGTTTTTTGGATTTTCTTCATTAGTACATTTGTTGTTTCTAATTTGTTTTTTTCGGATCTTCGTTGTTTTTCGGATTCATTCGATTCGAATGATTCGTTAATTGGATTCGTACGATTCGAACGATTTGTTATTTGGATTCGTACGATTCGAACGATTCATTCATTTGTACGAAAACGAACAAACGAAAATAACGAAAAAAAATAAATAAACTAAACGAATTGCACATGTCTACCAGTTAAACAGGAATGCAGAGATCAGCGTAGTAGGGCAGTAAACAGATCAGGAACCAGAAGGGAAGTCAGCCAGACAAAAGTCTTTAACAGGAAAACACAGCAGAGAGTAACCGAATATGTTGACCAGGCGAAAGCACAGGAGATCTGATCCAGGCATATTAAATAGCCAGCAGGGTTAGATGACGAGCAGGAAATTAAGACCAGGAGAGTCACTGGGGAATGATGAGTACTGGCAATTAACCGATAGGGATGGGCCAAACAGACCCCTGTTCGGTTCGCACCTGAACTTTCGAACACAGAGACCCAAATAACAAACCCCATTAAAGTCAATGGTACCCGAACGTCCAAAAAAAAAGTGTTCATGTTGAAGACTTATATGCAAGTAATTGGGCATGCAATGGTTATAGGGGTCCTGCCCTGGGGCACATGTATCAATAAAAAAAAAGTTTGTGAAAAACTTAATTTTTAAGTGATTTTTTGATTTTTAAAGTGAAAGCATAAAAAATGAAAAATTCCTTCCAATATAGTGCCTGGGGGGTCCCCTTATGCCGCGTACACACGAAGGGACTTTGCCTGCCGGACCTAGTCCAGCGGACAATCCGCCGGACTTTCCAGCTGGGTTTCGGCGGACTTGAAAGCGAACGGACTTGACCACACACGATCACGCTAAAAGTCCGGTGGTTCACACGATGACGTACAGCACGTACAACGGGACTATAAAAAGGAAGCTCAAGATCCAAAACGACACCCTTTGGGCACCGTCAGCTAATCTCGTGTGTATCTCGTGTTAGTTGACGTTTGGTTAGAACCGATTCGCGCTTCTCAGACTTCTGCTTAATTCGCTCGTTTTCTGCCGTTCAGTTTGTGCTTGTGAGGTTTGTATCTGTCTTTCAGTGCGTGTGGATCAGTTCGTACCTGTACTCAGGCTGTTCTGGTCCGCTCGCTCCTGTTCTTCAGGTCTTTCTTCATAGGCCTTGCTGTTCTTCAGTGCGTTCTGTTAAGTTTGTTTGACCAGCCGACCGTTTTGAAGCCATGGAGTGTGGACGTACTCGGGAACGAGTTCGTGCTGTGCAGGGGCTCGGTGTTGCGGTTAACACTTTGGCCCGAGTCCAGTCCATGAACAGGGTGAGGAGGAGTTCATGGACCAAGAATTGGCTGCGTCAGCGTGGCCAATTCTCACATATGCCTTTGCTCCGTGAGATCCGTGAGAATAATCCTGATGATTTCAGGAATTATCTCAGGATGACGGACCCCGTTTTTCACCGCCTGTTGGCTTCGCTGTCCCCTTTTATCAGCAGGCATAATACCTGCATGCGGCAAGCCATCACTGCGGAACAGAGGCTAGTCGCCACGTTGCGTTACTTGGCGACGGGGAGAAGCTTGCAGGACCTCAAGTTCACGACAGGCATCTCCCCCCAGGCTCTGGGGATCATTATTCCAGAGACCTGTTCTGCCATTATTCACGTCCTGCAGGAGGAATATATTAAGGTAAGTTTTCTCCTTTAAAATGACATTATATGTATTGTCTATTTGCTAATGTAGTGCATTCATTTCATCATTAGCTAATTACCATGATCGGACTATTCTATGAATGTCCCCTATTCATGCATGCATTTTGAAATGTTATTATTGTTTTTTTGGGCGGTCTACTTAGAAATTTGTTTGGAATTTCTTCTTTAGTGGCCTACATGCATATTTGCTTGCACCAACCTCCCCAGCATGCAATCTTGGGCCCATATACACCCATAGCCTAGTCCCTTTATTATAACTAAAATGTATCTTAACAGCTCCATTGTACTGCTTTCCTCACCCCCCTTTCACCCCCCTTGCCCCTCTTTTTTAAATCTGTTCATGTGTAGTGTGTGGCCTTATAATTAATTACCCCCCCCCCCCACCTGGTTAAATTCTGTTCATGTGTACTGTGTGGCCTTATAATTAATTCCCCCCACCTGGTTAAATTCTGTTCATGTGTAGTGTGTGGCCTTATAATTAATCCCCCCCCCACCTGGTTAAATTCTGTTCATGTGTAGTGTGTGGCCTTATAATTAATTCCCCCCCCCCCAACCTGGTTAAATTCTGTTCATGTGTAGTGTGTGGCCTTTTAGAATTAATTACTCCCCACCACATCCCCATTATTATGTTCTCTGGGCCATCAGAGGGGTCATCAATCAGAGAATTGGCCCTTATCTTTCATATTTTATGTATTAAAGAAATACATATGTTGCTCAAAATTGTTTGTTAATTTCTTGGATTTAGTTTAGGGTTTTGGTTTGTATTTACTTATAATTGTATCTTTCTGTTTGACTCCACAGTGTCCTTCCACGCCACAGGAATGGCAGACTGTGGCTTCCCAGTTTGCTGCCCGTTGGGACTTTCCCAACTGCGGAGGGGCGATTGACGGCAAACATGTCAGAATTGTGCCCCCACCCCATTCGGGGTCTTACTATTGGAACTATAAGGGTTTCAATAGTATTGTGTTGATGGCGGTGGTGTCGGCACAATTTGACTTCCTTTATGTTGATGTGGGGAAAAAACGGCCGGATGTCTGATGGAGGAGTCTTTAACCAGACAGAGTTATGCCGTCGTCTCCAGACTGGTGGCCTGGAGCTGCCACCAGATGCGGAGAATGTGGAGGGACTCCCCTTTGTGTTTATTGCAGACGAGGCGTTTGGTCTGGGTGAACACCTGATGAGGCCATTTCCCCAAAGATCCCTCACCCCTGAGAGGAGGGTTTTTAATTTTCGGTTGGCCAGAGCAAGAAGGGTGGTTGAAAATGCCTTCGGCATTATGGCCAACCGTTTCCGTTTGTTTTTAACTTCTCTACATCTGGCAGAATACAAACTGAACACGATTATTCTGAGCTGCTGCGTACTGCATAATTATCTACGCAAGCATTCGGCCAGCTACATGCTACCTATTGGGCCTGAGGCCGGAGTTGACCCCGAGATGACAGGGCTGGATCATAGCCGTCTTGGCTTGGCCCCCCAATCAGCACAGACCCTTAAAAATTACTTTATTTTTACAAAATAAATACATTTATTTTTACCATAAAAATGTGTTTTTCTTATTGTTTGCTTTTCTTTTTGTCTGTTTTCTATGTTCTCCTATTGCACTTCTTATCGTGAAATACTTTGTGGGACTTTAGTAAATAAGCCCCTTTGTCAATGTACCCCCACATTTTTGGATCAAACTGGTAGTATTGAAAAAGAAGAAGCCACACACGTTGTTTTTCTCCTTTTTTTTTTTGGGTGAATCCCATTTTTTTTTTGGAACATTTTTTTTTGGGTGAATCCCATTTTTTTTTTGGGTGAATCCCATTTTTTTTTTTGGAACATTTTTTTTTGGGTGAATCCCATTTTTTTTTTTGGAACATTTTTTTTTGGGTGAATCCCATTTTTTTGGGGGGAACTTTTTTTTGGGGTGAATCCCACTTTTTTTTTTGAAAATTTTTTTTTTGGGTGAATCCCATTTTTTTTTTTTTTTTTTTTTTTTTTTTTTTTGCGAAAAATTATTAAAACAAGGTTTAAAACAGATTAAACCTTTTTTTTTAAAAACAAAATATTTACACAATCTAAAAGTATGGAACTTACAAAGTTCAACTTGTTGATGTCACCCATGTACAGTAGAAGCCAAATTTTGAAGATGCACACCAATTGAACTTCAAAATGGGTAATGTCAACATGTGCTATCTTCCATCATGGGGAATCAATAGACGTGTTTTGTGTGTGAAACCCCTTCCTCTCACCAACTAGCATTATGATGAAGGGGTTGCAAACACAAAATGCGTACATTGAGATCCCCTGATGGCACATAGCACATGTTGACACATCATGTGCATCTTCAAAATTTGGCCTCTAAAATTGGGAAAAATTTGCATATCAAAAGGGGAATGAAGGACATGATTGATGCTTTGAACTGGAAAAGGGGTATTAGATTCTCCCAAAACATCAATCATGTCCTTCATTCCCTGCTGCATGGTGGCCATCTCGTTCTGCATGATGTGCAACTGCTTTTGCATCCTTTCCAGCTGCAGATTTCAGGCCATGATCTGCCCAATAAGCCTGTGGGCACTGTCTGATGAAAATGGCTCCGCAGCTTGGCCTTCCACAACCAGATCATCACCTAAAAGTTGGGTAGATAAAACCAAAGAAAAAAAAGGTCAAAAACATGCAGACATGAATTTAGTAGCTCAATCTGTGTTCTCAGACACTCACTTGGTGGGGTGCAGATGTGCTCGACTTCCTCCACATCCCCGCGTGGGCTTGGGCTAATTGCCCAATTAGGCTGGTGAGGCCGAGAGGTCCTTGTTACAAGATCCTACTTGAATACATAATTGAAATCCCTATCTAATCAAACTCCAATACTTAAAGCGGGCTTCCACCCTAAAGTTGAACTTCCGCTCATTGGATCCCTCCACCCCTCCGGTGTCATATTTGGAACCTTTCAGGGGGAAGGGGTTGCAGATACCTGTCTAAGGCAGGTATTTGCACACACATCTGGCCATAGACTCCCACAGAAGTCTACGCCACTTCCCGTCCCACCGTGCTGTCTGCTGGGACACACACGGGTCCCAGAGCTAGCGCGGACCAGTCCTATTGCATTGCGCAACTGGCACATGCCCAATAGGGAACCGGGAAGTGAAGCCGCAAAGATTAATTTCCTGATTCCAATATCAAAGATGGTGGCTGCAGCATCCAAGGGACGGTTTGGCCTTGGGTGCTGAGGTCGCTGGACCCTGTGACAGGTGAGTGTAATTATTCGAAAAGTCATCAGCTACAGTATTTGTAGATGCTGACCATTTCTTTGTAATTTTTAGCCGGACACCCTCTTTAACAGATGGAGCCCCCCCAAACCATCCTCTGGAGTCCCTGTGTGAGTTACCCCCAAAACCATTACTACAGTAGTAATACAATATATCCTGACAATAATAAAAAACATTACAACTAAAATAACCCACTGCCAGTTAAACTCCACAAACTTTATAATGACAAACGAAATTGCCTAAAATCTTCACAAGATTCACGTACGAGATCTACAACAACTTCGCAAGATTCACGTACAAGTTCTAATAAAATCTTTGCAAGATTCACGTACGAGATCTACAAAAACTTCGCAAGATTCCTGTACGAGTTCTAATAAAATCTTTGCAAGATTCACGTAGGAGATCTACAACAACTTCGCAAGATTCACGTACGAGTTCTAATAAAATCTTCGCAAGATTCACGTACGAGATCTACAACAACTTCGCAAGATTCACGTACGAGTTCTAATAAAATCTTTGCAAGATTCACGTACGAGATCTACAACAACTTCGCAAGATTCACGTACAAGTTCTAATAAAATCTTCGCAAGATTCACGTACGAGTTCTAATAAAATCTTCGCAAGATTCACGTACGAGTTCTAATAAAATCTTCGCAAGATTCACGTACGAGTTCTAATAGAATCTTCGCAAGATTCACGTACGAGATCTACAACAACTTCGCAAGATTCACGTACGAGTTCTAATAAAATCTTTGCAAGATTCACGTACGAGATCTACAACAACTTCGCAAGATTCACGTACAAGTTCTAATAAAATCTTCGCAAGATTCACGTACGAGTTCTAATAAAATCTTTGCAAGATTCACATACGAGATCTACAACAACTTCGCAAGATTCACGTACAAGTTCTAATAAAATCTTCGCAAGATTCACGTACGAGTTCTAATAAAATCTTCGCAAGATTCACGTACGAGTTCTAATAAAATCTTCGCAAGATTCACGTACGAGTTCTAATAGAATCTTCGCAAGATTCACGTACGAGATCTACAACAACTTCGCAAGATTCACGTACGAGTTCTAATAAAATCTTCGCAAGATTCACGTACGAGATCTACAACAACTTCGCAAGATTCACGTACGAGTTCTAATAAAATCTTTGCAAGATTCACGTACGAGATCTACAACAACTTCGCAAGATTCACGTACAAGTTCTAATAAAATCTTCGCAAGATTCACGTACGAGTTCTAATAAAATCTTCGCAAGATTCACGTACGAGTTCTAATAAAATCTTCGCAAGATTCACGTACAAGTTCTAATAGAATCTTCGCAAGATTCACGTACGAGATCTACAACAACTTTGCAAGATTCACATACGAGTTCTAATAAAATCTTCGCAAGATTCACGTACGAGTTCTAATAAAATCTTCGCAAGATTCACGTACGAGTTCTAATAAAATCTACGCAATATTCGAGATATCAAATAGAAGCATAGTAGCGCACGTCAATTACTTACTTTTTTTGATCGCTTTTTTAATTCTCCTGTACTGATCGTGCTCCCTGGATTTAATGTCGGACCATCGCTTGCGCAGTTGATCCTTGCCCCTTCGTACCCTGAACTTATGCTCCAGGGTGCTGACAACTGTAGTGAGAATCTGGTCCTTCCGTAAGTTGGGTCGAGGGTAGGGGCCATTTTCCCCGTCGTAATCTTCCCTTTGAAGGAAGTCCACCATCTCCACCATCTCTTCAAAGGCCATATTGGTGCTGGATGCAGATGTCTGGGGTTCTGGGCTTTTCTCCGCACTACTTGCTGAGAATGTGTCCGCCATCTTCATCTAATTATTCACCCACAGTGCAACGAGGGGAAGTGGGGCGGGGAATTCTCGTCACAAGGAACGTCATGGGCGGGCGACGAGGAGGACGCAGGCGGAGTTCGGCGCGTGCGCAGTGTAGCGTGCGCAGTGTATATAGGGCTATTTTGACGGCCACGTGTTTTTCGAACGGAAGTAGCGAGCGCTCTGGACAAAGGTAAGGGTTTATTGTTTACTATGGTTTATTGTGTTTTGGGCCTGCATTTTTTACTCATGTGTGGGTGTGTGGGTGTTACATAGTTACATAATTAGCTAGGCCGAAAAAAGACACAAGTCCATCAAGTTCAACCATAAAAATAAAAGAAAAATAATAAAAATAAAAAATAAAATATTGGTGTGTGGGTGTGTGTGTGTGTGTGGGTGTGTGTGGGTGTGTGTGGCCGAAAATACCCGCCCTTATGTGGGTGTGTGTGTGTGGGTGTGTGGGTGTGGGGGTGTGTGGGTGTGTGGGTGTGGGGGTGTGTGGGTGTGTGGGTGTGGGACGCCCTCAGAGGAAGTCCGATTAACGACGAAACGTCAGGGCAGTGATCTACAGACCGGAAGTGACATGTGTGCGCCTCAGCGTGCGCTCCAGGGGACGAACAGGATATCGCAGTGCTGTTCTATACAGCCAGAGACACATCAGTTCCGGAGGAGACCGCACAACATCAGGCACAGTGGCATACACATTTAAATGCTTAAAGTTAATTGATTTATGGTACGCAGATTGTACTAGGGGGGGAAGGTTTTTACTTTAATAAAGGCAATTTTTGAAACAGTATTACACTATTGCAACCCCTTTGTTTTTATGAGGAAAATTGGTGTATGATCCAGCTATTGTGACTGCAAAGGAGATAGAGTGTGGAGGAACGCCGATGCATAGTGATCTTATTTCAAAGGCTTTTATTGATTGTTGGTCTGGTGAGTGCATCCCCATAGGGGAGTTTATTCTGCACGTGGTGAAAGATCTGTTGGAAATATACGGTGGAAGCTGTCACTATTTCATATAAGGAACCACTGCGTGGGGACGTCTTTTATCAGATCATATTGATTCAACAGATTGTTTTTTTTTTTTACCAATTGGTCCTGGGTGACAATAAGGACAAAAGCGCTGCTGCAATAATATAGAGACTGTGCTCAAAGGACTGCTTTTATAATATAGCCGTATTTAAATGTATGTTTTAATCATAAATTCTATTATGCGGAACCACCTCCACTCCCACTCTATAGCTTGTCATTCATTGTCTAGGGGTTCCCCAGGTTAGTAACCATCAATTGCGGAGACCCATACTCAAAGCACCTTTAATTTGGTCAGATTTTGGATCATTATTTAACAACGTTTAAACATTACACAGTGTCTCGGTTGTAAATTGAGGGCATGGGTGAAAAAGCTCAGGCACTTCTGAACTGCTGGCAGCCCCAGAAAGGTTAGTAAGAAAGGCCAGAGAGTAGCTCCTCACAACTGGACACTTCACTGTTGGATATACCCTTGTCCGCATATGTAGCAAACAACAAGTGACTTGGAACCAGCAAAGTGTCCGGCACACACTATGTTGTAAGGAAAGGGTGTTTTTTTGCAACAGTTCCGATGTTACCTTTAGCTTTCAGCCGTTGCAGCAAAACAGTAGGGCATGGCAATTCACTAGTGTCCATACATCTCAGCTCCTAACAAGCAGCCAGCCCCACTGCCCTCCTCCGAAGAGCCCCCTCCCCTGTGTTCGCCGGTACGAGTCGCTATGCCTCTCCAACCCTGAGAGGACACGGGGACACTTCAGAATCCTCCTTCGTAGACCTGAATAAAGGTTCGGCCCCCCAGGGGGTAATTTGGGACACAGTCAAGGCTTTCCTTCGGGGACTACTAATTCAGCAGATTTCAAAAATAAAAAAACAATCTAGGGAGGGGGAAGAAATGGCAGCGAGTAATGTAACATCTGCAGAAATAAAATATATAAACAACCCAACAGCTGTAAATCTTAGGGCTTGGACAGAATCACAAAAATATTATCGCTTAATATTACTGGGGAAAGCAGAGCAAAAGTATATCTTTCAAAAACAAGTGGCTTTCGGGGAGGGTGAAGGAATAAGCAGAATGCTTGCCCATTTAATTAGAACTAACTCACCATCATCAATGGTATCGATGATCAACACTGGTGTGGGTAGGACAACTACATTCACCCCAGATATCGCGGATACTTTTCGATTATACTATGAGAATTTATACCACTCTAAACAGGAGGACATGACCGAGGAAATGGATAATTTTTTTCAGGGGGTTGTGGTCCCCTGTCTCCCTGAGGAGGACAGGGCTGCCCTTGACAGCCCTGTCACCCTGGAGGAGTTACAGCGGACCGTTCGAGAAATGGCAGGCCAGAAGTCCCCTGGTCCGGATGGCCTTCCCATAGAAATATATCGTCACTATGGGGAGGTGCTTCTCCCCGAATTGCTGAAGGTACTCAATTCTTCGGCGGAGAAGGGAGAGCTCCCCCTCTCAATGATGGAGTCAACCATAATAGTGATTCCTAACGAGAATAAGAACCCTCTTTCCCTCTCCTCATATAGACCGATAGCGTTACTGAATTCAGATATGAAGGTCCTAGCAAAGGTCTTGACAGCCAGACTAAACAAAGTCATCCAGAAACTGGTTCACTCTGACCAATCAGGATTTATCCCGGGAAGGTCTACCAGTATAAATATTAGACGTCTTTTTCTGAACCTTCAAATTCCTACGGAAGAAAAGGGTAGTAGGGCCGTCCTCTCTTTAGACGCTGCCAAGGCCTTTGATACCTTAGAGTGGAAGTATTTGTGGAGAACTTTAGCGGAATTCCAGATTGGGCCGAACTTTGTTAAATGGGTGAGACTATTATATGGCTCCCCTGGGGCAAGAGTAAAAGTTAACAATGAACATTCTACCAGGTTTCGATTGCTGAGGGGGACGAGGCAGGGGTGCCTACTGTCCCCCTCCTCTTCGCCCTCGCAATCAAACCTTTGGCTCTTTCTCTTAGATCATCTCATGAAATAAAAGGTTTCAAACGTGGTGATTTGGAAGAAAAAGTGATACTATACGCAGATGACCTCCTTCTATTACTCAATGACACACAGGACTCGCTACGTAAGACTATGTGTAGAATTGAACATTTTGGACTTCTATCAGGATTAAGGATAAACTGGGAAAAATCTAATTTATTACCTATTGACCCATTGGATAGTTCCCTGCCTCAGGAGGCAACACAGCTTCAAGTAGTCCAACATATAAAGTATTTGGGTATAATTATTTCGAGTGACCCTAAACATTTTATTACTGATAATCTAGTGCCGCTTCTGAACAAATTTAAAAGTAAAATCCAAATTTGGAAGAAACTTCCCCTTTCAGCAGCAGGCCGCTGTAATTTAATCAAAATGGTACTTATGCCACAATTGTTATATGTCCTCCATAACTCCCCAGTATGGATCTATAAACAAATGGTTTAATAAGATAGATACTATATTTAGAGAGTTAATTTGGAAAGAGGGGACACCTCGTATCGGCCTCAGTACCTTGCAACTCCCAAATAAAGTTGGAGGAGTTGCTCTTCCCCATCCCTTTAGTTATTTTTTGGCGGCCCAGCGCCAACATCTGGGAGGATGCGAGACTATGAAAGAAGGGCGAGAGTGGAAGCCTCTCCTCTATAAACTGGCACATAATTCCCTGACTGAGGTGTTGGAGGCAGGGACTTTCGAAAAGGGGTTTCCCACGCAGGACCTAATGGCAAGAGTTTGGAGACTGGCTAAAAAAACATTAGGCTATAGAGGATTCACAGCATACTCCCCCTTGTGGGAAAATAACAATTTATGTGAGGTCCATAAAATGGGGACTATTAGAGAATGGGAGAGATTAGGCTTAAAGTATATCGCTCAGTTTTACCATGAGGGAAGTATGAGAAGTTTTCAGGACCTAAGAGAACAATTTGCGCTTCCTAAGAAGTCTTTTTTTAGGTACCTGCAGGTAAGGCATGCTCTCTTTGCACAGTTCAAAGGGATGTTATTAGAATGGACCAATATGCCGATACTACAGAGTTTAGTCAAGGCTGAGTCACATAAGGGGATGATCTCCAGTCTGTACTCACATATACATAAAGGGATTTGGGAAGGGCTCCAAAGAAGACCACTTAAAGAAAAATGGGAAAGAGATGTGGGAAGTCTATCTGTCCCACAATGGGAAAGGATTCTTGAGCTCGCTCCATGGGTTTCACTCTCCCCACCTCAGAAGACATCACATCTTTTTTTATTAAACAGAGCTTATTACACAAATGTTTAGGTTTGGATGTAGACAAGATGATACATGTCCTAGATGTGGGAGAGCGGGCGCAGATCTTATCCATATGTTTTGGAGATGTCCCAAATTATACCGTTACTGGAAAGAGGTGGTGGATAGGATTGCCCAGGTATTCAAAACACACTTGGATTTAGATCCTGTTATGTGTGTCCTGGGGGGGGGGGGTTGGGGGAGCGGGTAGGCCTGGAGAGGTTCAGCTAGCGATTCTGCGATGCCTCTTCCAGGCCAGGAATCTTATTGCCCAGAGGTGGCAGTCCGCTACCCCACCATCCGTTAATGAGTGGGAACAATATATGGAGAGGGTGATTTGTAAAGAAAGAACGACATACATTAAACAAAGGAATCTGGTTAAATTCCAGTTGATCTGGAAACTGTGGATCGAGAAAGAGAGTAACACGAACTTCTAAAACAAGGCAAAGTACAGACAGACTGTTAAAGTAGTAGAAAGAGTAATAGGTGGGAACAACGAACTAGAGTGAGAGCAAGGTTGTGGATGTATGGAGTAGTGGGGGAGAGAATGATGGGGCAGTAAGGGTAGTGAGAGAGTAAAGACACTCACATGTGGACTAGCGTTTTTCACTGAGTAATGTAATTAAGATGTATGTGTATGTGTATATCATCGGCAAAGGATGGATCCCCACCACAGACAACGAGGGCCTCTGGGGCTGGTCAGGGTGACCAGGCTTACAAGGCCAGCAGACACTCCTGGGCCCAGGAACACTTGTGGGGTTGTTGCGGACCAGAACCAGGAATCAAAAGTGAAGCTCAAGCCTGAACACATGACCTCACCATCTCAAATCCCGCTTCCCGAAATACACAGTGGGGCCAGACGCTCCCACTGATTGTGTCTGAGCAATTGTAACCTAATAATGTGTACAACCAGACTGTGTTGTCAGCCTGTCACAGGTGCCTCACCTCACCTAGGACCAGCCAGAACTCCAGCACAGGCCAGACAAACTGATGTCAACGTAAAAATGTCAAACAATTAACACCCTGAACTCAGAATTCTTTACAAAAAAAAATAAAAAATACCGCCCACTTCTAAAAAGTGTTGGTGCTGCATATGTATACATATAACTATACAGTAGTGGCCAAAAATGCCTTAAAACAGATTGGTGAACTGCTTGTAAAATGCTGGGGTCAAAATGATAGCCTTTTTGATACATGGTCAAATTAATTTGCACGTAAGAAATGTACAATTGTCTGATTGAGGAGGCCATAACCAAAAAAACATGTGTTTGAATTTGTTTTTTCTTTTTACACAGGATGAGCTCACCCAGGAGGATGCCGGGACAAGTGGTATGGAGGAGGAGGCCATGACCAGCCCGAGCCAGGAGGTGGCTGGGCCCAGCACGAGCCAGACTGTAATAAGTCAAGCTCCTCCCCTGCGCATAGCCACAAGAAGGCCCAGGAGGACGAGCAGGGTTGAGGAGGAATCACTCGCCCTCATTCGGGAGGCGAGTGAGGTTCTCAGAAGACCCCCCAATCCTGAAGAGGCCTATGCCACCTACTTGGCCAGCAGGTTGTTGGAAATGGAGAAGGGCCAATGGCAGCTGTGTGAGGGCCTATTTTTTGCGGCTCTTCAGAGGGGTTTGAGGGGTGAACTGACTGCATCCACCCGCCTGACAGATGCAGACCCGACAGCAACTCCTCCTCCTCCTCCTACCACAAGTCCACCACCAGAGGTCCAGCCTCCAAGGAAGCATGCAGGGAAGACTGGAGGGCAGCGTGGTGGGAAGGCTGCAAAGAATAGTCGGAAGTGATTGCCTGGCTTCAGTCTGGTCTGACAGAAGACGCAGGCTGTTGTGGTGCCACAGCTTGGGGACATAGATGTCACCTGCTGCTGTTCCTGGTCTGTGTGATTTCTGGACAATGTTGTGCTCCCTATTGTATTGAATATGCCCAATCTTCATTTTTTTGTTCACCAACTTGATGTCTGCCGTGGGGGAAAAAAGCCTTCCCAAAATCTCAAAGTGGCTCCAGTGTTGCCTTCCTATTTTTTTTACCCTTGTTTTAACCAGAATAAATGGAAATTTAATTTAAACAAAATAATGCTATATGTGTTTGTAATTGAAAAACATAGTTTGTTTAGGAGTAGGTAGGTATAGTGTGTTTGTGTCAGCACCCATAGGGCCTATAGTGTGTTGTGAGCACACATAGGAGCTCTATTACAAAATGCTACTACTGGTTGTGACACACCTCTCTCCTCCACCCCCTCCTCTTCTTCTTCCTCCATGGCCTCTTCGAGTGCTCTGTCCTCGGAACCAGCGGTGCTCCGTAGGCGTACAAGGGGCTACGCGAGTACGCAGGCAAAAAGATGCCATGCCGTGCTTGCGCTGGTGTGTTTGGGGGACAGGAGCCACACTGGGGCAGAGGTTCTGGCAGCTCTGCAGGGGCAGGCCGAGAGGTGATTGATGCCACGCCAGCTTAAGCCAGGAATGGTGGTTTCTGACAATGGCACCAACCTCCTCTCCGCCCTGCGACAGGGGCAGCTCACCCATGTGCCCTGTATGGCTCACGTCCTCAACCTGGTGGTGCAGCGGTTCTTGGGCAGGTACCCAGGCTTACAGGATGTCCTGAGGCAGGCCAGGAAAGTCTGTGTGCATTTCCGCCGATCGTATAATGCCAGTGCTCGACTGGCTGAGATGCAAAAGGAGCTGAACCTGCCCAAGAACCGCCTAATATGTGACATGCCCACTAGGTGGAACTCAACGTTGGCCATGCTGCAGCGACTGCACACGCAGCAGAGGGCCATCAATGAGTACCTTTGCAACTACGGCACCAGGACAGGGTCAGGGGAGCTTGGCTTTTTTTCCCCACGCCAGTGGAGCATGATCAGGGATGCATGCACTGTCCTCTCACCATTTGAGGAGGCCACGAGGATGGTGAGCAGTGACAGTGCATGCATCATTGACACTGTACCTCTTGTCCACCTGTTGGAGCATACGCTGCGTGGGATAATGGACAGGGCACTTGAGGCAGAACAGAGGCAGGAAGAGGAGGACTTCCTTGCCTCTCAAGGCCCCCTTTATCCAGACAGTGTTCCTTCTGTCCCACCCATCACACAGGAAGAGGATGAGGAGGAGGAGGAGGAGGATTGTGTGAGCATGGAGGTGGAGCCTGGCACTCAGCATCAACAGCAGCAGTCTTTTAGGGATGATGTACAGTCCCAAGAAACCAGTGGACTTGTACGTGGCTGGGAGGAGGTGGCTGGCGATAATGTCGTCCTCAGTGACCCAGAAGACTCCGGACCGAATGCCTCAGCTAACCTACGTTGCATGGCCTCCCTGATCCTGCAAAGCCTGCGGAAGGATCCTCGTATTCTTCGGATCAAGGAGAGGGACCATTACTGGCTGGCCACTCTCCTTGATCCACGGTACAAGGGTAAGGTTACGGACCTTATCTTGCCGTCGCAGAGGGAGCAGAGGATGAGACATCTCAGGGAGGCCTTGCAGAAAGGTCTGTGCAACGCGTTCCCAGAAACTGGGATGTTACAAACTCCTGGTCCTGGACGACGAGTTGCTGAGGCTTCGGTCAGTAGCAGAAGGAGCGGTGGGGAAGGTGGACGTCTGACCGATGCGGTCAGACAATTTTTTAGTCCGCAGCCCCAAGGTATGATCGGTTCCAGCAACCATCGCCAGCGTCTGATATACATGGTGCAGGAATACCTAGGGGCAAGGTCAGACTTGGACACCTTTCCCACCGAAAATCCTCTGGCTTACTAGGTCTTGAGGATGGATCACTGGCCAGAGCTTGCACAGTATGCAATTGAGCTACTGGCCTGTCCTGCATCGAGCGTTCTTTCCGAACGCACATTCAGTGCTGCTGGAGGATTTGTCACCGATGCGCCTGTCCACCGACTGGGTTGATCGACTGACCTTCATAAAAATGAATCAGTCTTGGATCACCACCAGCTACCAGGCACCTGAAGCGGATATAACTGAATAATTTATAATGTCACATCCCTTCAAGACTGCCTATGCTGATGCTGAGTGACTGTCCTGTTATGTTCACTGACTATCCTCTTCCTCCTCCTCAATGATCCATTCCTTGATAGCTTGGAAGAACATTTTTGTTTCTGGGTGCCACCACACTAGTGCCTAAGGCACAATTTTTCAGCCCATGTATAACAGGGGCGTGTAATTACAATTTTTTTTAAAAATGCTTCGCAACAGGTGTGACTGCTGTGCTCCAAGTACAGTATCTGTGAGGGGTTGCAGTGTTGTGGCACCAGCCCCATTGCCTAAGGCACAATTTTTCAGCCCCTGTTTAACAGGGGCGTGTAATTACAATTTTTTAAGCAATGCTTCGCAACATGTCTGACTGCTGTGCTCCAAGTACAGTATCTGTGAGGGGTTGCAGTGTTGTGGCACCAGCACCGTTGCCTAAGGCACAATTTTTCAGCCCCTGTTTAACAGGGGCTTGTAATTACAATTTTTTAAGCAATGCTTCGCAACATGTCTGACTGCTGTGCTCCAAGTACAGTATCTGTGAGGGGTTGCAGTGTTGTGGCACCAGCACCAGTGCCTAAGGCACAATTTTTCAGCCCCTGTTGGGGCGTGTAATTACAATTTTTAGGCAATGCTTTGCAACAGGTCTCATTGCTGTGCTCAGAGTACAGTATCTGTGAGGGGTTACAGTGTTGTGGCACCAGCACCAATGCCTAAGGCACAATTTTTCAGCCCCTGTTTAACAGGGGCGTGTAATTACAATTTTTTGAGCAATGCTTCGCAACACGTCTGACTGCTGTGCTCCAAGTACAGTATCTGTGAGGGGTTGCAGTGTTGTGGCACCAGCACCAGTGCCTAAGGCCCAATTTTTCAGCCCCTGTATAACAGGGGCGTGTAATTACAATTTTTGATGCAATGCTTTGCAACAGGTCTCATTGCTGTGCTCAGAGTACAGTATCTGTGATGGGTTGCAGTGTTGTGGCACCAGCACCAGTGCCTAAGGCCCAATTTTTCAGTCCCTGTTTAACAGGGGCGTGTAATTACAAATCTTGATCTAATAGTTCACAGCAGGGCCCATTCCTGCGCCCACCAAGAGTAACTGTGAGGGCTTACAGTCTTGTTGCAACACCGTCCACCACCAAAGGCCCAATTTTTCTGCCCTGTTCAACAGGTGCATGCAATTACAAATCTTGATCTAATAACTCACAGCAGGGCCCATTCCTGCGCCCACCAAGAGTAACTGTGAGGGCTTACACTCTTGTGGCAACACCGTCCACCACCACCACCACCAAAGGCCCAATTTTTCTGCCCTGTTCAACAGGTGCATGCAATTACAAATCTTGATCTAATAACTCACAGCAGGGCCCATTCCTGCGCCCACCAAGAGTAACTGTGAGGGCTTACAGTCTTGTGGCAACACCGTCCACCACCACCAAAGGCCCAATTTTTCTGCCCTGTTCAACAGGTGCATGCAATTACAAATCTTGATCTAATAACTCACAGCAGGGCCCATTCCTGTGCCCACCAAGAGTAACTGTGAGGGCTTACAGTCTTGTGGCAACACCGTCCACCACCACCACCAAAGGCCCAATTTTTCTGCCCTGTTCAACAGGTGCATGCAATTACAAATCTTGATCTAATAACTCACAGCAGGGCCCATTCCTGTGCCCACCAAGAGTAACTGTGAGGGCTTACAGTCTTGTGGCTACACCAACATCTAATGGGGCAAATTTCTGCAGAGTATATACGGCAGGCCACTACTTTCAAACATCCAACTTACAAACGACCCCTACTTGCAAACGGAAGGAGAAAACAGGAAGTGAGAGGAAATCTACCCCTAGGAAGGGAAATTCGATCCTGTTAGATTTAATTTGGGAAAAAGGTATCTCCTCTCTACTGATGCTTTATCACCGATCCTTGCTTCAATTAAAACCCCACTTTTCCAAAAACATTTGTCATTGGGACGGAAAGTGAGGTGAAATGTTCTGAACAGATGTGCAAAGACAGCAAATGTTACAGGGGTGATAACCCCTCCCTATGTTCTCCAAAAAGCTTAAAAATTGATTTTTTTGGGATGGAGCTACACTTCATAATGTACCTGTTCAGATTCTACTTAAGAACAAACCTCTTGTTTGCACCGCCTATATACTGCTGTTCAGAGTATATAGGGTTGTAGGTATAGGGTTTTATTTTGGGTGCGGGGTCCCCCTTAATATCCATACAAGACCCAAAGGGGCTGGGGTGGGGGGGGGGGGTGATGGGGTAGCCATGCCATTTTTCTCAAGGATTTTCAGCCATATGGCCAGGACAAGACATGACATTAAAGCCGCAAGTGGTTTTAAATGGCTTCTTTTTTTCCTTTACAAATGTCATTTTGTGCAAGGACAGTTCTAAACACGGGAAACACATGCCACTTCACAGGCATACTTTAGACTCCCCCCAGGTACCATATTTAAAGGAATATTTCACTTTTTTTTTTTCACTTTATGCATCATTAAAATGACTGCTCCCGAAAAAACGTTAGTTTTTAAAAGTTCTTTTTGCATTGATATATGTCCCCTGGAGCAGGACCCGGGTCCCCAAACCTGTTTTATGACATTAACATGCATATTGGCCGTTAAAATTAGCACTTTTGATTTCGAACGTTCGCGTCCATTGTTTTTTTTTTTTTTTTTTTTCCCACATTCAGATAGAACTATGAGGGGTAATGTCAGCTGGGCCCACATCTCCGTCCCCTTTTTGTCTTAACATCATTTGTGGTTTATTTTGAATTTCTTTTCTTCCGTTTAGTATTGTTTAAATTATTTTTTTTTTCCTTTAGAATATTAATTCAATCTTATTTATCCAACAAAGGAGTACAAAACTGTAGACAATAAGGGTGGGCTAGGTTGTTGCCAATCTACCCTGGTACGAGTAGCTAAGTTGGGCCCCTTTTCCCCTTGTTATCCTTCCGCCGCCCGGGATATGGCTTTCCCTTAATTACTCCCCTTTATATTAATTTTTTTCGTGGATTTAATATTCCCCTAACCCCCCCCCCCCCCACCCTCCGCTACTGAGATACGGCACTTTTTTATTTTTTATTTTTTTTCCTTCCTTTTTTTTTTTTTTTTTTTTCCCGCCCTGTCTGTTGTTTCCCCTCTTGATCCTGTTTTTTCCATACAGGTGCTTACTATTGTATCTTTATCTGCTTAGGTATCTATGGGTGAGTCCTCAGAACCTCCGAGTAGCTCCATGTTTTCTTAAATTTTCTCCAGCACTCCCACTTCTCTTTCATTGCATCCCTTTCCCCCTCCGTGCAGTTTATTACGCACTCCATTGTATATGCGGATTCTACCTCGTCTACCCATTGCCACATGGGGGGGCTTTCCTGGTCCATCCAACACCTCGGAATCGCCCTTTTTGCTGCATTGAGGAGGTGAGGGATTAGTGAGCCTGTGTATTGTCTAATTCCACTCGTAGTTGCATGCATAAGAACGACCCAGGGGTCCTTTTTCACCTCCACAGTAGTTATTACTTTGATATATTTTAGGATGGTCTCCCAATATTTTTTTATTTTGTGACAATCCCACCATAAGTGGCCCATGGTACCTCTTTCATCACAGCCCCTCCAGCAATTGGCCGCGGTGTCCGCCTGAAATTTGCTTAACTTGTCTGGGGTACTATACCACCTGGCCATGAGCTTAAAATTAATTTCTGCAGTTTTGGAGTCAGCAGCTGAACCATGGGCTAATTTTAATATTTTCCTAGCTGTGTCTACATCTAGTTGTGTTCCCAATTCCCTCTCCCATTTCCTGAAGTAAGGGGGTATCTCCGGTCTGTCCTGCTCCAGTAATAGTTTGTAAATTTTAGAGATTCTCTTTTTAGAGTTCTCTGCCGTAAATATTCTCTCTAACTTCGTCAGATCGTTTATGTCCCTTAACGGCGTTGGGAGCGAACCGACGAAGTGACTTATCTGGAGATACCGCCAAACGTCTATGGAAAACAACTCTCCTTTACTCTGTAACTCCTGCAGTGCCAAAACTTTCCCTTTGCTAATAACTTCCCCTACGCATGTGCTGTCTTTTGTGATCCAATCCCCGCCTACCCCTTTTTTCCCGGGAGGGAAAAAGGGATTTTCCTTAAGTGCAATAAGTGGTGAATTGTATGCTTTATTAAATGTTTTATATGTCTTGTCCCAAATTTTGAGTGTGTTCCGTGTAATTATGTGCGTTTTTTCTCACAGTGGTCTAAATTTTGGGGGATTCCAGACAATCTTTCCCAATTTTACTTCACTAAGTGCTTCCTCCAAACTAACCCATCTTTTAACATTGTGTGTTTTACCCCATTCTGGTATTCTAAGTAGTGCTATTGCGTGGTAATAACTCTCGATGTCCGGGACTGCTAGGCAGCCTGTACTCTTATCTTGCTTTAGGATTTGGAGGGAGATTCTGTGTTTTTTGTGTTTCCAGACAAAGTTCATAACCAAAGCTCTTAATTTTCCTAGATATTGTTTTGGGAGACGGAGTGGGAGCATCTGGAATTTATACGTGATGATAGGAAGTAACATCATTTTTACCGTGTTGACCCTACCTATCCATGATAGGGCTTTTCCGTTGTACTCTTGGCATTTTTTTTTTATTTCCTCTAAAAGTGGGATGTAATTTATCTTGTACATTTTTCTCGGATTGTTGGCCAGATCGATACCCAGATATTTTATCTGTTTTTTCCAGGCGAAGCTCACCCCTTTCTGTATGTTCTGTTTCTCAATATTGTTGAGGTTAATGTTTAAAATAAAAGTTTTTGTAGTATTAATTCTGAAATTTGTTAGTTCGCCATACTTAGCTAGAATTTTTAGGAGATTAGGGATTGACTTCTGTGGTGACCCGACGTAAAAAAGGACGTCATCTGCGTAGGCAGCAAGTTTATGTTCCTCGCTACCGACTCTACATCCCTCTACTTCTGCGCTACCTCGGATTGTGGACAGCAGAGGTTCCAGAGACAAGACGAAGAGGAGAGGGGATAGCGGACACCCCTGCCTGGTCCCGTTATGCATCTCGAACACGGACGAGACTATCCCGTTTATTCTTATGTTTGCTTTGGGATGGGCATAGAAGGCTTTAATTTTTTGGATAATCTTGGGGCCAAACCCCATCCTTTGTAGGGTTTTAAACATGAACCCCCAGTCTACCCTGTCAAATGCTTTTTCTGCATCTATTGAGAGCAGTAGACTGGGGGTTCGTGTGTCCCTCATCCTCTGCATGGCCAGTAGTGTCCGAATCCTATTGTCTCTCCCCTCCCAGCCCACTTGGTCCGGATGGATCAGCATGCTCAAGTGTCCCTTTATTCGCTCGGCCAAAATCTTGGCGTACAATTTCGTGTCAAAGTTCAATAATGAGATGGGTCTATAGCTTGAGCACACTGATCCATCCTTCCCTTCCTTGAGCAGGACAGTTATCGTCGCCAAAAGTGATCCCTCGCTCATATCGTATTCTGTCCCCAGGCCATTCATATAGCGTTGTAATCTTGGGATGAGAATATCTTTAAAAGTTTTATAATAAAGAACGGTGAACCTGTCAGGGCCCGGGCTCTTCCCTGATGGTGAGTTGTTTAGTGCTCTGAGGATTTCATCCTCTGAAATCGGTCTTTCCAGTGCTTCACTATCTTCTGTGCCCAGGGATACTAACCCTGCCCTTCCCAGGAAGTCGTCTATTTTCTTGCTATTTTCGCCCCCTTTATTACTGCCCACAGGGTCTACCGAGTAAAGTTCTTCATAATACTTCCTAAATGTTGCTGCTATTTCTCTAGATACGTATTTCGTCTCTCCTTTACCGGTTTGAATTTTTTCAATAAAATTTCTCAGTTTTTTTTTTTTGAAGTTTTCTAGCTAGATATTTCCCTGGCTTATTACCCCATAGATACTGGTCCTTCGCCATCTTATTAAATGCCTGTCTTGCTTCTTGCTCGGCCAAGTCTTTTAACTCTTCCCTCTTTTCCGTCAGCTCAAGGTATGTATCTTGGGCCTGAACCCCGCCTGTCTTATGTCTTTGTTCCAGTATGTTGATCTCAGCCGTCAATTCCTGCGTTTTTCTCATCCTCTCCCTTTTCTTCCAGGATGCCTTCGCTATAAAGATACCCCTGACGAACGCCTTATGGGCATCCCAGAGGTGTGCTTCTGACACTTCGCCATTGTCGTTAATTTGGAAGAACCATTCGAGTTCTTTTCTAATGGATTCCCGTATGTCTTTATCATATAATAATTCTATATTTAATTTCCACCCGCTCGAGGGTTGTTTATGCTCTGGGATACTTAAGTTCATGGAGACCGGGGCGTGGTCTGAAAGGGACATTATTTCTATATTGGTTTTAGTGATTCTCTCAAGTAATCCATGTTCAACCAAGATGTGGTCCAGTCGGGAATACGTCTGGTGGGCAGGGGAGAAGAACGTAAAGTCTCTTTTCTGAGGGTGCTGGATCCTCCAGATATCCACCAGTTGGTCGCTACTAAGCCTTTTTTTTAGTCGTTTTAACTGAGCGGTCCCTGTCCCCTGCACCCCAAACGTACTATCCAAGGATGGATCTATTACAAAATTTAGGTCCCCCATAAGAATCAAATATCCCTTTTTGAAGGCCCTCAATTTTAGTAAAATTGATTCTAAGTATCTGATGGGTCGTGTGTTAGGGGCATATATGTTGGCTAAAGTGATTTCTGTCCCGCTGAGGGATCCCCTTAGAAAGAGGAATCTCCCCTCCGGGTCCGTTTTTCTATCTTCCAGTGTGAAATTGATATCTCTACCGATCCCAATGGCCACCCCTTTTGCCCTGTTTGATATAGTGTCTCCATAGTACCATGTTGGATATGTTGGTGAAAATAATCTAGTATTCGAGACATGCGACAGATGGGTCTCCTGTAGGAAGACTATTCCGGCCCCATATCTCCTGATCTCCTCCAGAACCCTGAATCGCTTGCATAGGAGAATTCAATCCCTTTACGTTGTAAGTAAGAAAATTAATTTCAGTCTTCATTCCTCTGTTTTTTATTTTTAAAGATTTTTTTTTCTTTATTTTTATTGAGTGATTTGATTGTTTAAGAGCCGTTGCCCTGTCAGTAGCGGAGGGGGCCCCCCTCCCTTGCCCACCCCTTTCTCCCCTTCCCGCCCCCCCTTCTCCCTCCCCTTCCCAACCCCTCCTACCCCCACTCCCACCCTCCTTCCCTCTCTCCCCCTCCCCTTATCCATCCCCTCTCTGACCCCAACATGGGTCGCTAGGTCCGTGGGTGTCATCTTCATGAGATCACCCTCGGGCACTAGGTTCGTGGTGAGGTGGAGTTTGTTCCCATCCCCCGTTTTTTTTTTTTTTTTCCTTTTTTTTCTTTTATTCTACACCATATCCCGGGATGTTCCGGGAAATGGTGGAGAATAGGCCGAGTCTTTTGAAGCTTTCTGTTGAGTATTTCTAATGACCCCCCTCCCCTCTTTTCCGCCACCTTTTTAAGTGAAATCATCTACACCCTCTTTTTCATTCCAACCAGGTAACTCCGGGACTGGAATCCCCAGCTTGGCACAGAAACCCTGGAGCTCCTCCGGGAATCTCAGCCTAGCCGCATGCCCCTCTTTTAGGCCTATTAGACAAGGTGGGAAGCCCCAGTTGTATTTAATGTTTTCTTTTCTGAGAATTTCTAATAGGGGTTTTTGAAATCTTCTTCTTTCCAGGGTGCGAGCCGATAGGTCGGCGTATACTTGTATATCTGTATCCTCAAACCTCAGCGGTGTATTGCCCCTGATTTTTACCCAAAGGTCCTCTTTTTCTTTGCAGTGAAAAAATCTAATAATTATATCGCGTGGTCTGTCGGGGCCCGACCTCTCGAGTCTTCCCACTCGATGTGTCCTTTCAATTTCGGGGAACTGATCTTGATTTTTGCCACTAATTGGGCCAAGAATAGTCCAGATTTTTTTCTCAAGATCTTCCCCTCTTTGTTCTGGGACCCCGCGTAGTCTCAAGTTTTGCCTTCTATCCCTGTTTTCTTGTTCTTCAATCTTGTATGAGGTATCTCTCTGGTTTAGTTGAGATTTTTTCAGTAGGGTTTTTAGATTTAAGATTTCTTGATCTGTGTTGTCTGCTCTACTTTCGACCGTCTCTACCCTGGTCAGTAAATGGCCCATGTCCTCTCTGAGAGTGTTGATTTCTAGTTTAATAGCATTTTCCAGACGCAGTAGCATAGCCTCCATTTCCGTTTTAGTAGGGACATGTGCTCCTGCCTGTTGATCCTCAGACCGGCTCATGTCGATCTCACTTTCCGTGGTGTAGTCTGCTCTTGATTGATTGTTTACACCTTCTGCCCCCATGCTTCTCTCCATTCTGGCCCCTGCCTGGGGTGCGGACCCTGTAGTTTTTGGGCTAGCTCCTTGTCTGAGATAATGTTTAATAGTGCTCTCCTCTCCTTTGGGGCCTTTTGTAGCTCCCTTTTTTGACGACTTGGATACGTCTTTACTCATGGTGCCCTTTTTGATGCCTCTTATTCTCTTACCCAGTTTTATTGTTGTTGTGGGCCTTCTTTACCCTTATTGCCCTCCTGGTCCCTTTGTCCTGTGTTTAATCTTTGATGTTAAGGTAGGCTTATTCCTGGGTTTGCGTCCTCTTTAGGGGTACTCTAATATCGAAGGGTGGTGCTGTGTGGGGGATCACCACGGCCTTTGTGCTTTTGTTTTTTTTCGTTGGATTCTGTGAACTGGTGGGCCGGGGTCACCCTTGCCTCCCTCCCTCACTGGGCCCTGTCAGTCCTGCAAGGGGGAGTCAAAGGAAAGGCGGGTGCAGTAGTCCAGGCCGGAATACCACTACCACTCTAGAGTTTTCTCCGTTTATTACTTAATATTACTCCATTAATTAATTAATATTTCGCTCAGCGGTAGTAAAGTTCATGGGTGTTTATTCAGCGGTTATAGATATAAGAATAACTAGAGCTTTACGCTATCTTCCAGTTAAATATCAATTTGACTCATGTTGTCATGCTGGAGGAGAAAACGAAAAGGGCTGGAGAGGAAAAAAAGAGAGGGGGGAGGTATAGTGCTTTGTAGTCCTTCCGTTAGGTCGCGAGGATATTTATGAAGTTCCTCCTTGTATACTCGCCTATGGTTACCTGTGAAGACCCCTCGCTGGTGTGATAACCTCTAGGGTATAGCCCGATCTTCCTCCAGAGTTTGCTGGTGTTTTACTGGTGACAGCGTATTTACGGATTATGTATAGGAGGCCAGTTTGCAAGAGTCTCGGTAGACTACCGATCCCCTCTTTCCAAGAGCAGGGATCGGGGTATCGAGGTATGAATAAGCCTCCCTTTGTCTCCCAGTAAAGACTACTTAGGGAGAGATGGAACGGGCCGCCTCAGGTTGACTCTCGGGGCTTTGAGAGAGAAGATACCCGTGTGAGGAGAAAAGGAGATACACAAAAAAAAAACAGAAAGCAGCTGAAAAACCGTAAACCCAGAAGCAAATTTCGATTTTGGGGATGTTCCTCTAGTTGGCTAGATGGCCGGAGTGTTGAAATGGGCTCCCCTTTAGTCACAAGAGGGCCTTATCGGGTCTGTCCCCAATAGTATCCGCCATTTGTTCTATCTGTAGGAGTCCGTTGTTTCTCTCCTTTCCCTTTCCCCTTCCTTCCTCTTTTTCCTTCCCTTTTATTTCCCCTCCTCTCCTCCCTCCTCTCCGTGACTACTTATCCTTAGATTTATGGAGGATACGCCTTATGGCTCAGAAAAAAAAAAAAAAAAGAGACAAAGTAACCGGGACTATAGTGTGGTCATGTGGTTTTTATGTGTCCCTTCATGTCAGATCATATAGTGAGATACGAAAGCGAGCGTTCCCAGTTTGAACGTAACCACTCGCCTCCACTGATTAGTAAATCATCACTCGAGCTCTACAGTCACAGTCCCTATTTGATTTTGGCTGGGCGCTTAAATATGTACTTCCACCAGGGTAGGTCTCAGGCTGTACACACACCTTGGAATACGTTCCTCAGAGGGCTCCACTTTATACACCCCCCGGAGGTAACCCTTTAGCAAGCATGGCCACTTCTAGGCAAATAGGTGGCCGTTGTCCCGTACTTAGGGGTAGGTATGTTGACTTCACTTATCAATTCTACAAACAGGCATCCGGAGAAACTTGTAATACTATGCGCTTACCTTCCTGGTTGGTATGCTTCTGGTCAGCTGTGTTCCTGATCGCATACTTACAAATGATTTCTCCTATGTTCTGCTCGTATTGCACCCTCCAAAGCCTACAGGCGGTGTCTGCTGTGGTGAGTGCTAGGTGGCGGATTGGGTAGGGGGGGTATGCGAGATGAAGCAGGCGTTTGGGACCCGGTCCAGATTTTTCTGCCGTCCTGGTCTCTTTGCCTTCCCTTCGCGGGAGGACCGCGGCGTCCAGGTCTCCCTATCCCGGGGAGAGACAGAGACATCCGCAGCGTCTCTCGCTCGTGGCAGTCCGACGTCCTTCCCGCCTGCACGCCCGCAATCCTCGGCCCCCGGGATCAAACTCCTCCCTCCGTACGGACGATACGTGAGCACGTCCATTCCTCCCCGAGTTTGCGTCCATTGTAACGAATATTCGCGCAAACTTTCGGTCCATTCGAAGGTTCTGGTGCGAACCAAACCCGGGGGTGTTCGGCTCATCCCTAATGTCTAAACTGCTGGCAACAAAAATGAGTACACCCCTAAGTCAATATGTCCAAACTGGGCCCAAAGTGTCAATATTTTGTGTGGCCACCATTATTTTCCAACACTGCCTTAACCCTCTTGGGCATGGAGTTCACCAGAGCTTCACAGGATGCCACTGAAGTCCTCTTCCACTCATCCATGATGACATCATAGAGCTGGTGGATGTTAGAGAGCTTGCGCTCCTCCACTTTCCATTTGAGGATGCCCCACAGATGCACAATAGGGTTTGGGTCTGATGACATGCTTGGCCAGCCCATCCCCTTTACCCTCAGCTTCTTTAGCAAGGCAGTGGTCATCTTGGAGGTGTGTTTATCAAGTTGGAGTACTGCCCTGTGGCCCAGTCTCCAAAGTGAGGGGATCATGCTCTGATTCAGTAGGTCACAGTACATGTTGGCATTCATGGATCCCTCAATGAACTGTAGCTCCCCAGTGCCGGAATCACTCATGCAGCCCCAGACCATGACACTCCCACCACCATGCTTGACTGTAGGCAAGACACACTTGTCTTTGTAGTCCTCGCCTGGATGCTGCCACACATGCTTGACACCATCTGAATAATCACAAATAAGTTTATCCTGGTCTCATCAGACCGCAGGACATGGTTTCAGTAATCCATGTCTTTAGTCTGCTTGTCTTTAGCAAGTTGTTTGCGGGCTTTCTTGTGCATCATCTTTAGAAGAGGCTTCCTTCTGGGACGACAGCCATGCAGACCAATTTGATGTAGTGTGCGGCGTATGGTCTGAGCACTGACAGGCTGACTTCCCACCCCTTCAACCTCTGCAGAAATGCTGGCAGCACTCATACATCTATTTCCCAAAGACAACCTCTGGATATGACGCTGAGCACATGCACTCAACTTCTTTAGTCGACCATGGCAAGGCCTGTTCTGAGTGTTGCCCACTGTGCTGCAGCTCAGTTTCAGGGTCTTGGTAATCTTCTTATAGCCTAGGCCATCTTTATGTAGAGCAACAATTCTTTTTTTCTGATTTTTTTCAGATCCTCGGAGAGTTCTTTGCCATGAGGTGCCATGTTGAACTTTCAGTGACCAGTATGAGAGAGTGGGAGCGATAACACCAAATTGAACACACCTGCTCCCCATTCACACCTAAAACCTTGTAACACTAACGAGTTACATGACACCAGGGAGGGAAAATAGCTAATTGGGCCCTATTTGGACATTTTCACTTAGGGGTGTACTTACTTTTGTTGCCAGCGGTTTAGACATTAACCCCCCTGGCGGTATACCCGAGTCTGGCTCGGGGCGGGAAATTCAGTACCAAAAGCGGTAATCCCAAGCCAGACTCGGGCTTGCATTGCAGGATACAGGGGGAAGTTACTTACCTTGTCCCCTGGATCCTGCGATGTCTCCCCACGAGTGCCGCTGATCTCCATTCCCTGTGACGTTGCGACGCACGGGAGCGGAGATCAGCGCCAAATTAAAAAAAGTTAAAAAACACAATACACATACAGTATACTGTAATCTTACAGATTACAGTACTGTATAAAAAAAATACACATCCCCCTTGTCCCTAGTGGTCTGTCCGGTGCCCTGCATGTCATTTTATATAATAAATAGATTTTTTTCTGCCTGGAAACTGGAGATTGTCCATAGTAACCAAAAAATGTCCCTTCATGTCAAAAGTGGTTTTAGACCAGCTAGAAAACAATGATAATAAGTTAGAATCACAATTCATCACCAAACACTAAATTTAATGACAGTGACTATTCTGCAACTGAGCAAATTTCAGTGTTTTTGATTTGATTACATTATTGAATAATTTTTATATATATTTTTATTATATTATAATATATGATTTTGTGTTTCAAACTTTATCATACCCGGGATGTCTACTAGACTCTCGTTTGGACAGATTTAAGTGAGTTATTCATAAGAATTGCAGCCTACAATATAAAAACGCAAAATTTCCATGCAAAATAATTGTACCGCTTTTGGTACAAAATTCCAGACATAATCATACCGCCAGGGAGGTTAATGGCTGTGTGTTGAGTTATTTTGAGGGGACAGCAAATTTACACAGTTATACAAGCTGTACACTCACTACTTTACATTGTAGCAAAGTGTAATTTCTTCAGTGTTGTCACTTGAAAAGATAGGTGAGGTTGAAAAAAAGTCCATCAAGTCCAATCTGTGTGTGTGTGCTCTTATGTTCACGGAGATGCCTCCATTCTTTAAGGGCTAAAAAATTATCACTAACAACTCTCTGTCCCCAATCTCATAATTGCATTCCGTAGGAGACAATTTCTTGGAAAAGTAGCCACAAGGATGCATAGGGCTCTCAGAGGTAGGACGTTGAGACAGTAGGGCACCAACTCCAGTCTTAGAAGCATCAACCTAAAGGATGACAAGTACCGTAGGATCAGGATGTACCAACACGGGAGCAGAAACAAAGACAGCCTTGAGACTCTCAAAGGCATTATTGGAATGCGGAGACCAATTCTGTGGGATACCGTCCTTTCTGGTCATATAAGTCAGGGGTTTGACCAGAGACGAGAAGTTACGAATAAACTTACGCTAATAATTGTGAAAGCCAAGAAAACATTGCAATGGATGTAAACCCATGACGTAGAGCTGCCGAAAGTTTCTCTGGGCTCATCGATAAACCAGCAGTTGAAATGATATAACCCAGGAATTTAACCTGTTCATGAGGAAACTCGCAATTCTACAATTTACAATACAGGTTATTATCTCTCAGCCTCTGAAGCACACAGCAGACATCTGTGTGGTGGCTCTCTAGGGACTTGGAAAGTAGCTGCAACAAATCTCGGAGGACATTGTTGATAAATTCCTGGAAAACTGCCAGGGCGTTGCAAATACCAAACGGCATTACAAGGTATTCATAATGGCCTGTTCTGGTATTAAACGCAGCTTTCCATTCGTCGCCCTCATTGATCCTCACGAGACTGTATGCCCCTCTCAGATCAAGCTTTGTGAAAACCGTTGCTTCCTTGAGGCAGTCAAATAACTCTGTGATCAATGGAATCGGATAAGCATTCTTAATCTTGAAGCGATTGAGACCCCTATAATCAATAGAAGGTCTCAGTCCACCACTCTTTTTCACAAAGAAGAAACCAGAACCAGCAGGAGGTGAGGATTTACGCATCAATCCTCGAGAGCGTGCGTTGGCAACATACTCCTCCATGTTGGGTAGATAAAGGGTAGACCCGGCCATGAGGAGGAATAGCACCAGGTTGTCAAGGTCAGTTGTGCAATTATAAGACCGGTGTAGAGGCAAAATACTGGCCTAAACTTTGTCAATGGCATCACTAAATTTGCTGTACTCCTCCGGCAGGGAGGAGAGTGCACAAGACCTTAGCCACTTTCTGAAAACATGTCTTCCTGCCTTGTGGCGACCAAGAAAGAACCTCAGCATGATGCCAATCAAAAGATCTCCCATTAATAGCCTCAATGACAAGTGGAGTGTCACAAAGCAGCAGCGGATCGATAGAGCCTGTGTATCGATGGACAACTAAGACCAAGAAAGGTGTGGGCATCCTCCCTGATGGGTAGAACAAGACTTGAATAAGTGACCTGCCTGGCCACAGTAAAGGCACAATCTCTCCCTCCTCCTAAAGGCCCTCTCTTCAGCAAAACCCAACTGCAGGGGCTCTACTTCACTGGTGTACTCGGGACCAGGAGGCATGGGAGGTGAGGGAGACATGGGTGGGAATGCAAAGCTCAGAGCCAAATGTACAGGAAGTTTCCAAAGGCACTACTTAAAGGAAGGTCTCACTCGGAATCTGAAATCAATGAGAATAGCAAACGTGATCAACTCCTTAAGGTTCCTAGGTATGTCACGGGCTGCTATCTCATCTTAAGGCCTCATGGACACTGGATGTTAAAAAAACTTTATAAAAGCACCAGTAGCTTTACAGTAAGTTTTTCAATGTTTTTCAATATTTTTGCAATAGCATTTTTTAGCGTTTTTTTCCCCAATGGATCAAAAACTTCCAAAAACGCTGGTGAGCCACGTTTTTGAGCGTTTATCAACGTTTATCTGCGTTTATCAGCATTTTTTGACGTTAGAGTGTTTTTACAGCTGAAAACAGTTAAAAAAACTCCTCTCAGAACCCACTCGTTTTGGGGGTTTCTTTAACCTCCTTGGCGGTGTTCCCGAGTCTGGCTCGGGTTCAGTTTTTTCTGCCAGGAGCGGTAACCCGAGCCAGACTCGGGCTGCATTGCAGGATACAGGGGGGGAAGTTACTTACCTTTTCCCCTGGATCCTGCGATGTCTCCCCGCTGTGTGTGCGAGCCGTCCGCTCGCTCGATTCACACAGTGCCGAGTGCCGCTGATCTCCGTTCCCTGCGACCTTACGACGCACGGGAGCGGAGATCGGTGCCAAATTAAAAAAAGTAAAAAAACACAACACACATACAGTACTGTAATCTTACAGATTACAGAACTGTATACAAAAAATACACATCCCCTTTGTCCCTAGTGGTCTGCCCAGTGCCCTGCATGTCATTTTATATAATAAAAAGATTTTTTTTTCTGCCTGGAAACTGGAGATTGTCCATAGCAACCAAAAAGTGTCCCTTTATGTCAAAAGTGGTTTTAAACAGCTAGAAAACACCGATAAAAAATTAGAATCACAATTTATCATCAAACAATAAATTTAATGACAGCGACTATTCTGCAACTGAGCAAATTTCAATGTTTTCGATTTGATTACATTATTGAATCATTTTTATATATATTTTTATTATATTATAATTTATTATTTTGTGTTTCAAACTTTATCATACCCGGGATGTCTACTAGTCTCTGGTTCGGACAGATGTAAGTGAGTTATTCATAAGAATTGCAGCCTACAATATAAAAACGCAAAATTTCCATGCAAAATAATTGTACCGCTCTTGGTACAAAATTACAGACATAATCATACCGCCAGGGAGGTTAATGGCTGTGTGTTGAGTTATTTGGAGGGGACAGCAAATTTACACAGTTATACAAGCTGTACACTCACTACTTTACATTGTAGCAAAGTGTAATTTCTTCAGTGTTTTCACTTGAAAAGATAGGTGAGGTTGAAAAAAAGTCCATCAAGTCCAATCTGTGTGTGTGTGCTCTTATGTTCACGGAGATGCCTCCATTCTTTAAGGGCTAAAAAATTATCATTAACAACTCTCTGTCCCCAATCTCATAATTGCATTCCGTAGGAGACAATTTCTTGGAAAAGTAGCCACAAGGATGCATAGGGCTCTCAGAGGTAGGACGTTGAGACAGTAGGGCACCAACTCCAGTCTTAGAAGCATAAACCTAAAGGATGAAAAGTACCGTAGGATCAGGATGTACCAACACGGGAGCAGAAACAAAGACAGCCTTGAGACTCTCAAAGGCATTATTGGAATGCGGAGATTGATTACATTATTGAATCATTTTTTATATATATTTTTATTATATTATAATTTATTATTTTGTGTTTCAAACTTTATCATACCCGGGATGTCTACTAGACTCTGGTTCGGACAGATTTAAGTGAGTTATTCATAAGAATTGCATGCCTACAATATAAAAACGCCAAATTTCCATGCAAAATAATTGTACCGCTTTCAGCACAAAATTCCAGCCAGAATGATACCGCCAGGGAGGTTAAAGACAAAAAACGCCCCAGCCAAAAACTGCTGATAACAGCCTATGTGTGCATGGACACAGAGGATAACATGATGGGGAGCTTATTGACTGTAGAAAAAAACATTTGAAGCCAAAAACAGCTGCTGTAAAAACGTCCAAAAACGTGCAGTGTGCATGAGGCCTAAGGCCAAAAAAATAAATAAATGCTAAAAACCGCGATTGCATAAATGTTGAAAAACTCACTGCACAGCTACTGGCGTTTTTATAACTTATTTTAACGTCCAGTGTGCATGAGGCCTTAATGTTATCCGAGAGACCATGAGAAAAAGCAGCCAAGAGGGCCTCATTGTTCCAACCAACCTCTGCTGCCAGAGTACAGAATTTGATGGTGTGATCGGCAACAGTTCTTGTACTCTGTTTGATGCACATGAGACCTTTGGCAACAGAAGTGGAGCGAGCAGGAACGCCAAATACTCTTTTAAAGGAGGCCACAAACTCTGGGTATTTCCGGACAATGGATTTTTGCGTTTCCCATAGAGGGTTGCCGAAGTCAAGGCTCTATCAGAAAGCAAAGAAATAATGAACCCTACTTTGCTTCTGTCTGTAGGGAATGCCTGGGGCAGCATCTCAAAGTATATTCCAACCTGGTTGAGAAACCATCTGCATTGAACTGGATCACCCTCAAAACGCTGGGGAAGTGGAACGGAACCAGACATACCTCTTACAGAGATAATAATAGAGGTGGGTGCCTTCACAGAAACTGGAGCAGCAGCAGGGATGGCTTGCAACACTGGTTGTACCGGAGCAGCCAGAGTGGGAGGATCCAGGTGAGCAGTTAGAATCAGGAGTGTCCGTAACGCTTTGGCAAACTGATCCATGTGGTGGTCCAGCTAATTCAATCTGGAAAAATATTATCAATATTACAAACAGGTGGATTGCCTGCATCTTCTGAATTCATGGCCTTCGCTTAAAAGGAACCATGAATCAGACTGAGACAGAAAATGCAGTAAAAATTACACCTTTAATCTAATAGTAAAAATGGTACAGATCAGGAACGTAGTCAAAACATAAGCTAGGGTTCGGAAGCCAAAACGGGTAATAAGAGGAGCAGGTAATCAGGAAGCCAGGAATCAGGGTAGTCGGAAGCCAAAGATCAGGATCAGGAACCAGAAGGGACATCAGCCGGGCAAACAGGAACTCAGCAGAGACACTCAGGATATGTTGACCAAGGCGAACGCATGAAAGGAATAAACAAGGCAGTTTAAATTGCCAGAAGGGGCTGGCTGTAAGCTGGACTGACAAGCAGGTAATGATAACCAGGAGAAACACTGTGGAAACAATGAGTGCACAGATCCCCCCTCATCACAGACTCCCCTCATCACAGATCCCCCATCACAGATCCCCCATCACAGATTCCCCCATCACAGATCCCCCATCACAGACTCCCCCCACCACAGAGTCCCCCTCCCCATCACAGACCCCCCTCATCACAGATCCCCCCATCACAGACTCCTCTCAATCACAGACTCCTCTCAATCACAGACTCCTCTCAATCACAGATCCCCTCATCACAGAATCCTCCATCACAGACTCCCCTCATCAGAGATCCCCCTCATCACAGATCCCCCCATCACAGATCCCTCTCCATCACAGATCCCCCCCATCACAGACTTCCCTCATCACAGATCCCCCATCACAGACCCCTCTCCATCACAGATCCCCCCGACCCCAGAACCCCTCATCACAGACCCCCCTCATCACAGACACCGCATCACAGTCCTCCATCGATATCACAGACTGCCCCTTCCATAAGATTGTATTACTCCCCTACCTTATTTACAAGACGGGAAGCAAGGCAGGTCTGGACAAAGGGCAGGGCTTTTCATGTGAAAGGCAGGTGATTGGTTGCTGGGACTGGTCCACTGTCTGGTAACTAATCACCCACTTAACTTGAAAAGTCCCACCCTTAGTCCGGACCTGCCCTGCTTCCCATCTTGTGTAAATAAGGGAAGGGAGGGGAAGTGCTGAAATCTTACAGAAGGGACAGACCTGCCGAACCTGCTGGGCCAGGTGGAGGAAAGCAGTACATCTGATCTGGTGGCAGCGGTGCGCACCAAACTGCTGGAAAAAACAATCTTCTTGGGCATCAATTGCCGCCCCTCTCAAAGTTTCGCCTGGATCCAATGGACTAAGTGGGACCCATGGTAGGGCTGGCCCTGCTGTAAACAAATGATTATAATGCATCTAAAACCATATCAGAATGGTTCACACGTCTATGAAGGATGGAGGAATTGCTCTTCATAGCGTGTGATTCCCCCTCTAAATTCTCACATATTTGGGCTTGTTGGACTCACTTTCAAACCACTGAACGATACAAACACTTGATGGGATTGACCATCTGACCATCAGTCGTAAGTACTGGGTATCTCTGCTGAGAGACCTCTGCTCCTATAGTACCTTTGGACTTAGGCTAGTGGTACTAACCCCTCTCCCTAAGGGGTTGGGTTGGGAGGACCTACGCCAAGAAGGCCCACCATATTGACATACATGCTTCTTGTTTTTTATCTGTTACCCCCCGATGGACAGTATATATTGTAGTGAGTAGAACTTTTCACCTGGTTGGAGGCTATGGAGGCTCTCTCTGCTTTCCCCCCCCCACCCCCTCCTAATCTGCCCCCTCTCTCAATTCTCATCTTCTCTTACTACCCCAACCTCACCCCCTCCTTTTTTTTACTACATTTTACATTCTCTACATTTGTGATAGGCATTGTCCTTTGGGATATTTATCATAGCGGGGGTATACTATCGCTTTGTCATATGCTCTGCCCACATCTTCTCCAATACTACCACATACCAGGAATGAGGCTCCAGTTATCCCCTGGCCTTCTATTCTTTTGATTATCACTGGGCTTCTTCCCTATATTTTATTGCTACTAGTTCCCTATTGCTGAAACTGTGCTACACCCTGTACATTCTGGTGTTTTTTTTTTGCCTACTGTACTACTGTTTACGTGATGCTGTTGTAAAACATTTCTTTATCCTTAACAACAAATTGTTGGGGAAAAAAAACATATATTACACATATTTTTGTGCTAGTATACATTGTGGTCAAAAATTCACTTTTTTTAAACATGTTTCTGCTTATGAATATTCTTATTCATAATTAGTGCAAAAACAGTCTGCTGAAGATTCACAAAATAACATTCTGTTGCCCTCTTTTATATAATAAAATGTTTTATTACATGAAGACGGAGGGTTTCAATGGGTGTTGGTGAATAAAACACAGAAAGTTGATACTATGGCAGCAAATTAAACATAAATCAAAGGTCCTATGAGAGAAGTGGGAAATTATGAATAGTCTTCAAATTGCAGTGTAAAGGGCAAGAGAGACAACAAGCTCTACCATAAGATACTTTGCAAGAACAATAATCATGTTTGTGTTAAACAGGAGCATGTACCAATAGAAATCTTGTAAATTATTGTTGAGAGGAGTTCATACAGCAAGTTGCTATGCATAAATATAATATTAAATACTGATTTGAAAAACTGAACAAAAACACTGTTCACTTAGTATGCCAAAATGTAACTGAGAATATCATATGTTGTAGTTTGAATATTTGAACGCACGTACATAAAGAATGACAGCGAGAGCGAGAGATCAAAGAAACAATAAAAGCGTATCTAAGCCCAAAACTAAAAAAAATTGTATATTGCAGCTTACTAGTCCTTGGTGTAGTGGCTGCGTTTTCTTTTTTCAAGCTTTATTTTTAAGAGGGAATCCTGGAAATAATATGCCTCATGTCCCTGGGTGGGTACATCACTGTTCCACTGTATCTATGGAGGGACCCATGGCTGCTCTCCTGGTATGAAATGCAAACATGTCCATATTTCTTTATGTCCATTACATGGCATATAGGGTAATCAGTAGTTTAGCTAGGAAAAAAGACATACTTCTGTGCAACTCACAGGAAGCGAAAAGAACACAGTGGGGTTGATTCGCTAACTGGAGAGTGCAAAATCTGGTGCAACTCTGCATAGAAAACAATCAGTTTGCAGTTTTTTTGTCAAAGCTTAATTTAATAAGCTGAAGTTAGAAACTGATTGGCTACCATGCACAGCTGTACCAGATTTTGCACTCTCCACTTTTAGTAAATCATCCCCAGTATTTCTGGCATGATCAGCAGGTATATTCTGCATTTCCTGAAAATGTTATTAGTTAAAAAAAAAGAAAAAGAAAATGAATGTAGCCACCACATATCAGGACTGTAAACAGCAACATATTACATTTTTATTCTTGAGTTTACTTATCCTTTAACCACATCAATACTGGGCACTTTTACCCCCTTCCTGACCAGGCCAATTTTCCCCTTTCAGTGCTGTTGCACTTTGAATGACAATTGCGCAGTCATGCAAAACTGTACCCAAATTAAATTTGTATATTTTTTTTTTAGAAAGATAGAGCTTCCTTTTGCTGGGTTTTTTAGTTTTTGCTAAACAAACGGAAAAAAAAGAAGTTTTTCTTAGTTTCTGTTATAAATTTTGCTAATTAATTTTTCTCAGCCTTGATGTGCACTGATAATGCTGTGCTGATGGGCAATAATAGGCTGCGCTGATGGGCACTGATAGGCTGCACTAATGGGCATGGATGAGGTGGCACTGATGAGGCGGTACTGATGGGCACTGATGAGGCTGCACTGATATGCGGCACTAATGGGCACTGATGGACACCGATAGGTGGCACTGATAGACACTGATAGGTTGCTCTGATGAGGAGGCACTGATAGGCAGCATTGATGGGCACTGATAGGCAGCACTGATGGGGCTGTACTGATCATCAGGGCACTGATCATCAGTGTTCTGATATCAGTGTAAATGTCCCCTGCCAGAATTGCTGTTTAGCGCTTCTCCTCTCCTAACGCTGTGACAGAGCCTGAGGAAAGGAATGCTGAAAATCTGCAAGCTTGTTTACAAGTGATCAGCTGTGATTGGCCCTTTACTATGAACACAGAGCGTGTCGGATGTGCGTCCCAGGGGGTGCAGTTCTGGAAGGATGTCCACAGACGCCCACCCAGAACTGGAAAACCGCGGTCAGGAAGAGGTTAGGTAAGCACTAAACTATTAAGACATAGCAGTGCACACACATGATTCCATCTGCATGCAATATTGGAATAGTGATAAATAATTCTCCAGAATTCTAAATTTTTTAAAGTTCAATTGGTATTATTAAAAGCTCATTGTATAGATTTATTAAAAATCTGCTCTTGTTTAGTTTAAGCAGTGGGAGATTATCACTTGAAAAGTAGTACTTGTATTCATGGTCAAAGACAGAGACATGGGAATCCTTGCATGCTCTTGTCTACCAGGTTGGAAAGCATTACAGTAGTAGCTTTTGATAGTAATCTTTTAAAAATATATACATTTTTAGGTGAGCTGTAACTACCAGATGAATGTTTATTCTGTTCTAGTTGAGGTAAATCAAGGCAAAGTGAATTATCTCTTGAAGCATCTTATGTTCATATGTTTTACATTTTTTTTTTTTTTTAAATCAGTCTATGTGTACACTTTACAAATGTCCCATATAACACAGAAACTGAACTTTATAAAAAATATTATCTCCAGATTACTATTGTGATCACCCCATTAAACATTTTGCTTAGTTATTGAAGGCATACACATTTTTAGACTATTAACATATTGCTGCAATGTAGAAGAGAGAGCCTTAAGGTACAAGCAACATCTATTTCATGAAAATATGTTAAAGGGGGAGGAACGAGGCCACAAGCCTCCGGGATTTTTTGTTAACGGTATCTTGGTTTGGGTTGGGTACACAGTAATTAAGAAGATGTATATAAAAAATATAGAAATTTTTATTTTCCAAATAGGATAAAGGTATAGAAAAGGACACAAATATTAAATCCATACATTACAGACATATGTGTTAAATCAGACGAAAAATTGTGTAGAGCTTCGCCATACTCGACATGTTTCACTCAATGGAGTTTCTTCAGGAGATTGATAGGTTTGGCTCAAAAGTATGCTGAAATAACAAAGTTTCATAAGCAAAAGTCCTTTTAAGCAGTGTTATACAAACCATACTGTACATGTTTGTACATAGTGTATAGATACGTTGGCTCAAAAATATACATCTAGGGGTATGAGCAATTGCTATAACCTTGAGGTTTGTACAGTGTTACATAGTTTTAGGACATAGAAAACAAATCAGGACATGAAAACATGAAAAAAGGACAGGACTTACCACATATGTTTTAGAAAACTTAAAAATCGATTTCTTGTTGTAAACAACAAACAAATATCGAAATGAGAGATGATTTATTCCCAGGTTGCCAACGCCGGCTATAGGTCACTTGCAGAGAGACAACACTAGATAAATTTAGATGGATAGGGCCATTAAAGGAGTTAATGAAAGGTAGGGTTTTACATAGTCAGTTGTATTACAAATACAATAATAATGAAAAACTGTACCTTGAGTGGGTCATGTAGTATGCAAAACAGATTGCAGGTTGGATAGGGTGCAAATGTTATATTGCACCAAAGTCCAAAAGTTGGGAACATTCCAGTGTTATCTGAAATGTTTGAAGTGAGTATAATTAATATCTAGAAAAGGTAGCGATGTCCATGTCAGTCCAAAAAGGGCTGTATATATAAAAGAGCATATAAAGATGAAAGATTCTATTAAGTAATCTTACCCCATTGGTGTGGTAGATGGATGGTAGCGGATTGGGCTCACAGGGGAAGGCAGGTTGGATGCCTCACTTCCCGGTGTGCTTAGGCTCCTGACAGGGATAGAATGGCAGAGGGGGCTGCCTGAAATAGTGTGCTCTCCGATCCGGCGGCGTCTGACGTCACCGCCGGGTCGTGGGCGCTTTGACGGCACAGCTAGGCGCCAAACGTTCTGAGATGCGTGGTGCGCATGCGTCGGCGGCAAACCACGCCGTCGGCGCTGGGCGTCTGACGTCACGCCGCTTGTTGGCGGCGCGGCGGCGGCCATTTTGGGAAATCCCATTTGCCCTCATCTCGCTATGTCAGAGAATGGGACAAGGGATCCCCAAAAAGAACGGGAGGGCACAGCAGCGGGCATAAACCGCCAAGGTGGCCCACCAGCCTGACGGGGAAGGAAAAGTCCCAGTCAATAGGCCGAGAACAGAAGGCACCATACCTGGCCAAAAAGAGGGGGTGGCTGGGGGACAGCAACGAAGAAGGTCTGATTCGCTGCGGTCCGCCAGGGACCCCGGGGCGCCCATACAAGTGACTACAAATGCCGACTATGCAACCTGTAGGGAACATCTCAGTTGAGTTAGAAAAAATAGAGCATAATAATGCTTATTAAATACATGGCAATGCATATTTTAACAGGGTCATACCAGTGGTGAGTCAGCCCCTCCAGTCATGTCCTGATCAGCTTTAAAACAATAACAGAGTTTTTATTAACAATATCAAACATATATATGTATATCATGTTAAATGACATTGGTTTCTAGTCCATTATCAAATAATTGGACAGGGAAATAATTAAGACAAGAAAAAAGGGAAAAGAGAAGAATTTGTATTGCTGTCATAATCTAGAGCTGCATTTATTCAGAGAAAGGATTTGTAGCTAAGGGCATCGTTTAAACCGGGTAAGGTGGTGGCTTTCAGGTCAAATATCCAGCGAGCCTCACGTTGGAGTAAGGTGCGGTCGTAGTTGCCACCCCTTTCCCCCGGGGGTACATGCTCAAGTGCGAAGAAGTGCATTTTTTTGTCATCATGGGCATGAAAAAGTCCCATGTGACGGCTGATTGGAGTCTCCATTTTCTTTCCTCGTACAAGGGTTACGTGATCCCTTATGCGATGGAAAAATGGTCGTTTGGTTTTGCCAATATAGAAAGCTGTGCATTCACATAACATAATGTAAACTATACCGACTGATTGGCAATTGGCCAAAAATTTGGGTTTGTAGATTCTTTTATTTGGTAACGTAATTTGTTTAGATGCATATATATAGCGACAAAAATTGCATTTGTGACAAGGCTTACTTCCAACGTTTGTTTTCGGGTTGGAGCAACCCTCTGGTGTTGGGACGTAGTGACTACGTACAAGGGTGTCTCTAAGGGACTGAGATCTTCTGTAGGTGATTTCTGGATAATCCCCCACATGTTTGGATATTAGAGGGTCAGCCTTGAGCAAATACCAATATTTGTCGAAAATTCTCCGCATCTGAGCATGATGTCCAGAGAAACGAGTGATGATTCTTATGCCCGGGTCAGTGGTAGGTGCTTTTGTTCTGTGAATAAGGTTAAGGCGATTGTGTTGCTTGGCTTTTAAGTAGGACTTTTTTAGACATGTTGAGCTATAACCACGATGTTGTAAGCGTTGCTGCAGTTTTTTGGCTTCCATTTTAAAGTGGGAGTCTTGACTGCAGTTTCGCTTGACGCGGAGATATTGCCCATAAGGTACACTTGCTACCAAGGGACTGGGGTGGGAGCTCGTTGCGTGTAGCAATGTATTGGCGGCAGATGGCTTGCGATAAAGGGTTGTACCCACATTGCCCTCACCATCAACATAGATGGTGATGTCAAGGAAGGTTAAGTGTGATTGACTTTTTTCCATTGTAAAGCTTAAATTGAACATGTTGATCTTGAGCCTTTCATAGAAAAGCAATAGATCAGATTGTGTACCTGTCCAGATGAAGAACACATCGTCGATGTATCTTCTCCAGATTGGAATCTGATCTAGAAATATCTGTATGTCATCTCTCTGAAATAGGTGTCGCTCCCACCCCCCCAGATACAGATTGGCATAGGATGGGGCACATTTGGTCCCCATTGCTACGCCCTGTATCTGGAGGTAATGGGAGCGCCCAAACAGAAAGATGTTATTATTGAGTATAAAATCAAGTAATTGAACAATGAAGTCATTATATTTTGGTGATGACCTGTTGCTCTCGGAAACGAAGCCCTTCACAAATCTGACCCCCAGGTCGTGGGGTATGGAGTTGTAGAGGGCCTCGACATCGAGAGAAACAAGCCAAGATTCTGATGGCAACGAGATCCCATCAAGAGCCCTCAATAGATCTCGTGTATCCTGTAAATAGGAGGCAAGTCCCTCAACATGTGGGCGAAGAAAGTCATCCACCAGGGCACTGGCATTCTCGGTGAGACATCCGTTGCCGGAAACTATAGGGCGGCCTGGTGGGTTAGTGGCATTCTTATGGATTTTCGGTAAGGCATATAGCGTGGGAGTTTTGGGAAACAGAATATTTAAGAAATCATAAGTTTTTTTGGTGATTAGATTCTGGTGGAAAGCAGAGCCCAGTAAATGTCTGAATTTACCTATCGTGTAGTTTACGTGACTCTCTGGTATTTTGCGATACCATTCACGGTTCTGTAGTAAGTGAAGAACCATCAGCTCATACTGACTTTTGTCCATAATGACCAAGTTTCCCCCCTTGTCCGAAGGTTTGATAACTATGTTGGTTTCCAATTGTAGGGAGCGCAGAGCTTCCCTTTGTTGTGGGGTAAGATTGGACTTAGGTGGATCAAACCACTTAGTTTTACGAATTTCATTGGTGACTTGTTGGGTGAATGCCCAGACATTGGGGTTGCCTTGGAAGGATGGAAAGGTGGTAGATTTAGATTTGTATTCCCGAGGGGGTAGGATAGAGGCCACAGGGGGGGAGGGGGCAGAGGGACGAGGGGGAACAGCAGGGAGGAGAGCCTCAGCCTCTGCCAGGTCCACCTCGTCGATGTGTCCCTCGTCCCACAGCTCCATAAGCTCCTCCATGGCTTTCAAATCATTTATGGACAAATGTTGAGGAGGTGGGCAAGGGGGGGTATCGGTCAAGGTGCCAGCACCGGTTGAGGAACCGGATTTGTCAAACATAATCCGGAACATTAATTTCCGTGAAAAAAGATTGAGATCTTTTACTAATTCAAAGGCATCTACAGATTTAGTGGGGCAAAACGTGAGCCCCAGTTTTAATAGTGATACTTGTGTTTCAGTGAGAGTGTAAGTGGAAAGATTAATTATTTCAAGGTGGTTTTCATTTGTTTGGTCTGTGTCGTGATCGGTTCCAAGTGTTTCCTTTGGTCTAGTACCGGTTGGGTAAAGATTGGTGCTGTCCGAAAACCCGATTCGATGACAGCCTCGACCTGTCCCCCAGTGGATGGGGGTATTAGGGATAGAGAGTGACTGGGAGTGGAGGTAGGGGTGTCAGATATTGTGAGTATCTTTGAGCTGCCCACAGCTTTAGCAGCTGAGGCTCTAGTGCTGATTTGAGTGCGATTACGTATGGGAGAACTCTTGGGTTTTCCAGTGTGTGCATTTACATTACCCTCCTTACGTGTGTGTTGTTGTGACATCTTAGTTGAAGTAGACTGACCAGGTGCCTGTGAAGAAGAGATAGATGAATGAGAAGAAGTATCCGAATCGGTTAATTCTGGGATTCTTTCCGGTTTTAGGGAGGGTTTGGTAGCGCGTCTTCTGTTTTGTGGGGGGGCCCAGTTATATGCCTGATGATTATCATAGGATAATTTGTCTCTCATAAATTTTTTTTCCCTTAGTTTTCAAAAGATCAGTTACATATTTTTCAAGTCCTTCCCTGAGTGCAGTCTCACGCTCGGTGAATAGTGCATCCAGGGAAATTGCCCGGTTTTCATCATAAAGTTTTTCTATTTCTTTGTCAACACTGGTTAGTTCTGTGGTATAATGAAGACAGAGAAGATTCATCATCTGAACCGAGCACTGTTGTAAATTGGCCTCCCATTGTGCTTTAAAGTCAGGTTCCAATTTTTGTATAGTGGGGAAGATTTGAATTCTTAAACCCCACGGGGACATTTCATCATCAACATATTTGGAGAAATACCATTTGTTCCAATATAGTCTAGATTTCCTTTCCAACATACGCTGGAGTCGCAAAAAGAAGCGATCCATAGTGAGACCCCCTCCCAGGGGGTTTTGGGTTTTTTGGAAAGTATCCATGAGGCCATCAAAGGCTTGGCCACAGTAGTTAGCCATAAGTAACCGGCAACAGAAATAAATGCAACTAAATAGATAATACAAAATAGAGAGAAAGAGAAAAAAGTTTCCCTGCCAGGACATTGAGGTTAACAGAAATTGGGTAATTCTAAAGCTCAGTGATTATAGTCATCCTAAAGCTGACAGTGGTTGGTTCAATGATTCTAACTTCATCTATAGAAGTGATGGGCGGGTAACGCCCGAAAATAATTAAATAGTAAACTAGATGAAGCAGTTGAACAAATAGTGATACCAAAATCCCAATAGGTCTATGAAAATATGTTAAAGGGGGAGGAACGAGGCCACAAGCCTCCGGGATTTTTTGTTAACGGTATCTTGGTTTGGGTTGGGTACACAGTAATTAAGAAGATGTATATAAAAAATATAGAAATTTTTATTTTCCAAATAGGATAAAGGTATAGAAAAGGACACAAATATTAAATCCATACATTACAGACATATGTGTTAAATCAGACGAAAAATTGTGTAGAGCTTCGCCATACTCGACATGTTTCACTCAATGGAGTTTCTTCAGGAGATTGATAGGTTTGGCTCAAAAGTATGCTGAAATAACAAAGTTTCATAAGCAAAAGTCCTTTTAAGCAGTGTTATACAAACCATACTGTACATGTTTGTACATAGTGTATAGATACGTTGGCTCAAAAATATACATCTAGGGGTATGAGCAATTGCTATAACCTTGAGGTTTGTACAGTGTTACATAGTTTTAGGACATAGAAAACAAATCAGGACATGAAAACATGAAAAAAGGACAGGACTTACCACATATGTTTTAGAAAACTTAAAAATCGATTTCTTGTTGTAAACAACAAACAAATATCGAAATGAGAGATGATTTATTCCCAGGTTGCCAACGCCGGCTATAGGTCACTTGCAGAGAGACAACACTAGATAAATTTAGATGGATAGGGCCATTAAAGGAGTTAATGAAAGGTAGGGTTTTACATAGTCAGTTGTATTACAAATACAATAATAATGGCCAGGTATGGTGCCTTCTGTTCTCGGCCTATTGACTGGGACTTTTCCTTCCCCGTCAGGCTGGTGGGCCACCTTGGCGGTTTATGCCCGCTGCTGTGCCCTCCCGTTCTTTTTGGGGATCCCTTGTCCCATTCTCTGACATAGCGAGATGAGGGCAAATGGGATTTCCCAAAATGGCCGCCGCCGCGCCGCCAACAAGCGGCGTGACGTCAGACGCCCAGCGCCGACGGCGTGGTTTGCCGCCGACGCATGCGCACCACGCATCTCAGAACGTTTGGCGCCTAGCTGTGCCGTCAAAGCGCCCACGACCCGGCGGTGACGTCAGCCGCCGCCGGATCGGAGAGCACACTATTTCAGGCAGCCCCCTCTGCCATTCTATCCCTGTCAGGAGCCTAAGCACACCGGGAAGTGAGGCATCCAACCTGCCTTCCCCTGTGAGCCCAATCCGCTACCATCCATCTACCACACCAATGGGGTAAGATTACTTAATAGAATCTTTCATCTTTATATGCTCTTTTATATATACAGCCCTTTTTGGACTGACATGGACATCGCTACCTTTTCTAGATATTAATTATACTCACTTCAAACATTTCAGATAACACTGGAATGTTCCCAACTTTTGGACTTTGGTGCAATATAACATTTGCACCCTATCCAACCTGCAATCTGTTTTGCATACTACATGACCCACTCAAGGTACAGTTTTTCATTATTATTGTATTTGTAATACAACTGACTATGTAAAACCCTACCTTTCATTAACTCCTTTAATGGCCCTATCCATCTAAATTTATCTAGTGTTGTCTCTCTGCAAGTGACCTATAGCCGGCGTTGGCAACCTGGGAATAAATCATCTCTCATTTCGATATTTGTTTGTTGTTTACAACAAGAAATCGATTTTTAAGTTTTCTAAAACATATGTGGTAAGTCCTGTCCTTTTTTCATGTTTTCATGTCCTGATTTGTTTTCTATGTCCTAAAACTATGTAACACTGTACAAACCTCAAGGTTATAGCAATTGCTCATACCCCTAGATGTATATTTTTGAGCCAACGTATCTATACACTATGTACAAACATGTACAGTATGGTTTGTATAACACTGCTTAAAAGGACTTTTGCTTATGAAACTTTGTTATTTCAGCATACTTTTGAGCCAAACCTATCAATCTCCTGAAGAAACTCCATTGAGTGAAACATGTCGAGTATGGCGAAGCTCTACACAATTTTTCGTCTGATTTAACACATATGTCTGTAATGTATGGATTTAATATTTGTGTCCTTTTCTATACCTTTATCCTATTTGGAAAATAAAAATTTCTATATTTTTTATATACATCTTCTTAATTACTGTGTACCCAACCCAAACCAAGATACCGTTAACAAAAAATCCCGGAGGCTTGTGGCCTCGTTCCTCCCCCTTTAACATATTTTCATAGACTTATTGGGATTTTGGTATCACTATTTGTTCAACTGCTTCATCTAGTTTACTATTTAACATCTATTTCATGCTTTATTAGAATGGCTCCTAATTTAAGTGGCTTGTTCACACTGGGATTTAAACTCAAACTCATTATACAGAGCAGATTAACAATTACTCTTCATGTTACTCTCATAGTATTCTGTGTGATGAGTCCAATCACTTAGAACAACAGTTAAAATGTTAATTCATTGCTTCCAGTATGTAGATTACTTTTAAAAGAATACCTATAACTTCATTAGTAGACACACTGAACTCATTCAGTTGGAGTTACAGTTTAATGCAAGAGGGTTCTGAAGATATTAATACTGCAGGGATCCACCTATTTTGACTTCAATGCTGTTGGATTAATTGTTCCTATGTGTCCTAATTTCAAGGGGAGGTGTGATGACCTTAATAGAAAATAATGACTTCATTCTGCCGTTAGATAAAAATAAAATTGTGCCATGTACAAGATAAAGGGACCCTGTGCATTTAAATACACTGTCTACAGAGGGTAAAAAGGATCTGACATAAAAAAAATAGTTTACACATACAGAATACACATATCACACTTTCATATATAAACATTCACCTTTTTTACTGTATAAAAACGACATTAACGTGGGAAAGAATAGACCGATTCTTTTACTACACTACATTTTTATTCCCCTATCTCTGTCCCATACTGTCAGTCACAAAATGACAGGTACACTTTTTCCTTCTAGCACACACAGTATATATGAATATGCTGTTACAGAAATGTACTTTTCGCTGCAGAATTTTTATGTATGTGGGTATAATTTTTCAACCCATAGTAAATCTATTAGAAAATACATTTTGATGCCTCTGACAACAAAAAGAAAACTTAAAGGGAATGTTAAAGTGGAACAAAAGTGATACACTGTGAGCAGGCAGACATTTTATTGCAGAAGATACGTGCAATGTCTCTCCTGCAATAAAACACACCTATGTGTCTGCTCACAGACTGCAAACAGCTGTGCATATGCAGTTCAGCTTACGGCAGCAGGGCAGATCCTGTGTGCAGGGATGACTAGCTCCTGCGCATGTGCAGGAGTGCCATCATCCCATGCCAGCCAGTGAATATGGCCCAATCCCAGCACTCAGGAGAAGATACTGGTGCTGGCGAGGGAACATTGGGAAAGTGAGTATTCCTCTCTTTACATTTACATTCAGGACTAAAAAGTCAAATGTCTAATAATATCGCTTTAATTAGGTAAATATATAATATATAATATTGCAAATACTGGGGGTTATTTACGAAAGGCAAATCCACTTTGCACTACAAGTGCAAACTACAAGTGAAAATTGCACTTGAAATTGCACTGAAAGTGCACTTGGAAGTGCAGTCGCTGTAGATCCGAAGGGGGACATGCAAGGAAAAAAAAAAAAAAAAAAACAGCATTTTAGCTTGCACATGATTGGATAATAAAATCAGCAGAGCTTCCCCTCATTTCAGATCTACCCCTCAGATTTACAGCGACTGCACTTCCAAGTGCACTTTCAGTGCAATTTCAAGTGCATTTTGCACTTGTAGTGCAAAGGGGATTTGCCTTTCATAAATAACCCCCACTGTTTATTTAATAGCTATCTTTCACAGCAAATGCAAACACTGGGTAAGAGTATCTCCTAATCAAGATGTAACACAGACACCCAACAAGCATGCTGGCAGTGCATGGCTTTCCTATTTGAAAGCCCAGTATGGTTTGCAAAGTGTTATAGTTTCACTTTAAAGAAAATGCTCAGTTGTAAAAAAAACATTTAAAGCGGAATTCCACCCTAAAGTGGAACTCCCGCTTTTCGGAACCCTCCCCCCCTCCGGTGTCACATTTGGCACCTTTCAGGGGGGAGGGGGGTGCAGATACCTGTCTAAGACAGGTATCTGCACCCACTTCCGGCATTAACTCCCACGGGAGTTTACGCAAGTTCCTGTCCCAGCGCGCTGTCTGCCGGGACACACACGTGTCCCGGCAGACAGCGCTGAAGATTCTCATTGCGCCGCGCGACTCGCGCATGCGCAGTAGGGAATCGGGAAGTGAAGCCACTTCCTGATTCCCTTACCGAGAATGGCGCCGGCTACAGCAGAGAGCCGAGGGATCGATCGGCCTCTGCTGCCGACAACGCTGGACCCTGGAACAGGTAAGTGTCCGTTTTTTTAAAGTCAGCAGCTGCAGTATTTGTAGCTGCTGGCTTTTAAAAAATAAATTTTCAGTACAGTCCCGGTTTAAGAACATTATAAGTTAAAGTATTTCTGTGCTAGATTAACCAGTTCGCGCCCGCGCTATAGCCGAAAGACGGCTGCAGCGCGGACGCTCTCTGCTGGGAGGACGTCCCTGGACGTCCTCCTGTTTACATCCTCCCCGCGCGCCCTCGGGGAAAATCTGTAAACGGCCAATCACAGCGGCCGTTTACAGCGCGATCTCAGCAGCCAATGAGAGATGATCTCAAATGTAAACATATGAGATCATCTCTCATTGCCGGCTTTCTCTCTCCTCACTCAGAGACAGCGTGTGAGGAGAGAGAGAACGTTCTGTGCCAGCGTTATATTCAGTGAGTGAAAAACACTTTACAGTGCAATCAGTACCCATAAAGTGCCATCTGCCAGCCCCATCTGCCAGCCTCATCTGCCAGAGCAATCTACCAGTACCATCTGCCAGTACCATCTGCCAGTACCATCTGCCAGTGCCAGTGCCATCTGCCAGTGGTGCCACGTATCAGTGCAATCTGTCAGTGCCACCTGTCACCAGTGCCACGTATCAGTGCCATCTGTCAGTGCCACCTGTCACCTGTTCCACGTATCAGTGCCATCTGTCAGTGCCACCAGTCGTCAGTGCCACGTATCAGTGCCATCTGTCAGTGCCACCAGTCGTCAGTGCCACGTATCAGTGCCATCTGTCAGTGCCACCAGTCGTCAGTGCCACCAGTCGTCAGTGCCACGTATCAGTGCCATCTGTCAGTGCCACCTGCCACATCAGTGCCACCTGCCAGTGTCACCTGCCACATCAGTGTCACCTGTCAGTGTCACCTGCCACATCAGTGTCACCTGTCAGTGTCACCTGCCACATCAGTGTCACCTGTCAGTGCCATTTGTGATCAGCATGTCACAAAGGTTATATTCAGCCGAGGAGGCTTACGACATTCTTGCGGCCGACGAGAGCAACAGGGAGCTCTCCGCTTCGGATTCCTCCTCCTATGCAGGTTCCGATTCTGACATGGACTACGAGCCTGTCATAAGTAGTGGGACAATGACAGCCTCAGAGGAGGAAGATGAGAGTCCGCCCGCCAGACGAAGGCGTACTGATGAGGCAGTGCCATCCACCAGTACCGCAGTGCCATCCACCAGCACCGCAGTGCCATCCACCAGCACTGCAGTACCTCGGCAAAGGCCAAGTTCCAGTGGGGTGTCACCTCGGCCCCAAAGGGTTAGGTCCCATGCTAGCCTTCCCTATGCCCTTCAGAACCCCTTGTGGCTTCCTCCTAATTCAGGAGAAGCTAACGTTCCCCCTTTCACTGCCCACCCAGGAGTCCAGGTGGACACAGAAAATTTTTCCCCGATGAATTTCTTCAATTTCATTTTTACAGAGGACATGCTTGCATCGATTGTGGCCCAGTGCAACCTATATGCACAACAATTTATCGCAAGTAATCCAACGTCCTCTTATGCCCGTCCCTACCAGTGGAGAGCCCTGACAGTGGAGGAGTTCAGAATTTTTTTGGGCCTCACGTTCTGTATGGGACTAAACAATAAAAACGAAATCCGTGCTTATTGGTCAACCCTCCACATCTACCACATGCCCATCTTTTCTTATGTAATGCCCAGGACCAGATATCTGATGATTTTGAGATTCTTACACTTCAATGATAACACCCAGTGCCCTCCCCGAAATTACCCAAATTTTGATAAACTCTATAAAATTCGGCCGCTAATAAATTATTTTTCTCAGATCTTCCCCCAGTTGTTTACCCCAGACCAGCACGTATGTGTGGATGAGTCCCTGATCACATTTTCTGGCAGGCTGGGCTTAAAACAATTTATTCCCTCCAAAAGGGCCCGCTATGGAGTGAAAATGTACAAGTTGTGAGACCGAGCCACAGGTTATACATAATCTTCATGGTGTACGAAGGGAAGGACACCCAGCTACATCCCCCTAATTGCCCAGACTATATCGGATCGAGTGGGAAAGTCGTTTGGCAACTCATAAACCCACTCCTGGAGAAAGGTTACCATCTCTATGTGGATAACTTTTATACAAGTTTGCCCCTGTTCCGAAACCTTCACAGGAAGAACACGCCAGCATGCGGCACCGTAAGAACGAACCGGAAGGGCTTTCCTCAAAGCCTTGTCAACAAGAAGCTGAGAAGAGAGGAGACGGCGAGCTTACGCAATGAGGAAATTCTGGCTGTGAAGTGGAGGGACAGAAGGGATGTGTACATGCTTTTGTCGATCCACAACAACACATTTGTTGAGATCACCAGGAGGACTGGCCCAGTCGTACAAAAGCCACTGTGTATCCATGAATACAACAAGTTCATGGGGGGTGTCGACTTCAACGACCAGATGCTCGAACCTTATCTTGCCACAAGAAGAACATACCAGTGGTATAAAAAAGTTGCTATTTATTTATTTAATTTGGCCACATACAACAGCTATATTATCTACCGAAACTCCACTGAAAGACCCAGACCCTTCCTTGGCTACCAGGAGGAAATCACCACTGCCCTTATATTCCCGAACAGCCCACCACAAAATATTCGATCCGATGTCATAAGCAGACCGTCTGAACGCCACTTTCCCGATAAAATCCCTCCCACTCCAACAGGCCAAAAACGTCAGAAAAGATGCCGGGTGTGCTCCAAACGAGGATTGAGAAGAGACACCACTTATCATTGTGTAGATTGTCCTTCCCAACCAGGCCTCTGCGTAGTTAACTGTTTCCGCCGTTACCATACTTCACTGAATTATTAGTGAAGTATGGTAAACATAACCCTCACTTCCTGCCATTTACCTTCACACCCCTTATGCCTCTGCTTGCTCTGTAATTGACCCTGGCTTGTTGTTTGACCATGCTTCTGCCTACTGATTCTGTTTATACCTCTGCCTGATTTGGAACTGTTCAACCATGCCTTTTGCCTGCCTCTTGGACTGATCTTGTACCCTGCAAGTGGACTAGTGGGGTTCATAACACAGGGGTCTCACATATTAGACATGTGCGATTCGTTTCGTACGAATTCGTACGAATTTTTCGAAATTCGTACGAATTTACGAATCTGTAGTACGAATTTTTTTTTTACGAATTCCGTACGGGATACGAAATTCCGTTTACTTTTCGTCGCCGAATGATTCGAATGAATTCGAATGACAAAGTGTCATTTTTGCAGGAAAAATTCCGTTTACGAATTTCAGCTCCAAATTATTCGAATCCAACTACCAATATCAAATTTCAACTAATTCAAACGAAATTATTATAGCAGATATAACAAATGAATTCGAATGAATTCGAATGCATTCGAATGAATTCGAATGACAAAGTGTCATTTTTGCAGAAAAAAAAGCTATTTAAAAAACAGTCATTCATTGATATAAAAAAAAAAAAAAAAAAGCGTAGGGGTCCCCCCAAATTCAATAACCAGGCCCTTCAGGTCTGGTATGGATATTAAGGGGGACCCCAGCCAAAAAAAAAACACGGGAAACATGACCCCATTCATAGACATACTATAGAGAGTATATAGTATATAGAAGGGGGTCATGTTTCCGTGTTTAGAACTCTCTCTGTACAATGTGTCATTTTTGCAGGAAAAAAATACATTTAAAATCACTCGCGGCTAATTGCCGATTCCCATAATACAGAGAACAATTCGAATGTTGTATTGTAACTAACAAATATCTAATTTCAACTAATATGAAAGAAATTATAATAGCGGATATAACGAATGCTTCGAATGCTTCGAGATTCAGTATATCTAATATAGAGAACTGTTCCTGCAGTGTCATTTTTGCAGGAAAAAAAAACTATTTAAAATCACGAGTCGCAGCTATTGCCGGCAAATGAATTGTTGGATCCGTAATACAGAGAACTGTCATTCATTGAAGTCATTGATAAAAAAAATGCGTAGGGGTCCCCCCAAATTCAATAACCAGGCCCTTCAGGTCTGGGATGGATATTAAGGGGGACCCCAGCCAAAAAAAAAAAAAAAAAATGGCGTAGGGTCCCCCTAAAAATCCATACCAGACCCTTGAGGTCTGGGATGGATTTTAAGGGGAACCCTAGCCAAAAAAAAATGGCGTGGGGTCCCCCATAAAATCCATACCAGACCCTTATCCGAGCACGCAACCTGGCAGGCCACAGGAAAGGAGGGGGGGACGAGAGCGGCCCCCCCTCCCGCCTGAACCGTACCAGGCCACATGCCCTCAACATTGGGAGGATGCTTTGGGGTCCCCCCCAAAGCACCTTGTCCCCATGTTGATGAGGACAAGGGCCTCATCCCCACAACCGTGCCCGGTGGTTGTGGGGGTCTGCGGGCGGGGGGCTTATCGGAATCTGGAAGCCCCCTTTAACAAGGGGACCCCCAGATCCCGCCCCCCCCTGTGTGAAATGGTAAGGGGGTACAAAAGTACCCCTACCATTTCACCAAAAAAGTGGCAAAAATGGTAAAAATGACAGGAGACGGTCTTTGACAATTCCTTTATTAAAATCTTCTTTCTTCTGGTCTTCCTTTCTTCATCTTCTCCTTCCGTCATCTTCTCCTTCCGTCATCTTCTTCCATCTTCTTCTTCCTTCGATTCGCTTCTTCTTCCTCTGGTCTTCTCGTCCTTCTCGTCCGGCGTCGTCCTTCTCGTCCGGCATCGTCGTCTCTTCTCGCAGGCCGCTCCTCGCAATGGGAGGCTCCCGCTCTGTGAGGCTCCGCTCCGGGTGACAGGTCTTGTATAACGAAGGCACCTGGTGACCCCGCCCCCCCTCTGACGTCATGGGGAAAGCCATAGGGAATTCCTCATGACGTCCCCGTGCGTCAGAGGGGGCGGGGTCACCAGGTGCCTTCGTTATAAAAGACCTGTCACCCGGAGCGGAGCCTCACAGAGCGGGAGCCTCCCATTGCGAGGAGCGGCCTGCGAGAAGAGACGACGATGCCGGACGAGAAGGACGACGCCGGACGAGAAGGACGAGAAGACCGGAGGAAGAAGAAGCGAATCGAAGGAAGAAGAAGATGGAAGAAGATGACGGAAGGAGAAGATGACAGAAGGAGAAGATGAAGAAAGGAAGACCAGAAGAAAGAAGATTTTAATAAAGGAATTGTCAAAGACCGTCTCCTGTCATTTTTACCATTTTGTAACCTTTTTTGGTGAAATGGTAGGGGTACTTTTGTACCCCCTTACCAATTCACACAGGGGGGGGGCCGGGATCTGGGGGTCCCCTTGTTAAAGGGGCTTCCAGATTCCGATAAGCCCCCCGCCCGCAGACCCCCACAACCACCGGCCAGGGTTGTGGGGATGAGGCCCTTGTCCTCATCAACATGGGGACAAGGTGCTTTGGGGGGGACCCCAAAGCACCCTCCCAATGTTGAGGGCATGTGGCCTGGTACGGTTCAGGCGGGAGGGGGGGGCGCTCTCGTCCCCCCCTCTTTTCCTGCGGCCTGCCAGGTTGCGTGCTCGGATAAAGAGTCTGGTATGGATTTTGAGGGGGACCTCACGCCATTTTTTTATTTTTTTTTTGGCCGGGGTTCCCCTTAAAATCCATCCCAGACCTGAAGGGTCTGGTATGGATATTTGGGGGGACCCCACGCCATTTTTTTTTTTTTTTTTTTTTGGCTGGGGTCCCCCTTAATATCCATACCAGACCTGAAGGGCCTGGTTATTGAATTTGGGGGGACCCCTACGCTTTTTTTTTTTCTGCAAAAATGACACTTTGTCATTCGAATTCATTCGAATTCATTCGTTATATCTGCTATAATAATTTCGTTCAAATTAGTTGAAATTCGATATTGGTAGTTGGATTTACTAACGATTCGTAACTATTCATAACGATTCGTAACGATTCGTAACTATTCATAACGATTCGTAACGATTCGTAACTTGAAATTGAAATTCGATATTTGTAGTTGGATTCGAATTGTTCTCTGTGTTATGAGAACCAACAATTCATTAGCCGCGTTAACGATTCGTAACGATTCGTAACGATTCGTAACTTTACTAACGATTCGTAAAAAAAATTACGATTCGTCCGAATTTCGTATTTCGTACGAATTCGAACGGAATTTCGTACACGAATTACAAATTACGAATTTTTTTATATACGAAACGGGACGAAACGAAACGAAACGAATTTTTTGACAGTTCCCATGTCTATCACATATGTGAGGGGCTCCAGAATTGTTTTTCTGGATGAAGAAAACTTTCATTTGTTTTCTCATTCCTAGATTAGGGTCTGGAGGCTCGGAGGCTTCAAAGAGATTTGGGTGGGAGAAGCCTCTACCCCTGTCCCCATCCTGTCCTGAACGAGGCCCTACTTCTGCCTGCTCTGCCTGTAGGACCTATGCCATCATGCCTCTGCTTGTCGCATGAACTGACCACACCACGTGGATGGACCATGTTCCTGCCTACTACCAGGACCAATATTTTGGCACTGCTGACAATCTCTGCCTGCACTGACCCTGGACTGTATATGGACAGTATCCCTGCCTACTGCCTGTATTGACTATGGACAGTATTCCTGCCTGTTGCCTGGAAAATTGTGTTCGCTTTTGCTGACCAAGTTCCTGCCTGCTGCCTGGACCAGTGCTATCCTCCTGTGGACAACTGCGCTACTAAAACCACAGGTAATCTTTTGTTTACTCTTTGCTAAGCAGAATGTATTTTGGGGTGTAATTCTTGGTATGTGCATGCTATGCGTCCCTGGTACACCTCATGGTGTTCCTTGCATGTTGGGCCTCTGTATGTGGCCAAGCTGTGTAAAAGTCTCACACATTTGGTATCGCCATACTCAGGAGGAGTAGCAGAATGTATTTTGGGGTGTCATTTTTGCTATGTACATGCTATGTGTTGGAAATATCTTATAAATGAACAACTTAGCGTAAAAAAAAATGCGTTTTCATTTTTTTTCCACATTTTCCCAAAACTTCTGGAAAAAAATGAACCGTTAAAAAGACTCATTATGCCTCATAGATTATACGTTGGGGTGTTAGCTGTCTAAAATGGTGTCACTTTGTGGGTGTTTTCATTGTCCTGGTGCTCCAGGGCCTTCAAAAGTGTAATAGGTGGTTGAGAAATGAGATGTGTAATTTATGCTTGTAAAACGCCTGATGGTGCTATTTCAATATTGGGTCTCTGTATGTGGCCAGGCTGTGTAAAAGTCTCACACATTTGGTATCGCCATACTCAGGAGGAGTAGCAGAATGTATTTTGAGGTGTAATTTTTGCTATGTACATACTATGTGTTTGAAATATCTTATAAATGAACAACTTAGCGTAAAAAAAATGCGTTTTAATTTTTTTTCCACATTTTCCCAAAACTTCTGGAAAAAAATGAACCGTTAAAAAGACTCATTATGCCTCATAGATTATACGTTGGGGTGTTAGCTTTCCAAAATGGGGTCACTTTGTGGGCGTTTCCATTGTCCTGGTGCTCCAGGGCCTTCAAAAGTGTAATAGGTGGTTGAGAAATGAGATGTGTCATTTATGCTTGTAGAACGCCTGATGGTGCTATTTCAATATTGGGCCTCTGTATGTGGCCAGGCTGTGTAAAAGTCCCACACATGTGGTATCGTAATACTCAGGAGAAATAGCAGAATGTATTTTGGGGTGTCATTTGTGGTATACACATGCCATGTGAAAGAAATTACCTATTACAATGAACATTTTGTGGAAAAAAAAAAAATCTTAATTTTGCAAAGAAATGTGGGAAAAAAATTACAACATCAAAAAGCTCACCATGCCTCTTACTAAATACATTGGAGTGTCTACTTTCAAAAAAGGGGTCATTTGGGGGGTATTTGTACTTTCCCGGCTTGTTTGGGTCGCAAGAAATGAGATAGGCCACCAGTACATCAGGTGTGATCAATTTTTTATGATTCGCACCACCGCTTGTAGACTCTATAACAACTTTCACAAAGACCAAATAATATCCACTAATTTGGGTTATTTTTACCAAAGATATGTAGCAATATAAATTGTGGCCAAAATTTATGAAGAAAAATTTATAATTTGCTAAATTGTATCACATAAACTAAGAAAAATTAGTTTTTTTCAAAATTTTCGTTTTTTTTCATTTATAGCGCAAAAAATAAAAAACCCAGAGGTGATGAAAAACCACCAAAAGAAAGCTCTATTTGTATGAAAAAAAGGACAACAAATTAATTTGGGTACAGTGTTGCATGACTGAGTAATTGTCATTCAAAGTGTGAGAGCACCGAAAGCTGAAAATTGGTCTGGGCAGGAAGAGTGTTTAAGTGCCCAGTAAGCAAGTGGTTAAAGAGGACAAAAAAAAACTCTGCACTCAGAGAACTGAATTTGTCCTTTCATTTTTACTGTAGGTACAATAATTATAAATCAAGAAAGAAAGCTAAAAAATACTGCTTTCACAATAAATTTTTGTTGAATAACATTTGGTATCTATTTTTACAATATATACCTTGATATGTAATATGTGGTGTCTGTATTTTTATTGGTTTTCTTTTTTGGATTTGTTGGGATCACAATATAATGTAATACAATTAGAACCAACTGGCAATCCAAGGCACTGTCTATTGAATTAATCTCAAAGACTGTACAATAGCACAGTCTTTGAGACTAATTCAATAGACAGTGGGGTTCATTTACTAAAACTGGAGAGTACAAAATATGGTGAAGCTGTGCATGGTAGCCAATCAGGTTCTAACTTCAGCTTGTTTAATTAAGATTGACCAAAAAAAAACCTGGAAGCTAATTGGTTTCTATGCACAGCTACACCAGATTTTGCATCTCCAGCTTTAGTAAATCAACCTGTGTTTTAAATGCCTAAGTGCCTACTCAAACCTGATCAGCATGTGTGTCAGGACCTGGATCACCTGCTGGTGGCACTGTCGGTCCCAGACCTAAATAGCGCAATTCCAGTGGGTGTCTCCCAGTGGCCATTAGACCCCAGTAATTAGTCTTCACCTGATGCTGGCTGCTTGAATTATATACATAATCCCTACCCTGATTTGCATGTTTTACCTGTTTGCCACATACCCGCTTGCTGATTATCCTTATCCTGATCCCTGCCTTATCATGTATCCTGTTACTCCATCTCTGTTCCCTTTGTTCCCAGTCCCATTCATGGTTATGACCTGTTTATCTGTGCTTCCCATTTGCTTGTGTATATTGTATAATAGTTAACGTGCTAGTTAGGTTTTGTGTCACTTTGTTCACATATATTTTCATGTTTGTCTTGTATACTGTTTGCTGTTGTTGGATAGGGTTCACTATTAATAAATCTTACTTTAATAATACTCATTCTTATATACACGATCCTATACCCACAGTTGAGCCGGAAAAAAACCTTAGCAAAGCATGATCCAATTTGTTCCATCTGGGGAAAACACTCATTCCTGATCCTCCAAGAGGCAATCAGGTATTCCTTGGATCAACTTGGATCAAGCCAGCTAGAGCCCACACACGATCGGATTTTCCGTCAACATAATCCGATTGGACTTTTTCCATTGGAATATCCGACCGTGTGTACAGGGCATTACTGTGAAGAAACCTTTCCGTATCTGGAGATTAAATTTATTTTCCTCCAGACGTAGAGTGCCCCCTTGTGCTCTGTGATGACCTTAAAGTGAATAACTCAACACCAAGTTTTTTATAGGGACCACTTATGTATTTATAAATGTTGATCATATCCCCCTAATCTCCTCTTCTCAAGAGAGAATAAATTTGTAAATAGAGGCATGGTTGGAGTTCAATTAATCCTTATTATATTTTATATTATGGTACCATCATCCCTTGAGTGGTAAATATTAAGGAAGAAGATATGGGATTTTATGGGTACTCAGTGATGCATTCTTTAGCTAAGTTAGAAACTCAGATACATGAATTGATATTTAAAGACATAATTTTTATTTCACAACAAAAAATAATAAAAAATGAACAAACAAGCAAATATCTATAGTGCAGGACAAATACACCTATTCCTGGAATACTCGTAGATACTGCAGTGTTCATTGGTATGTGGTCATGTGTTCAATAGACTTCTACATGTTTCGCCTGTAAAGGCTTCATCAGGAAGGTTGACATGATCACAAGGGGTTAAAATTCAAGAAATTGTTTCATTCAAATATTGAACCTTGGGTGTATAATAATAAGAAAAATTAGAAAAGACAAAAATGAATTACACAAAAAAATAAAGAGGCAATTTACAATGTTTGTATAAAGACTATGAGACATGACATGTACAGCTAAATCGAAATGTTATTACCCACCCCCACCTTCATTCGTAACCATTACTAAACCACCCACAGGCAGTCCCCAGGCAATCCCCCAAAAATTGAGGGTGAAAAATCCTCAAGAGATAAGTGAAAAAGACTCTACCTCTTATATCGGGTCCAATGCCAGATAATCTCCGAAGAGTGTCCTGGGGTACTGACCCAACTAATATAACACACGGCAAATCCCCGTGAGATGATGAATTTCTTTTTTCTGGTTGGAAATCAATTTTCTCTATGAATACTGAATTTCCTTAATTGGGTGTTATTATACACCAAATATACATAAGTAACTTGTCTTATTATTTATATGTAATATAATTTTTTTAATTTTTTCTTGTTTTTGACTGTACACAGTCATTTATTTGTTTGTATATATGTGCACAGATAAATAACAAATATTCTCATCTCCTTATTCGCATATGGAATAGGTGAACCTTATTGACGGGATTCCGGGCCGACCAGGAAGGGTGAATCATCACCTGATTGTATCATCAACCTCCATTGACTTCACTCTGGGAATCTGGGTCTGAGGTGGTGAGTACTAGGTACAGCATGGCTGACTACTGTGGGCAGGGCTGGGAGGGTTTTGTTACTGAGGTTCAACGGGTGCGTTCCGGGGAGGACATCACTGAGGCTGAGGTCGATTCATATTTTCTAGGGCTACAACGATTAGTAGAGAGGAAAACCAGACTTTTCTGGCATAAGGAATTTTTCGCAAAATATGTAACAAATGGTATTGTTCCATGGGGATTGCGTATCCAAATATTCCCCAACATGAGGAAAGTAGGGACTAATGTGAAAAAAGCATGGGAAGCTAATTTACAGACTTGTTCTCTGCAGATGATGCAAATACTAGGGGACCAATATAAATTGGACATCAATGATATGGATGGGGAAATTACTAAATGGCAAGAGGACCATGATAATTTGACCATCCATACAGGCTTCCAAGATAAGGATAAAAAATTAAGAGAACATCTTACCAAGTATGCAATGGGAATAATGAAAATGAAGGAAAACAAATTTGGAAGAGACAAAAGAGCATATGATCAGGAACAAGCATATAAGTGGAATCAACAGCAGAATTATCCCAGTCGAAGGGCGCCGTACCAACAGCCCCCTCCGACTAATAATACGGATACGGCAGAGTCTGATTCTTCATCAATGTCATCGGCGTCATATGCACCGATAGTAACACGATTTAACGATCCTAGTGGCGCCGTTAGAAAACGCAAACAAACAAGTGATACCGGCTCATTAGGGCGTACCAAAATAGTACAACCACACAAGAAGGAGAAAATTGTTAAGCCATCACGTGAACATAGCCATACGGCACCTACAACCCCGGCCACTAGTCACGTTTTAAATCATTCACTTCTAAACTTGGCCACACCAGTGACCAATTTAGATTTAACATCTACACTTGCGGTACCTTTGTCGCAACAAAATTTGGAACATTTTTTACCTTTAACAACTTCTATTGCTGACTCACGTCTGGCACCCATTTTCAATCCGAGCATAGTTGAATCTAGGCGGGCTTCTCTGGCAAGCTCAATATCCTTAAAAACTAATAGCCAGTCTTTAAAATAATAGATCCCGGTTTGACCAACCGGGACACTTTTGATATTATCAACTTATCATCTTATAAATTGACCGAAATCGAAACCAAAGTGCTACAGTTGGGACTTACCTTTTGTCCAGATGATAATGCCGACGAATTTGAGCTTATTAAGGACCTACAATTGTTTGCAAGAAGACTTATGTATAAAGTAATTTATGACAAAGACGCTACTACGAATATTCATCAACATGGACACAATTCTAACTTACCAGATGTTTCATTTGAAGATCTATGCGCCCTACAGGACCTTATGGACCTGTGGGATGATAGCAATCCTGAAGAAATTGGATGGATCTTTCAACCCACAAATGAAAGCTCTGCCCCTACTGATTTGGCTACACCCACTTCCTCGGTCTTACCCCCATGGACCCTTCCATCTATCCCCATACGGGAACAACCTAAATCTTATAAACCTAAATCACGTTCATTCCCTGTCTTACAGGGAAACTCCAATATATGGGCTTTTGTGATCCAAGTATCAAAAGAAATCGAAAAGACCAACTGGTCAACCGGTCCACACCCTAACCTCCCTCTGGATTGGAAGAAGGCCCTTCAAAAATTACATTTAAATAAAAATATTGTTATAAAACCCTCAGACAAGGGCGGAAATCTTGTTATAATGGATACAAATTTTTACGAGAAAATGTGCCTAGACATCATTTGCAATGACAAATGGTATAGAGGCATCCCCAAATCTCATATTAACTATTATGCATGGTTGTATCAAACTATTATAGCGAAAGCCTTCAACACAGGCATTATTGATCAGAATACTCACAAATAGGGATGGGCCCGGTGCTCGATGCGAACCCACGTTCGCATCGAGCACCGGGCGTTCGCTCGCTCGGCGAGCCCAGAACTATTTTGGCCGCTCGCATCACGTTCGTGTGATGCGAGCGGCCCCGCAATGCATTGCGGCCGGCGCGGCCGACGCAGTGCATTGCTGGCTGATGATTGGCCAAGCATGCACTGTGACCCCGCATGCTTGGCCAATCACAGCCCCGGAAACTCGAAGAGCCATAATTGGCTACAGGCAGGACGCCTGTAGCCAATTACAGCTCAGGGGCTGTAGTACACGCCCCCCCCCTATAAAACGCCGCCACGCCGTCTGCGCCGGTCACATGCTGTTCCGGCGCAGATTGAGCAGGCTGATTCTGTGACACTCTGCTGCATTTAGATAGTTAGAGAGATTCACTTACAGAGATTGAGTTAGATAGATTCAGTTACAAAGATTGATTGAGAAAGAGGGGCTTGTAGTGTGCTCGTGGCAGGCAGGCAGAGCTACTATATTTTGTTACCAGAAGCACCTATAGGACTTGTAGTGTGTTCGTGGCAGGCAGGCAGAGCTCCTATATTTTGTTACCAGAAGCACCTATAGGACTTGTAGTGTGTTCGTGGCAGGCAGGCAGAGCTCCTATATTTTGTTACCAGAAGCACCTATAGGACTTGTAGTGTGTTCGTGGCAGGCAGGCAGAGCTCCTATATTTTGTTACCAGAAGCACCTATAGGACTTGTAGTGTGTTCGTGGCAGGCAGGCAGAGCTCCTATATTTTGTTACCAGAAGCACCTATAGGACTTGTAGTGTGTTCGTGGCAGGCAGGCAGAGCTCCTATATTTTGTTCCCAGAGGCACCTATAGGACTTGAAGTGTGTTAGTCCCATTACACACACAGAGCTATATTTTCTTCCCAGAAGCACCTATAGGACTTGAAGTGTGTTAGTCCCATCACACACACAGAGCTATATTTTGTTCCCAGAAGCACCTATAGGACTTGAAGTGTGTTAGTCCCATCACACACACAGAGCTATATTTTGTTCCCAGAGGCACCTATAGGACTTGAAGTGTGTTAGTCCCATTACACACACAGAGCTATATTTTCTTCCCAGAAGCACCTATAGGACTTGAAGTGTGTTAGTCCCATTACACACACAGAGCTATATTTTCTTCCCAGAAGCACCTATAGGACTTGAAGTGTGTTAGTCCCATTACACACACAGAGCTATATTTTCTTCCCAGAAGCACCTATAGGACTTGAAGTGTGTTAGTCCCATCACACACACAGAGCTATATTTTGTTCCCAGAAGCACCTATAGGACTTGAAGTGTGTTAGTCCCATCACACACACAGAGCTATATTTTGTTCCCAGAAGCACCTATAGGACTTGAAGTGTGTTAGTCCCATCACACACACAGAGCTATATTTTGTTCCCAGAAGCACCTATAGGACTTGAAGTGTGTTAGTCCCATTACACACACAGAGCTATATTTTGTTCCCAGAAGCACCTATAGGACTTGAAGTGTGTTAGTCCCATTACACACACAGAGCTATATTTTCTTCCCAGAAGCACCTATAGGACTTGAAGTGTGTTAGTCCCATTACACACACAGAGCTATATTTTGTTCCCAGAAGCACCTATAGGACTTGAAGTGTGTTAGTCCCATTACACACACAGAGCTATATTTTCTTCCCAGAAGCACCTATAGGACTTGAAGTGTGTTAGTCCCATCACACACACAGAGCTATATTTTGTTCCCAGAAGCACCTATAGGACTTGAAGTGTGTTAGTCCCATCACACACACAGAGCTATATTTTCTTCCCAGAAGCACCTATAGGACTTGAAGTGTGTTAGTCCCATTACACACACAGAGCTATATTTTGTTCCCAGAAGCACCTATAGGACTTGAAGTGTGTTAGTCCCATTACACACACAGAGCTATATTTTGTTCCCAGAAGCACCTATAGGACTTGAAGTGTGTTAGTCCCATCACACACACAGAGCTATATTTTCTTCCCAGAAGCACCTATAGGACTTGAAGTGTGTTAGTCCCATTACACACACAGAGCTATATTTTCTTCCCAGAAGCACCTATAGGACTTGAAGTGTGTTAGTCCCATCACACACACAGAGCTATATTTTGTTCCCAGAAGCACCTATAGGACTTGAAGTGTGTTAGTCCCATCACACACACAGAGCTATATTTTCTTCCCAGAAGCACCTATAGGACTTGAAGTGTGTGTTAGTCCCATCACACACACAGAGCTATATTTTCTTCCCAGAAGCACCTATAGGACTTGAAGTGTGTTAGTCCCATCACACACACAGAGCTATATTTTCTTCCCAGAAGCACCTATAGGACTTGAAGTGTGTGTGGCATCACACAGAGCTCCTCTATTTTCTTTGCATAAGCACCCACAGGACTTCTAGTGTGTTAGTGGCATCACACAGAGCTCCTCTATATTTTCTTTGCAGAAGCACCCACAGGACTTCTAGTGTGTTAGTGGCATCACACAGAGCTCCTCTATTTTCTTTGCATAAGCACCCACAGGACTTCTAGTGTGTTAGTGGCATCACACAGAGCTCCTCTATTTTCTTTGCATAAGCACCCACAGGACTTCTAGTGTGTTAGTGGCATCACACAGAGCTCTCTATTTTCTTTGCATAAGCACCCACAGGACTTCTAGTGTGTTAGTGGCATCACACAGAGCTCCTCTATTTTCTTTGCAGAAGCACCCATAGGACTTCTAGTGTGTTAGTGGCATCACACAGAGCTCCTATATATTCTTCTCAGCAGCACCCACAGGACTTCTAGTGTGTTAGTGGCATCACACAGAGCTCCTCTATTTTCTTTGCATAAGCACCCACAGGACTTCTAGTGTGTTAGTGGCATCACACAGAGCTCCTCTATTTTCTTTGCAGAAGCACCCACAGGACTTCTAGTGTGTTAGTGGCATCACACAGAGCTCCTATATATTCTTCTCAGCAGCACCCACAGGACTTCTAGTGTGTTAGTGGCATCACACAGAGCTCCTCTATTTTCTTTGCATAAGCACCCACAGGACTTCTAGTGTGTTAGTGGCATCACACAGAGCTCCTCTATTTTCTTTGCATAAGCACCCACAGGACTTTTAGTGTGTTAGTGGCATCACACAGAGCTCCTCTATTTTCTTTGCAGAAGCACCCATAGGACTTCTAGTGTGTTAGTGGCATCACACAGAGCTCCTATATATTCTTCTCAGCAGCACCCACAGGACTTCTAGTGTGTTAGTGGCATCACACAGAGCTCCTCTATTTTCTTTGCATAAGCACCCACAGGACTTTTAGTGTGTTAGTGGCATCACACAGAGCTCCTCTATTTTCTTTGCAGAAGCACCCATAGGACTTCTAGTGTGTTAGTGGCATCACACAGAGCTCCTATATATTCTTCTCAGCAGCACCCACAGGACTTCTAGTGTGTTAGTGGCATCACACAGAGCTCCTCTATTTTCTTTGCATAAGCACCCACAGGACTTCTAGTGTGTTAGTGGCATCACACAGAGCTCCTCTATTTTCTTTGCAGAAGCACCCACAGGACTTCTAGTGTGTTAGTGGCATCACACAGAGCTCCTATATATTCTTCTCAGCAGCACCCACAGGACTTCTAGTGTGTTAGTGGCATCACACAGAGCTCCTCTATTTTCTTTGCATAAGCACCCACAGGACTTCTAGTGTGTTAGTGGCATCACACAGAGCTCCTCTATTTTCTTTGCAGAAGCACCCATAGGACTTCTAGTGTGTTAGTGGCATCACACAGAGCTCCTATATATTCTTCTCAGCAGCACCCACAGGACTTCTAGTGTGTTAGTGGCATCACACAGAGCTCCTCTATTTTCTTTGCTGAAGCACCCACAGGACTTCTAGTGTGTTAGTGGCATCACACAGAGCTCCTCTATTTTCTTTGCATAAGCACCCACAGGACTTCTAGTGTGTTAGTGGCATCACACAGAGCTCCTCTATTTTCTTTGCAGAAGCACCCATAGGACTTCTAGTGTGTTAGTGGCATCACACAGAGCTCCTATATTTTCTTCTCAGCAGCACCCACAGGACTACCGACTACAATGGCTGGAAGACCGCCAAGGGGAGGCAGAGCGTGCAGAGCCAAGAACACAGGGCAGGCAGGCTCTGTTTCTAGTGGACGTGGCCGTGGACGTGGACGTGGTCGTGCATCATCATCAGCACGTGGCCATGGGACACGCGCGTCTTTGTTTTCGGCAGCTGGACATGTGGAGCCGCATCATGCTGAAGGCTTGGTAGAATGGATGACCAAGCCCTCCTCATCCTCCTCATCCTCTCTCACCCAGGCTCAGGGTACTGACAGAGCATCATCAGCCACCCCTTCCCTAGACCCACCATGTCCTCCTGAGGAGTCCCCCGAACTCTTTGAGCACAGTGTTGGGTACATGCTCCAGGAGGATGCCCAACGATTCGAAGGCTCGGATGACGATACCCAGCTTGAGGAATCTGGCAGTACAGTTCCACCAGCTGCAGCTTACTGCCAGGTTTGCTCTAGTGGTGAAGAGGGAGGGGATGATGAGGTCACTGACTCCACGTGGGTGCCTCAAGGGAGAGAGGATGAGGAGGAGGACGAGGAGGAGGAGGATGCGGCGTCACATGTCCAACGAGGCAGGATGCCCCCTGGAGGCCAGGTAGAGGCCAGCACAGCAACTGTACAACACCGCAGAGCTCCGCCTGTGCAGGGCGCTGCCTCTGCACGTTATCAGAAAAGTTCTTTGGTGTGGGCCTTTTTTGAGACGAGTGCAGCAGATCGCACCACTGCTATTTGCAATATTTGTCTCAAGCGTATCTCGCGTGGCCAAAACATCAGCCGCTTGGGCACGACAAGCATGACCAGACATATGGCGACCTGCCATGCAGCTCGTTGGCAGGCACACATAAAAGACCCACACCAAAGAACTAAGCGGACCTCTCCTTGCTCCTCCTCAGCTGGGATCTCCATCCCCACTACACCTTCAGTCCTCTCTGAAAGCTGCTCTGAGAGGACTGAAGGTGTAGAATTCGGTGTGTCACAACCAAGTACTTGCAGTACACCGACGTCCGAATGCAGCAGGCAAATTTCCCTGCCCCAGCTGCTGGACCGTAGAAAGAAGTACACTCCCAGCCATCCACATGCCCAGCGGTTGAATGCTAGCCTTGCTAAATTGCTAGCACTTCAACTGCTGCCTTTTCAGTTGGTAGACTCGGCCCCCTTCCGTGAGTTTGTTCAATGTGCGGTTCCTCAGTGGCAGGTTCCCAAACGCCACTTTTTCTCGCGGAAGGCGATTCCGTCTCTCTACCGGCATGTGGAGGGCAATGTCCATGCCTCGCTGGACAGGGCGGTCAGCGGTAAGGTGCATATTACCGCTGACTCATGGTCCAGCAGGCATGGACAGGGACGGTACCTTTCTTTCACGGCCCATTGGGTCACTCTATTGGCAGCTGGGAGGGATGCAGGACAAGGTGCAGTAGTGTTGGAGGTTGTTCCGCCACCACGCCTCCAAAACGCGACTACTGCTACTGGTTGTGACACACCTCTCTCCTCCACCCCCTCCTCTTCTTCTTCCTCCAGTGCTCTGTCCTTGGAACCAGCGGTGCTCCGTAGGCGTACAAGGGGCTACGCAAGTACGCAGGCAAAAAGATGCCATGCCGTGCTTGCGCTGGTGTGTTTGGGGGACAGGAGCCACACTGGGCCAGAGGTTCTGGCAGCTCTGCAGGGGCAGGCCGAGAGGTGGTTGACGCCACGTCAGCTTAAGCCAGGAATGGTCGTTTCTGACAATGGCACCAACCTCCTCTCCGCCCTGCGACAGGGGAAGCTCACCCATGTGCCCTGCATGGCTCACGTCCTCAACCTGGTGGTGCAGCGGTTCTTGGGCAGGTTCCCAGGCTTACAGGATGTCCTGAGGCAGGCCAGGAAAGTCTGTGTGCATTTCCGCCGATCTTATAATGCCAGTGCTCGGCTGACTGAGCTGCAAAAGGAGCTGAACCTGCCCAAGAACCGCCTAATATCTGACATGCCCACCAGGTGGAACTCAACGTTGGCCATGCTGCAGCGACTGCACACGCAGCAGAGGGCCATCAATGAGTACCTTTGCGACTACGGCACCAGGACAGGGTCAGGGGAGCTTGGTTTTTTTTCCCCACGTCAGTGGAGCATGATCAGGGATGCATGCACTGTCCTCTCACCATTTGAGGAGGCCACGAGGATGGTGAGCAGTGACAGTGCATGCATCAGTGACACTGTCCCTCTTGTCCACCTGTTGGAGCATACGCTGCGTGGGATAATGGACAGGGCACTTGAGGCAGAACAGAGGCAGGAAGAGGAGGACTTCCTTGCCTCTCAAGGCCCCCTTTATCCGGACAGTGTTCCTTCTGTCCCACCCATCACACAGGAAGAGGATGAGGATGAGGAGGAGGAGGAGGAGGAGGAGGATTGTGTGAGCATGGAGGTGGAGCCTGGCACTCAGCATCAGCAGCAGCAGTCTTTTAGGGATGATGTACAGTCCCAACAAGCCAGTGGACTTGTACGTGGCTGGGAGGAGGTGGCTGGCGATCATGTCATCCTCAGTGACCCAGAAGACTCCGGACCGAATGCCTCAGCTAACCTACGCTGCATGGCCTCCCTGATCCTGCAAAGCCTGCGGAAGGATCCTCGTGTTCTTCGGATCAAGGAGAGGGACCATTACTGGCTGGCCACTCTCCTTGATCCACGGTACAAGGGTAAGGTTGCGGACCTTATCTTGCCGTCGCAGAGGGAGCAGAGGATGAGACATCTCAGGGAGGCCTTGCAGAAAGGTCTGTGCAACGCGTTCCCAGAAACTGGGAGGCTACAAACTCCTGGTCCTGGGCGACGAGTTGCTGAGGCTTCGGTCAGTGGCAGAAGGAGCGGTGGGGAAGGTGGACGTCTGACCGATGCGTTCAGACAATTTTTTAGTCCGCAGCCCCAAGGTATGATCGGTTCCAGCAACCATCGCCAGCGTCTGATATACATGGTGCAGGAATACCTTGGGGCAAGGTCAGACTTGGACACCTTTCCCACCGAAAATCCTCTGGCTTACTGGGTCCTGAGGATGGATCACTGGCCAGAGCTTGCACAGTATGCAATTGAGCTACTGGCCTGTCCTGCCTCCAGCGTTCTTTCCGAACGCACATTCAGTGCTGCTGGAGGATTTGTGACTGATCATAGGGTGCGCCTGTCCACCGCCTCGGTTGATCGACTGACATTCATCAAAATGAATCAGTCTTGGATCACCACCAGCTACCAGGCACCTGAGGCGGATATAACCGAATAATTTTTAATGTCACATCCCTTCAAGACTGCCTATGCTGATGCTGAGTGACTGTCCTCTTATGTTCACTGACTATCCTCTTCCTCCTCCTCAATGATCCATGCCACCACACCAGTGCCTAAGGCACAATTTTTCAGCCCCTGTTTAACAGGGGCGTGTACTTACAATTTTTTTTAAAAAATGCTTCGCAACACGTGTGACTGCTGTGCTCCAAGTACAGTCTCTGTGAGGGCCGTGTTGCAGTGTTGTGGCACCAGCACCAGTGCCTAAGGCACAATTTTTCAGCCCCTGTTTAACAGGGGCGTGTACTTACAATTTTAAAAAAAATGCTTCGCAACACGTGTGACTGCTGTGCTCCAAGTACAGTCTCTGTGAGGGCCGTGTTGCAGTGTTGTGGCACCAGCACCAGTGCCTAAGGCACAATTTTTCAGCCCCTGTTTAACAGGGGCGGGTACTTACAATTTTTTAAAAAAATGCTTCACAACACGTGTGACTGCTGTGCTCCAAGTACAGTCTCTGTGAGGGCCGTGTTGCAGTGTTGTGGCACCAGCACCAGTGCCTAAGGCACAATTTTTCAGCCCCTGTTTAACAGGGGCGGGTACTTACAATTTTTAAAAAAATGCTTCGCAACAAGTGTGACTGCTGTGCTCCAAGTACAGTCTCTGTGAGGGCCGGGTTGCAGTGTTGTGGCACCAGCACCAGTGCCTAAGGCACAATTTTTCAGCCCCTGTTTAACAGGGGCGTGTACTTACAATTTTTTAAAAAAATGCTTCGCAACACGTGTGACTGCTGTGCTCCAAGTACAGTATCTGTGAGGGCCGGGTTGCAGTGTTGTGGCACCAGCACCAGTGCCTAAGGCACAATTTTTCAGCCCCTGTTTAACAGGGGCGTGTACTTACAATTTTTTAAAAAAATGCTTCGCAACACGTGTGACTGCTGTGCTCCAAGTACAGTCTCTGTGAGGGGTTGCAGTGTTGTGGCACCAGCACCAGTGCCTAAGGCACAATTTTTCAGCCCCTGTTTAACAGGGGCGGGTAATTACAAATCTTGATCTAATAGTTCACAGCAGGGCCCATTCCTGCGCCCACCAAGAGTTACTATGAGGGCCTGCAGTCTTGTGGCAACACCGTCCACCACCACCGCCAAAGGCCCAATTTTTCTGCCCTGTTCATCAGGTGCTTGCAATTACAAATCTTGATCTAATAACTCACAGCAGGGCCCATTCCTGCGCCCACCAAGAGTAACTATGAGGGCCTACAGTCTTGTGGCAACACCGTCCACCACCACCGCCAAAGGCCCAATTTTTCTGCCCTGTTCATCAGGTGCTTGCAATTACAAATCTTGATCTAATAACTCACAGCAGGGCCCATTCCTGCGCCCACCAAGAGTAACTGTGAGAGCTTACAGTCTTGTGGCAAAACCGTCCACCACCACCACCACCACCCCCAATTTTTCTGCCCTGTTCAACAGGTGCATGCAATTACAAATCTTGATCTATTAACTCACAGCAGGGCCCATTCCTGTGCCCACCAGTCTTGTGGCTACACCAACATCTAATAGGGCAAATTTCTGCAGAGTATATACGCCAGGCCCCTACTTTCAAACATCCAACTTACAAACGACTCCTACTTGCAAATGGAAAGAGAAAACAGGAAGTGAGAGGAAATCTACCCCTAGGAAGGGAAATTCTATCCTGTTAGATTTAATTTGGGAAAAAGGTATCTCCTCTCTACTGATACTTTATCACCAATCCTTGTTTCAATTAAAACCCCACTTTTCCAAAAACATTTGTCATTGGGACGGAAAGTGAGGTGACATGTTCTGAACAGATGTGCAAAGACAGCAAATGTTACAGGGGTGATAACCCCTCCCTATGTTCTCCAAAAAGCTTAAAAATAGATTTTTTTGGGATGGAGCTACACTTCATAATGTACCTGTTCAGATTCTACTTAAGATCAAACCTAAAGCCGCAAGTGGTTTTAAATGGCTTCTTTTTTTCCTTTACAAATGTCATTTTGTGCAAGGACAGTTCTAAACACGGGAAACACATGCCACTTCACAGGCATACTTTAGACACCCCCCAGGTACCATATTTAAAGGAAAATTTCACTTTTTTTTTTTCACTTTATGCATCATTAAAATGACTGCTCCCGAAAAAACGTTAGTTTTTAAAAGTTCTTTTTGCATTGATATATGTCCCCTGGGGCAGGACCCGGGTCCCCAAACCTGTTTTATGACATTAACATGCATATTGGCCGTTGTAATTAGCACTTTTGATTTCGAACGTTCGCGTCCATTATAACGTATAGGGTTCGAAAATTCGCGCGAACTTTCGGTCCGTTCGAAGGTTCTGGTTCGAACCGAACCCGGGGGTGTTCGGCTCATCCCTACTCACAAATACTTGGATGTTACAGATTTTAGGATTCCAACATTTTACGCACTCCCAAAGGTGCATAAGAGTCTTACGAACTTATTAAATTATATCGGGCTGTGGCTCCTTAACTGAAAAAGCAAGCCAACTAATAGATGAGTATTTATATGCACATGTAAAGGGTCTCTTTTCATATGTGAAGGATACCATAGAATTACTGAAAACTGTGGATGGCTTAGAAGTCCCTCCTAATTGCTGGCTGGTAGCTATAGATATAGAAGCACTATACAATTCTATACCGCACAGTAAGGGGGTTGAAGTGATTCGGAACTTTTTGAACGAACGAGAATTAGACTCCAGAAAATATAATGGTTTCATTATTGAGCTCCTGGAATTCGTGCTGACACATAACGCTTTCATCTTTGGAGGCTCCAACTACCTCCAGGTGCAGGGTGTCGCTATGGGGGCCAAATGTGCGCCCTCATACGCGAACCTGTACCTGGTGGGGTGGGAGCGTGACCTTTTCTCTGATGAAGCCTTATCTATATATATGTGCCAAATTGTATCATGGCACAGATATATAGATGACGTTTTCATGATCTGGGCAGGATCATTGATTGATCTTCAGTCGTTTTTGGAGAGTTTGCAGATTAATACATACAATCTCAAGTTTACTCACACCATGGATCAATCACGAATCACCTTTTTGGATGTAGAAATCTATATAAACGATCAAGGAACATTAAGTACTACTCTCTACAGGAAACCCTCTGCGGGCAATAGTTTATTGCATGCAAGGAGCTCACATCCTCAACAACTCATTAAAAGTATTCCATATAGTCAATTTCTGAGATTGAAAAGAAACTGTACCGATACTGGGGACTTTCAGAAGGAAGCAGACCAATTACGGGATCGCCTTTTGGCGAGAGGCTATAGCAAAACAAGCCTAAGGAAGGCATTTAACAGAGGTTCAGGATCGAACTACACTCCTCTATAAACCTAGAAGAAAGGAAACCTCTACCTCAACCAGAATAATTATGAGATATAACAGACAGCACGGGAAGATACGAAGCATTTACAATAAATACTGGTATCTTCTGACAGCAGATGAAAATTTCTCTAAGTTCATTAAAACCTACCCGGAGATAACCTTTAAACGCTCCCAATCCATTAAGGATAAATTGGTAACAAGCCATTACAAGAAACCCTCCGTTGAAAAACGAAAAACCTCCGGGACCTACGCGTGTGGGAAATGTAACTTTTGTCCATATATTTTGGAAGGTAAAGATATAATATTGCCTAACAAAGACATTTGGACACCCAAACATAGGACCAACTGCCAGTCAATCGGTTCAGTTTATTTAATGAAATGCCTATGTGGAGGCTTCTACATAGGCAAAACCAAAAGACCCTTATTTTGCCGTATTAGGGACCATGTTTCCCTTATACAGAAACGAAAAATGGAAACGCCCATTAGTCGGCATGTCGGGCTATATCATAATTTTAACTTGAAGTTTATAGGATTTTATAGTTTGGAACATCTACCACAGCATGGACGTGGGGGTGGTATTGATAACAAACTCCTACAAATGGAAAGTCGCTGGATATATTTATTGAAAGCAACCCGGCATCCTGGACTAAATGAAGGAATTAGTTATAAACCCTTTCTTTGACTAATATGGATCTGACCTTTGTTCTCTTTGGTGTCATCCTAGGAATGACATTGCACTCCGTCCTCGGGATTCCTATCCCAGCCCTTTGGCCCCTTTTTTGTTTGCACATGTTTGCCGACACACCATGTCGATCTCTACAATAAAAAATTAATTCCCCCCCCCCTTTTTTTTTTATTATCCCATACCCCCCTTTTTTCACTTTCATTTATACAATTCATCGCCCTTCCCTTTGGTCCGGAGCCCCGCCGAGTTGTAGGCACCCCATATTGGGAGGGGATGGGTAGTTCGATCTGTGCACATTTATACATGCTTATGCGTGTATATAGTATTCCTTATTGTTTTTGTTTAAGAATAAAATATCCTTGGCATCTTTTTGTCTATATATTTGCAAATTTTTGTATGAATAAATTGTCTTGAATTTGAAGACACGTGGGACATGACTTGAGACATCAGGGGACACATTGGCGAATATGTGAGATAGTGATTGGCCCGACGTATTTCCGGGTATTTTTTATTTTATTTTATTTAAATTTAATTTTGATAGTTGGGTTAGATTATGTGATTTGTTTTGTCTGTGAGCCCCCCGTGAGGTGATAACAATAGGGTACTCGTATGGACACCCAAGGATGTCCAGTGGAATTTTAGAGAGTTTCTTCCCCTGACACGGAGGTCTCTCTGAAACACTTCAACTGCACGTCCGCCTTTGAGGTCCCCCATAGCCGCACTTGGCCGCTCAATGCAGGATTTTGGTCTTGAGACAGTGAGGGCATGTCTCAGCTTATGCTGGGAAGGTGTCCGCACAGCACGTCTCTCGCTGGCCGCATTTCCGGTATGTCATTTACGGCGGCGGCTCTCTGCGGCGCAGGTACCTCTCTCCTTTGTCCGCTTGGCGCCAAAACATGGGCGTGACATCAGACGCCCACTGTTTTGGCGCCATGGGGAGGAGGGTATATAAAGCGCACACACATTGGTAGGTGCGCAGGAGCCCGGAGACATTTTTCCATCACAACAATAAGGTAATAGATGGTATTTCTCTTTATCCTCTTATATCGGCAACACACACATTTTTTCAACTTGGGCATTTGACCAATATTCAAATGTGTCATTGAACCTTTATCTTCTCATTTTTAAGGTGGATACCTGGCGGGTCTCCCTCCTCTCTTTATTCTTTGCCCTCCCTTGACTCCTTGGCCCCATTTACCATCAAGTTTAGTGGATACAGGTTTAACCTGTACACCCAGGTGTTATTTGATCCTCCCTTCTGTTCATTTGACATGATACAAAAGTAGAGGTAAGCCGTGGTTTCTACCATATCACATTTTATTTTAGTATAGAAGCCTCCTGCACAGTATTACTCTATGTATACATATATTAACATTGTTAAATTATTGAGACCATATATGACTGAAACTCCTCCCCCCCTCTCCCTTTCTTCTGAATATGAATAGATATTGGGCAGGTCTACACCAACTGCCCCCTCCGGGCTCCCAGTCAACAACACAACTTTAATATTAAGGATACATTAATGTGGTAAGCGGCAAAGTTGAGAAGACACTCTTTTAGCAATTAAAACCTTTCCTCCCTTTTCTGTTTCATTGGAATATTCCATTAAGTATTTACTTATATATATATATACATTTTTCATGTTTTATCTTTAGACACATTGTCCTTATCAAATCTTGATCTCTTTATCATACCGAGCTCCATACTCTCCTCCCTACGAGTTATCCATCATCTCACGGGGTTTTGCCGTGTGTTATATTAGTTGGGTCAGTACCCCAGGACACTCTTCGGAGATTATCTGGCATTGGACCCGATATAAGAGGTAGGGTCTTTTTCACTTATCTCTTGAGGATTTTTCACCCTCAATTTTTGGGGGATTGCCTGGGGACTGCCTGTGGGTGGTTTAGTAATGGTTACGAATGAAGGTGGGGGTGGGTAATAACATTTCGATTTAGCTGTACATGTCATGTCTCATAGTCTTTATACAAACATTGTAAATTGCCTCTTTATTTTTTTGTGTAATTAATTTTTGTCTTTTCTCATTTTTCTTATTATTATACACCCAAGGTTCAATATTTGAATGAAACCATTTCTTGAATTTTAACCCCTTGGGTTGTCAGCCTTCCTGATGAAGCCTTTACAGGCGAAACACGTAGAAGTCTATTGAACACATGACCACATACCAATGAACACTGCAGTATCTACGAGTATTCCAGGAATAGGTGTATTTGTCCTGCACTATAGATATTTGCTTGTTTGTTCATTTTTTATTATTTTTTGTTGTGAAATAAAAATTATGTCTTTAAATATCAATTCATGTATCTGAGTTTCAGAGAAAAAATGGGGTTTGGTCAGCTGGTTTTGCAATGGTTGGGAGAGTTAGAGAGTGTGTGCCACATCCAATAAAAATGGAAGAACAATAAAGGGTTTTCCCCTAGGTTTGTGGACTTTCGATTGGCACTACCACACTTTCCCAAAAATACACAAGTGAGTAATAGTAGCAAAATTTATTTGAAACACATTATATAAAAGATTGTTGAAAAAAGTGGAACATGTTTGACAAAATCACAAAAATAAAATATGCATCAATCAAATAATTAATCTAATACATGACATCAGACCAGACGCGTTTCGGAGTGAAAGATATCCTCCTTCTTCAGTGGTCGTGGTGTCGAATTTATAGTTTAGTTCTAAATGCAAAAAATATATATAATTTTAGCATGGTGAAATACATCATGGGAAAATTCTTGAGAAATGGCAAAAGAGACATTAGTTTGAAAGCATGTATTCCAAAAGTACAGTGGCAACATAGGATAGTATGCGGTAAACTTTTCAATGTAAAAAATCAAAATCGGAGATAAAAATAACTCACATGTATGTTGATGCGTTGATAGGACATATGTTCCACCATATTTAAAAACAGTATACAACATAGGCGCAACAGGGGATGTTTAGTTTGGATCAAATTTTTCGTATGGAGATCCAGAATTTTTCTTTGAAGAAATATAACCTGGATGCAAGTGGTCAATAGCCAAAACAAGAAGCCGAAAGGTCACACAGGGCTCTTAATTGAGACTATATGCAGGTGTTAAATGCCCGTAAGAGCAGAGCGATGGAAGATGAGAGACTGCTGAGGTCAACAAAAATAATCTCAAAGTCCTCTGAAAAAGAGAGAAAGTTTTTAATGAAATGTATATTATATTAAGGTTTCAAACGAACCAAAAATGTATATTGGAAAAAAAAATGTTATTATTATAAAATATATAATTAAATCACGTCTATGTGGTATGTTACCTGTGTTACAGCTTAAGGATGAAGCCTGAGTGAGGCTAACCTCGCAGATATATTAATATTGTCTGCAAGGAAGAGAGTCCAAAAAATATCTGATATTAACTTAGGTATGTATGACATGATAGGTAGCAATATAAAATATTGATGTCAGGTCGAATGGGCATAAGTTGGAGATTATGTGTTTGGATGTCACCATTATTTTTTAATATATCGCAATTTTCCATTAGGAGAATATACATCATAAAGGGGCTTAGGATTTCTGGGATAGAAAATCTATATCTATATGTAGGTGGCAAAAGCAGCAGCCAAAAAGTCATATAGGGTTAAAGTCCCAGGTAATTGCTAGATTACAGCCCACATATAGCGCACAATTAAATAGCACCTTTAAATGGGTATCCTCTGCCATGAAGTATCTCGGCGTGTGGCTAACCCCACAGCTGTCTCAAATTTTCGAGAGAAACTTCCCACCCCTGCTCAAAATCATAAGACAAGATCTGTTGTCCTGGCATGCCAACAAAAATTTTTCATGGTTCGGGAGGGCAGCCATCTGTAAGATGTCAATATTACCCAGAGTGCTGTATCTGTTCCGGACCTTACCCGTCCTGATACCACAGTGTTTTTTCAAAACTCTACAAACAATCCAGCTTGAGTTTGTCTGGGCACACAAGCGCCCGAGGATTAAATTTGAGTTAATGACTAGGGCAAAAGATAGAGGGGGAATGGGCCTACCCGACTATAAACAATACTATTACGCCTCACATATGACAAGAATCCTAGACTAGCACTGCCACCAGGACACTAAAGACTGGGTCCCCCTGGAAAAGGAGCTGAGCCCGATTCCCCTGAGGTTCTCCCCATGGGTCTCGATGAAAAATTATCCACCGACCTTACGACAACATCCCCTTCTGAATACCACCCTATCTATATTCCATACAATCATTAAAAAGACAAACATATCCACACCCTTAAGCCCCTTGACGCCACTAAAAGACAATCCGGACTTTCCGCCAGGGGTAGCGAACCATGCGTTACAGAAACAAGGCGAGAATACACCTTTGCTCACCAGCCACTGTTTTGAGAACGTCCTTATTAAGGACTACCAGAAACTGAAGGTAGAGGACCATGTGCAGGATCTGCCCCTATGGACATACTTTCAGATACGAAGCTATGTAAACAATGCACGACGCAAAATGCACTTTACTAGACAAATGACAGATATGGAATCAGTGTGCCTGGAGGGGGCCCCAATTCCCAAAGCTACATCTTTGGCATATGCCTGGCTTCAGGCTTCAGTACCGCACGCCCTGGACAGATTCCGGAAGAAGTGGTCGGAGGAACTTAACATAGAAATAACAGATACACAATGGCAAAAAGCGTGTATACTCGCACATAAGTGCTCCCTGAGCACCAGAATGCAGGAAACTGCATATAAATTGCTTACACAATGGTATGCCACACCGGCTAAGTTACATAAGTGGTTCCCTCAAACCTCGGATCTTTGCTGGCGATGCGGACAAGACAAAGGTACGATTTTGCACATCTGGTGGCAATGTCCCCATATCACACGATTCTGGGAAAAAGTGGTGACAATTATTCGCCATGTTACAGATACCTCATTGAAACTGGACGCGGCCGGCTGCCTCCTTCATGTTACCGACTTTTCACTCTCCAAATACAAGAAATCCCTGTCCAAACACCTGCTCAATGCGGCTAAAACGCTTATACCATTATACTGGAAATCTACTAAGGTTCCCTCCGTTAAAGAGTGGCTCCATAGGATTGTGGACATATGTAACATGGAGGAGACGCGGGCCCAGTCCAATGATGACGTGGATGGATACCACAAAACTTGGGCCCCCTGGGTTGCTTTTAGATTCTCAGAAGAATATGAAAAACTTAACTTACCCAACCTTGGCTGAAAGATAATACCCCACTTCTGGGGAGGTCTGCGAGCCAATTGTCCATCATGCAAAGGCTTAGATAGTGAACTGAATTACAGATGTAACTGAATTGTGCTCCAATACTTAGGCTAACATGTATGACTACCAACCTCTCTCTCTCTCTTCCCCGTCCTACACTTCTGACTACTCTCTTCTTCTCCTCTCACTTTTTCTATACTCATCTATATCTCCTGACATTAAATGTCACCTGTTTTCATCTTACTTGCCACCACAATGCTGACATAGAAGGTAATTATAATGCGATCAATCTGAGAACTAGACATGTGATCTGAGCACCGAATGTTATAACGAAAAGATTTCTTTAGGTCGCTCACAGCTAGTGTCGAATGTGAATCTGTTTTGTATCTTAATTGTTCCTGGTTTTATTATAGACTACCAACACAATAAAAATGTACAGACAGGACTGTACCTGTCTTCAAGTTATGTGATCACCTGTACTGTAACTTACCTTCAATAAACCTTTTGAATGAAAAAAAAAAAAAAAAAAAAGATTACAGCCCACATGTGTATGCAAAATGCCAGACATTTATATATTTTTTAAGGGTATATGTAAGTATCTGTGTATAGCCAGCCATGGTCCATGAATCAGGACCAATACTAGGCAAGCAAACAAAAGATATAAAGGTATAAGTATATAAAAAATATAGTAATAATCCACTATCCAAATCGATACACACCTTGCAGGCTGAGAGAGATAGACCACACATTTAGCTACTGACGCCGTCAGTATATTGGTTAGTGCCAATCTGGGACGGTTAGAGCTGTGCAGGCTTACGCACTAGACTGCTACAAAGAGGGTACTCTCATGCATCTTTAAAAAGATCATATCAACAGGCATGCCTCCAAAGCAGGGATCAACTCCTCTATTCTAAAAAATCTAGAGAAGATACAAATCCACTTAGAATCATTTCAAGATTTAATAACCAACAAAAGCAAATGAAAGCAATAGTGGAAAAATATTGGCATCTGCTGGCATATGATCCACTGCTAGGACAATTTGTCCCCGACAAACCGTTATTCACTTTCAGAAGGGCAACGTCCATTAAGGACTGCATCACAAGTAGTGAATTCAAAAGTGGCAACCAACACTGCAAATATAAAGGAACCTTCATTTGTGGCTCTTGTCACTATTGTAAATATATGGCTGTAGAGAAGAATCCCATTTTACCGAATGGTGAGATCTTCTGAGCCAAACACTTTGGGAATTGTAAGACCATAGGGGTAGTCTACCTCCTTACCTGTGATTGCTCTTGCTTTTACATCGGCAAGACGAAGCTTGAGTTTTGGAAACGTGCATACAGGCATGTGCACAGTATGATGACCTGCGACCCAGATCTCCCTCTGGGCCGACACGTCAGCACTGTGCACATGGGCAGATTTCCAAAAGTCAAGTTTCTGATCCTAGATCGGATTCATCAGAACCCCAGGGGAGGGGACTGGAACAAGTCCCTTCTCCAACTCGAGTCCAGATGGATTTACAAGCTCCGGGCCACTCAGGCACCAGGATTAAATGAAGCCATTTGGTTCAAACCTTTCTTGGAAGGATTTGTCTCTGGAGGAATGGAAAAATGAACATTAACTAAAATAAACCCAAAACAATGATCATATACTAATTTGAGTAATTAAACCTGCTCAATGTATAGTTAAATTCCACTAAAATGCACATTTATTCGACATATGTTATAATACGATCAATGACGCTATGTTCCATCATGCATGCATCATGCATCATCCAGATGCTTTTATGTTTAGATACATGTGAAAAAAGTGCAGCGCTCAAAAAATGACGAATAAATACCTAAAACCTGTGATGGTGAATGTATAAGTGACAAACCAAATAGTGTGTTAAACCCAAATCAGTCAGATATAAATAAGTGAATTCTTGTGCATGCGATAATATAAATGCATATAAGATTGCATGCAGTGAACCATAAAAAAATAATTACAGCATAAAAATCAAACAAAGTCCATATCAACAAATATTGAATGCATAAGGTGACAAACTAAAATTGTGTGTTTAAGCCCAAATCAATGAGTTAATACACGTGCATGTGATAATGCATCTAGAGTTGCATACAGTGAAAACCATAAAATTGCATAAAAAATTAATACAAAAAAAATTCAAACAAAGTCCATAGCGGCAAATGACATTAGATGATCTCCTACAAAAAACAACTTCTAAACGTGATGAAGTTATCCTAAATGGTGTAAAGGATTGACCACGCAGTTCCCATCGAGAAAAACTTAAAGTGAGAAAAGGAGGCTTACCAGATGCCTGGTCTTTAATGCACATATCCCATCAAACGGGGTCCTCCCAGTACAGGTGTAACACCTCGCAGCGGTACAGCTAAAGGATTCCTTGCCTGTTGGAGCGTATGTCAGAGTCCACCAGATGCCGGTATTTCCCCTCTCAGCGATCCGACCAAGGTCCCAAAGGGATACCAAGAAAATATAAAAAACTCCAAATCGTGTAGTACGATAAAGCAAGTGGTGCCTTTATTGTGGCTCAATTAGGCCAAAGGTTCAATACACAGCATGGATGAATAGCAGTAAAAAAGTAAAAAGGAACTCGCTACGTGGTAGCAAAGAGAGATAAAAACTCCTGGCCTGGGGGTATGAAAGGCGATCGCACATGCGCAGAGCGTGTGGGCGTGGCTACCCGACGATCGTTTCGTCGGGTAGCCACGCCCACACGCTCGGGAGGAGTGGGCGGGGCCGCATCATACAGCGTGACCACTATTGGTCGCGCATGGATGTGACCGCGCGCACACCACTCGGGGGGCCAACGTATCTTAAATCCTCCCACCCCATTACAGCCAGCTGATCTATATGACAGCTGATTGGGGGTGTGTACTCTTATAAGCCTGCACAGCTCTAACCGTCCCAGATTGGCAATAAACAATATACTGACGGCGTCAGTAGCTGAATGTGTGGTCTATCTCTCTCAGCCTGCAAGGTGTGTATCGATTTGGATAGCGGATTATTACTATATTTTTTATATACTTATACCTTTATATCTTTTGTTTGCTTGCCTAGTATTGGTCCTGATTCATGGACCATGGCTGGCTATACACAGATACTTACATATACCCTTAAAAAATATATAAATGTCTGGCATTTTGCATACACATGTGGGCTGTAATCTAGCAATTACCTGGGACTTTAACCCTATATGACTTTTTGGCTGCTGCTTTTGGCACCTACATATAGATATAGATTTTCTATCCCAGAAATCCTAAGCCCCTTTATGATGTATATTAAAAAAGCAGGGAGGGGGTCCCCTAAGGGTTTGGACTTTTAAGGCATGTATGATATATAACCCCAGATATAATATGAAATATTATGTATTTAGTAGAAAATGTTTTATTACAAAAAATTAATTATACATAGAGCATTTGACAAAATATCAGAATAAAAGCTTTTGAAAAATTCGAACAACGATTTATACATACAGTATATAAATAGATATTTTTGTGTAGGCGTTGACTCACACCTGACGCGTTTCGGAGGTTTTTGCAAATTTCCTCCTTCTTCAGAGGTAGGAGCACAACATTTCTAATATCTGAAGGATATTGTAATAGAACAATTTGTCAAAAGAGATGAATCTTAATGTATAATAATGCTTTCAAAGAACATAACAATTTTTTTGTATAAAGATATATGCATAGGAAAAAATATTCACATACCGTTTACAGAGAGATTTTTCAATGTAGTTAAAAACAGTGGCTGGGAGGAGGAGCTCCTTAGACCAGATTTCTTGAAAAGACAGATTTTGATCAAAAATTGGTGTCCGTGTGATGGATATGACCACTCCTAAAGGTTATGTCATATATCTAGAATTTGTTGGAATCCCAAAACAGATTGCAAGTAACTTGGCACGATAACAGCAGGGGGCGCCTGTGAGGCACACTGGGGTCGGGTATGAAGGCCCTGGTAGATTTGAAACATGTGTAAGTAATTGTAAATACATGAATGTATGGGTACTGAAAATTTATTTTCACAGACCTGTGTTATAGATCTGTGACGTATCCTCATCAAACCTTGCACTAGTGGTAGGACACCAATGAGCATTCAGAAGCTATGGAGAGAGGGTCAGAGATGTCCAGATAAAAAATCATCGTAGTCACCTGTGAATATCCCTCCCGAATGATCCCCACAATTAGAACCCCATAGTGTTGGAATGCAATGGGACGTATGGGTATATTGTGGCTATATTTAAATGTGTAGATATTATTGAGCCTAATGTACACATATATATATATATATATATCTTTCTCAATATGTGTTGGCCATTGCAGGAACGGCTTCTATTATATTTGCATACATGACTAACATGATGGCTCATTTATGGTTGTATATAGTATTGATATCCCATATAGAAGGCCCCAGCTTGAAAGCAAACAAAATGTGTCTTGTGCACGCCAATGGTATAGCGAAAACTGCAGAGCTAAATAAAGTGTAAACATACCACCCGGAGGACAGGATGAACATAGAGTGTGAGAATTTAAGTAGTAAGATTGCTATTTACCTCTTTGGCCGTTTGTACTCCGCTCGTCTCCTCCTCAGACTGGCAATTGCAGTCTGCTGGACGGGACGAGCGGTCTATTTCAATAAGATCCCCGCCCTGCAAACAGCTGTTGTGAGTACAGCTGATTGCCAGGGGAAGGGGAAATGACAGGTACCTCGTACAACCCGGCCCCCCGAGGGCTGCGCGCGCACCCGGGTCCCGCGCACCAATCAATGGCTGCGCATTGTGACTCGGGCACGCCCACCGCTCCCGCCGGCACGTCAGGCTTCACCGACGAGCGACGTACGCTCGCCGGGTGAAGCAATATGGAGTCCCGGCGTCGAGAAACGACGCCGGGAACTCCCACCATGCCGCCCGTCCATGCGAGAGTGGGCGGGCGGCTGGGCGTGCCGGGCGGTCTCTCAGGACCACCCACATCCTGTACCGCTGCCAAGTGTGTGCAAACTGATGAGTATAATGTTGTCTTGAAGCTCCTTCATCCATACACTGTGTAGCGATTCCTCAATGTATTGAGGGGGAAGCAAAGTTTAATGGAGAGAGAAAAAAACACGGAAATCAATTATACAGATTGCTCATAGCGGTTTTAGACATAAAGTTACAGAGTAACACACATTTACATTTAGAAAATAGAATATATGGACTTACATATATACGCAATTATTGGCATATATGGGGTAAACAGAGAGTATATATAGCGCAAGAGCGATACCATCAAATGTTACATTACATGGGAGGAAGTGACTGGATGGTGTATATGTGAAATGCCTTAGCTGGTACTACAATAATACTCGTGCATACATCCATGATCTAATATCTAGCTTGGATTCCCTACACATTGCATGCGCATAGTACAGAGATAAATTGACATTAATGCTGTTTTCCCGACCTGTCCCTAACCAGGAACAGTATATAATCTCTATCTATAGCCAAAATATTTTTCTAGATATCTTATGAACTATGCGCATACAAATGCAGGGATCATATCATTAGATGCTCTATATTGTGTCTACCCTATGCAAAGGTCAAAGGCAGAACACTACTGAAATAGCTGAATTGAATGATGTATTATTCAAATATCAAGCGTACAGACACATGCACAGTAGAGAGTTTAATGTAGGAAAAAAACACACAGGGAGGACCCAGATGTTTGATACAGCAAGAAACACTAAAAACAAAGGGAAGAAAGGATGGTTGTATTGTATGTTATTCACAAGTATATATAGTGTATCTATTTCTCCATCCCTCCAGAGGAGAAACCCTCCAGGAATGGTTTAAACCAGATTGCCTCGTTGAGGCCTGGGGTTTGGGTCGCTTTGAGCTTAAAAATCCATCGTGCTTCCAATTGGAGGAGGGATTTATTCCAATCTCCTCCTCTCGGGTTGGGATGGATGCGATCCAAGATGAGGAATTTAATGTTTGGAAATTTACCCGCATGAATGGTGATAGTATGTCTCCCAAGCGGGAGGTCTGGGTCGCAAGTCTTCATACTGTGAATGTGTCTGTAGGCTCTTTTCCAGAACTCCAGCTTGGTCTTCCCTATATAGAAGCAAGAGCAGTCGCACTGTAATAAATAAATGACTCCCATAGTTTTACAGTTGGCAAAATGTCTTGGTTTAAATATCTGGCCGTCTGGTAATTTGGGATTTTTTTCTACCCACATATACCTACAGTATCTACATGATCCACACATATAGGTACCCCTATATTTACAATGCGTTTTGATGTCGGCGTTAAATTCGCTGCTTGTTATTTGGTCTCTTAAGGAGGTGGTTCTCCTAAATGTAAATAAGGGTTTATCTGTCACATATGGGCCTAGAGTGGGGTCTTCCGTTAGAAGGTGCCAGTACTTCTGCACTATTTTTCTAATTTGTTGTTCCTGATTGCTGAATCTGGATATGATTCTCAGAGGATTAGCCTCACTTCTAGGTATTTTTGAATGCAGGAGGTCATCCCTGCTCCGTATGCTGGCTTGTTTAAAAGCCCTTTTTAGAGAAGAATGTGAGTAACCCCTTTCCAAGAGGCGGTCACGGAGATTATCAGCCTCCTGTTTGAAGATGTTGTCATCCGCACAATTACGTCGGATTCTTAGAAACTGACCATATGGTATAGAGTTTAATAAGGGTTTGGGATGGAAGCTGGTTGCATGTAAAATTGCGTTCCCAGCTGTTGGTTTTCTATAGAGTTTGGTAAGTAATTTACCATCCTCCCCCTTATATACTTCCACATCCAGAAAAGCAATGTTGGTGAAACTGTGCGACATAGTAAAATTGAGATTGAAATCGTTCCTATTCAGTCTAGAGACACATTGATCCAACAGATCACGTGAACCGTCCCAGACGATGAAGATGTCGTCGATGTACCGGTACCACCCTATAATGTGGTCCGTGTACATCGACAAGTCTTCATCGTCTAGGACTGTTTTCTCCCACTCCCCCAGGTACAGGTTGGCGTAGGATGGGGCACAACAAGTCCCCATCGCTACCCCCTGTACCTGGAGGTAGTGGGAGCCATTAAAGGTAAATACATTGTGTTCCAATATGAATTCAAGTAAAGTGGTCATGAAGTCACCGTATGCGGGATCGACACCTACACTATTTCGCAAAATATGTCGAATTGCTGCCAAGCCCTTACTGTGGGGGATGGAACTGTATAGTGCCTCAACGTCAACTGTTACTAGGAGTGTATCGTTGGGCACCGAAAGTTTGTCTATAATTTGTAAAAAGTGCATGGTGTCTTTCACGTATGACGGTAAATTCATGACAAAAGGTTTGAGGAATTCATCAATTAATCGGCTGGCGTTCTCGCTGAGGGAGCCCACCCCCGAAATTATTGGTCTCCCAGGCGGTTTGACCCTATTTTTATGCACTTTGGGAAGCGCATAAAATGTGGGTGTTATGGGGAAATTATTGCGGATAAATTTCCATATTTGTGTCGTAATAGTGTTGTTCCTAAGGGCAGCATCCACAAGTGTATAGAATTCTATATTGAATTTATTGATGATACTTGCAGGCATGCGTCTATACCAATTCTGGTTTTTAAGAATGTCGTTACACATGTTGGTATATTGTTCTTTGTCCAGGAGGACAACGTTGCCCCCTTTATCTGATGATTTAATTATAATAGCGCTATTTTTAGCTAACTTATCTAGGGCTATGGTTTCATTTTTCGTTAAATTAGTTCTTGCAGGGGTAGATATTTTTAGTTTGTTGAGATCCCTATCTATTAGTTTCAAAAAGGCAGCTGCATTAGGGTTCGTACTTGGTGCTGGACAGAGATCTGATTTCTTTTTTAATTTTGAGGAGTTTTTATTGATAGGTGGTTCTTGTTTGTCTACAGATTCTAAAAGTTTTTGGAGGTCGACCCGATCGATGAAATCGGTCGGGTCGTTTTCCTCCAAAAGTGCTACCAAGTGATCTAGTGCTTGATTTTCTTGGGGAGTGCGATCCGGGGTTGCCCCTTGTTTGTCAAAGAGTTTTTTTAAAATAAGTTTTCTGACAAATAGCTGTAGGTCTTTAAAGACATCAAACTTGTTCGTGTTTTGGTGTGGACAAAAATTGAGACCCCTCTTAAGGAGGGAAGTCTCATCTATAGAAAGTGTGTGAGAAGAAAGATTGATGATATTGAGATCAGACTCAATAGATGTGCTAGAAGAGGTGTTGATACCTATAGGTTGACTTGTGTATAAGTGTTTGGGTTGGTTAGAGACGGTTGTACCCCTGCCAGGATCCGCTCTAAAAAAGAGGGATCGCTGCTAAGGGTCTCAAAGGATTCTGTGCCCCCATTATTAATTAGTGCTGGTGTGTTCTTATTGGCCACCCTGTTTGTGAGTGCTTGAAGATTAGGCGTGGTGTCTGTGGTTTTATATGTGGAGGTTATTAGTGGCGATTTTTTTGCCAGATTAATTGATGAATTCCTCAAACCTTTTGTCATGAATTTACCGTCATACGTGAAAGACACCATGCACTTTTTACAAATTATAGACAAACTTTCGGTGCCCAACGATACACTCCTAGTAACAGTTGACGTTGAGGCACTATACAGTTCCATCCCCCACAGTAAGGGCTTGGCAGCAATTCGACATATTTTGCGAAATAGTGTAGGTGTCGATCCCGCATACGGTGACTTCATGACCACTTTACTTGAATTCATATTGGAACACAATGTATTTACCTTTAATGGCTCCCACTACCTCCAGGTACAGGGGGTAGCGATGGGGACTTGTTGTGCCCCATCCTACGCCAACCTGTACCTGGGGGAGTGGGAGAAAACAGTCCTAGACGATGAAGACTTGTCGATGTACACGGACCACATTATAGGGTGGTACCGGTACATCGACGACATCTTCATCGTCTGGGACGGTTCACGTGATCTGTTGGATCAATGTGTCTCTAGACTGAATAGGAACGATTTCAATCTCAATTTTACTATGTCGCACAGTTTCACCAACATTGCTTTTCTGGATGTGGAAGTATATAAGGGGGAGGATGGTAAATTACTTACCAAACTCTATAGAAAACCAACAGCTGGGAACGCAATTTTACATGCAACCAGCTTCCATCCCAAACCCTTATTAAACTCTATACCATATGGTCAGTTTCTAAGAATCCGACGTAATTGTGCGGATGACAACATCTTCAAACAGGAGGCTGATAATCTCCGTGACCGCCTCTTGGAAAGGGGTTACTCACATTCTTCTCTAAAAAGGGCTTTTAAACAAGCCAGCATACGGAGCAGGGATGACCTCCTGCATTCAAAAATACCTAGAAGTGAGGCTAATCCTCTGAGAATCATATCCAGATTCAGCAATCAGGAACAACAAATTAGAAAAATAGTGCAGAAGTACTGGCACCTTCTAACGGAAGACCCCACTCTAGGCCCATATGTGACAGATAAACCCTTATTTACATTTAGGAGAACCACCTCCTTAAGAGACCAAATAACAAGCAGCGAATTTAACGCCGACATCAAAACGCATTGTAAATATAGGGGTACCTATATGTGTGGATCATGTAGATACTGTAGGTATATGTGGGTAGAAAAAAATCCCAAATTACCAGACGGCCAGATATTTAAACCAAGACATTTTGCCAACTGTAAAACTATGGGAGTCATTTATTTATTACAGTGCGACTGCTCTTGCTTCTATATAGGGAAGACCAAGCTGGAGTTCTGGAAAAGAGCCTACAGACACATTCACAGTATGAAGACTTGCGACCCAGACCTCCCGCTTGGGAGACATACTATCACCATTCATGCGGGTAAATTTCCAAACATTAAATTCCTCATCTTGGATCGCATCCATCCCAACCCGAGAGGAGGAGATTGGAATAAATCCCTCCTCCAATTGGAAGCACGATGGATTTTTAAGCTCAAAGCGACCCAAACCCCAGGCCTCAACGAGGCAATCTGGTTTAAACCATTCCTGGAGGGTTTCTCCTCTGGAGGGATGGAGAAATAGATACACTATATATACTTGTGAATAACATACAATACAACCATCCTTTCTTCCCTTTGTTTTTAGTGTTTCTTGCTGTATCAAACATCTGGGTCCTCCCTGTGTGTTTTTTTCCTACATTAAACTCTCTACTGTGCATGTGTCTGTACGCTTGATATTTGAATAATACATCATTCAATTCAGCTATTTCAGTAGTGTTCTGCCTTTGACCTTTGCATAGGGTAGACACAATATAGAGCATCTAATGATATGATCCCTGCATTTGTATGCGCATAGTTCATAAGATATCTAGAAAAATATTTTGGCTATAGATAGAGATTATATACTGTTCCTGGTTAGGGACAGGTCGGGAAAACAGCATTAATGTCAATTTATCTCTGTACTATGCGCATGCAATGTGTAGGGAATCCAAGCTAGATATTAGATCATGGATGTATGCACGAGTATTATTGTAGTACCAGCTAAGGCATTTCACATATACACCATCCAGTCACTTCCTCCCATGTAATGTAACATTTGATGGTATCTCTCTTGCGCTATATATACTCTCTGTTTACCCCATATATGCCAATAATTGCGTATATATGTAAGTCCATATATTCTATTTTCTAAATGTAAATGTGTGTTACTCTGTAACTTTATGTCTAAAACCGCTATGAGCAATCTGTATAATTGATTTCCGTGTTTTTTTCTCTCTCCATTAAACTTTGCTTCCCCCTCAATACATTGAGGAATCGCTACACAGTGTATGGATGAAGGAGCTTCAAGACAACATTATACTCATCAGTTTGCACACACTTGGCAGCGGTACAGGATGTGGGTGGTCCTGAGAGACCGCCCGGCACGCCCAGCCGCCCACCCACTCTCGCATGGACGGGCGGCATGGTGGGAGTTCCCGGCGTCGTTTCTCGACGCCGGGACTCCATATTGCTTCACCCGGCGAGCGTACGTCGCTCGTCGGTGAAGCCTGACGTGCCGGCGGGAGCGGTGGGCGTGCCCGAGTCACAATGCGCAGCCATTGATTGGTGCGCGGGACCCGGGTGCGCGCGCAGCCCTCGGGGGGCCGGGTTGTACGAGGTACCTGTCATTTCCCCTTCCCCTGGCAATCAGCTGTACTCACAACAGCTGTTTGCAGGGCGGGGATCTTATTGAAATAGACCGCTCGTCCCGTCCAGCAGACTGCAATTGCCAGTCTGAGGAGGAGACGAGCGGAGTACAAACGGCCAAAGAGGTAAATAGCAATCTTACTACTTAAATTCTCACACTCTATGTTCATCCTGTCCTCCGGGTGGTATGTTTACACTTTATTTAGCTCTGCAGTTTTCGCTATACCATTGGCGTGCACAAGACACATTTTGTTTGCTTTCAAGCTGGGGCCTTCTATATGGGATATCAATACTATATACAACCATAAATGAGCCATCATGTTAGTCATGTATGCAAATATAATAGAAGCCGTTCCTGCAATGGCCAACACATATTGAGAAAGATATATATATATATATATGTGTACATTAGGCTCAATAATATCTACACATTTAAATATAGCCACAATATACCCATACGTCCCATTGCATTCCAACACTATGGGGTTCTAATTGTGAGGGATCATTCGGGAGGGATATTCACAGGTGACTACGATGATTTTTTATCTGGACATCTCTGACCCTCTCTCCATAGCTTCTGAATGCTCATTGGTGTCCTACCACTAGTGCAAGGTTTGATGAGGATACGTCACAGATCTATAACACAGGTCTGTGAAAATAAATTTTCAGTACCCATACATTCATGTATTTACAATTACTTACACATGTTTCAAATCTACCAGGGCCTTCATACCCGACCCCAGTGTGCCTCACAGGCGCCCCCTGCTGTTATCGTGCCAAGTTACTTGCAATCTGTTTTGGGATTCCAACAAATTCTAGATATATGACATAACCTTTAGGAGTGGTCATATCCATCACACGGACACCAATTTTTGATCAAAATCTGTCTTTTCAAGAAATCTGGTCTAAGGAGCTCCTCCTCCCAGCCACTGTTTTTAACTACATTGAAAAATCTCTCTGTAAACGGTATGTGAATATTTTTTCCTATGCATATATCTTTATACAAAAAAATTGTTATGTTCTTTGAAAGCATTATTATACATTAAGATTCATCTCTTTTGACAAATTGTTCTATTACAATATCCTTCAGATATTAGAAATGTTGTGCTCCTACCTCTGAAGAAGGAGGAAATTTGCAAAAACCTCCGAAACGCGTCAGGTGTGAGTCAACGCCTACACAAAAATATCTATTTATATACTGTATGTATAAATCGTTGTTCGAATTTTTCAAAAGCTTTTATTCTGATATTTTGTCAAATGCTCTATGTATAATTAATTTTTTGTAATAAAACATTTTCTACTAAATACATAATATTTCATATTATATCTGGGGTTATATATCATACATGCCTTAAAAGTCCAAACCCTTAGGGGACCCCCTCCCTGCTTTTCTGTACTATAGGATGTGGCATGAAACTCAAAAATCCCCTTCTTTTTACATGTGTGATCTCTGCTAAGCCTACAACTTTCTTATGATGTATATTCTCCTAATGGAAAATTGCGATATATTAAAAAATAATGGTGACATCCAAACACATAATCTCCAACTTATGCCCATTCGACCTGACATCAATATTTTATATTGCTACCTATCATGTCATACATACCTAAGTTAATATCAGATATTTTTTGGACTCTCTTCCTTGCAGACAATATTAATATATCTGCGAGGTTAGCCTCACTCAGGCTTCATCCTTAAGCTGTAACACAGGTAACATACCACATAGACGTGATTTAATTATATATTTTATAATAATACAATTTTTTTTTTCCAATATACATTTTTGGTTCGTTTGAAACCTTAATATAATATCCATTTCATTAAAAACTTTCTCTCTTTTTCAGAGGACTTTGAGATTATTTTTGTTGACCTCAGCAGTCTCACATCTTCCATCGCTCTGCTCTTGAGGGCATTTAACACCTGCATATAGTCTCAATTAAGAGCCCTGTGTGACCTTTCGGCTTCTTGTTTTGGCTATTGACCACTTGCATCCAGGTTATATTTCTTCAAAGAAAAATTCTGGATCTCCATACGAAAAATTTGATCCAAACTAAACATCCCCTGTTGCGCCTATGTTGTATACTGTTTTTAAATATGGTGGAACATATGTCCTATCAACGCATCAACATACATGTGAGTTATTTTTATCTCCGATTTTGATGTTTTACATTGAAAAGTTTACCGCATACTATCCTATGTTGCCACTGTACTTTTGGAATACATGCTTTCAAACTAATGTCTCTTTTGCCATTTCTCAAGAATTTTCCCATGATGTATTTCACCATGCTAAAATTATATATATTTTTTGCATTTAGAACTAAACTATAAATTCGACACCACGACCACTGAAGAAGGAGGATATCTTTCACTCCGAAACGCGTCTGGTCTGATGTCATGTATTAGATTAATTATTTGATTGATGCATATTTTATTTTTGTGATTTTGTCAAACATGTTCCACTTTTTTCAACAATCTTTTATTTAATGTGTTTCAAATAAATTTTGCTACTATTACTCACTTGTGTATTTTTGGGAAAGTGTGGTAGTGCCAATCGAAAGTCCACAAACCTAGGGGAAAACCCTTTATTGTTCTTCTGTATCTGAGTTTCTAACTTAGCTAAAGAATGCATCACTGAGTACCCATAAAATCCCATATCTTCTTCCTTCATATTTAGAGAATAAATTTGGTTCCTCTAATCTATCCTCATAGCTGAGCTCCTCCGTGTCTCTTATCAGTTTGGTTGCTCTTCTTTGCACTTTCTCCAGTTCCCCCATATCCTTTTTGTTAACTGGTGCCCAGAACTGAACTGCATATTCCAGATGAGGTCTTACTAATGATTTGTACAATGGAAAAATTATATCTTATTTTTATGAGACAGATAGAGCTTTCTTTTGGTGGTAATTAAAGTGGTTGTAAAGCCTTACAAACCACTTTGACCTACAGGTAAGCCTAGATTAAGGCTTACCTGTGGGTCCAATAAATATCTCCTAAACCTACATGGTTTAGGAGATATTTAGAAAAGAAAAGGCATCGTTGTCTACGGCGCATGCGCCGTAGACAGCGGCGCGCAGGCGCACTGCGCATGCCGGGTTGATGGCGATATGCCGCTTTCCTGCGCATGCGCGGGAGTGACATCATCGTCGCTCCAGCGAATGACAGCGCTGGAGCGGCGAGACCCGGAAGTCACTCCGCGATTGATGGCAACGCGGAAGATCGTGGATGAGGACCGCTTCGGGGGCTTCGTTTTTAGGTAAGTCATTCATAATGAGCTAGTATGCTATGCATACTAGCTTATTATGCCTTTGCCTTGCAGGGTGTCTTTTTTTTTTTTTTTTTTTTAAGAGGCTTTACTTCCTCTTTAATCACCATTTTTTGCTAAACAAATGAAAAAAAGACATTTGATTATCAGTGCAGATTCCATCTGTCAGGAAAGCTGCTTCTCAGCTCTCCTTAACTCACGCACTGTCAGCGTGAGTAGAGGAATGCTGATAACTGTCATTTCCTATTTACACTGTGATCAGCTGTGACTGGACACAGCTGACCACATAGTAAAGAGCCTATGTCATAGGCTCTTTGCCGTGATCAGAGATGCGGTGTGTCCAAGCAACACAAGGCACCAACGATCGCCGCGCACAAGCTTTTTTTTAAGCCGGAAAGGAAGTGGTTAAATAGTGCATTGAGGTTGGCTTGTAAGTTGGAGACATCCTGTAAGGACGTTATTCCACTGCATAGCTTGGTGTCATCTGCAAACACTGAAATTTTACTTTTAATCCCAGACCCTATATCATTTATAAATATAATAAAAAGTAAGAGTCCCAAAACTAAACCTTGGGGTACACCACTGATAACCTTAGACCATTCAGAGTAAGAATCATTAACCAGCCCGTATTAAACAAGAACACAATAAACAGCTCTCCCAACTACTGCAGAAACTTGCTGCTACTGAATCCAGACACAAACATGCCCCCACACAGTCCTCGGAGACCGACCAAACAATCCTCAGGAAACAGATCACTGACCTCCAGAGCTAAGGCGGCCATACAGTTCTGCTGCAGAACGACGTATGTGTCAGGGGACAAATGTGGGAAACTGTTAGAAAGAATGGTTAGAGACCACTAACGTTTTACATATATCCTACACATCATCACGACAGGGGGCAGAAAGGCAGTTTTGCCTACACAAATCACTCAAGAGTTCAAAAGCTTCTACTCCAACCTATACAACTTACCACTAGTGGTGTCATCCCAATCAGATATGGAAGACTATATCACGTCCTCTCAACTACCATCCCTCCCCCTAGAAGTCCAAACAGAATTAGACTCCCTCATAACCCTGCTGGAACTCCAACAAGCCATAGGGACAATGAAGCCAGGGAAAAATCACCCTTAACCCCGATTCTGGGTAATCGCAGGTTCCCCCCCGGGATCTCATCTACGCCATATTTTAGGCACTGAGGAACTCTAGCTGTGTAATGGCTTCACAATTTGTGAAACGGGATAAATGGCCCTCCATCCTGGAGCTAATGGACTCCACAGGACCATTCCAACTCTTATTCTGGAATGCAGCACAGGTACATCACTTTCCCCAGACGATCCCGAATCCCCAAAGTTACACTAGACCCCTGACCACGTTCAAAGAATTCTGCTCGGACACAGAACCATTACCTCAGGTCCTCTCCAAAATGTATGCCCTCCTGAATACACCCCCCCCCCCCCCAAACATGTCTGCCATGCATTGCAAAATGGGAAACAGATCTCCACCGCACCTTTACTACAGCCCAAAAGCAGAACATTATCAGTTCCTCCCTTAAAGTGGTTGTAAACCCTTACAGACCACTTTGACCTACAGGTAAGCCTACATTAAGGCTTACCTGTAGGTCCAAGAAATAGCTCCTAAACCTACACAGTTTAGGAGATATTTACAAAAAGACAAGCACATGCTTTCAGGGCCCATTATGCTTTACCTTTGCAGGGAAACAAAGAGGAAGTAAACCCATCAGGGTTTACTTCCTCTTGAGGTGCTCACTATGCACTAAAATACAGGAGACCAATTATAAGATCCTGACGAGGTGGTACTTAACATCCAGTCGTTTACATACCATTTTTCCTGACATGCCAGAACACTGCTGGCGCTGCCATGAGGAGAGGGGAACGATGCTGCACATGTTTTAGTCCTGACCTCAGCTGACAGTTTTCTGGACTGCGGTTCACACCATCTCCCAAAAATTCACAGACTTCCAGATCCCGAACGACCCGTCATTTTTTCTACTCCACATATCTTCTCTACCCCCCAGAATTTATAAAAAGTCCTTACTGCGTCACTTGACAAACGCGGCTAAATCCTGCATTCCCTTACTCTGGAACCAAGGATGTCCACCAACCACAGCGATGTGGTTGCGGAAGGTGGAAGATATAAATAAGATGAAGGATTTGACATGGACAGCCCAAGACAGACAGAAAACCTACTAGAAAACTTGGACCCTCTGGAATATGTTTATACACTCAGAAGAGGGCAAATCCCTCTTTGGGACCTGAACTATTACAACATAATATAGGCCAGAAATTCACAGCTGCTCTGAACCACAGAAACAAATATAGCCAAACCAAAAAAGAATCATTAACCACTGGTCTCCAAATACTGTATTTTAACCAGCCTTCTATCCATTTACAAACTGATTTTTCCAAGTCTGTAGACTTAACCTCACAAATTAGCCATGTGTTGGGAACTGTGTCAAACACTTTTGCAAAATCCAGGTATACCATGTCCACAGCCACCCCTCTGTTCAAAGGTTTACTTACCTCCTCATAAAAAGAAATCAGTCTGACAATTTCTGTCTTTCATGAATCCATGCTGTCTGTTGCTTAAAATATTTTTTTCCAGCAGGAACTCATCTATGTGGTCTTGTATTAAGCTCTCCGGTATCTTCCCAACCATAGAAAATAATCTAACAAGTCTATAGTTACTGTATTTATCGGCGTATAACGCGCACTTTTTTCCCCTTAAAATCAGGGGAAAATCAGGGTTGCGTGTTATACGCCGATCCCCTGCCGTTGTGAGCCTCTGGGCGGCTCCCAGCCACCTTTGGCCCTTCTCAGCGGCTTTCGGCCGCCATTCGGCCGTTCTCGGCAGCTTTCGGCCGTTCTCGGCAGCTTTCGCCCGCCTTCGGCCATTCTCTGCAGCTTTCGGCCATTCTCGGCCGCCTTCAGGCCTTTCTCGGCAGCTTTCTGCCGCCTACGCCCATTCTAGGCAGCTTTCGGCTGCCTTCGGCCATTCTCGGCAGCTTTCGGCCGCCGAGAACAGCCGAAGGTGGCCGAAAGCTGCCGAGAAAGGCCGAAGGCTGGCGAAAAACTGCCGAGAACGGCCAATGGCGCCAATTTTCAAACTGCAGTGACACTGACATGCCTGGGCAAGGCTGCAAATGACACTAAGGAGGCTGCAGATGGACGCTGCAAGGCTGCAAATGACACTAAGAAGGCTGCAAGGCTGCAAATGACACTGACAAGGATGCAAGGCTGCAAATGACACTGAGAAGGCTGCAAGGCTGCAAATGACACTGACAAGCATGCAGATGGACGCTGTGCAAGGCTGCAGATGGACACTGATAAGGCTGCATTGATGGGCATTTAAATGTAAGTTTTTTTCCTTAAAACGTTTTTTTCCTTAAAATTTCCTCCTAAACTTGGGGTGCGTGTTATACGGCGGCACATGTTATATGCCGGTGCGTGTTATACGCCAGCGCGTGTTATACACCGATAAATACAGTACTTGGTAAAGACATTGATCCCTTTTTTCAGTAAAGGGCACCACATTGGCCTTACGCAAATCCATTGGTACTATTCCAGTCATTAAAGAGTCCCTAAAAATTAGAAACAATGACTTTAAAATGACAGTGCTCAATTGTTTCAGGATCCGTGGCTGCCATCTGGTCCAGGTGCTTTATCCACCTTTATTCTGTCTAAATATTTCTGGACCTTATCAATTTAGAGCCATTGTGGATCATTTGGGGCTGTGTCAATGCCATCCCCATTATGGACATGAGCTCCTTTGTATACACAGAACTGAAGAAAGTATTTAATAAATTTGCCTTCTCTTTGTCCCCAGTCACCCACTCTAGATTATTTTGTAAAGGGCCTACATGCTCATAACTGACCTTTTTACTATTAATATATTTGAAGACATTTTTGGGGCTTGTCCTACTATCTTTTGCAATGTGTTTTTCATTTTGAATTTTGGGGGCCTCGATTTCCTTTTTACATATTCTGTTATATTCTTTGTTACTTTTAAATGATGATAGTGTTTTTTCAGTTTAAAAGGTTTTTTTCTTATTATTTATAGCTTTTTTAACTTTGACCGTGAGCCAAATAAGTTTTATTTTTAGTCTTTTAAAGTTATTGCCCATGGGAATATATTTTTCAGTGTTCACATACAGTGTTTTTGAAGAATTCCTCTTTCTGTTCTGTGTTCATCAATGCCAATATTCCCTCCTAGTCCATGTCTTGGAGAGCAGCCCTCATCTTTGGAAAATTTTCTCTCTTCATACTGAATGCATCCTGGTTCACCATTTCAGGTCCGATTTCAGCCTGAATTTTGGGCTGAACTTGGACCTGAAATGGACCAAAAGACACACAGGGCTCCTGTGCAAATTTGCACTGGAGCCGCATCGGAGATATGTGAACCGGCTCCATAAAGAGCCGGTCAAATTCTCCTGCTATTGCAAATTGGATGTGGGGATCCTGTATCCAATTCGCAATAGTGTGAACCCGGCCTAAGTGTTTTTATATTTCCAGTATGTGCTTACAGATTACATTAAATTAAATCATGTTGTGATGTAATTCTAATTATTCAATTTTCCTAAGGTTATGATTAAGTGCTGATACAACCATAAAACTCGCCAACCTTCAGTCCCCCACTGTGTCATTGTTGTTTTCTGCAATAAAGGAGGTTTGCTTACTAGAGTGCAGCCTTCCGGATCTTTTCTCCTTTGTCTACATCTATTTTCATGTTCGCTCTTGTATACTGTTTGCTGTTGTTGGATGTACTTTAATCTTACTTTAATCATACTCAGTCTGATTCAATTTTTCTAAGCATAGCTACACTGATCTTGTTATCCCTGCTGTTGCTGGATGCCTGCATTCGGCATCCCTTACAATGTGACATAGAGCAATATGAAGAGAAACGTTTTTGAATGTGGTTCTGCATAATTTCACTTATGATATAGGAGAAGCCTTCCCTTAAATTGGAACTTTAGTCAAAAAATCCTGATAGATCACTTCAGGCTGGCCCCTTTTGCAGGTATAGTAAAACATTAAAGTGCCTATACTGTTTAAAATCTAGTAATGCACAGTCTCATCCTTCTCTGCACATGCTCAGTTGCTTTCTATTCAAAGCCACTAGAGGTTGCACAGCTGACAACTTAAGGACTTACTGTTGCTAAAGAGGAAAGAAAGCAATAAGAATGACACAGACTGTGTGGAGGGAACACAGATTAGGGAGAGAGAAACGAAAAGCAGGAGAGGTGACAGGACAAACTCTGCAGCTAGGGAGAAACAAAATAGTTAAACTTACAAGGACAGTGTCTTATCTTATATCCCTTATAGTATCTTCTGTGTCTCCCATGGGCAGCCTGTGAACTTCAGCACTGTAAAGCTTCTGTTAGCCTTCCTCTCTAATTGAGCTAAAACATATCAAGGCTGAAAATTTACATATTTTAATTGAAGAAAGTTTTTGAGACTAAAGAGAGAGTAAAGAGTAAAGGAAGTTACCGTACTACTCTGGTATTCAATAAAATGGCAGCAGAAAGAAGAAACAGGAGCAATGCTGGAGGCAATTTACAACACACACTAATTTGTTAGAATAACCACTTTAGCTCTGGAATATTTTACACCCTTCATGACCAGCCCATTTTTTTCTATTTGGCACTGCGCTACTTTAACTGCAAAAATCTCATTATTGGTTTGCTTGAAAGTTATAGCGCCTACAAACTATGGTATATATAATAGAATCATTTTTTTTTATATACTAATAATGGTAGCGATCAACGACTTATAACGGGACTGCGATATTGTGGCATACAATCTGACACTAACTGACGATAGGTGGAACTGACTAACTAGGTAGGTAGTGGGTTCTTGATAAAGGGGGTTCGTACATCCTCCTAACTAAAGAAACTTAGGGAACTGCCAGGAAGATGGGAATTGTATTCTTAAAAATGTGAAATGATAATTATGAACCCGCGCTATGGAAATTGCAAATGAAATATTGTACAATATATATCTCCTAGGGCTGCTGCTGAGGTGTGAGGTAAATACTTTAAAGTAGTGACAGTGAAATTTAGAAATCAGCGCTGCTCCTACATCTATATACGTTTATATCCCACATAAATGAGTTAAAGTGCTATACACAATAACAATATGGCCAATTGGCCAATTAAAGTGCTGTGTGCCAAACTACATGCATTCAAAAAATCATAAAAAAATATTTTCATAAATAATACATATAAAGTCTGTGTATAAGTGTCCTATATTGTCAGAGGAAATTCATCAGAATATATCCTCTGTGTGAAATAATTAGTAATGATGGAAGCATATATCACTGGTGTGCTTGGAATAGTTCATCAAACATGGAGTTTGAGTTGGACACAAAAATCAGATGTAATTGCATTGCATTGATGTAAGTGTAATGATTTTAAACCCTTTTTTAAAATAAACTCCGCAGTATTACACTATATACCCCTTTCCTCCATCTTTGTCCAAACTTTACCTGTATGGTCTATGACCGAGTAAAGTGTGTGTAGGACCTACAATATAGTGGAGAAGGAGGGAGGATACCTTTCCGGAGAAGGATACATCAACACACCAACCTACCCAGGAGTATACCGACCTATCCGGTGGACGGAGGCCATCTGTTATACAGGCTTTTTTGTCTGGTGAGTGGGGAACCAGGAGGGGAGCACAAAAAAAACACCTGAATTACATCTGATTTTTGTGTCCAACTCAAACCGCATGTTTGATGAATTATTCCAAGCATACCAGTGATATATGCTTCCATCATTACTAATTATTTCACACAGAGGATATATTCTGATGAATTTCCTCTAACAATATAGGACACTTATATACGGACTTTATATGTATTATTTATGAAAATATTTTTTTATGATTTTTTGAATGCAATGTTGTAGTTTGGCACACAGCACTTTAATTGGCCAATTGGCCATATTGTTATTGTGTATAGCACTTTAAATCATTTATGTCGGATATAAACGTATATAGATGTAGGAGCAGCGCTGATTTCTAAATTTCACTGTCATTATTCTTAAAAAGGTACAAAAATTCCTTCTTGGTTCCGCAGCACCGAACACCATTCTACATATTTATTAATGTAGAATGTATGTTCTTTTGTTAAAGAACACTCATTGTTATCAAACTGTGATGGGTATAGTTTCGCTTTAAGCTGGCCATACATAGTTTAAAATTAGGCAAGTTCAGCAGGGACTGGCCAAATTTCAATCCATGCATGGACTAGATGGTTGTACACAAGTTGATCTATCAATCGACTTAGGTACAACCAACCTGTTTGTTTTTTACTGAATAATCAGTGCCACCATCATAGCCCGCAACACTGATAATTGTATTCTGCCGGTGGAGATGGCTACTCTCGAGCAGAATATGATAGCTCAGTGTGAAGGGTTCAGTGTGGATGGGGAATCACCTCTGGTTGAATGAAAGAAAAAACAATCATGTATGGCCTGCCTTACTCTGCTCTGTGTCCCGCACTAATGACGAAGTCAGAGAATGTGTTCTTCGTAGTACAGGGTGTGTGTTGGAGATTTTGAATATTTAAAATGGAATTGGATTGCCATGCCCCATCTGATGTGTATATATGTGCATGTATATATATATATACATGTGTATTAATATTTATATATATTTATGGAGATGTATGTGCGGGGAGGTGTATATGATTTTAGCTGGTAGTTTGTTTCTGTTAAGGGTTAATTTAGCTAAGGGACTTTTGTGTGTGTGTATGTGTATGGTTTATTAGAACATTAAGTAAAGCCCCATACACACGGTCGGACAATCCGCGGACCAGGTCCGTCGGACCATGTCCGTCATACTTTGTCCGATGTTGGTTTTGCGTACACACGGTCGGACAAAGTTGTCGGAAAATCCGATCATTCTGAACGATCATTCTGAACGCGGTGACGATTGTTGCATACGACGGGACTACGTAGAGGCTAGTAGCCAATAGCTTTGGTCTTGTAATGTGATCTGAGCATGCGTAGCACTTTGTCCGGTCGGACAACCGTACACACGATCGGATTTGGTGTGATCGGACCGTGTTGACGGCAAATCTTTCCAGCAGGAGATAAGACTTTGTCCGTCGGTCAAACCGACGAACACTGTCCGATGGTGCATACACACGGTCTGATTTTTCAACAACCTTGTCCGATCGGACAGAATCCATGAAAAAGTCCGACCGTGTGTATGGGGCTTTAGAGGGGTCTGGTATCTGCCTAGTAGCTCACTTGTCCCTTTTGACATGCTAATTTATGTTATATCAAAAGGGGCTGATGGGTGTGAATCACCAAGGCTAGTGCTTCCCACAAGCATGCCTTGTTGCCTAGGCAACTCAACCAATGAACATTGAGACTGGAGGAGGGACATTTTTGGCATATAAATAAGTGTAGAGCTGGATTGCTCCAGTCTCTTAGCCTGATGATCTGGACATGTAAGCTGTCTGGGTAATGTATTCCCTTATCTCTCTCTCTCTCTCTCTCTCTCACGCCCCCTCTCGGGGTTCCCATACCACCGGAAGTGTAATGTATTCTATGTATCTCTAACCTTTCTCTAAGCTTTAATCTTTCTCCTAGGACTTTAATATGTTTTGATAACCTTGTATTCATTTAAGTAAGCTAGAAATTCAGCTTTAACAGATGGTGCTCCGTGTGAGGAAGTTTAATGTTTGGGGTGAATGCGATTTCTTGTATGGAAGACAAAGCTGGGTTTGTGTCTCCCATGTGAATACCCAGACTAAAAAAAACTTATCAGAACTTTACTGTTTACCTTTTGTCTGCAATAATACTGTGATGAGACTGATTTTGAATAATGGGTATACAGTGGTGTGAAAAAGTGTTTGCCCCCTTCCTCATTTCCTGTTCCTTTGCATGTTTGTCACACTTAAGTGTTTCGGAACATCAAACCAATTTAAACAATAATCAAGGACAACACAAGTAAACACAAAATGCAATTTGTAAATGAAGGTGTTTATTATTAAAGGTGAAAAAAAATCCAAACCATCATGGCCCTGTGTGAAAAAGTGATTGCCCCCTAAACCTAATAACTGGTTGGGCCACCCTTAGCAGCAACAACTGCAACCAAGCGTTTGCGATAACGTGCAATGAGGCTTTTACAGCGTCCTGGAGGAATTTTGGCCCACTCATCTTTGCAGAATTGTCCTAATTCAGTTACATTAGAGGGTTTTCGAGCATGAATGGCCTTTTTAAGGTCATACCACAACATCTCAATAGGATTCAGGTCAGGACTTTGGCTAGGCCACTCCAAAGTCTTCATTTTGTTTTTCTTCAGCCATTCGGTGGTGGACTTGCTGGTGTGTTTAGGATCATTGTCCTGCTGCAGAACCCAAGTTCGTTTCAGCTTGAGTACACGAACAGATGGTCGGACATTCTCCTTCAGGATCTCTTGGTAGACAGCAGAATTCATAGTTCCTTTTATCACGGCAAGTCTTCCAGGTCCTGAAGCAGCAAAACAGCCCCAGACCATCACACTACCACCACCATATTTTACTGTTGGTATAATGTTCTTTTTCTGAAATGCAGTGTTCCTTCTACGCCAGATATACTTGGACACACACCTTCCAAAGAGTTCCACTTTTGTCTCATCGGTCCACAGAATGTTGTCCCAAAAGTCTTGGGGATCATCAAGATGTGTTGTGGAGAAATTGAGACGAGCTTTGATGTTCTTTTTGCTCAGCAGTGGTTTTCTCCTTGGAACTCTGCCATGCAGGCCATTTTTGCCCAGTCTTTTCCTGATGGTGGAGGCATGAACGCTGACCTTAACTGAGGCAAGTGAGGCCTGCAGTTCCTTGGACGTTGTTGTGGGGTCTTTTGTGACCTCTTGGATGAGTCGTCGCTGCGCTCTTGGGGTAATTTTGGGCGGCCGGCCACTCCTGGGAAGGTTCACCACTGTTCCATGTCTTCGCCATTTGTGGATAATGGCTCTCACTGTGGTTCGCTGGATTCCCAAAGCTTTGGAAATGGCTTTATAACCCTTTCCAGACTGATAGATCTCAATTACTTTCTTTCTCAATTGTTCCTGAATTTCTTTGGGTCTCGGCATGATGTGTAGCTTTTAAGGATCTTCTGGTGGACCTTACTGTGTCAAGCAGCTCCTATTTAAGTGATGCCTTGATTGTGAACAGGTGTGGCAATAATCAGGCCTGGGTGTGGCTAGAGAAATTGAACTCAGGTGTGGACAACCACAGTTATAGTATGTTTTAACAAGGGGGGCAATCACTTTTTCACACAGGGCCATGATGGTTTGGATTTTTTTTCACCTTTAATAATAAACACCTTCATTTACAAATTGCATTTTGTGTTTACTTGTGTTGTCCTTGACTATTGTTTAAATTGGTTTGATGTTCCGAAACACTTAAGTGTGACAAACATGCAAAGGAACAGGAAATGAGGAAGGGGGCAAACACTTTTTCACACCACTGTATATGAAATAAATTGTACGTGCGAATAAGGGCTCCATTTGAAATCTTGGAGACTGTGTAGCTATATGTGGTGTAAGTAACTGAATGAGGATTGGAAAATGTATATTATGTAGTTTGTCAGTAGAAATGTGGCTTTAGTTGCAACTTACAATGTGGCTGGCTGAGCAGTTTGTAACTGCATGTTTGTGCCATGTGCCTTGGGGGAAGTGCAGTCAGGATGCTTACATTGCAAAATGGTTGTTACAATAGGAACTGTTTTTGTGTTGAACGGGCTACCCCCTGTGACAAGGGAACTCTAAGGTTCTGAATAAGCATGCAAGTAACATTTGTCCTGTGTATCTTGTGATCTTTCAGAATGAGAATGTGAACTTATGTTTGAGCCGTGTTATATTGTGGTTTATGTGACGTTGTTGTTTCATTGGATAGCGTGTGTTCCTAAGTGTACATTCTCAATTGTGCGGTGAGATTACATACTTTTCAGTGGAACTGTTCCTAAAGTGTGTCTATGGTTTAAGTGTTCATGTGGTGTCTCAGGTGTGTGGCTTTGTGGAGATGGAGAACCTGTGTTTGAAGCCTCCCAAGGTCCCTAGTGGTATATAGAGGGTCGGTGGCCATTTTAAAGACCTGTGAGTCTTCCTATAGGCGAAGGTGCAGACACAATTCCCTTGTGTGTGAAACCATGTGACATGAGCCACCTTGTTTATAGGCATAATTTCTGTTTTCCTTTAAGTGAATTCTATTTTTGTACTTTTTATATTTTTTGGGAGCGTTCATTTAATGTTTTTGGTCGTTGGTAGGGTCGGAGTGTATATATAATCAGCGTACAATGATTGTGTGCAACCAGCCATATATTATATGGGAAACTGCTGACTGTAACTATATGTTGTAGGTAGTTGTGATGTATATGGGAAATGAACTATGATTTTGACCTTTATGACCAAGATACAAGTCCCCATAAGTGAAAAAATATTTTTAAAGGGTTTGGTTTTTAAGTCGAAAAACCTGTTTCTTATCCAGTAGACCATGTCTTGTTGGGACACAATAGAAGTTGTTTACACCCTAGGAGGGGGGGTAGGGGTCTCAGGCTTCTAACTAAGAAAATGGGGGGGAAGTGCTGTGAACTCTCAGAGCCAAATATTGTGCTTTGTATTTGGGACAAGAATGCACATCGGTCCCTGCCCTTTAGGGCACAGGGAGGGCATGCAGAAACCAGGCAGGTAGTGTTGTGGTTGAGATTCAAACCAGCAGCTTTTTGCTGCCAGGCGGAAGTGCTAACCACTACACCACTGTGTCACCCAATACTGTTTAGTTTAATATGCCTATATTTTAGTATAGACCCTGACTGACATAGCCTAAAGGGTTTGTCTAGGGATAAGTGGTAATATTGGTGTCTTAATTAAATGGTCAGTTTTTTTGTAGGGAGAAAACGTTTTTGTGTTGGTTTCCATTTGTTAATGTCGGCCATTTTTTTTGTAGTCCGGATTTCATCCACCATTTTGCCGTTGACCGATTTTCGATTACTGCAACTGCCTTTTTGTTTCTGCTAATTTTAGCCCCGAGCGAAATCTTGTACTGAATTAATGGCGCCATTTTTGACCATGGGCCAGGTCTTGATTTTCGTTTGGCCCGGCTGTCATTTTGTGTCCGCTGTGAGTGGGTGGAATATGAAATCAATCATTTCAGTTTTTATACTTTTAAAATGGTGTGTGTTGTTTTTGATTGTTTGTGGCCTACAGTGGAAGGGAAGGGCTTTGATTGACCTTTTTCAGCCGTCTTTTTGCAGGAGTTTTGTTGCACTGTTGTGTGGTATTCTGGTTTTAAAACTGGTGGTTTGACTTCCCAGGGGATATGTGAGTCAAGGGGGATTGCAACATGGGGGTCTATTCCACCCACTCCAGGAAAAAAGGTTTATTTGCTGATGCTAGCCATAGATTTTTCTAATGTCTTGATAGACAAAATAAGGTTTATATTGTAATACTGTTTTGGAAAGACATTCAAAATTTTTGTAATATCAAGGTACAGAGAGAAGCCATAATATTTGTTTTGAATAGTGGAGGATTTCATGGTGTTTTGTAGTTTGTCTGACAACACATTTATGGGGCTACCGATAACCGGTAGTAGAACATGTAAATGTGAGGATTAGTACGCTAGCACACCAGGAGGCCATGTATAATAATCGGAAAACGCTGGGTGCCAGTACTGTAAAAATAAGTCACTAGCAGTACTGATCTGAAAATTAGTGCAAGGGGGCCCTGGGTGAGGCTCCAAACCAGTCAGACAGCTGCCTTACACATGAGATCTGGGTTTGGGGCTCCGGACATGAGACCCCTTAAAGCTGTGGAGGGTATTTTTGATGTCTGGTGGTAGACCCCAGAATAAAAAAAAATATTTTGGAAGTAGTTCAGTTGTGGCTTCAGAAATCTGTAATGGTGAGTGCATTGATGGAGGTGTAGTTTGATTCTCAGAGGAGGAACTGTTTGTTTTGTCATAAGAGTCCTCAGTTTTCGTTCTGTCCCTTCCTGCTCTAAAGAGCTGAGTGGGGCAGACCAACACTGGTTAAGACCTGTTTGTGGTTTTGAACATAATGGCGTTGAGAAGGCTAGAGTTGGCTTTTTGGGGAGAAGATAGTCACTACTGTATGGGGTTCAGTTTTACTGTAGAACTGTGGAAGCTATATTTTACATTTGTGATTGTTGTTTTTTTTGTACAATAGAGGGCTCATTTTGTTTTTTAATCCCATTGTGTTACTGGCCGATTGATCAATTGTGAAGGTAGTAGTCGATTGATTTTATGGTCGAGTAGTTGTTTCAGCCCTAGTATGAATCTTTCTCTTTATAAACTGCTAACTGTGAATCGTAAGTTTTGTAATTAGATCTGTAAACACTGGCGATGTTGTAACTACTATAACTCATATCGCAAAGGTGTGCATCAGTTGACTACCTCCTGTAATAATACGCATAGGGTCTGGATTATCCAAGTTTGTGCTAAACATTCTTGAGATAACAGAAGTAATAAGCTTTTGTTAAGCATTTCTTTTGGAATATTTCTGAAAAGTCCACGGAGGGGATTGGACTATTATTTGGTTCAGGAAATCTCTAGGCTAATTTTTTGAAGGACTATAGCCAAGGCAGAGAATATTGTTCTGGCAAGTAGTGAAAAAAAGGCAGCAACGTTGGCAGGGGTGGGGCCTGTCTACCTAATTCTTGTCCAGAGATTAGCTACTTCTGAAGTAGGCAACCTCTAAAGAGGTTGGGGGATCAGTTCAAGGTCCATCGTAAATATGGGTCTTGGGTTGTGAAATATGCAAGATTAGGATTGCTGGACTGACAGAATTTATTCTAAAAGAGGTACTTTTAAGCTAAAAAAAACTTGGGAAGCCCTGTGGTACAATCACCATGGGAAGATGATGGTGGGAGGTAAGGAGAAAGTGCACCAAATGACAGTCAATAGAACCACATCCCCAGAGTAGTGGCGGTGATGATCAGGGGAACAGCCTCCACATCTAAGGTATGTACCAACAATGCTACTAATCCAGTTGTCACCAACAATGTTTCATTCCTGGTGTTTTTGCAAGGATAAATCCCTGGAAGGTGAGCGTTTTTATTATAGAAAATATGAAATATGTGTGACGTCTAGAGGTCATCTTTGACCCAGCTAATCGTGCGAGGGTGTGGAATATGCCATATATATTTTGTGTCCTGTGATTTCTGTTGTCGCAGCTGCTGACAGCCCACCTGAATGACCCCCCCCCCCTTCTCTCTGACCAGGTCAGTGAGTGTAAAGCAAACTGTATTGACATGCAAATTACCTGAGCCAAGATAACTATATGTAATAATGAATTGAAAGGTGCTTTACTAAACTCAGTTTGTTTTCCAGAAGACAGTTCGGCAAGAGGTTTTCTGGTGAAGTATGATTTGTTGAAAAATGGAAAAAACATTTTATTGCGAGTTGCTATTTTTTTATTTATTTTTTTCCCTCACCATGGTGAATATTTTTTTTTGGGGAATTATTGGTATACCATAAAACAAAAATCCACATGGTATTAATATGTATTAAGTAATACATATTAATAATAAGTTGAGCTCAACAATTGTTGCTATTTTAAAATAAAGTGCACAGTTTATGTAATGTAAATGTATATTTGTTTCATATGCTAATGTCTTGTTACAGGTATTTAACCATTGTTTTTTTCAGGCGAAAAAAAAAAATGGAATGTTTATTACTAAATTTTATTTGTGTTTTATTCCTCAGATGATGACGATTGGGTTTCACGGCTTTCAGAACCAAAAGGAAATCATAGAAAGTTGATTTATTATTTTCCCTGGGTTCAGCACCATTATGTGGTTTGTGCTCCTATTTGTCGGCCCATTCAGCTGTGTTTTGGACTACCTAAGTGGGTGTGGCATTTTCTGATCCAACCGGTATAAAGTTCTGGTATGAACGAGCTTCTGTGCTCCACTGATTACTTGTGTTTAGGACTGCTTCACCCCCCCTGCAGTTATTGTAATTAATTACCTGGCTGTTCCAGCTCTGCTCATTGCCTCAGGCTAAGGTATGTTAATGTCCCTTAAGCATTCTGTGTCCCCAAGTAAAGATCCAACCTACATCCTGTCCAGTCACTGTTTTTACGTGACGATGTGTTATGAATTGTCTAATGTGTCTGTGGCATATCTGTCGCTAATATCTGGGGGTTTTAAAAGCACACAGGTTGGCTCGAATTGTACCCCCGACTGTTCAGCGTTCTCAGTGCTGCAAGGGATTTTTCTTTGCCCTTTGGCCAGTGGTGTTTGGTAGCAGAAGTTCCTCGAGTTGGATACACATTATGCAATTTTTATCTTATTTTTTTCAATTTCCTTTTAGATTTATCTGCAGATGTGAAGTACGAGGGCCTGCCGGATTGCATACCAGTTGAAAGTGTATAGGTCTGGCCTCGTATTGTATAGTTTTGGTTGAGTATGGAGAAAAAGTTGTGCAGGATGTATAGGCATGCCGTATCCTCCTCAGTTAATCTGTGTCCTGCAGGCCAGGAAGCCCAGTGCCCCAGTGATACGCTATGCCCCTGTCATTCATGTGAGTCCTGTCTGAATAGTATAGGCAGTTTATTTTGTATGGGTGAAGGATAACATGGTCTGATTACCGAATTGATAAAGGAGGGAGAAGGTGTGCAGCCTCTATAAAGAATCGAGTATACCTGTTGGCAGGTGGTTTTCAATACGGGTTTGCAGACTATTTCCCATACTTCGGATAAAGAGAGGCTTAATGGAGACTGCCGTTGGAGCTGGAGGGGGGGCACCGGGTAGGTGAGGGTAGTATCCAGGTTGCCTATGAATCATAATAGATTGGTAGAGGACTCAGTTCCAGGATCATCAAAATCTAACTTACACTGGTCTCATCCCTAATGACAGGGATGGAACATTGTGAAGATATCTCGGTCAATCTGGGTACTAGCCTTTAACAGACTCTACTGTGTTACACCCTGCAGTCCATCTTGTTCTGATGGTTTGAGTCCGGACAGCCTCAGATGACTGGTACGAATGAGTGCTGGAGAAAGGAAGGTGTTGTGCTATGGGAAAAGGCAACAATGCTGGCACAGGAGGGGGTCGTGTCTAATGGATGCCGGGGTAGTGTCCCAACTGGTCCTAAACAAAGTTACCAGGTTACTGGTGCTGGTATCACATGTCTAAGGATGCACTGTTTTCAGCATCAGGTTAAATGGTAATCAGCAGGGTACACTACCTCGGGGAGTCTATTGTACATCTCCTCTTGCCCTTGGCATGGATATAGCAGGAACCCCGGGTTGTACCCCAATCACCCCTGAAGGAAGGTTTTATGGAAAACCTGACCTCCCCTTACACCTACTGAAACTTCTGTTGGGGTTCGGGGAGGAGTTAAAATTTGGTAGTTGGGTGGTTTGTGCAACAGGATTCAGATAATGACAACAGTCTGTGCAGGGCGTGAATAGAAGGGCCCTACTCAGGGGTTTATGATCTAAGGAGAGGAGGGTGGCGCAAAATAATAGCTGTTGGGAATTATCTGATATGGAGCTGGCTGAGGTAACATTAAAAGAATTTCTAGGGATCACCTAGTGGTGGTCAGGGTAGGGGCTGGCTGGACATATTGGGGTGGAGGAGTTCAAGAGCGGTCCTAATGTTGAGCATGGGAGGAGTGAAGTGGACGATTTGGGTGATCTCAAGATCAAAAGAGGTCAATCCAGATATCTCTAATGTTGAGTTTCTTAGTGGGAAAAGTTAATTCAGGTACAGTCTTAGGGCCACAGCTTTAGTAAACTCCACCCTGTTGCTGTCCTAATTTGGGTAACTATTAGAGACCAACGTAGGGGATTGTGTGCATTTAAAAGAGGACCCTAGAACTATATTTTTTCTTTTTGTTTTTTTTTGTTCTAAGGATAAGCCTTTTTTCAATTTATAGTAATAATATCCGGTCAGGTTTTACCTAAATTCCAAAAAAGGTTTTGATCATTTTTTATTATTTTTTATTATATTTTTTTTTTTCCTCACCCTCATTGTTAATATCTGTGTACCTGACCTGGGAGAAAATACTGCTAATTGCTAGTATGGGAGAATTTTTTTTTCAGAAACTATATTTTTATTTTTTATTATTATTTTTTTGGTGCTATTTTTTATTTTTCATTTTTATTTTTATTTTATTTTTATCTTTTTTTTTCCAACCATTATATTTGTTTTTTTTGTCTAACCCAGATTCCATGCTTTTTAACCGTCTTGGTTGGAGTAGCATTAAATCTGTAGGTTTTTTTTCTTCCCTTTCCATTATTAATTCCACCATTTTCGTTCATTTTCATTACTCACCTCTCTTCCGTTTCTTTTGCTTCATTCTAAATTTTTATCTGGGCTTTCATTATCCATCTTCTCAAGATAATGTATCTGTTTAAAAGGATTTTCCCTGCCTGCCAGTAGTGTACCATACTTTGAACCAAAAGTATCCCTGGACATCCCGTGTTTTTATGTCTTAATGTAATGCTACCCCCTTAGTCTACCTACTGCTTTAACCTGAGCCCCGTGAGCAAGTGTGGTGGACCCCGGGACCTTGCAATGACAGGCAGTGTTGACTATCCCTACCATCAAGGGCCATGGATGATACTGTCTGTTGCTTGGACTCCGTTCCCTGTGGGGAGCCCACTTTACTCATCCCCATTGCACCCCTTATAAGTATCAGGTCTTGATGACCATTGCTCCTGTCTGGCATTCCTCCAATATCTGTACACTGACATTCTCCTTTTTTGTTTGCTTTATGTATTCATGAACGACGATCTGGAGGCCCGCCCAACCACCACCTGAAGACAATCAAGTCATCTCTTGAGACAAATGTGAACTGTTCTCCACCATGCTGAAAAGTGCTGTCTCGCGGTCCGATCCAAGCGGAGAAACCACTACACGGTCTCACCAAGTTACAGGACTAGATATGCCAGGATCCCCCCATCAATGTTGGAGTTCCGTTCTTCCAAGGCAGGGGCGATGAAACATTGCAGTACAGACACTCATGTTTTAGATGTGAAGCCTCAAGGGCACCTGGATTTGTTTCCTGTCTTAAGCCTACCTTGAGGAGTTCCGGCGTGTTCAAGAAAGGAAGAGGAGGCCGTGGTGGTGGTGGGGAAGGGTTGGGACTTCTGGGCTGTTGTGGGTGGGTACAAAATCATTGAAGGACTACTTAAGTTCAAGAATGAACTTCAGGGGGAACTGTGGTGGAGATTTTGAATATTTAAAATGGAATTGGATTGCCATGCCCCATCGGATGTGTATATATGTGCATGTATATATATATACATGTGTATATATATTTATATATATTTATGGAGATGTATGTGCGGGGAGGTGTATATGATTTTAGCTGGTAGTTTGTTTCTGTTAAGGGTTAATTTAGCTAAGGGACTTTTGTGTGTGTGTATGTGTATAGTTTATTAGAACATTAAGTAAGAGGGGTCTGGTATCTGCCTAGTAGCTCACTTGTCCCTTTTGACATGCTAATTTATGTTATATCAAAAGGGGCTGATGGGTGTGAATCACCAAGGCTAGTGTGGGAAGCATGCCTTGTTGCCTAGGCAACTCAACCAATGAACATTGAGACTGGAGGAGGGACATTTTTGGCATATAAATAAGTGTAGAGCTGGATTGCTCCAGTCTCTTAGCCTGATGATCTGGACATGTAAGCTGTCTGGGTAATGTATTCCCTTATCTCTCTCTCTCTCTCTCTCTCTCTCTCTCCCTCTCTCTCTCTCTCTCTCGCGCCCCCTCTCGGGGTTCCCATACCACCGGAAGTGTAATGTATTCTATGTATCTCTAACCTTTCTCTAAGCTTTAATCTTTCTCCTAGGACTTTAATATGTTTTGATAACCTTGTTGATCAGTGTATATCTGTTGTAAACCATGTGGCCTTAAATATCTCCTAAAGCCTAGATAACCCTGTACATGTACCAACACCTAAGTTTATGATAAGCTCTAAATAATTCTGACGTTTCTTTCCTGTATTAATAAATGTGATTGTTTATCTTTCTTGCGCTGTTATCGTACGCTTATATACTTATACAGACAAAGGTTTAATCACTTTAATCGCGTTATTCACTTTATCATCTTTGTAACCATATTCATTTAAGTAAGCTAAAAATTCAGCTTTAACAGGTGTAAACTGAAAGAACTACTGCAGAGTATTACCATACCTGCATTACCATAGCTGCTGTCCCTTCCACACTGCCAGCTTCTAAATTGGCAGGAAAGAAAACTCTGAAAGGACAATAATAATTAGATTGACTTTTGCTGAATAAATGGTTTGGTTCATTTCAATTACACCTGATTGTGTTTTATATGCTGTCTATCACACATTGCCTAAGTTGCCAAAGAGATTGCATTAGATCCTGGCAGATTAGTGGCTACTTGAAGACAAGCAAATCTGTCACCACCTGCCACCGGAATGTAAAGATTTAATACACTATAGGCATATAGATATATAGTGTATACAGGGCAACAAATGACACCATGAAACTACATGATCAATTTACAGCTTGTGCAGGTAAAAAAAAAAAAAACACAAGGTGTAGGTAGGAACATTTATAATACCTTTAACTACTCCAATGGTATGGACAGATGTAAATGGTGTATTTACACTTCAAGAACTACAGACTTCGCACAGTCTGAATAAAATAAACATGATAACAATCTTCATCTGAAAATAACTATTGCATTTAATGTGTAAACAAAATACAATTTCTAATTACATTTATGTGTTACATTAAATTAATTTAAGTTTAACATTCTGGATACCTTAAGCAATTTATGGGAGCAATTTTTGCTGCCCTGGATTTGATTTCAGCAAGGGTCTAATTTACTGTAAAAGAAAGTGCTGTTTCACACCCATGTTCTAGATATCATGCTGATTCAAGGTGGTTTGGGATACACCATGGGAATATTCTTCACTAACGTGTCTGCAGAGTAATTTAAATTTTGTATTCATGTAATTTTACCCAATAGACAAGTGAAGTGCACAGTGTACACTGCATGATTTATTACACATTACTGAAATACTGACATTGAAACAAAGAATATTCTAGCTTAGAGGATGTAAAGTTTTACATACGTCATTCTGAAATAAGTCTAGTTTTAGCTTAAAAGTACAGGATTTCCACTCTGCAAAATAAACTTCTGTTGAAATGTAGAGAAAAAGAATGGATACATATATGCGGTTAAAGGATAATTCTCTCACCATTTTATTAAAGGTAAATAATCATTTCATAAGAAATGCCACATCTCTGAGAAACTTCCCCCTCAAAACATTTTTTACTGACTGTAATTTAACAATTTATTAATATGATAGGAATCATGTTTTCTTGATCAGTATTTCTTAAAAAATTCAGTGTGTACTGCAGTCTTTTTGTACAGTGGTATTTAAAGAAGGGCCTGAAGACCACTAAAGTGAAGGTCCATTGTAGACAATGGCAGTGTAATGCTTGCTCAAACAGCCACTTGCTTTCATTTCATTTTACATCAGTAAGATTAAAAAAATACACCAGTCCATCCAGTTCAACCTGTGGTGTGTGAGTGTGCTTGTGTTTATGTCAATAGTACATTGTATATCCCTGTATGTTGTGATCGTTTAGGTGCTCATCTAAGAAGAGAGGTGCCCAACTGGAAGAGAATTCCACATCCTTACCGCTCTGACAGTAAAGAACCATCTACGCAGTTTATGGTTAAACTGCTTCTTTTCCAATTAAATGGCACTGTGTCTTTTTAAATTTCCTTTCACTGAAATGTTTTTTTTCCTGACACACGCTCCGCCTCTCGCTCAATCAGGACTGGTTATACTATATTTAACCACTTGCCGACCAAGCACGTCATATGACGTCCTTGAGTTTGAGTGGTGATATCTGAATGATGCGTGCAGCTATTGGCATCATTCAGATATCATTCTTTCCGGCCGGCGATTCTGTGCACCATAAGAACGATCATAGTGGCAGTTCCGCCACCTGATCGTTCTTATAGGCAGCGGGAGGGGACGTCCCCCCCCCTCCCGCCGCCATCCGGTGCTTCTCCGGGCTCTCCCGTGCCATCGGGGGCCCGGAGAAAGAATCGCTCGCCGCCGGATGACGAGCATAGAGATTTCCGGTGACCAGATGGTCACCAGTCATCTCTATGACCGTCGGAGGGCCGGGCGCGACGTTATGACGTCACGCCGGTACCCGGAAGTAAACAAAGCCGCGATCGCGGCTGTCAGCATGAGATCGGTAAAAAAAATTTTTACCGATCTCATGCTTTCCAGCCTGGAGGGGAGATGTGGGGTCTTATTGACCCCACATCTCTCCATAAAGAGGACCTGTCACATACATTCCTATTACAAGGGATGTTTACATTTTTTTTTTAAAAAGTGTAAAAATAAAAAAAATTAAGTAAAATAAAAATAAATAAATAAAAAAAAAAAAAAAAATTAAAACGCCCCTGTCCCCTGTAGCTCGCGATCAGAAGCTAACGCACACGCAAGTCCCGCCCGCATATGTAAACGCCGCTCAAACCACACATGTGAGGTATCGCCGCGTGCGTTAGAGCGCGTGCAACAATTCAATAGCACTAGACCTCCTCTGTAACTCTAAACTGGTAACCAGTAAAAAATATTAAAGCGTCGCCTATGGAGATTATTAAGTACCGAAGTTTGGCGCCATTCCACGGTTATGCGCAATTTTAAAGCTTGACATGTTCGGTATCTATTTACTCGGCGTAACATCATCTTTCATATTATATAAAAAAATTGGGCTAACTTTACTGTTTTGTTATTTTTTAATTCATGAAACCGTTTTTTTTCCAAAAAAAAGGCGTTTGAAAAATGATTGCGCAAATACCGTGTGAGATAAAAAGTTGCAATGACCGCCATTTTATTCCCTAGGGTGTCTGCTAAAAAAAACGTACTCAATGTTTGGGGGTTCTGAGTAATTTTCTAGCAAAAAAATGATGATGTTTACATGAAGGAAAATAGGCCAAAATAGGCCCGGTAAGCAAGAAGTTAAATAAGTCGCCTCTCCCTAGGCGGCATTCTTTTTTTTTTCCTCAAATGCTCAACTGGTTATAACTGTGAATTAATGAAGATTTTTATTTTTGCTCTCACCTGCTGGATTTATCTAGCCAGCCGTACAGGTTCAGCCTATTTCCTGTGACGAAGCCCCTCTGTTCGGTTGTAAAACTTACATACGAGGGAGACCCCCCCAGGTCCAGATACTGGGGGGCTGGGATACTGGTCTCTGGATGCAGGTAAAACAGTTCTGTCTTGTGCTTAGTTGGGACTGATCCAGTCTCTCCTCCCTGGTGAGTTGTGGCCCCACACACACATTTTGTTAGTTTGGCTTTGGATATGTTGGTTTCCCTTGCAAAAATGCTGGAAGTTTTTTTTGTGGTCAGGGCTGCCCCCTTCCAAGATGGCTCCTTGTCTGTTTCCTGTGGCTGGATGTGGCTTTCAGTCGGCAGGGAGCAGCAAGATGATATTGGGGGTAACTTCTGGCCCCCTGGCTGCCTGGGAATGGATTGGTGTCCACCTGTCAGGTATGGTGCCTCTCCCATCCCCCCTTAGAGCCAGTCTGGGAAGGGTGTTCCATGGGCTGTCATGGTGTGTCTGAATCATTATGTTATTAACCACTTGCTTACTGTGCACTTAAACACCCTTCCTGCCCAGACCAATTTTCAGCTTTCAGCGCTCTCGCATTTTCAGTGACAATTACGCGGTCATGCAATGCTGTAACCAAATTAATTTTTTATCATTTTGTTCGCACGAATAGAGCTTTAGTTTGGTGGTATTTATTCGCGACTCCGTTTTTTATTTTTTGCGATATAAGCGAAAACATAGCGGAAATTTTGAAAAAAAACAATATTTTTCTCCTTTCTTTTTTAAAAGAAATCCAATAAAATCAAATTTTGTCATAAATTTAAGCCAAAATGTATTCTGCTACATGTTTTTTGTAAAAAAAATTCCGTTAAGTGTATAATAATTGGTTTGCGTGATCACGGACATATGTACGCAAATGATCATGTAAAAGGGGTGTGCAGGTGATCACGGACATATGTGTGCAGATAATCATTGGCACATGTTATTTTACTGGGACATATGTGAGGGACATGTGCTTTTATTATTTGGGGACATGTGTGTTTTTGGGACATGTGTGTTTTGGGGACATGTGTGTTTTACTGTGGGGACATGTGTGTTTTACTGTGGGGACATGTGTGTTTTACTGTGTGGGGACACTAGACAGGTGATCAGTAAGTAAAAGCTGTAAAAAAACAGCTAATACTCACTGATCACCAGCCGGCTGCAGCGATCCGCTCTCCTCTCCTCACCGACGACTTCCGTGTGAGGAGAGGAGCGCCGATTACCTAGCAACCGGCTGTTTGTTTACATCACATGACGGCTGTGATTCGTCACGGCCGTCATGTAATCAGGAGGGCCAATCACCGAGCCCTCCTGCCGATCCGAGATGCGCCGTGTCCGGGTGACACGGCCGCATCGGGATCGCGCCGCTGCGCGGGCACGTGCGCGCGCGATCCCTCTACTTCTGAAGGACGTTCCGGAACGTCCATTCAGAAATAGACGGCTCCCACCCGGCCGTATATGTACATTGGCCGGGTGGGAAGTGGTTAATATACAAGCTGCCAAAGTAGGTTAAATTGCTGTGTATATGTCAGGAAAGCCTCTCCAGCAGACCTCCCAACATCCCCAGGAACAGGAGAAACCCCCGGTTCAGAACGGGCCCTCTGCGCCCACACAGGCGCAATAGCGCAGCTGACAGCGCGCACGGGAACATGCATGTGCGCGCGCGGCCACCCTGACACTGTTTGGCGCCAAGGGCGCTATTTAAATCTGCTCCAGTCATTCCTGCCTTGCTGCCCGATCAACAGCGTTTCCTGTATTGAACCTGTGACCTGTAAAACCTGACCTATCTGATCCGTGCTGAACTTGGCTTATCTCTGACTCTTCTGATCTCTGCCTGCCCCGATCCTGGCTCTGGACTTTGACTACTCTCTTGGATATTCCCCCTGTGTTTGATCTGCCCGTCTGTGTCTGCTGCACATTACCTGTTTGCTTCCTGCTGCTGGACTACGGGACACCTCCTTGTGTCTGCTGCACATTACCTGTTTGCTTCCTGCTGCTGGACTACGGGACACCTCCTTGTGTCTGCTGCACATTACCTGTTTGCTTCCTGCTGCTGGACTACAGGACACCTCCTTGTGTCTGCTGCACATTACCTGTTGCTTCCCGCTGCTGGACTACAGGACACCTCCTTGTTTGCTCCCTGCTCCCGGACTACAGGACTGCTCCTGGTTCCTGCTCACCACAGACCTCCAGCCCTCTACTCAGCTTACCTGCCAGGCACTTGTGCTCCTCTGTGCTCCCGAGCCCCTGTCATACCTACCAGGGGTTCCCGAACCAGGGGTTTACGAGGGGCCGCTCCCTGCACTCCGGGCTCTGCCTTAAGGTACGTGACAGTATAGTTCTGTCTGTATCAATGCTCTAATGCTTGGATTTGCTGTTTTTAACCTTTACAAGGCAGTTACCTAGTGTAGGTGATCCTGCCAGGTATATTAACCCTTCATTGCGCTGCTTATGATGACAAAATGATGCTTCAGTATGGATGCCACTGCTATGCATTGTGTTGCTGCTATGCGTTGTAAGGTCTGCGTTTAGGTGCAATGTGTTTAATGATTGCTATGCATTAACCTATTTGTTATGTCTAAATGCAAGCGTTAAAAACAAAATTCAGTGTTCTGCTTAGGTTACAGTGCTTTAAGTAGCTGGTTTAGTACACTACTATCTGTAATTGCTTCTGTCAAAGGGTTTAACCCTTGCTCACAGCATATAGATCCATTTGCTGCTTCAATGTCTGAAAATGGGTGTGTGGATGGCCACTAATATACTAGCCAGTACTTCCAGGTATTTTATTATGACCACAAACCTGCAGCTCATATCTTGAACCATATGCTTACCCAGAGACCAGCCACGATCAATAAGGTGAGGGTCAGGTAGGTATGCTTTCATATACAAAAAGAGTGCATGGGCAGTATGGATTGTAAAACTCTCCAGCCCTTAAATACCAGCACCACTCCCTAAAAGAAAAGTGGCAACTTGTTCTTCCAACAGTGACAGGTCCTGTTTGGCTCTAAAACTGCTATACATTCAAAGTGCTGCCAGAAGGGGCAGGCTTAAAGAAATCATAATAAGGACCCATCCTGGGCATAATGGGGAGTGTGGTTAGCTGACGTGCCCGCCAAGATGCTTTGCCAAGTTGCATAACAGGTGGCAGTGCTTCAAGCAAATGTTACCAAATCTTGTCCAACCGAAACAATCGGTCCATTGTTGTCAGTCGGAAAGCAGATTCAGGCAAGATGTGTAACAAAGGATCAAGATTTAAAACGTCATATGGTAACGTTATTATCGGATAAAACCGCTACAGTTCTCTAGATCTAGCTGATGTGTACATGCGCACTTTGCTACACCCAGGCTTCTGAGAATTTCACTGCGGGCTCATTCAGCAACCATTGACCTTTCCACATTTTCCAGAACATTGCTTCTAGTAGTGGCCGTCTTGCAGAAGCAAGGGCTTCAGGTTCCTCATGCGGACAACAGATGCGGGTGGCTCAACATCCTCCAGGTCCTGGCAAACCCTGATTCAGAGCAAAGGCCAATTAATCTCGTTATAATAATGACATTCAGAAGAATACTGTAGAGTTACCTCCACATAAGTCCTAATACTGTCACCCTTCGTGTGGGCAAGTCCTAGCTCTATCCCATCTGTTTGTATCCCATGGTCTCAAATGGTCAAGAAGATTAAGAACATCATAAACTGGCCTTCTAAGGTAATGAAAGATTTTGCTTCCTATTCCAGGGAAGATTACCCCACATATGAGACTAGTCCCGTCGATGGTGGCTAAAGATTAGTTAATCTTATCAACTTTCATAAACTTCCAGACGTAACAATCATTAAAGTATCTTCACCTCGGTGACCTCCTAGCTCAAGTCAATGACATAGGCCAGTGGAGGACGAAGTGTCTAACAGCAGGGGTACAGTGATTCCCAAGTGGGGAAGTCATTTGGGCAACACAGCCTAGGAGGCCTCAGGTATGCTCCAAACAGACGGCTATAGGTAATCTCCTATTGTCATGGCAAGAGGCGTCTCCTATTCAGGTTTGCCAATGGTAAAACCTGTCTCATCTCATCGCTCTGTGTTCAAGTGTTATAGAACTTCCTGTCAGATACGGTAAAATACGAAGCCTTGGATGTCAAGGGTGGTCAATAGGAAGCATGTTCCCCTTGAAGTGATGCTGAACCTTAAACTCTGTAGGCACTATCAAAAAGGTAGTTCTTCAACCACAGCTCAAGGAACCCCTAGCAACCTCTGGAGGAACCCCAGGGGTCCACAGAACCCGGGTTGAGAATGGCTGCCCTATACCAACAAGCAGTTCAATGAATCTCAAAAAGGCAGTAAACTCAATGGTCAGGAATGGAAGTCATTTCTGCAAGAGGAGCTTCCCAGAAGTGGAAGCAGTGGATCTACTAACATCCAGCTGGGTCAGCAAGTTAGCCTGTATAACCACCAGACTCATGATCTCTAAGCTCCTCATCAGGATCATAGTGCATGTTTGGGCAGGTTGAAAAAGGACACAAGTCAATCTAGTTCAACCAGGATCCATAGTCATACAGCTGGGATAAGGGCAATGATCTGGTGGCCTTACAGGCCATGGTGTCCTCAAAGTACAGTCTTTGGCCCAAGTTCCTCATCTCAGACCTTGCACAGCAGAGCCAAGTGTATCCAAATTCAGCCACGTTACATCTAGCAACTGGGAGACCAAGTTAGAAAGGCTCATTGTGGGATCTCGCCATTATTTGAAACCTGGTGGAAGCCGGGGGAACCTGCGGCAAACTCCAGGTATACTAGAACATGGAAAATCTTGCAGAATTTCAGGATGAATCCTCTACTCCTGACTGCAACTAGGGTCATTCTTCTGAACAAGACTACCTCAATAGGTTCAGTGACACCAAAGTAGTATTTCTTAAGGATATCACGTCTTTGAGAACTCTTTCAGAGATCCAAGCGTCAAGCAGTAAACTACCTTATTGCTACCATAATCAAACAAAATGGCTCTGGTTTCTTCTTCACCAGCACCAGACGAAGGTCTGCATCTTTGCTTCTGGGTCAAGACATCACCCTTCTGGCATGTCCAAACTAAAATTTCAAGCGTCACCACAAGCTGGAGTAATGGACACTATGTGGAAGAAATACATGGAAGTGGTCCTTCTCTAGAAGGTCAGACAGTGGCCTCTTCAGGCCTGGCAGTATCAGAAGAAGACTTACACTGTCTGCTAAGACAATAACATTATCTCGGGTCAGAGTAGCCTAAGGGGCTTAAAGAAGGAAGATAGTCATCAATCTAGTGCAGAGCTCGCTTTATCAGATGGATGATATGCTCATGGGCAAAATTCAGAGGTCCAGAATTTTATAGGATACCAACCAGGTTCATATACTACAAACCATTTTTTTTTGCCTATTGCAAAGTCAATCAGGCAACATTGGAAGCAGGGGAATCGACTTCAGTTCTAATCTAATGATATATTGATTTAAACGCTTCAGCATGGCCTTCCCTTATAGGTTTTGTGGGCGTGCTACATCCCATTCATGTATGCTGTCATGCTTTGTGTCAGGAAAACGGAAAATGTTATACTTACCTGACGGTAATTTTCCTTTTCTGATGCAAAGCATGACAGCATACAGGTCCCTCCCTTGTGCGTTTCGCATTTGAGTATAGTTACGAGAATGCCGCCTAGGGGGAGGCGACTTATTTAAATATAGTATAACCAGTCCTGATTGGGTGAGAGGCGGAGCCTATCCCATTCGTATATGCTGTCATGCTTTGCATCAGGAAAGGAAAATTACTGTCAGGTAAGTATAACATTTCCCGTTATCTATGCTAGGGTCACCAGTACGGTATTTGTACATTGTGATCATATCCCCTCTCAAGCATCTCCTCTCCAGACAGAATAAGTTCAATGCTTGTAGTCTTTCCCCATAGCTGAGATCCTCTAGTCCCTTTATTAGCTTTGTTGCCCTCCTCTGGACTCTCTCCAGTTCCAGCACATCCTTCTTGAGGACTGGTGCCCAGAATTGGACAGCATACTCAAGATGTAGCCGGACCACAGTTTTTTATAGGGGGAGAATTATAATTTTATCTCTGGAGTGAATCCCTTTTTTAATGCATGCTAATATTCTGTTAGCTTTGCTTGCATCAACTTTTCATCGCATGCCATTGCTGAGCCTGTCATCTACCAGGACCCCAAGTCCTTTTCCATCTTAGATTCACCCTGAAGTTCTCCCCCTAGCGAGGCGATCGGGTCCTCACAGTGCCTGGGTATGCAGACGAGTGAGGCTAAGATGGCCCCCATCTGTCTCCATACCATAGCAGGGCAAAAGCGACGTCACTTCTGCCCATAGCTCTTAAAGGCATATTGTTTTAATGTAATTTTTTAAAATGACAATTAATTAATTTATTTATTTTTATTGTATTTTAGTCCAAATATGAGATCTGAGGACTTTTTGACCCCAGATCTCATATTTAAGAGGACCTGCCATGCTCTTTTCTATTACGAGGGATGTCTACATTCCTTGTAATAGGAATAAAAGTGATCCAGATTTTTTTTTTTTTTTAAACCGTGAAAAAATTAATAAAATGAAGTAAAATAAATAAGAAAAAAAATAAATCGATCTGTCCCGACGAGCTCGTGCGCAGAAGCGAACGCATATGTGAGTAGCGCCCGCATATGAAAACGGTGGTCAAACCACATATGTGAGGTATCGCCACGATTGGTAGAGCGAGAGCAATAATTCTAGCCCTAGACCTCCTCTGTAACGCAAAACATGCAACCTAAATGAAATAAAAATAAACGAAAAACGTCACTTCCGCCCATAGATCTTAAAGGGACAATTTATTTTGTTTATTTTTGCATTTTAGTGTAAATATGAGATCTGAAAAACAGTGTAAAAATAAAAAGTTAAATAAATAAGAAAAATTCAAAAAATGTAAACGTGCCCCATCTCGCCGAGCTCACGTGCAGAAGCGAACACATACATAAGTAGCACCCGCATATGAAAACAGTGTTCATAGCACACATGTGAGGTATCGCCGTAATCGGTAGAGCGAGAGCAGTAATTCTAGCCCAACCTCCTCTGTAACGCAAAACATACAACCGGTAGACTTTTTTAAATGTCACCTATGGAGATTTTTAAGGATAAAAGTTTGTCGCCATTCCACGAGCTGGCGAAATTTTGAAGCGTGACATGTTGGGTATCAATTTACTTGGTGTAATATTATCTTTCACAATATAAAATAAATTGGGCTAACTTTACTGTTGTTTTATTTTTTTAATTAAAAAAAGTTGATTTTTTTTTAAAAAGTGCTCTTGTAAGAACGCTGCGCAAATATGGTGTGACAGAAAGTATTGCAATGACCGCCATTTTATTCTCTAGGATGTTAGAAAAAAAAAAAGTATAATGTTTGGGGGTTCTAAGTAATTTTCTAGCAAAAAAAAATGTTTTTAACTTGCAAACACCACATCTAAAAAAGAGGCCTGGTCTTAAAGTGGTTAAATGGTCTTGCTTTCTGTCTTTTAACCACTTAAGAAACTTAGGTGTAGGTAGAGGTACGGTATCTACTATGCCTTGGTACTGCTATTATCATCAATTTGCAGCTGTCTCTTTGCTTCCTATGTATTACAGCAGCAGCAGCTGCCAAAATTCAGCCCATCCTGTGTAAAATTAGACTTGCTGATAATCTGCAAGTATCATTGAGTAATACTGTATAACAATGTATTGTTAGTAAGTAAACCTTTCAAAAAAGTACATTTTTGAAATAAACTCTACTCCTGTACGCCCTTAACACCTTATAATTTCTTTATCTTTGTAGTTATTGTTTCATTCATCTACAGATAAAGGCATGAGAATGGCGTTGCTAATGACGCAAATGGTTGCAAATTACGTCAGTGAAAACAACCTGCAAGTAAAAAAAAGTTAAAATAAGGTAATTGTCTGTATTTAACCACTTCCTGACCGCGCCATAGCAGATTTACTGCTACAGGCGGCCGTTCTGTGCAGAATTATATATATATATATATATATATATATATATATATATATATACACACACACACAGTGCCTTACAAAAGTATTCACCCCCCTTGGCTTTTTACCTATTGTGTTACATTACAGCCTTTAGCCTTTTTTTTATCTGAATTATATGTGATGGATCAGAACACAATAGTCCAAGTTGGTGAAGTAAAATTAGAAAAATATATACATAAAACAATTTTACAGAAATAAAAAAATGATAATTAGCATGTGTGTATGTATTCACCCCCTTTGTTATGACACCCATAAAAAGCTCTGGTACAACCAATTACCTTCAGAAGTCACATAATTAGTGAAATGATGTCCACCTGTGTGCAATCTAATGCCACGTACACACAATCGGACTTTTCGGCCGGACTTTCCAGCGGAGGTCCGCCGGACTTTCCAAACGTGCGGACTTGCCCACACACGCCCGGACTTTTCCGGCGGTCGCCGGAGTTTTGGCGGAGGTCCGCCGGACTTTTACACAGAGTAAAGTCCGTTCATTTATAACGTGACTCCAGGTAGATGGGACTAGCGAAGGAGGTCAATGCCGCCGCCTCCATTGACACCTTGCTAGCCCCGTCACCTGGTATGGATATAAAGGGGAATCCCTACGCCGAAAAAACGGCCTGGGGGTCGCCCCCCTAATCCATATCAGACCAGCCGTTAGTCCGATCGTGTGTACGGGGCATAAGTGTCACATGATCTGTCATTACATATAAACACATCTTTTTGAAAGGCCCCAGAGGCTGCAACACCTAAGCAAGAGGCACCACTAACCAAACACTGCCATGAAGACCAAGGAACTCTCCAAACAAGTGAGGGACAATGTTGTTGAGAAGTACAAGTCAGGGTTAGGTTATAACAAAAATATCCAAATCTTTGATGATCCCTAGGAGCACCATCAAATCTATCATAACCAAATGGAAAGAACATGGCAAAACAGCAAACCTGCCAAGAGACTGCCGTACATCAAAACTCACGGACCAGGCAAGCAGGGCATTAATCAGAGAGGCAGCACAGAGACCTAAGGTAACCCTGGAGGAGCTGTAGAGTTCCACAGCAGAGACTGGAGTATCTGTACATAGGATGACAATAAGCCGAACGCTCCATAGAGTTGGGCTTTATGTCAGAGTGGCCAGAAGACAGCCATTACTTTCAGCAAAAAACAAAATGGCATGTTTTGAGTTTGCAAAAAGGCATGTGGGAGACTCACAAAATGTATGGAGGAAGGTGCTCTGGTCTGATGAGACTAAAATTTAACTTTTTTGCCATCAAAGAAAATTCTATGTCTGGCACAAACCCAACCCATCATATCACCCAAAGAACACCATTCCCACAGTGAAACATGGCGGTGGCAACATCATGCTGTGGGAACTGGGAAACTGGTCAGAGTTGAGGGAAAGATGGATGGTGCTAAATACAGGGATATTCTTGAGCAAAACCTGTACCACTCTATGTGTGATTTGAGGCTAGGACGGAGGTTCACCTTCCAGCAGGACAATGACCCCAAACACACTGCTAAAGCAACACTTGAGTGGTTTAAGGGGAAACATGTAAATGTGTTAGAATGGCCTAGTCAAAGTCCAGACCTCAATCCAATAGAAAATCTGTGGTCAGACTTAAAGATTGCTGTTCACAAGTGCAAACCATCCAACTTGAAGGAGCTGGAGCAGTTTTGCAAGGAGGAATGTGCAAAAATCCCAGTGGTAAGATGTGGCAAGCTCATAGAGACTTATCCAAAGCGACTTGGAGCTGTGATAACTGCAAAAGGTGGCTCTACAAAGTATTGACTTTAGGGGGGTGAATAGTTATGCACATTGACTTTTTCTGTTATTTTGTCCTATTTGTTGTTTGCTTCACAATAAAAAAAAAACATCTTCAAAGTTTTGGGCATGTTCTGTAAATTAAATGATGCAATCCTCAAACAATCCATGTTAATTCCAGGTTGTGAGGCAACAAAACATTAAAAATGCCAAGGGGGTGAATACTTTTGCAAGGCACTGTATGTATATATTGTGTGCTGTCTTATGCTATTGGACTCTGCTGGGATCGTTTGGGGTGTGGTTGTATTCCATTGCGTCTGTTTGCCTTGGAAGGAAAGTATATTATGGGATATATATCTCTGGAGGGGGATTCCTCCAACAGCTCTCCTTGCTGATTGGACAGTTTAACCCGCAATGAATTCCAAAGGGAGGGGTGATTGTCCCCTGAGTTGTATATTTTTTTGTACATGTGTTTCAATAAAGAGTTTTGATGTTTTTTCACCCTTCACTGAGTTACGGCTAGTGACTGGGTGGGCTAAAGGGTCTTGGATCCTGTGGTACCGCAAAATCTGCAAAACCAAATTATCTTGACAGGCATTATATATAGTTCCATACAAACTGTTGTAACACCTAGCTGATCCAGCAATACGAGGCCCACACCCATTTATTTGAAACAGAGACGAGGGTATGAGACACCTGCTGTGTGCTGAGGGAAGGAAGGGATTTATTTGAAACATCAAACAAAATTGGAATCATGCCCCCCCCCCCCCCCCCCCAAATAGATTTTGAGTGGACATTGCTATAGCAAGCAGGTCTTTCCTGGAGGTGCTCAATTCAGTACAGTAGCATTGCTGTTAAAATGCAAGTCTACAACACAAATGAGTCAAAGTATTTATTTAACAAAGGTATAAAACAAAATCAACACATTTCAGGGGAAATGTCTGCCCCTTCCTCAGGGCTGTCAACCCTGGATATATTACAAGCTGCAAAGTTAGGACTAAGGTTAGGACTAGCATTGACTTTGTTTTGATAACTTTATTCAAAAAATAATAAAATTTGACCTTTTTGTGCCATGAACTTTTGTACTGAGTGCTCCTCACTACATACCCCAATGTTTTGCCATCCACTGAGTGCTCTCTGAGAGACCATCAGGGAGGCAGCAGTCCAGGAACCAGGTCCATCTACACGGCACCTTCATACCTCACTCCTATAATGCAAATGAGCCATATAGCAAGGATAACGTGCCACAAATTTATGGCAGTATTGAATTGTACTGTAAGTCTGTTAACTTGCTGCACATTTTCACTGACAAGTTGTACACTTGCAGAGCATTTGTAATAAAAACATCTTTACAATGCTGAAGCACACCTCTAGCTCTGCAGCGCTCATTGGCCCTCTTATGACTCATCCCCCCTCCCTTCCTGGCAAACTCTCACAAGGTTGAGAGAGAGAGCTGTGCATGATGTCATAAGCCTAGGCTTTTTACCAGACAAGAAACAGGAAGTGGGCTTTAAAAAGGTATTTACTGGCAGAAAAAAATGTTTTACTATCCAAAGTTAAAACAACAAGGACAGAAGATTTAATAGATGAAAAGTTAAAAAAATGACTGAAGGTCAGCTTTAATATTCAAGTTAGCAGGGTGTCAGGAAAATCTACAGTTTAGCGCTGCGCGCCGAGCGCCTGTGCGCATGCGCAGCGGAACAGGACTCCGGTGCATGCGCATTCGCGGCTCGGCGCTCCGACGCATGCGCACTGGCGCACGCCTGAGCGTCCCAGTGCATGGCAGCGTCACATGACCACTCACACCGCCCATTTAAGGAAGTGCTTGAGACCAGTCCAGCGCTGGCTTGTCTTCAGCTTCCTGCCAAAGCTCTGTTCCTGCTTCCTGTTATTCTGATTGCCTGATTTTGTCCCGGATTTCGCCTTTGACCTTGCTGCCTTCTTCTGCCCTTGACCTCTGGACTGTATACTGGACTTACCTACTTGCTTGCCTCTGGCCCCTTGAACCTCTGCCTGTGACACGGATTTGCCTCTGTCTCCTGCCCTGTGATCTCTGCTTGTGACCCGGACCTGCTTATCTTCTTCCCTGTAACTGCACCTGTGTTTTGGACTTCCCAGTGTCTTCCTGACCCCAGAACTTGTCTCCTTCTCCAGTCCTCATCCTCTGGTTGGGTAGCCTGTGCCTCTTTGTGCCATTCACTCCCTGTCTCACCTCCAGGGGGCGGACTGCGCTCAGTTGCAAGGGTGAAACACTCTCGGCATCTTGGCCTCGGTAAGTACTCTCCTGATACAGGGCAATGATTACAGTGTACTATAGAGAGGGGTATGATTTATGGCCCAAGAACAATTTTTGGTGTGGTTGATTGAAGACACACTTAAAGGGGTTGTAAAGGTTAATTTTTATTTTTTTTTTTAAATACTTACCTCCACTGTGCAGCTCGTTTTTCACAGAGTGGCCCGAATGGCGTTTTCTGGGGTCCCATGGCAGCTTTCTCGGCTAATAGCTAACCCCCTCGGGAAGCTCTCTTGCTCCCGTCTCATACACTCTGCGTCCATAGACACAGAGTGTATGTCTCAGTCTTCCCCCCCGGCGGCCGGGTCATTGGAATTGATTGACAGCAGCGGGAGCCAATGGCTGCACTGCTATCAATCTATCCAATCAACGCCGAGACCCTGTGGAGAAGAGGATGCCAGGGATGAGCCGAGCAGGTAAACAGGCTTAGGTAAGTAAAACGGGGGGAGGGGGTCTGTCATTGCCAGGTGTTTTTTCTTCCTAATGCATAGGATGCATTAAGGTAAAAAAAAAAAAACACAAACCTTTACAACCCCTTTAAAGAGGAAGTAAACCCTAATGGGTTTTACTTCCTCTTTTTTTCCCCTGCAAAGTATAATGCATTATGTTGCACTTACCTGCAAACGAAGCCCACAATGCCCCCACCGGTGGCTGCATCCATCTTCACCCCTCTTCCTTTCAGGGCCATGGACTCCAGCTCTGTGACTGGCTGTAGTCACGTTATGTCACTCCCGTGCATGCGCATGGGAGCTACCGGTCATGGCATGGGCCCTTTAGAAATGGCACAATCGTGCCCTTTCTTCAGTAAGCATACGCCAATGACGTCGGCGCAAGCGTATATGGTAAATATCTCCTAAACAATGCAGGTTTATCTGCAGGAATTTATGAAACTCTGTGTTAGGAATTTGGTATTTGCTTTTTAGAGAAGAGAATGAGGTGAAATTATTATTATCTATGAAATTTGTGAGGGATGTCAGGTTATTGTTAGTCCACCATGAAAAGTCAACTATATCGTTATTATAGGGAAATTTTGGGTCACCTATGAAGGAGGCATGTGGGGGAGAATTAGATATAAGGTTGAATTTTTTACTATATAGTTTCCATAAATGATATGATTGTGAGACTATTTGATTGAGGGCATCGATGGTGTGGTTCGCAATCTTGTTACCCCATAATATGCCTGAGATAGAAAAGGGTTTGATGGAATCTCTTTCAAATCTGACCCATGGAATTTTGGGATTGAGAATATGCCATTGTGCAATTTGAGACCACCTAGCTGATAGGTAGTATAGCCAAAAATCTGGGAGGCCAAGACCTCCGCATCTTTGTGTTTTGAATAGTACCGTTTTTGGTAAGCGAGGGTGAGAGTCTAGCCATATGAATTTATTAATATTTGATTGGAATTTGGTAATCATTACTTTATTTAGTCTAATTGGGAGTGCCCTGAAGAGGTATAATATTTTGGGTAAGATGGTCATTTTAACTGCTGTGATTCTGCCTAAGAATGATATTTTAAAAGGATTTCAACATTTTTAATGTCGATCTTACTTTTTGCATTAGGGGAATATAGTTTTTGGAAGAGAGATCATTGATATTGGGGGTAAGGAAGATACCTAATTATGAGAGTGATTCGAATGACCAGGAGAAACTAAAGGAGGACCGCAGGGATTCTAATTGGGGAGGCGGAATGTTAATTGGTAAACCAATAGATTTGGAGACATTTACTGTAAGGCCTGATAAGGAAGCAAAAGTATTAAGGGTTTGTAGGAGGTTTGGTAGGGAAATATTTGGTTGTGTAAGGAAGAGGATCATATCATCAGCGTACATACTAAGTTTATATGTGGCAGTGTTTGTTGAGTAGCCTTTAATATCTGGGTTTAGGAGGATTGCTGTTGCTAGGGGTTCTATTGCGAGGGCAAAAAGCAGTGGGGAAAGGGGGCAGCCTTGTCTTTTGCCTCTGCCTAGTCGGAAGAAGTCAGAATTGCAACCTGGTAATCTTATTCTGGTGGAGGGGTTGTGATAAAGAGCGTGAAATGCATGTGTAAATTCTCCATTAAAGCCATATTTATTTAGTATTATGTCTAGGAAGTTCCAGCAGACGCTATCAAAGGCTTTGTTGATGTCTAAGCTTAATAATAGAACTGGTTTGGAGTTGATGTTTGCGTCTTGAATTATGTTGGTGACTAATCTTATATCATCAGTGATTTGTCTGCCTGGTATGAATCCTGATTGGTAGGGGGAAATCAGGGAAGGGATTATTGAGGCTAATCTGTTAGCTAAGAGTCTGCTAAAAATTTTGAGGTCATTGTTTATTACTGAAATTGGTCTATAATTTTGGGGTAACGTGTGATCTTTGTTTGGTTTTGGGATAAGGGACATATTCGCTAGCAACATTTCTTCTGGGAATTGGCCTCCTTTTAGAATACTGTTATATAGTTTTGCAAGGTTTGGTATTAAAAGTTGGTGATATTGTTTGTAATAAAAGGAGGAAAAACCATCAGGGCCGGGAGCGGAGTTTTTCTTAAGAGATTTAATTATTAGGAGTAATTCGTCTTCTGTGCAAGGGGCATTTAATTTCTCTACTTGTGTTTGGGTTAGTTTGGGTAAAGGGATTTTATCTAGCCAGGAGAGTGTCGAGGGTGGGATCGGTGTGGAAGGTGCGAAGAGTAGGTTTGAATAAAATTTTTTGAAGATAGATAGAATGTCTTGGGGGTGAGTAATTAATTGATTGGAGTTATTCCTAAGTTTATAGACATGTGTGGGTTTTATAGATTGGTTAAGCTTTCGTGCAAACATTGTGGAGTATGTATTACTGGATAAAAATAATTTTACTTTTGACCATCTGAGTGCTTTCTCTGCTTTGAATGTCAGTAATGAGTCTAACTCGGTACGCTTTTGGGAAATTGATTTAAAGATAGCGGGATCATGTGTGTTCGTGTGGATTTTATATAGGTTATTAAGGTCTTTAGTAAGGGAATGGATTTTTTCCCATTTTAATTTGTTACATTTCGCTGCACGCTTGATGAGGTGGCCTCTTAATACTGCCTTATGAGCTAGCCATAGTGAGGATGGGGAGATATCAGGGGTTGAGTTAAGGGAAAAATATTCTTTAATTTCTGATGCAATCTCTTGTTGGTGAATGGGATTTGTTAGGAGTGCTTCATTAATTCTGGAGTAGGGGTAAGGCCAATAAATTGCGTGTTAAGGGAGACTATGTGGTAGTCATTTTTTTAACACATATTTTCAAACAACAAACTCTCCCCCACCCTCATTCTTCGAAAACATATGTCTAAAATCCCCAAGAAAATCTGGCCTTTTATCAGAGATTTACTCGAACTTAATCAATAACACAGAAACAAACAAACTACCATACATGCTCAAATGGGAACAAGAATTAAACATCTCTTTCTCGGTCCAAAACTGGGATACATGCATTAACAACCTACATAAATGCACTAGATCTATCACAGTTAAGGAGACAGCATTGAAACTATTCACCAGATGGTACTATACCCCAGTCAAACTACACTCCATATTCCCCACACCACCACAAACATGCTTCAGAGGCTGTGACTCCCCTGGTTCATACATACATATATTCTGGGACTGTAATAAGACTACACATATATGGAAACAGTTAGAAAGGTTTGCCTCTATAATCTCAAATAACAACATTGTCCTAACCCCACACAGCTGTCTCTTATTTGCACCTGTCATTGGTCTCTCTACACACAATACTAGATTAGTACATACAATCTGTGTTGCAATTCACTGGTTAATTGCATATCATTGGAAATCCCAATCAATTCCTTTAGAACAGGGGTCTCAAACTGGTGGCCCTCCAGCTGTTGCGGAACTACAATTCCCATGAGGCATTGCAAGGCTGACAGTTACAGGCATGGCAGAGGCATGATGGGACTTGTAGTTCTGCAACATCTGGAGGGCCGCTAGTTTGAGACCCCTGCTTTAGAACATTTGAAAACCAGAATTAACAACATCAATCTCATGGAAAAGATATTTCATACACTTCAGAACACCATTCATGTATATAATAAAAAATAGGAACCTTGGTTTCAACATTCCTTATCATTTTTTAATCCAACCTGAGAATGTCTACACATAAAGCATCAGTCTATCCTTTATAATGTACTATAGCCCATAATCAAAACTTTTGTACCACAACTAGTAATTCTTACCTAATTATTTGTATCTTACAATGTTACATATGTAAAACTTATTATAACTGTTAAAGTTTCGACATATTTTTGTACTCTTTTTGTACCACTTTTTGCACCCAATAAAATAGTTTGTAAAAAAAAAAAAAAACAATGCAGGTTTATGAGATATTTCCAGTACCTACAGGTAAGCCGCTTTCCTGTAGGTAAAAGTGGTGTAACTAGGTTTACAAGCACTTTAACAGGTCAGGTCATATGTCACAATGCACAGCAGGAAATTTTTCTGCTAACTCCACCTAGATCAGGGCATTCATAGGCCACACTGATGGACATTTGCTGATAAATGAACAAGATGAACAGAGATAATTTGTGGTGTCTGATCTTAAAGTGGTTGTAAACCTTTACAAACCACTTTGACCTACAGGTAAGCCTAGATTAAGGCTTACCTGTAGGTCCAAGTAATATCTCCTAAACCTACACGGTTTAGGAGATATTTGCAAAAAGACAGGCACCGCATGCGCCGTAGACAGCGGTGCACAGGCACACTGAGCGCGCTGCTGCTAACGGCTATATGCCGCGAGTGGCGGCTCCCGTGCGCATGTGTGGGAGTGGCATCATTGCGGCTCCGGCAAATCACAGCGCCGGAGCCGCGATACCCACAAAGAAGATGGAGGCTCCGTACAAAAGGGGACAGCGGTGACAGCAGTGACATCGCAGGCTCCTGTGTTAGGTAAGTGACACATAATGGGCTACTATGCCATGTATAGTAGTCCATTATGCTTTACCTTTGCAGGGAAACAAAGAGGAAGTAAACCCATCAGGGTTTACTTCCTCTTTAAGAGGTATTGTTAGTTGACCATGAGTTTTGTAGGAAAGGTTAACATGAAACGCGTACACAGGGTATTTAAATATGCTATGAATACATTCAGTGCTCCTACTGTGTCCATTTTCTTCAAGCCAGCTTGCTCTAATCTAAATGAAAGGCTTAGCAATTGAATGTGCTTTCCAGAATTAGCTGTATATTACTGCAGCTGGGCTCACTATTTAAATAAGTCAGTCATTATTCTTAGCGTTCAATGGATTACATGCTCCCATAATCTGCAGTGTCCTCTAAAATCAAAAGAAATGTCTGGGAATAATCAATTTGCCTTATTTTTTACCAATAGTGAGTAAAACTATCCAAGAGCATAAAGGAATAATTTAATATAGCAAGAGAAAAAAAGACATTTGCAATATTCATCTGGCATTTTGTTAATTATTATTAGAGGAATGAGAAAAATACTTAAACTTTGTTTTTCAAAACTACAGTATATACCATATATGCAGAGAAGATGTAGCAGCATTCTTTTTTTTTCCTTAATTTATCTTTATTTAATTTTTCACATATGACAAAAAAAACAGACAAAGAAACTATTACACCTTCAATACAGTTTACCTACATTCCCCTACTTCAATTCCTGCATTACACTCTATAAGAGGATTACAATAGCTAGTTTATACAGCAGCCTCCCCACTCGCTACCCATTCAACGCCGCCTTTCATTCCTCCACCCTCTCGTCATTCCTCCTTCTGACATTCCTGCCACATTCAAAGTTCGTCATCCTACACCACATCGCGTTTCAGTCCAGTTCATTTGGCTGCGTATAATTTTTCTCCAACCACCGTTTCCATATCCCCTGAAATTTGGTAAGGTTTCCCTGTTTAGTATATGTTGTTCTCTCCATAAGAATCACCCTCTCCATATTCCGTTCCCACTCGTAAAAAGATGGTGGGTTTGGAGATTGCCATTTTTGTGCAATTAATTTTCTTGCCTGAAAAAGGCATCTAATGATGGCCAATTGGACTTCATTTGACCTGTTTTCCCCCTCGAGCCCCCCAAGTACACACAGGATTGGGTCCAGAGCAAGCTTGGTGGTGAATATCTGAGCGGTCCTATCTACCACTTCTTTCCAATATCGATATAATTTTGGACATCTCCAAAACATATGGATGAGGTCGCCGCCCGGCCTCCTGCATCTAGGACATGTGTCATCTTGTCTACGGCCAAACCGAAACAACTTTGCCGGAGTAAAATATGCCCTGTGTAGTAGGAAAAGATGTGACATCCTCTGGGGGTGCGAGAGAGAGACCCGAGGCGCAAAGGCTAGGATCCTTTCCCACTGTAGGGTAGACATAGTGCCCACATCTCTTTCCCACGAGGATTTGTGAAGTCCCATTTGGGCATCTTCCCAGGTCCCCTTATGTATATGGAAATATAAATTAGATATCATCCCTTTTCGAGTATCCGACTTGGCTATGCTCCGTAGTACCGGGATCTTAGTCCATTCACAAGCTGTCTCTTTAAACTGTTCGATGAGGGCATGCCTCACCTGCAGATATCTGAAGAAGGACCTCTTGGGGAGTGCATATTGATCTCTTATATCCTGAAAGTTTCTTAACCGACCCTCCTGGTAGATCTGAGCAATATAGTTCAGACCTCTTCTCTCCCATTCTCTAATGGTCCCCATTTTTTTTTAACTCGCGCGGGTTATTGTTTTCCCATAGAGGGGAGAAATCTGAAAACCCTCTATAACCCATTATCTTTTTGGCTAGTCCCCATACTCTTGCTAGCAGGTCCTGAGTTGGTAACCCCTTTATGAAGGACCCTGCCTCTAACACTTCCAGCAGCGACTTGTGAGTGGATTTATAGAGGAGAGTCTCCCACTCTCGTCCTCCCTTCGTGGCCTCGCATCCCCCAATATGCTGGAGCTGGGAAGCCAGGAAGTAACTCAAAGGGTGCGGAAGGGCTACTCCGCCAGCATTGGTTTGAAGCTGTAACGTACTTAGTCGGATTCGTGGTATGCCCCCCTTCCATATTAGGTCTCTAAAAAGAGTATCTATCTTCTTAAACCATTTTTTATAAATCCAGATTGGGGAGTTGTGGAGTAAATATAGTAACTGTGGCATAAATACCATTTTAATTAGGTTGTAACGACCTGCTGCTGACAGGGGAAGTTTTTTCCAAATTTGACATTTACCCTTGAATTTGTTCAACAGTGGGACGACATTATCCTGAATGAATTGTTTAGGGTCTCTCGAGACGTTTATACCTAAATACTTTATCTGATGAACTATTTGAAGCTGAGCTGCCTCTTGGGGTAGAGGGTAGTCCAATGGATCAATCGGGAGAAGATTTGATTTATCCCAGTTAATCCTTAGGCCCGACAGGAGTCCAAAGTTTTCAATTCTGTGCATTGTCTCACATAGTGAACCTTGTGTGTCACTGAGCAGAATTATTAAATCGTCTGCGTATAGCATCACTTTGTCATCCATTTCACCCCTTTTAAAACCTTTGATTTCTGGGGACAGTCAAAGGGACGGGGCCAAGGGTTCGATTGCGAGGGCGAAAAGGAGGGGGGACAGGGGACACCCCTGCCTTGTCCCCCTCAGCAGACGAAGCCTGGAGGAATATTCGTTGTTTATTTTTACTCTTGCTCCAGGCGCACTATATAGTAATCTCACCCAGTTAACAAAGTTTGGCCCAAAATGAAATTGTGTCAATGTTCTCCAAAGATACTTCCACTCCAGGGTATCGAAGGCCTTGGCAGCGTCCAAAGAGAGTATGGCCCTGTTTCCCCGATTCTCCGTTGGAGTTTGAAGGTTCAAGAAGAGCCGTCTGATGTTTGTACTGGCGGACCTTCCTGGGATAAATCCCGCTTGGTCCGAGTGCACCAGTTTGGAAATAACTTTGTTAAGTCTAACCGCCAAGACCTTAGCTAAAACTTTAATATCCGAGTTCAGGAGCGAGATAGGTCTGTATGAGGAGGGGGAGAGGGGGTTCTTATTTTCCTTGGGGATCACAATTATTGTTGACTCCATCATTGACGGGGGAAGTGCACCCTCCTCCTTCGACGAATTGAGTACCTTCAGGAGCTCGGGGAGGAGCACCTCCCCGTAGCGACGGTATATTTCGATGGGGAGGCCGTCTGGTCCCGGGGACTTCTGGCCTGCCATTTCCCGGACGGTCCGCTGGATCTCCTCCAGGGTGACAGGGCTGTCAAGGGCAGCCCTGTCCTCCTCAGAGAGGCAGGGGACCGCCATTTGATCAAAAAATTTATCCCATTCTTCACTTTTATCCTCCTGGGTGGAGTAATATAAATTCTCGTAATAGGTTCTAAAAGTGTCCACTATTTCTGGCGTATATGAAGATGTTCTACCGGCGCCCATGTCTATCATCGGGACCATTGATGATGGAGAGTTGGTCTTTACTAACTGGGCAAGCATCCTACTTATACCTTCCCCCTCCCCAAAGGCAGCTTGCTTCTGGAAAATGTATTTTTGTTCTGCTTTGCTTAAAAGGATAAGACGGTATTCCTCTTGTACTGCTATCCATTCGTTTAAATTTACCAGTAGTGGATTATTTATATATTTCATTTCTGCGAGAGCTACTTTGTTAGCTGCATTCTCCTCCCCCACCCTTGACTGTTTTTTTATTCTTGAGATTTGCTGAATCAGCAAGCCCCGAAGAATAGCTTTAACTGTATCCCAGATTACCCCCTGGGTGGCTGATCGAGCGTTCATTTCTATGCTTTCTTTCAGAGCATGCGCCACCTCATATGAATCGCCCATTAATTCCAGCCAGGCCGGGTTAATTTTCCACTCCCGGTACATAGTTCTCACCCCCGTCTCCATTGAGGCTGTCAGCGGAGTATGGTCAGAGAGACTTCTTGGCCTATACCTAATATTATCCAATAGAGGCATCGACTCATTGTTGCAAAGCAACATGTCTATCCTCGACAGAGTGGAGTGTGTACTGGAGAAACAAGAGTATCCCCTAATCCCGGGGTTCCTCAGTCTCCAGATATCTTTCAAGCCCAATTCCTCCAGGAGACGGGGGAGACGGCTATCCCCTAGCCCGCCCCTCCGAGTCCCCGGAGGAAGCCTGTCCAGTCCCGGGTCAAGTACCATATTGAAGTCACCAAAGACCATTACCGGTAAAGCTGGATTGTTCATCACAAACTCCACCAAGTCGAGCAAAACCCCAGTATCAAAAGGGGGCGGGATATACACATTAGCCAAGATGACGGCTTTACTTTCAATTTTGCAATGTAAGAAAATGTACCTTCCCCGCTCATCAATTTTACTTTGGACACAGGTAAACGTAATCCCTGAATTAATCAGTATACTGACACCTCTTGAAAAGGACGAGTAAAACGAGTGGTACTGCAGGGCAAACTCTTTCAGCAGCATTCTTGATTAAAAAACCTACTCCACTAGTTACTTTATTTTAAACAGCAAGCTTTCCTAAAACTGAGATTTAGAAAAAATATCCTTACAGGGAGAACCCCCAGCACCAAAAGGTTTGACATGCTGGTTAAGTCTAGGAGGAGGAATAGGCTATAATACTTACCTATTCCTCTCTTCTTTACTCTTTAGTGCCCTTTTTAGTGGTGTCTAGCTGTCCTTATGTACAATGCAGGTCCTGCTTTGTATGTGATGATGTGCTGCCACCAGCTGAAGCACTGATGGGAAGAGGCTTTGGGGGACTCATCACAAAGTGTGGCTAAAATCCTGCCAGAGTGAGTCATAAGGTAAGTATTACAGCTTATTTCTCTAGGGTTAATGAGCAATTAATCCTTGCAGTTCAAGTGTCACACTAACCTACTCTATGCTCAGGCACTAGGTCTTCTCAGAACCCCAGTACTCATGTGCTCCCAGCACTCCAGTGCTTCCAGAGATTCTTATTTGTAATTCTGTGATCCCAGCGCTACTGCTGGTGACTCTCACTCCTGTGTTCTGTGCTACCTGCTAAGTTAAATCAGAGGACCAAAGCCTGGAAACTGTCAGTAGCAAATCCATTACTCCTTGCAGAGTGCTCTGGTGAATACCAGGGAGCTCCTTAGTCCCTGCAACTTGGCCCTTCCCAGTGTTCTCAACTCTGCTGAATGTGTTGGCAATCTGATTCCTATACCTCCTGAATTATAGGAGTATCCTGTATCCATTGTTACTCACTCTGAGGCACAAGCTACCAATGTCCCTCGGTGACCCTCGGTACAAATATACAGCCCCATTCCCAAAAAGTTGGGACGCTGTGTAAAATTATTATTATTATTATTATACAGGATTTATATAGCACCAACAGTTTGCACAGCGCTTTACAATGTAGAGGGGGGACAGCACAATTACAATACAGTTCAATACAGAAACAATAGGCGGGCCCTGCTCGTGGAGCTTACATTCTAAAAGGGAGGGGGGAGGTGGTACAAGAGGTAGTTTCTGCGGGGGATGGTCTGATGGAGGTGGCTCTGGTACAGTCCTTAGGTGGGTGTGGGATAGGCTTTCCTGAATAAATGAGTTTTCAGAGGTCTCCTAAAGGTGGACAGGGTAGGGGCTGACCGGACATACTGGGGCAGGGAGTTCTAGAGGATGGGAGATGCTCTAGAGTAGTCCTGGAGGCATGGGAGAAGGTAACTAGAAGGAGCTAGAGAGCAGGTCTTGGGAGGAGCGGAGAGGAGGATTTGGGCAAGTTTGTATTTGAGAAGGGCAGATTTGTAGAGGGTGAAGTCTTGCAGGGATTTAGATTTACGCCACGCTCACTCAAGAGCATGGCTGCGTCTTTTCAGACTTCTGATGTTGTTTGTTTGCCAGGGTTGTAGCAGATGAGCCCTGGTTCTGCATGTAGAGAGAGGAGCAAGTGTGTCCAGGGAGGATGACAGAGTGTTTTTGTAGATGGAAGTTGTCAGGTCTGGGCAGTACAGGGTTGAGATTTTATCGTAAAGGCTCTCAGTAGCAGAATGAAGAAGGAAGGGTTGAGATGGTGAAGGTTCTACATAAAACAGAATGCAAGGATTTTCAAATCTCATAAACCCTTTTTTTTCACAATATAATTCAGAAAACAAATAAAATGTTTAAACTGAGAAAATGTGTCTTTTTAAGGAAAAAATAAGGTCATTTTGAAATTTATGGCAGCAACACATCTCAAAAAATTTCAGGCAGGGCAACATAGAGCTGACAAATAAGTGGTACTAACATGGAAGAGTTGGAAGAACATTTTACAACTAATTAGGTTAATTGGCAACTGGTCAGTAATATGACAGTGTTGATTATAACCAATAAATTAACTATCTACAAATCCTTATGTGGAAAAAAAAAATCCCCACAGAATATAGACTCTTTGGCTGTACTCCTACATGAGAGGCTTCCTAATGACATGCTAAGTGGACTAATGCAAATTTTCTTGGCATATGCCATGATACATCTGATACTGTACTTTATGTAAATCATATACCATAAAAACTATTTATAAATCTCCTATATATAATTATCTCTGTGTGGATACCATGTGCTTCATTTCTCCAGTTTGCCTGTTTTGTCCCCCTGTGGGGTTTGGCCTGACGCTCCCTGTACCCGGACCTATCCAGTGAAGCACATATATGTTCCACTACCAAGCTCCTGATGAAGGGGCCAAAGTCAAGGTAACATGTTGAATTTGCGGAGAAACTAAATATAATACTCATACTGCTTAGACATATCACAGGATACAAGTTTGTATATTTCAAATGGAATGATTTCATAAAAAGGTCTATGTACTGACGAACATGATCTTTTAATGAAAAATGTTTGTTGTTTTTTTAAAAATGTACTTTTGTAATAGAGTTTTTTTTAAATTATTATTATATATTGACTTGTGCTGTTAAAATCCAACCAAAACCTAGGGTTTTTTTTTTTTGTTTAACCGTTCTTAAACTCTAATATTTGAACTAGGGATGTGGCACTTAAAGGCCAACCAAACAGTCTATCCATTGGTGTATAATCCTTAAATTTCCCTTCACCATACATACATGTGTATATAAAAAATACTGTCTAATCCTGCTAAGCATACTTTATTTAATCAAACCAATACATACTCAAATAAAACACAAATTTAGCTAGGCAGAGTACACAACCCAGCCGCTGGTTGCTCCAGCATTCACAGCTGAACAAAAACAAGATCCACAGATAGAAACACAGCAAAAGCAAACCTCAGCTCCCAGCATTAGGCTCCACTCCCTATGTGCAGTTCTTCAATGCTGACTTTTTCAAGGGGGATGCCCAACATTGGAAACACCACCTGGAAATACTCTCAGCCGATTCCTGCTGGATGGATCCCTAGCAAAAGAAACACAGTGCAGTGTAGTGCAGTATTGGTAAACCATTTAATGATAAGTCAAAAGTGAAACTACTCACAAAGGGAGCATAAACACAAGCATGATAGTAATCCTGCCGCAAAATCTGGGGGGGGGTTTCTCCTAAACATCTGTGTCTCTGAGGTGCAGCTGACAGCTTGTGCAGGTGGATTCCAGCATTCACAGCCCATGAGAACAGTAGGGAACACAGGGATGATCTGAGATGACTCACTTCAGGGTGCAGGGTGAGAGGAGGTAGCTTTGCGTTCCGAGCATGCTCCTTCCTCAGGCCATACCAAACGCCATATTTGTTGTGGTATATGTGTGCTTGGGAGAAAAACCCACCCAGTCACATGATCCACTAAGGTGGCACTCTGACTCTATGAAATACATTCAACGCTTGAATAAAATGGGGATGGATGGGAATATGATAAAAACCAATGAATACAGCGGTAAGGTTGATAAGAATTAATGAAATTGATAAGAAAAGGTAGCAAATGTTTCAGTAGAAGATTAGACATACATACGTACATTAAAATAAATATTATGTTATAAAGTAAAAAAAAAAAATGTAATAAATACAATATATACATATACACATACATAAAAAAAGGGATAAAATATTGGAAAGTTCATTAGAAATTATTGAGGGATTATTAAAAAAGTTAATTATTGAATATGGTAATGAAGTATAAACTAGTAATATAGTGTCGACTTGAAAACATAAAGGTAAAGTGACCAGTCTACTAATGAAGTAAATGTTATAAGGCTCATTATAGCAGTAAGGGCAGATTATACTATGGTATGAACCTCAATTTCTTCGTTTCCTACCCCCTGGCATTAAAGTATCCAGGGAATAAATCCAAAACGTCTCCCTCTCACATAAGCGCTTAATGCGCTCAGCTATGGGGAGTGATCGGGGTATGGCTTTCAGAATCCAAACAAACAGATCCTCAGTTGATTGATCATGGTGATCTACAAAGTGTCGGGGGGCACTGTGCTTATCAATCCCACCCTCCACAAATCTACGGTGTTCGAAATCTAGCCCTAAGGGCTCGTATGGAGCGTCCCACGTACAACAATCCGCATGAGCAGGAGAGGCAGTACACCACAAACTCAGTACAGCAATTAAAAAGCAATTCAAAAATTCTGGAAAGGTGTAGGCTTTACCTTTGTTGGTAAAGATTTTCTGTCCATGCCGAACATGTTTGTATGTGAGGCACAGGGGTTTGCGACACTGATACATACCCTTGATATCGAGAAAGGTGAGAGACTTTTGGGGACGAGTAACTTTGTTTGCTAGGGGCAATTTGGCTCTTAACATTTTTAGCTTGCCTATAGGAGACTTTGGGCCTGTCAGTCAGGGAAGACTTGAGATATGGGTCCTCCAGGAGGATTGACCAGTGTCTCTGTAGAATGCGTTACATTTGTCTGAATTGGTTGTGGAACCTTGTGGTGAACCTGAGGGGTTGGGGATCTGTGTTATTGTTGTGGCGGGCATATGTACTCGTGGGTTTGTCCAAATAGTGTAGAAAGGCGCCTTCAACCAATGGCTCAGGATACCCCTTCTCCAAGAATTTTAGTTTAAGCCTATTGCTATGTGAGATATAGTCCTCTTGGCGAGTACAATTGTGCTTAAGGTGACAGAACTGACTCTTAGGTATGTTCTGCACCCAGCGAGGGTGGTGGCAGCTCTGGTAATGCAAATAAGAGTTTCCTGCTGTAGGTTTTACATAGTTATGGGCATAAATATCACTACCTTCGTGGCATAATTCTAGGTCTAGAAAGGCTAGTTTGTCCGGGTCGCACACAAAGGTAAAGGAGAGTCCCGTATCGTTGTCATTACAATGTTGGACAAATTTCTCCACCTGAGTGGCTGGTCCAGCCCATATAATGACAATATCATCAATATATATGCCATAAAAAAAATAGATTCTTCATGAAGGGATTTTTGTGCCAGATATAGTTAAGTTCCCACAAGCCCATGGTCAGATAAGCATATGTGGGCGCAAATTTTGCACCCATAGCTGTCCCATGGGTCTGTAGGTAATAACTACCTCCAGATTCAAAATAGTTATGTGTTAAGCTGAAATTGGTTGCTTCCACACTAAATTCAGCCTGACGAGGATTGATGGATGGGTCATCAACAAGAAAATGTGTCACTGCTCTTAACCCAATGTCGTGGGGTATATAGACGTATATAGTGAGCTTATGTCCAGAGAGAGCCAGATGTATGTGGTTTCCCAGGTATAGTGTTCTAACATATCCAACAAGTGGATACTATCTAGAACAGGGATCCTCAAACTACGGCCCTCCAGCTGTTGCAGAACTACATATCCCATGAGGCATTGTAAAACTCTGAAATTCACAGACATGACTAGGCATGATGGGAAATGTAGTTCCTGAACAACTGGAGGGCCGTAGTTTGAAGACCCCTGATCTAGAACATAAGATGGAACTGTGGTCACTTGTAAGTCGTTCTTATGTGTTAGTGTCAGATAATAGTCGTGTGGATTCCAAAAAGTAATCAGACTTATCCTGTATTATTATGGCTCCCCCTTGTCTGCTGGTTTACTTATGAGGTCAGAATTGTGGGCTAGTTGTCGTAAAGACTCTGTCTCTGTTGGAGTAAGGTTTGATCGGGGGAATTTGCTGTTCTGGCACATACATCGTACTTCCGCATAAACTACCTGATAAAAGCTCTGAACAAAGGGTCCTTTAGCATATGTAGGATTAAAGATGGATTTCGAACGAAAATTGGTATGTTTAGCTGCATGCGAGGTAGGCATATGTTGTGTGAGATATGAGGTGTAATCCTTATTATCATCAATATAAAGCTCTTCAAGACAAGCTAGGGCTATGTCATCTGAGAGTATGGTAGTCTCTTCAATGTCATCATCACATGATGAGGAAGGGGAATTGGTATTGATATTAGTAGTACCTTTTTTGGCCGCTTGTATATTGTAAAAACGCCTAACCGTGAGGTTCCTGATAAATCTATTCAGGTCTACAAAGAGGGTAAATGGGTTTGTTGGAACAGTGGGTGCAAAATTGAATCCTTGACTGAGTAGGGAGGTATCAGATTCTGATAGATTATGACTGGATAAATTGAAAATCCTCACAGCTTGCGGGATTTGCCTTTCCTTTCTACTTGCTCTTCTTCTTCCCCCTCTTCTGCCTCTTCTGTGTGTTTTCTTTTGGAGACAGGTATGGGGGCTAGGACTAAAAAAGACCCAGAGATATCTGGGTTATCAAGAGCAGAAGTAGATGATACGGGTACTAAATCACTGATACTGTGAACCAACAGTATGTCAGATGAGACAGTGGTGGATGAAGATGGTACGGTTACTGACAAGTATGTGTCGGCTACCATGGGGGTGGAGTTATCCAACTCATGGGGTATATCATAGGCATTATAGGAATCTGAGGTGGCAGATAAGTTGTATACCACCTCAGAAGTCTGCCCATGGTCGGATTGGGATGATGAGTGAGCCGTATCAGCACTATCAGTGTGGGGTTTGATTTTCCTTCTGTGTATCATGGGACGCTTGGGTTTAGGTGTCAAGAGAGGTCTATTATGTGGGATATTGGTATGGCTGGGAGAGAAATATACCGGTGTCATAAGGGGTACAGGTTTTGGTGGCAATGGCTTTGGTATAAGAGGAGGGATAGCAGCCCTGGGAGGGTGCAATGTTTTAGTATTTTTCCAAATAAAGACTCGATTGAGATTATAATCATCAAAATCTCTACGTAGCTTCCCTAATTTGGTTTTGATCAACAAGTCTTCACTATATTTAGTATGTTGTTTAAGTATGTTCAACCGAGTAGCAGGTAAGTATGTGTTTTTGGTGATTAGTAGTTCTACTAGAGAATTCATCTCAGTGACAAATTCCTGGTATCTAATCTCTCTTTGTTTGATAATAGCGTCCATCCACTTGCGGGTGCAGAATTCAGAAATATTGCCCCATTCCCGTTTGAGGTCAGTGGTGAGGAAGTCGCAAGTTTTGATAATACGGAGGCCTCTGGGGGAGATATTATGTTTAATATATAATCCTACAAAAAACTTGTCCCACCATTGGTGATTAGCTGCTTTAAAGTGGATGTAAACGCGAAAGAGTTAATCCAGCTCTGAGCAATCCTCATATCTTTTTTCAGTGAAATAAAACGGACAAACTGTGAAGACTTTGCCTGTTCTTCCCCCGTGCACTAGCCTAAGACATGCATTATTTTTTAATTCCCACCCCCACTCCTTTCTTCAGCAGCTCTACAAGGATTGGCTGATTACACACCTCTGCTTGATTTGGCATGCTGAAGTCATGTGGGGACTTTTCTGGGTTTTGACTGGATGTTATTGATCATAGCAGAAGTTCAGTGTAAGAAATACACAGGAGAAAATGCATGTTGATAAGGGGAGTGTAGAGGTGGGCGGGGAGTCTACTGACATCACAACTCCACCCACTGAGCCCTGGAAAACAGACTCACCCACAAAATCTGCAGTTTTTCTCATAGCAGACAGAGGGGAGACATTTGACAGATAAGTATACATGCAGGAGGCATATATATCCTTCTAGATAACCAATATTGCAGTAGTTTAGAAAGGATGAGAGTGGGTTTACATCCACTTTAATATTAGCCTCAGTTTTAAGGGAAGGTAGTACATAATTGTTTATATATTGTATTTGGGATAATATGTTTAGGTGAGAACAAATTAAGCGGAAAGACCATTGTGGCGGTAGGACCCTGTGCTACCTGGAAGATTGCTGGTTTACGCCAGATTTTGGAGAGAAAGGCACGCTGATTGCACAGCTGTGTGCTGGGCTATTTAGTTTTGACCTGGCTATGGCTCAGGGTTCCACCCAACAGACAGGACATCTGTTCATGGGAGTCAGATGTCTGCAGGAGGCAGATGCACCTACCGTTTGAGTCTGATAACCCCAATCTTACACCATATACAAATCTTTCATGTCTAACTGTTTCGATATCTAGAATGATATCCATGGTAACAATATGGGACTCTCCTTTACCTCTGTGTGCGACCCAGACAAACTAGCCTTTCTAGACCTGGAATTATGCTACGAAGGTAGTGATATTTATGCCCATAACTATACAAAACATACATCAGGAAACTCTTATTTGCATTACCAGAGCTGCCACCACCCTAGCTGGGTGCAGAACATACCCAAGAGTCAATTGGGGGGGGGGGGGGGGGAATAGAGAAAGGGGACTGTAACGGTACTGATGCAATCAAGATAGACACTCGTGATTTTTTTGTAAAAAATAAAATGAACATTTATTCAATGAAAAAGGCGTAGAGGACAATATGAAATACACGAGAAAGAAAAATCACAGATAAAAATAAAAAAGGTGAATCAGACAACAGAGAGGCCCATTGATGGAAAAAGGAGGAGAATGGAGTCTCATTGTTGGCTGAAGCACCAGTGGTGGTCTAACATCCTATCCAACAAATAATTGGAGTCTATAGAAATATAGAGCATGGGTACAATTTGATCTCAGATTTGGACGACCAACATGTTTCACATTGGCTTCTTCAGGGTCACTAGGAGAGTTTGTACCCAAATCTAGTAGATACAAAGAGGAACGTTAGTCATATAATTAAAAAAACAAATGTAACATATTTGAGCAGTATTGTCATGGAACTTCCCATAGTCGATCCAGCGATGGGCGCCCTGTCGAGCGCCGTGGTGCGCCGGCGCGAGCTGGCACCCGTGGGCGCGTTCATGTGCGGGCTCGCATTGGTGCGCGCGCGTCAGAGCGCCCGCGCGGCGCGCACGTGCGCGCGCAGCGTTTGGAGCCAACCAGCCTACTTGGCATCCTCACGCACTGTGCTCAGTGCTGTCCGATCTTCAGCTCCCAGTACCCCTGCACCCGCTGCCTTACCTGAGTCTCCTGATTGCCCTCCTGACTACCCGGCTTGCTCTTGGATTATCCTGTCTTCTGCCTGTACCCGACCTCGGCTTGTCTTTGACTCTGCACCTGCCTGCTCCTTTGTACCACGTTGCCCGCCTGCTGCCAACCCTACTTGTGACCCGGACTCTGTACCCGCCTGCTCCTTGTACCACGTTGCCCGCCTGCTGCCAACCCTGCTAGTGACCCGGACTGTGAACTTGCCTGCTCCCCAGTATAGTGCCTGTGTGTGGACTTGTTGTTCAGCTCCTGCCCTGCATCCGCTGCCAGCCATCAGCTGCCTAGTAGAAGCCACTCCACCAGCACCAGAGCCGTTGGACCTCTTTACCTGCACTTACCCGCCAGGCTCTCACACCAGCTTGTGCTCCCATGCCTCCTGTCTATACTACCAGGGGCCGCGAACCAGGCGCATAAGGGAGACCTTCCCCTGCTATATCGGGCTCACCAGTCAGGTACGTGAGTCTGACAGTATCGGACAGCCATGTCCGAGCCCGAGCAGGGAGCCTCCCCCATGGAGGATCTGTGTAGACACCTGGCGGGTCTCACCCAAGCTGTAAAAAGCCTTCAAGAAGGCTATACAAGGTTGGAAGGACAAGTTCAGATCCTGTCCTCTCCTGTACACCCTCAAGGTGCCTCCGCTCCTGGACCCCCTTCTGCACCCTCAGTGGTAATGTTACCACCCGAGCCCCGGGTACCTATACCCAAGAGATTCTCTGGAGACCGCAGCAAATTCCGATCATTCTACAGTGCCTGCGAACTTTACTTCGCTCTGCAGCCCCGTACATTTTCCTTGGAAGCAACTAAGGTGGGCTTTGTGATCTCTCTTCTATCTGGCGAACCACAGACCTGGGCCCACCGTCTCATGAGGCAGAAGTCTGCTTTCCTCGATAATCTGGACACCTTCTTTGCTGCCATGTCTCAGCTGTATGAAGATCCCCAGTTGATAGCGACCGATGAGGCCGCCTTACATGTCCTACAACAGGGGCGTAGGGCAGTGGAGGATTATGTGGCAGAGTTCAGAAGGTGGAGTGCCGACACTGAGTGGAATGACGCGGCCTTGCTTTACCAATTCCGTTTGGGACTATCTGACTCCCTTAAGGACAAGCTGGCACGGGTCGGAATACCTCAATCCCTGGAGGAGCTTATCAACCTGTCAATCCAAATTGACCGGCGCCTTAGGGAACGCCGCTCGGAGAGGTCCACCAGTCAGTTTCGCCCCACCTGGATGCTTCCCAAGGTCCCTAGTGCCATCGGCTCTTTCGGACAGACCCCCCATGCACCTCCTTCTCCGGTCATTGACTCCTTCGAACCTATGCAGCTTGGTCTCCTCCGACCATCCCTTACCCTGGAAGAACGGCAGCGCCGAAGAACCAATAACCTATGTATGTACTGTGGTGAACCCGGTCACTATGTGAGATCTTGTCCCAACAAGACACGTATGTCTCGCTCAACATTTACACAGCTTGCATCTGCTTTACCTAAACCTGCTTCTCATCTCGCTCTCTCTGTCGTCCTACAGCTTCCCGAAAAGGACATCCAAGTCCCAGCCATAATTGACTCCGGAGCATGCAGCTGTTTTATTGATCTCACGTTTGCTACCAACCACCGCATTCCCCTTCAACCCAAGCCACAGGAACTTGCTGTACACCTTGCTGACGGCTCTGCTCTCAGTTCCGGCCCTTTCACGCAGGAGACCGCCCCCTTGCTGGCCACCTTAGGCACTCATCACCTAGAACTTTTATGTTTGGATGCCATTTCCTCCCCCTTTTTTCCCATCATCCTGGGAATACCGTGGCTGCAGGCCCATAACCCCAGTATCAATTGGTCAACAGGGGAAGTCAAGTTCCTTTCCGGATATTGCCGGCAGCACTGCCTTCATGGAATCCCTGTAAAACTGGCTCAGCTCCTCTGTCTGGACATTGACTTTGAATCACAGCAGGCAATTCCCGCACCCTACCGGGACTTCCAGGATGTCTTCAGTAAGAAGGGAGCAAAGGTTCTTCCTCCTCACAGGTCTTACGAATGCCCGATAGAGCTTCTGCCAGGAACTGAGGTACCTTTCGGGAGGATTTTCCCACTGACAGGGCAGGAGCTTGAAACCCTAAAAACCTACATTGATGAAAATCTACAGAAAGGTTTCATCCGCCCATCAACCTCCCCAGCCGGGGCTGGAATTTTCTTTGTCGAGAAAAAGGACCACTCCCTACGGCCCTGTATCGATTATAGGGAGTTAAATAAAATAACAATCAAGAATCGCTATCCCTTGCCCCTTGTGCCTGAACTCTTCCAAAGGTTGGGGTCTGCAGTCATCTTTACCAAATTGGATCTTCGCGGGGCCTACAACTTGATCCGTATCCGAGAGGGTGACGAATGGAAAACGGCCTTTCGTACCCGATTTGGGCACTTTGAATATTTGGTCATGCCCTTCGGACTGTGCAACGCACCGGCTACGTTTCAACACTTCGTTAATGATATTTTCCGTGATCTCCTGGACCTGTACGTCATAGTGTACCTGGACGACATCTTAATCTTTTCGCCTCAGTCAGCGATCACCGCAGGCACGTTCGGAACGTCTTAACCCGGCTCAGGCAACATGGGCTCTACGCCAAATTGGAGAAATGTGAATTCGAGCTTCAGTGCATTCAATTCCTCGGCCTAATCATCTCTGTTGACGGCATTAAAATGGACCCCCAAAAGGTGTCCGCCATCCTGGATTGGCCCGCTCCCTCCGATAAGAAGGGAGTCCAACGCTTTATTGGCTTCGCCAATTTTTATCGAAAATTCATTAGGGGCTTCTCTACTATAGTTGCACCCATCACCGAGCTGACCAAGCAGGGAAGCCGATTCTGCTGGCCCCCTAAGGCACAATACGCCTTTGAAAAACTCAAGGGACTTTTTACCTCGGCCACTATCCTAAAACACCCGGATCCTGCCCTGCCCTTCGTCCTTGAGGTGGACGCTTCGGAAATCGCGGTAGGATCCGTGCTCTCCCAGCAGCAGGGCCCCAAGTCCCTTCTCTTCCCGGTGGCCTTTTTCTCACGCAAACTCTCCATGGCGGAGAAAAATTATGATGTCGGAGTTTGGGAACTTCTGGCCATCAAGGCCGCCTTAGAAGAGTGGCGTTATTTGCTGGAGGGTGCTGCACACCCCATCCTGGTTTACACTGACCACAAAAATCTTGAGTATCTGAGGACAGCAAAAAGATTGAAACCACGGCAGGCAAGGTGGGCCCTCTTTTTCTCTAGATTCCAGTTTCATATTACCTATAGACCTGGTTCTAAAAACACCAAAGCGGACGCCCTTTCCCGCATGTTTCTTGATTCTGAGAGATCCTTACCACCAGACACCATTCGCCCTGCTGGCAATTTCCTGTTACTCCAAGGGGATCTCCTATCCCGATTAAGGCAAGCTTCGGTAGGATGGTCCGCATCCACTGAAAACTAGACATGTGCAATTCGTTTCGTTTTTTTTCGTTTTTCGTTTTTTTTTGTTATTTTCGTTTGTTCGTTTTCGTACGAATGAACGAATCATTCGAATCGTACGAATCCGAATAACGAATCGTAATGAATCGTTCGAATTGTACGAATCTGATTAACGAATCATTCGAATCGAACGAATCCGAAAAACAACGAAAATCCGAAAAAAAATAATTAGAAACAACGAATGTACTAATGAAGAAAATCTGAAAAACGAAGGAAAAAATTCGTACATTCGTAACTTTTTTTTTTTTTTGTTGAATTGGTAATTTTCCGTGTTCCTTACAATGGTGCTGCTAAATGTGCTTCGAATGGATTGAACAAAAAAATTCGTACATTCGTAACTTTTTTTTTCGATTCGTAACTTTTTTTTTCCGATTCGTAACTTTTTTTTTCGATTCGTAACTTTTTTTTTTTTTTCGATTTGTAGTTTTCCGTGTCTCTATTGAACAAAAAAATTTGTACATTCGTAACTTTTTTTTCGATTCGTAACTTTTATTTTTTTTTCGATTCGTAACTTTTTTTTTTCGATTCGTAATTTTTTTTTTTTTTTTGATTTGTAATTTTCCGTGTCTCTATTGAACAAAAAAATTCGTACATTCGTAACTTTTTTTTCGATTCGTAACTTTTTTTCGATTCGTAATTTTTTTTTTTTGATTCGTAAATTATTAAAATGTAATAATAGCATACACATTACATAAAATTATGAATTATGCTCCGATTACGAATCTACGAATGTTACGAATGTACGAATAAATACGAATGCGTCCGAAAATTAAACTAACGAAAAAACGAATCAACGAAAAAATAACTCTTACGAATGTACGAATCGTTACGAATACGAACACCGACGACTTACGAATGTACGAATCGTTACGAATCCGAACACCAACGACTTACGAATGTACAAATCGTTACGAATCAACAGAAACGAAAAAAACGAAACGAAAAAAAACTAATTTTTTTCCGAAACGAAAAAAACGAAACGAAAATAAACTAATTTTTTTGTTGTGCACATGTCTACTGAAAACGAGGTGAGGGCACAAGATGGCCTGTTCTGGCACAAAGGCAGAATTGTGGTCCCTAAAGGTCTGAGGATGGCAGTTTTGGAGCTTTGCCATGACCACACTCTAAAGACGACAGAGCTGCTTCAGCGTACCTTCTGGTGGCCCCGACTGGCAAATGACTGCAAGAGGTACGTGGAGTCCTGCACCACCTGCGCCCGGAGCAAGAATAGCCGGGCGAAAGATTGGGGTCTACTGAAACCCTTACCCGTCCTAGAGAGAATGGGGTCCCATCAAGCATAGTCTCGGATCGAGGTGTTCAATTCACCTCCATGTTCTGGAAGGCTCTCTGCGATTCCCTGGAGATCGAGTTGGATTTCTCCTCTGCCTACCATCCCCAGACAAATGGGCAGACGGAGAGAACTAATCAGACTTTGGAGCAATACCTTCACTGCTTTTCAACTTTCTCACAGGATGACTGGGCCTCTCTACTACCCATTGCTGAGTTTGCCTATAACAACTCCTTGCACTCTGCCATTAAGCAAACACCATTTTTTGCCAACTATGGCTTCCACCCGTCCTTTTTGCCCGGTTCCTTACCTGAATGTTCCATTCCTGCAGTTTCTGAGACTATGGACTTCTTCCTTACAAACAACAAACTACTACAGGAAACCATGGCTAAAACCCAAAAGTACAACAAAAGGATGTTTGACAGAAAGAAGCGGGGTGAACTTGTCCTGGAACCTGGCAACCAGGTTTGGTTGTCTACGGCTAACCTGAAATTGGCGTGCCCCTCAAGGAAATTGGGTCCCAAATTCACGGGTCCCTTCTTGGTTAAAAGAAAAATTAACGAGGTGACTTATGAGCTCAATCTACCCGGTGCAATGAAAATCCACCCAGTTTTCCATGTATCTCTACTGAAGCCCGTTACTCCCAACCCCTTTACTGGCCGAAACACTGGCCCTCCTGAACCAGTAATCATCGACAATGTAGAAGAATTTGAAGTGGAAGCAATCCTAGATTGCAGGAAAAGGCACAACCAGATCCAGTACCTTATTAAATGGAGGGGATACGGACCGGAGGATAATTCTTGGGAACCCATAGGCAATTTGCATGCCAAAGAGCTGTTGGAGGCTTTTAAAAGGTTGCACGCCAATAGACTGGCCCAGATGGGCATCCGGAGGCTGCCCTTGAGGAGGGGGCACTGTCATGGAACTTCCCATAGTCGATCCAGCGATGGGCGCCCTGTCGAGCACCGTGGTGCGCCGGCGCGAGCTGGCACCCGTGGGTGCGTTCATGTGCGGGCTCGCGTTGGTGCGCGTGCTTCAGAGCGCCCGCGTGGCGCGCACGTGCGCGCGCGGCGTTTGGCGCCAACCGGCCTACTTAGCATCCTCACGCACTGTGATTAGTGCTGTCCGATCTTCAGCTCCCAGTACCCCTGCACCCTCTGCCTTACCTGAGTCTCCTGATTGCCCTCCTGACTACCCGGCTTGCTCTTGGATTATCCTGTCTTCTGCCTGTACCCGACCTCGGCTTGTCTTTGACTCTGCACCTGCCTGCTCCTTTGTACCACGTTGCCCGCCTGCTGCCAACCCTGCTTGTGACCCGGACTCTGTACCTGCCTGCTCCTTGTACCACGTTGCCCGCCTGCTGCCAACCCTGCTAGTGACCCGGACTGTGAACTTGCCTGCTCCCCAGTATAGTGCCTGTGTGTGGACTTGTTGTTCAGCTCCTGCCCTGCATCCGCTGCCAGCCACCAGCTGCCTAGTAGAAGCCACTCCACCAGCACCAGAGCCGTTGGACCTCTTCACCTGCACTTACCCGCCAGGCTCTCATACCAGCTTGTCCTCCCGTGCCTCCTGTCTATACTACCAGGTGCCGCGAACCAGGCGCGTAAGGGAGACCTTCCCCTGCTATATCGGGCTCACCAGTCAGGTACGTGAGTCTGACAAGTATTTACATTGTCGGTCAGAGTTGGCTGTCTCTCACCCACAAATTCCCACCAAGGACCCAAAAGTCAAAATTGCAATGCGACACATACCGTCAGACCTTAAGCCAAGCCAGATCAGCACCACCAACAGGGTCAAGTATGGATGCCAGACAGACAGAGCTCTGCAGGGGGCGTACATAAAACCTGATAAAAAAGTGGATTGTGTTATAAAGACTGGATTGGGCTGGTTTGACAATCAAACACCAGCCCTTGGCAATTATAGCCAAAAATATATGAAAAATGCACTTACCAAGTAATAATAATTAGCACATATTGGAGGCGCCAGAATGTGAGAATAGATATACAAGATTGTTGTTGTAGGGTATTTCTAGGGAAAGAGAAGGGAAGGCAAAAGCAACATATTTGGATGGTAAGTAGGTAAGAGGGTAAGAAAGACAAAAGATAAATAGTTTAGGTTTGGTATATTACTTACTCATCCGGCCAAAGCAGGCAGGGAAGTAGGCAGTTAAGGCATAAGCCTTAAAGTATATTCGTGTCTTGTTATCCAAGAATAAGGTGACCATTCCAGAGAGTGGAAGTGAAGACAACTTTCTGCATAAAGAGCAGTACCACATCAGTATATATTGAGAAATTTGAAGAGGTAATCAGGAAGAAAAGTAATAAGACTGACCTTGTGTATCAAACCGACAGATATGCTGGCGCCTCCAGGACCCACACCTGATAGTGTGGATGTGCAGGTATTTATACGCCCCCCACACCTGATCGCAATCAGTTGCGGTCAGGTGGCGAGCAGAAAGTACCTCGTGCGCATGCGCGAACGCAGCTGCGCCGTGCTGGCCTACAACACCCATAATTCCTTCTGGCGAGTGCGCGCGCAGCACACAGCGCGCGCATCGCTGGAGGAATTTGAGCTAAAAAAGGGGACAAGCCGCTCAGAGGATGTTAGGTGTACTGCGGTGTTGAATAGTGCAGAGTGTCATAAGACAGACAGCGCTAATAGACAGTCATGCAACCAGATTGGTTAGATGCTGTAACATTAATTGGATGGATAGAAAGGGCTAAACAAGCTGGATCTAATTAGCTAAGGACGTCCAAGGCCAGATCAAGAGGTAAAAAAAGGGTTAGGGAAAAACAACCCCTAACCCTTGGGTGCCCGTACAGAGCTAGTACTGACGGAAACCAACAGGACCATGGTGATGGGCCAGGGTGTATATATCTAGAATGGATGATGGCTGAACCGAAAAATGTCGCAGGCAAATCGCTGATGGAAAAAAGGTGGAATCAACAGGGAGGGAATAAGGGAGAGGGGAGAGAACAGCGTCGATATTACCCTGGCTCCTCAAATGTACAGGGATACCAAAATGACCGACAATAAAATTGCATCAAAATTGCATGATGATGGTGTCATGTAAATATTGTGAAAATAAATTCAAAAATGAGCAAAGTAAGTTCTAAAGATAGAAATGCAAAACAAAAAATAGGGAAGAAAAATTAAGGAAGTAAACGAAAAAAAGGGGAGGGACCATAGCCCTGTTTTTTCGGGGGGGGTTCCATGTTGACATTCCAAATATAAAAACAAATGTTGAAAGGCTAAATCAATAATCATGAATATAAATAGTTTATTAAATATTGTTGAGCCCAAATGAATGGGCGGAAAACAATTATAGCTGCATACATACTCTGGGCGACCCAAGAACTACCGCGGATCAATGGCATGAACAGAGGGTGAGAACTCAGTAGAGGTCCTAACGAGGAGATCATGGGTGCTTGATTAAACAAGGCAGTTCTAATACAATTTAACAGAGCTATTAAGCAATATAAAGATAGAGAGGACTTATAGGAATGGTTTAAAGCTAATATGCTCATTAAGGCCTGGAAAGAAAGTGGCATTGAGGTTATGTATCCACTTAGTTTCAAGCTGTAAGAGTTTTCCATCTATGCTCCCACCTCTGATATGCGTTAAGACATGTTCAAGTGCCGAAAAATGCATACAAAGGGGGTCAAAGTTATGTATAGAGCCAATGTGTCTGTTGACTGCAGTAGTGGTTTGGCGTTTATAAGTGGGTTTAACATGGTCACGAATACGGACTTGAAAGGGTCGTTTTGTTTTCCCAATATAGAAACAGCCACAGATACAGGTGGCTAAGTAAACTATACCAATAGTCCTGCAATTCACATGGTGCATGATTTGATGAAGGCTACCATTGGGTAGTTGTATGGTTGTAGAGCAATGGATGAATTGACAGATATCACATGAACCACATGAAAAAGTGCCATTCTCTCGACGTGGTTGGGTTACACGTGGAGAATGATGGCTACGAGTAAGACGATCTTTTAGAGAGGGGCATCTTTTGTAAGTGATGTCTGGGTGTTGACCAATGAATTTGCTTACTGTAGGGTCAGCCAAGAGCAATGGCCAAAAATTGTTAACGACTTCTCGAATTTCGGTGTGCATCGAAGAGAAACGGGTAATCAGTCTGACTGGCTGAGTATTGAGTTTGTCTTTGTTGGTATATATCAGTTTAGATCTATCAAGGATCTTAACTTTATTGAAGGAGCGTTTGAGAAGGGCGTGACTATAGCCTCTATTTTTTAGTCTGTGATACAGTTCATTGGACGCTTTAAAAAAATCAACATCTGATGTGCAATTTCGTCTGATCCTGAGATACTGACTGTAGGGAATACTGTTTAGTAAAGATTGGGGATGAGCACTTTGGGCATGTAAAATAGTGTTGCCTGCCGTGGGTTTTCTAAATAAAGAGGTACTGATGTTACCGTGTTTGTCAAGGGAGATAGTTAAATCGAGAAAGTTTACAGATGTTTCACTAAAATCCATTGTGAGTTTGAGGTTGAAATTATTGATGAAGAGAGAGTCAAATAATTCCCTTAGGTCATCCTGTGACCCAGACCAAAACATCAAGATATCATCAATATATCTATACCAATGTGTAATTTTGGTTTTTATATTGGGTTCAAGATTAGAAAAAAGATCTCGTTCCCACCCCCCCAGGTACAGGTTGGCATATGAGGGCACACATTTGGTCCCCATAGCCACTCTCTGTACCTGGAGGAAGTGGGAGGTTTCAAAAATAAAATGATTCTTAGTTAGGATAAATTTTAGTAGATCAAGTACAAAATTGGCGTAGTCATCAAAGCGAGGGCCACGCTCCATAAGTAGGCAGCGTATGACTTCGATGCCTTTCAAGTGTGGGATGCAGTTATATAGACATTCTATGTCTAAAGTACCCAATAGGGTATTGGTGGGAAGTAGGGATGGGCCCTGTGGCGGCGGCCTCGCATATTATGTTTCAGTGTCAGCGTGTCAGTGTGTTGCTGACTGCTGACAATATATGCTCTATTTCTGGGGATTTGTGTGTGCGTGCTGTTAGAACAGCATTGCAGTATCACATCTGGGGGGTGTCTATAGGTGGCCTGTGAAGGGGGGCAGGTTTCCTGTGCTTAGAACTTTCCCTGCAAAAAGTGTCATTTTTGCAGGAAAAAAGCTATTTAAAAGCACTCGCGGCTAATGAATTGATGGCTCCTGTAACACAGAGAACTGTCATTCATTGATAAAAAAAAAAAAAAGCGTGGGGGTCCCCCCAAATTCAATAACCAGGCCCTTCAGGTCTGGGATGGATATTAAGGGGAACCCCAGCCAAAAAAATATAAAAATGGCGTAGGGTCCCCCTCAAAATCCATACCAGACCCTTGAGGTCTGGTATGGATTTTAAGGGGAACCCTAGCCAAAAAAAATGGTGTGGGGTCCCCCTCCAAATCCATACCAGACCCTTATCCGAGCACGCAACCTGGCAGGCCGCAGGAAAAGAGGGGGGACGAGAGCGGCCCCCCCTCCCGCCTGAACCGTACCAGGCCACATGCCCTCAACATTGGGAGGATGCTTTGGGGGTCTAAGTCTCCCCAAATCCCGCCCCCCCTGTGTGAAATGGTAAGGGGGTACAAAAGTAAGTTTTCTTGCGCTGGTCTTCTCGTCCTTCTCGTCCGGCATCTTCTTCCATGGCGTTGGCATCGGTGTCTCTTCTTGGGCCACTCCTCGCAATGGGAGGCTCCCGCTGTGTGAGGCTTCGCTGCGTCTGACAGGTCTTTTATAATGGAGGGCACCTGGTGACTCCGCCCCCTCTGATGCACGGGGACGTCATGGGGAATTCCCTATGGCTTTCCCCATGACGTCAGAGGGGGGCGGGGTCACCAGGTGCCCTCCGTTATAAAAGACCTGTCAGACGGAGCGGAGCCTCACACAGCGGGAGCCTCCCATTGCGAGGAGCGGCCCGACAGAAGAACAGATGCCGACGCCATGGAAGAAGATGCCGGACGAGAAGGACGAGAAGACCAGCGCAAGAAGAAGCGGATCGGAGGAAGAAGAAAATGGAAGAAGAAGATGGAAGAAGATGACGGAAGGAGAAGATGAAGAAACCGAAGGATGAAGAAAGAAGAAAGAAGATTTTAATAAAGGAATTGTCAAAGACCGTCTCCTGTCATTTTTACAATTTTTGACACTTTTTTGGTGAACTTACTTTTGTACCCCCTTACCATTTCACACAGGGGGGGGCGGGATCTGGGGGTCCCCTTGTTAAGGGGGCTTCCAGATTCCAATAAGCCCCCCGCCCGCATACCCCCACAACCACCGGGCACGGTTGTGGGGATGAGGCCCTTGTGCTCATCAACATGGGGACAAGGTGCTTTGGGGGTCTTAGACCCCCAAAGCATCCTCCCAATGTTGAGGGCATGTGGCCTGGTACGGTTCAGGCTGGAGGGGGGGCCGCTCTCGTCCCCCCCTCTTTTCCTGCGGCCTGCCAGGTTGCGTGCTCGGATAAGGGTCTGATATGGATTTTGAGGGTTTTCAAGTTGTCACTATGTTACTAGTTACTAATTTATGCTTCATTACCATACTTAATAATTTTCTTCATGTATGTATGTTTTTCAAACATACATACTTTTATTTCCCTTGTATATGTGTATGTGTGTACGCATACTGCATACATGTATGTATATGCATGTGAACAGATCTATACAGTCATAATCTACTTCTTAAAGGGGTGTTTCACCTTACAAATTTTTTTTTTAAAAGCCAGCAGCTAAAAAAAAAGTAGCTGCTGACTTTTAAGAAGTACACTTACCCTCCCAGGGCGCCCGCGATGTCGGTCGTGGAGGACGAGCTGTCCCTTGGCGATTCGGTTCCAGCGCCGCCATCCTCAGTAAGGGAAACGGCTTCACGTTTCCTACTGCGCATGCGCGAGTCGGCACGCAGCCGACTACGCATGCGCGAGTCGGCGCGCGGCCTACTGCGCATGCGCGACTCTAATTTGTGAATGGGGAACGCGATGTGTTGTGGGACATAGTTCCCATAACACACCGCGCCCCATTCAACAGAAGACGGAAGAAGAGAAGATCACCGCGGAGCTGGAGGAGGCAGATTAGGACGATCTGCCTAGCAACAGCCATTTCTGGTAAGTAAAAAAAAATAATTTTTTTTTTTTTTTTTCATTTTAAATGGTTACTAACATTTTTTTAAGTTTTTGTTTTCAGGGTGTCCCACCACTTTAATTAACTTTTTTTAATAATCCCTCAATAATTTCTAATGGACTTTCCAATATTTTATCCCTTTTTTAAATTTATTTTTTTATGTATGTGTATATGTATATATTTTATTTATTTAATTATTTTATTTTTTTTCTTCATAGCATAATATTTATTTTAATGTATGTATGTATGTATATATGTATGTACATATGTTTAATCTGCTACTGGAACATGTATTACCTACTCTTATTAATTTCATTCATTCTTATCAACCTAACTGTTTTTATTAGTTATTCATTTTTATTCATTGTTTTTTTATACTCATCTTACCATCCATCCCTATTTTATTCAAGCGTTAAATGTATTTCAAAGAGTCAGAGTGCCACCTTAGTGGATCATGTGACTGGGCACACATATACCACAACAAAGATGGTGTTTTATTTGGCCTGAGGAACGAGCAAGCATGCTCTGAACGTGAACCCACCTCCTCTCACCCTGCACCCGGAAGTGACGTCATCTCCGATTGCCCCTGTGTTCCCTGCTGTTCTCATAGGCTGCGAAAGCTTGAATACACCTGCACAAGCTGTCAGCTGCACTTCAGAAACACGAACATTTAGGAAAAAACCACCCCCGGATTTTGCTGCAGGATGACTATCATGCTTGTGTTTATGCTCCCTTTATGAGTAGTTTCACTTTTGACTTATGATTAAGTGGTTTACCAATACTGAGCTTAGAGGCGCTGTGTTTCTTTTCCTTTGCTGCATTGCAGAGACTGCTTCTAGCTCTTCACACTGGCTGCCCTTAGTGCTGGTACATGTATTTCTCTCCTTCATCTTAGAGACTGTTGCTATGGACTTTGTCCCTCCTATTGAGAGACTCTTTTAATTACATTTATTTGATCTGTGTACTCCTCCAGGGTCTCTCCTCAAACGAGCGTTGAGTTTATTTTTTGTCTGGATGGATCCCTAGAACTAATCCCTGCTGCATGGATTCCTGGAGCCAGAAACTCACACAAACCAGCTCCAAAGGCAAACAGAGCACTTAAAAGACTGTATCCCTCAATAGTAAACAAACTAAAACTTTGCAGCAAAACAATATCAATTGTATGCAATATCCCTAACTCATTAAATGCTGATCCACTGAAAAGCTATGTAACATAATGAACTTGTAAAACTTTGTAGTTGAACAGGATCAGTTGTACGCAAGCTCATTAACACATCAAATGCTGATCCACTAAAAATCAATGTAGCATAATGAACAGACATAAGAGGATTGCTTTCTCTACAAAGGGACATTAACACTTTTATCTGGCGGAATAAACGGCCTAGACTTGGTAAACCTCAGATGCATAGACCGATGGCCCAGGGAGGCCTAGGTTTGCCAGATATTTGGCTCTACTATATTTAATTTTAGGCTGGCCCAATTGGCTCAGTGGCACTCGACTACCGAAGTAATACCCTGGGCACGTTTTGAGACCCAATCCATCCGCCCCTTTTTTCTCCCAGGCCTACTATGGCAGTCTACCCTGAAACTTAAAGAGATAGCTTCCCTAAATACGATAGTGCGCCATTCGCTACAGCTTTGGAACCTGTACAAGACTAAATTCAAGCTCTGTTCCCCTACCCCCCCTCAAGCCTCATTCCTTGGAGACAGGAGGTTCCCCCTAGCCTTTGACTCCCCAGGTACATTCTCATGGTGGATATTCCACTCACTTGTTACCCTGAAATCCCTTACTAATCGCCATGGCTTTCTTTCATTCGCAGATCTGCAGGCCCAGGCTCAGATCCCCAGGGTAGAGTTTTTTAAATTTCTGCAGATTAGGCATTTCTTTGAAACTCATTTCAAACGTAGAATCACCCCTACCCCTAACTTCTATGAACAAATCTGCCTTGCACGACCTAGAGACAAGGGCATCATATCTACAATTTACAAAGACCTACTAATTTCAGGCCTCCCGGAAAAATCAGTGGCCATGCTTAAATGGGAGTCGGACCTAGTCCTGGGGATAGCAGTAGAGGAGTGGTCTGACATGTTAACTAATTTGCATAAATGCTCTAAGTCCATATCTATTAAAGAAACTATCCTTAAGGTTCACACTCGCTGGTACCTTACCCCAGACAGGGTACATAAATTTCACCCGGAGGTTCCGGAGCGTTGTTTCAGAGGTTGTCAGGAGGTAGGGACCCTGTTACACACCTTCTGGAGCTGCCCGCTTCTCAGCCGGATCTGGGACCAAGCCTCCACCAAAATTCGTGCACTCTCAGGGGCGACGGTGACTCTTTCACCCCAGATTTGTCTCCTCTTCGCTCCCATCACGGGTAGCCCCACACATACCCTTAACCTGATATACACCTTGTTTTGCGCTATACAGTGGACCATAGCCATGAACTGGAAATCCCATTCGAACTCATGGGCCCAGGTCCTTCATAGAATGGAAGCAATTCGTCTAATGGAGCGACTGTTCCATTCCATTATGGACACTATGCATATTCATGATAAGAAATGGTCAAGTTGGGCCCTGGACCTGCTAGTGCATGCCCAGGCATCGAACCCCCCGAAATAATATATTGGGTCATAGGACACTCGTACACTAGCAAGTATGCACCCTCCAATACTTAGCTTTTATAGAATTGCCCTTCATATCCACGGTATTATTGGTAGTAAAGACTCATTTTTATGCTGTTAGCAGCGACAGTTATAGTTGTAGTTCTGTTATGACAAGCACATTATGTTGATCATATTAAAAAGATGTATGAGAATTAGGTCAACACCTGTCCTGTTGATAGATGTTCACCCCGTCTTTTTGTAAAACCTCCACCCCTTTATGAGTACTAAGTGTATGACGGTTTAATGCGAATGTCATGAGCTTTGTAACCTCAATTTGTACCCTGTAAATGGTCTGTTCATGATACTTTTTTTTTACAAATGCCTGTATAAGTTTTCTACCTTCTCATCAATAAAAAGTTTATAATTAAAAATAATGCATAAGAGGCATGATGTATAATTAAACCATATATAATCCATAAAAAAGGTCTAAAATGAATACACATATATTGCACCTCAAATTAAATATTGTAAGAAAGTAAAATATTAGAATATAAAAAATAATGAATGAATTATACATATTTACACATACAAAATAAAATGTATAAAAAACACACATCATAATGTACGTGTATATAAACACAAAACCCATAAAAAGACCAATGACCAACCATAATAAACACAATCTAAACCTAAAGGCCCTAACAAAAATTTAATTAAGCATCGCTAATAAAACAGCTGATGTCCAATTCGATATTGAGACCGTTCGGTTTCAGAGTTTGTAGGTTAAATCCATTTTGTTTCTTTTTGAGAAATGGACCTCGCCCTATTGATGCCCCTCCAATAGTGTTTTACAATTTGAACACCCCAAAACTGAAGAGAAGTGGGGTTCCTACCATGAACCTCATACATACCATGAACCCCATGCTGAGACAAATTATGATTTTTATAACCTATTTCTACATTGTGTAGGTGCTCAGAAATTCTGTATGTCTCTATGGTCTGTTTGTCCAGCCCACATACTGCAGCCTACATGGGCATTTTATCACAGACACCACATGTGTAAAATTACAAGATATAAACGGATGGCCTGTTTGTGTAGACAAGAAAGTTTTTCTCCTCCTCAAATTTGATCGATTATTCCTACAACCTCCACACAAAAAAACATCCACATCCAAAAAGTTTAGATTTATTTTTGGTGCATCAACCACCCTAAGTATCAAATTATACCCAAAACTGGGGCCCTCCTAGAGATAAAACCTGGAGGATTTATAGATTGTTCATTTATTGGTTATAATCTGTTGATATTGGTTGTTGTTCTGTTGATATATTTATATCTCTATATTTATATATAGCTGCTGATTAGTATTGTTTTCTACACTTTTACACTGGGGTGATTTTTTTATTTTAGCGCAGAGTGGTTTTGTTTTGTTTATTTTGTTCATATCAGAATGACATGTATAAAAAGAGAATCTAAGAGAGTCAGCATGTCTCAGACGTATGGATAGGCAGAGATTCACCAATCTGTGAAAAGCTGCGTCGAAAAATTGTCGAATAATTTCAAAATAACGTTCAACGTAAAATTACAAAGACTTTAAATACATTATCATCTACAGTATGAAACATCACCAAAAGAGTCTGAGAATCTGGAGAATTTCTGTGCTCAAGGGACAAGGTCAAAACTCAATATTGGATGCCGTGATCTTTGGACCCTCAGAGGGTACTGCATTAAAAACAGGCATGATTCTGTGATGGACATCACTGCATGGGCTCAAGAATACTTCCAAAAATCACTGCCTGTGAACACAGCTCGCCATGCCATCCAAAAATGCGAGGTAAATCTCTATTATGCAAAGAAGAAGCCATATCTGAACATGATCAAGAATGGTTTGTTGCAAAGCGAAAAACTGTTCTGTACTCAGATGAATCAAAATTTGACATTCTTTTTGGCAACCATGGATGCCTCATCCACCGGAATAAAGAGGAGAGGGACCATCTGGTTTGTTATCAGTGATCAGTTCAAAAATATGCATCTCTGATGGTATGGGGGTGCATTAGTGCATATGGAATGGGCAGCTTGCACATTTGGGAAAGCACTATCAATGCTGAAAGATATATCTAGGTTTTAGAGCAGCATATGCTCCCATCCAGATGATGTCTTTTTCAGGGAAGGCCTTGCATATTTCAGCAGGACAATGCTAAACTGCATACTGCATCCATGACAACAGCATGGCTTCATGGTAGAAGAGTCTGGGTGCTTAACTGGCCTGTCTGCAGTCCAGACCTTTCACCAATTGAAAATATTTGGCACATCTTAAAACAAAAAATAATGACAAAGAAGACCCAGGTCTGTTGATCAGTTAGAATTTTATATTAGGCTAGAATGGGACAACATTCCTCTTCCCAGTGTGTTGTGTTGTTAAAAGAAGAGGTTAGGCAACACCGTGATAAACACTGTCTCAACTTTTTTGAGACCTATTGCTGCCATCAATTTCAAAATTAGCTTTTTTTTTCTTAACCACTTCTGCCCTGGACCATTTGGCTGGCCAAAGACCAGAGCACTTTTTGCGATTCGGAACTGCGCCGCTTTAACTGACAATTGCGCGGTCGTCCAACGTGGCTCCCAAACAAAATTGATGTCCTTTTTTCCCACAAATAGAGCTTTCTTTTGGTGGTATTTGATCACCTCTAAGGTTTTTATTTTTTTGCGCTATAAACAAAAAAATTGCGTCAATTTTGAAAAAAACATTATTTTTTACTTTTTGCTATAATAAATATCCCCCAAAAATATATTAAAAAAAATGTGTTTCCTCAGTTATGGCCTATACATAATCTTCTACATATTTTTGGTAAAAAAAAGTGTTTACAAAATAGGGGATGGTTTTATGGCATTTTTATTAATAATTTTTATTTTATTGTTAAATGGCGGCGGTCAGCGACTTTTATCGTGACTGCGACATTATGGCGGAGGGGAAATATAGCGTCCTTCGAGGACACAGCCACGGCGTCCTGTACAAATATATATATATATATATATATATATATATATTATTTTTTGGTCAGGGGTTAGCTCAATGGGGATCCCCTTCTCTGGGAAAAAGGTAGTCTAAAGAGCAGGTTTTCTGTTCTCTATTTGTTTGACTGAACACCCATTCACGCAGCTTTTCACGCAAGTTTCTCCAAAGACTGTACACTGTAAAAAAAATGTGCTGGTAAATATCATTTAAAAAGCTCTTAACTCCTAATCACAAACTGACCAGAGAGTAAAACAATCATGTGATATTTACCACAAGGGTTTTGCTGGCGGTATCACATGCGGTATTTGTCAAATAGCTGGGGAAGCCGGCCGCTGCGTCTTTAACAACAGGTGACTCATCAGCTGTCAGTGGGTTTACCGCTAACAGTTGAATATAAAAAAAAAATGCCTACAATTAAAAATTATGAAAAAGAAACAGTGTGGGATCCCCCCCAATGCATACCAGGCCCTTCAGGTCTGGTATGGATTTTAGGGGAACAAAAAATTGGCATGGGGTCCTCCTAAAATCCATACCAGACCCTTATCCGAGCATGCAGCCCAGCAGGTCAGGAAAGGGGGGGTGAATGAGTGTCCCCCTCCTGAACCATACCAGGCCACATGCCCTCAACATGGGGGGCCTCACGCCCACAACCCTGGGCTGTGGTTGTGGGGGTCCACGGGCAAGGGGTTTATCGGAATCTGGAAGCCCTCTTAAACAAGGGGGCCCCCAGAGCCCGCCCCCATGTGAATGAGTATGGGGTACATAGTACCCCTACCCATTCACAAAAAAGTGTCAAAAAGTAATAAAAACACAGAGACAGTTTTTGACAATTTCTTTATTAAACAATAAAAAAACAGTGTCCCCCTGTGTAATTCCATTGTCAATCACAACACCAGCATGCGCCGGTCCGTGACGTCACAAGGGGGCGGGACCACCAGGTGACATCGCCAGGCTTTTCCCTATATAAGACCTGTCAAACGGCGGAGCCTGCAGTAGGCCGTCAGACTTAATGGACGACGGGAGCATTTTGATTTTTTTCATTTTTTGGGTCGGCGGTGTGGCGGGCGGAGTGATTGACGATGGATTTACATTGGGGGACACAGTTTTTTTGTTTATTACATTTTTTAATAAAGGAACCGTCAAAAACTGTCTCTGTGTTTTTAATTTTTTTACACTTTTTTGGTGAATGGGTAAGGGTACTATGTACCCCATACTCATTCACATAGCGGGGGGTGGGATCTTGGGGCCCCCTTATTAAAGGGGGCTTCCAGATTCCAATAAGCCCCCTGCCCGCAGACCCCCACATCCACCAGCCAGGGTTGTGGGGATGAGGCCCTTGTCCCCATCAACATGGAGACAAGGTGCTTTGGGCGGGAGGGGGGAAGAGCCCCAAAACACCCACCCATGTTGAGGGCATGTGGCCTGGTATGGTTCAGGAGGGGGGGTGCTCACTCGTCCCCCTCCTTTCCTGACCTGCCGGGCTGCATGCTCGGATAAGGGCCTAGCATGGACTGAGAAGGGCACCCCACGCTGTTTTTTTTTCATCATTTTTAATTGTCTGCATTTTTTTTTACATTCAGCTGTCAGCGGGGAACTATTAAATAATTACCATTAAATTGAGCAAATACCGCATTCGGTATTTAAAATTCTTAGTAAATTGAACTTTCACAACTGATTTACTGCATGCATTATTTTACCGCATTTTATTTTCCGTTATTTAATTGACCCCAAAGTGTACTTGGGATCAAAGGGTTATAAAAAAAGGCTTTTTTTCAGTTATCGCAAAGAACCACAAGGTACCTGCATGTGTGTGGTAACTCTGAGCTGCTAAAAGAAGTATTGATAAAGGATAGTAAACATTTGTGACAGCTAGCACCAACATGTAAGTGAATATCACTGACCGTACACCTTTCGAAAAAGATGAAAAAAATAGTAGCAACTGGTACAGAAAGATACTGCAGTGCACTATTGATAACAACAAGAAGTGCTTAGTGTAGTAAGCGGAGGTAAATGGGACTGCTGGAATACATGCAGGGCCGGTCCGTCCCGGGGTGCACGGGGTGCAGTGCACCCAGGCGCCACAGAGGTGGGGGCGCTGGAGCGCCAGAGTGCTCCGCTCCCTCCTCCTCTCCTTGTCCGTAGGCGGCGCGGCTCTCTCCGCCTGTAGCGGGCGCGGCCGCGGGAGCGGCCGCGCAGTGACGCCAGGGGGGGGGGGGGGTGGGGCGCTCCGTGGCCGAGCCCGACTTGTTTAGAACAGAGCGCGTGTGAGGCTTATGCTGGTGGGCGGGAGGCGGAAGTTAAACACAGGAGGAGTCCTGTGTTTAACTTCCGCCTTCTGCCCACCAGCACAAGCATCACACGCGCTCTGTTCTCCACCCGGGCGGCGCGGCTGCACACTGTCCTCTCCAGCTGCCGCCCGGGTGGTTTTAATTAGCCTAGTGGTGGGGGGGTGGTTTGTCTAGGGGGGGGAGGTCTATACCAATGTGGGAGGTCTATACTAATGTGGGGGGGTTGTCCTGGGGGGGTCTATACAAATGTGTGGGGGGTTTGTCCTAGGGGGTCTACTAATGTGGGGGGGTTTGTCCTGGGGGGTCTATACTAATGTGGGGGGGGGGTTTGTCCTGGGGGGTCCATACTAGTGTGGAGGGGTTGTCCTGGGGGGGTCTATACAAATGTGGGGGGGGGTTTGTCCTGGGGGGTCTATACTAATGTGGGGGGGTTTGTCCTGGGGGGTCCATACTAGTGTGGAGGGGTTGTCCTGGGGGGGTCTACTAATGTGGGGGGGTTTGTCCGGGGGTCTATACTAATGTGGGGGGGGGTTGTCTTGGGGGGTCTATACCAATGTGGGGTGGGGGTGTTTGTCCTGGGGGTCTATACTAATGTGGGGGGGTGGTTTCTCCTGGGGGGTCTATACCAATGTGGGGGGGGGTTTGTCCTGGGGGGTCTATAATAATGTGGGGGGGGGGTTGTCCTGGGGGGTCTATAATAATGTGGGGGGGGGGGGTTGTCCTGGGGGCTCTATACTAATGTGGGGGGGGGGTTGTCCTGGGGGGTCTATACTAATGTGGGGGTTTGTCCTGGGGGGGGTCTATACTAATGTGGGGGGGTTTGTCCTGGGGGGGTCTATACTAATGTGGGGGGGGGGTGGTTTGTCCTGGGGGGGGTCTATACCAATGTGGGGGGTGGTTTGTCCTGGGGGTCTATATTAATGTAGGGGTGGTTTGTCCTGGGGGGTCTATATTAATGTAGGGGGGGTTGTCCTGGGGGGTCTATACTAATGTATGGGGGCTGGTTTGTCCTGGGGGGGTCTATACTAATGTGGGGAGTGGTTTGTCCTGGGGGGTCTATACTAATGGGGGGTGGTTTGTCCTGGGGGGTCTATACTAATGTGGGGGGTGGTTCGGCCTGGGGGGTCTATACTAATGTGGGGGGGTGGTTTGTCCTGGGGGGGTCTATACTAATTTGGGGTGTTCATCCTGGGGGGGTCTATACTAATTTGGGGTGTTCGGCCTGGGGGGTCTATACTAATGTGGGGGGGGGGGGTGGTTTGTCCTGGGGGGGTCTATACTAATGTGGGGGGGTGGTTTGTCCTGGGGGTCTATACTAATGTGGGTGGCGGGCTGGTTTGTCCTGGGGGGTTTATACTAATGTAGGGGGGGGTTTGTCCTGGGGGGGTCTATATTAATTTTGGGGGGTTGTCCTGGGGGGTCTATACTAATGTGGGGGGGTGGTTTGTCCTGAGGGGGTCTATACTAATGTGGGGGGTGGTTCGGCCTGGGGGGTCTATACTAATGTGGGGGGGTGGTTTGTCCTGGGGGGTCTATACTAATGTGGGGGGTGGTTCGGCCTGGGGGGTCTATACTAATGTGGGGGGGTGGTTTGTCCTGGGGGGTCTATACTAATGTGGGGGGTGTGGTTTGTCCTGAGGGGGTCTATACTAATGTGGGGGGGGTAGTTTGTCCTGGGGGTCTATACTAATGTGGGTGGCGGGCTGGTTTGTCCTGGGGGTTTATACTAATGTAGGGGGTTTGTCCTGGGGGGTCTATACTAATGGGGGGGTTTGTCCTGGGGGGGGGCTATACTAATGTGGGGGGGGGTCTGTACTAATGTGGGGGGGGTTGTCCTGGGGGGTCTATACTAATGGAGGGGGTGGTTTGTCCTGGGGGTCTGTACTAATGGAGGGGGTGGTTTGTCCTGGGGGGTCTGTACTAATGGAGGGGGTGGTTTGTCCTGGGGGGTCTGTACTAATGGAGGGGTGGTTTGTTCTGGGGGGTCTGTACTAATGGAGGGGGGGTGGTTTGGTCTGGGGGGGTTTGTACTAATGTAGGGGGGGAAAGGTTTGTCCTGAGGGGGGTCTATACTGATAAAGGGGGGTGTTTTTGTCCTGGGGGTCTATACTTATGGGGGGGGGTCTGTCCTGACGGAGGTATTTATTCTTAGTGAAGGGTCTGCACTGACGGAGAGGGGGTCTATACTTAATGGAGTGGGGTCTGTACTGAGGGACGACTATAGTTGGTGGAGGGGGTGATACCATGTTTTACTGCACCAGGTGACACCAACCCTAGTGATGCCACTGCAGCTGCGGGCTCTTATTTCCCCTCTCCCTCACCTCCTCGTGCGATGCTGTACTAGTGAGCGGCGCACTATGTTTCTTCCCCCGCCTTCATAACGGCCAGGGAAGAAAAAACAAAGGAGCAAAGAAAAGGATTGTGGGACATGTGATCCCAAGGACTGGCAGCCCCACTGTAACACGGAAACTGCAGCCCACACAGCATGCGCAGCTGAATGGGAGAGAGAAAGCCAGGAGCCCGGGAAAGCTTTCAGGGAAGGGCACCCAGGACTCCAGAGGGAGAGGGCAGTGCTGAGAGAACACCATCAGAGAGAGAAAAAGCCACACAGCCTGGCGCCATCCCTGGTGGAGGAAGGAATGGAGTCATTGCAGGAATACAGGTCTGGGCTCTACCCAGCGGAGTCGCCACGGGCAATTCAGAGTGAGCCGACTCCTGATCAGAGGAACCGTTGTTGCTGTATCGCTGGGTCAGGTGAGAGGGCCGATCGGCCATTATTTACTACCATCTCTTGTAACATGTCTGCAGTCTCTGACCATCTCCTGTATTGTGTGCAGCCTGACCGTCTCCTGTACTATGATTGCAGTCTCTGACTGTCTCTAGTATCATGTCTACAGTCTCTGACCATCTCCTGTACTATGTCTGGGGGCTCTTTCTAATAGACTCTCTAACAGAAGCCCCCTCTGTGTGCATCAGAGAGACTCCCCTCCAGGTCTCATTATTGTACGCTCTTCCTGTATTTTCTTTATTGGTAAAAGATCATGGGAGGATCCCAGGGTAACGAAGACTTCTTACGGGTACATCTCTGTGTTGAAGTCGTTGTCATAGAAACATTTGTAAAGGGGAGGAGTTGGTAAGATGACCACGCCCACGTGGGGGCGCCAGAAATATTTCTGCACCCAGGCGTCTGTGACCCTAGGATCGGCCCTGAATACATGCGTATGTACTAACAATGACGATGAAGGAAAAGTTTGGACAAATACAATGAGCACACTGCTGATGCACTGAGGTCTGACAATGATGACGAATAGGAAGCACTGTGATTAGCAAGGGAATCTGGGAATGGGCTGGGAAGGCTGCAAGGTCAGATGTTACTCTAAAAACCTACAGATGACATGAATCTTTTGGAACAAACTGACAAATATTTAGATATTTCCCCATCAAGTAAATCAGCCCAAATGTAGGTAAAAACATAAAACTAGGCAAACCATATCTCTCAGGGCCGTACATACAATAAATAGCAGCTAGACTCAAAATAAGTTTACTGAATCAGATCAGGCAGCTATTGCGTTTGGTTGCCAGAGGTTACAGTGTATCATTACTGCTCACTGACTGGTTGCTAGAGGTTACAGCACTCATTGCGGCTCACTGATTAGTTGCTAGGGGTTACAGCACATGATTTCTGCTTGTTAATTGGTTGCTAGAGATTACTGTGGATATGACCTCAGGGGGGCATAATATACATATCAATGCCGCCGGCCGCAGCTATTTTCATATGAATGCCACCGCTATTTACATATGAATGCCGGTAATTTACATGTAAACACAGGGTCTGCAGGTGAGTCATCTGTACACAACAATAGGGCAGAGCTGGGCAGCATTAGTAGCAGCACTTCACACTGAGATATTGGGACACAGCACAGGACTAAAACCTCAAGGGACGAGGGAATTTAAACCAGGATAGTTGGCAAGTATGAGGCAGCTGCTTTGGGCCCCACAACAATGACAGGGCCCAGGGCAGCTGCCCCTTTTGCCCTGCCTTAAAAACGGCCCTGATATCTCTTTACTATTTTCTAACCCTTCTGAGGAAGCATTTTCAACATAAAACAACTGGCAATTATGTAATCCTCATTGGTACAGCCCCATTGTAAATGATAAACTGTCCGAAGGTGATATTAAAGAAGTTCCATGGTCATAGCATACAATTTAATTTTATAACATAAGCAAGATAATAGCAAGATAATAGCAAAACAAACACCAGTTATTTTGACAATCTAATAAGCTTGCTTAAAAATCTCCTTTCATGTTCAATCAGCCTGTCTGCTGGCCTTCTCTTACCAAAACTTCCTGGATTTCCTGCATGCTTTGCAGATTCTTCTCTGCTGTTCACTTTCAATAACTAAGGATTACATATCCAATAGAAAGGGGTAGGAAACCTGGGGCCCTCCAGAAGTTGCAGAACTACAAGTTCCATCATGCCTCTGGGAGTAATTGTAACTGCCAGCCTTCCAAAGCCTCATGGGAAAAATGGATCTTAATAAAGTTTACAAACTTTAAGATTGTTCAGATTAATTGGAGTAGGCTAGAAATAATTGAAATAGAATGCTGAAATTAGGGTTGCACTGATACTGATACTAATATCGATGCCGATACTAAGCATTTGCACAGGTACTCGTGCAAATGCACCAAAACCTGAAACCAAGACTTTCAGGCTCAGTTATTATAGCTGTCAGCAGAAATGTAAAAAAAAAAAAGCTGGCAATTATCGGTTGTTAAGCAGCGGGGCCGCTGCATCCTTAACCAATTGCCTACTGGGCACTTTCATCCCCTTCCTGCCCAGGCAAATTTTTCACTGTCACACACAAATGACAATTGCATGGCCATGCAACGCTGTCCCAAATACATTTTTTATTTTAAAAAAATGTAAAAACACATATAGCTTTCTTTTGGTGGTATTTAATCACTGCTGGGTTTTTCTGTTTTTTTTATTGCCCATCAGTGCCACCTCATCAGTGCCTATGGGCAGGAAATGGTAGAAAAACTCTGGACAGCCGCACACCGTAAAAAGACTTAAAACCCTTGTGTTGTTTATTAAAATTGAAGGGTCACATCACATCAAATGGTCCACAGCAAAGAAAAAGGGGTACAAATCTGACGCGTTTCACACTGGAATCAGTGCTTACTCATAGCTTGACACAAGGATTTTAAGTCTTTTTCCGGTGTGCGGCTGTCCAGAGTTTTTCTACCATTTCCTGCCCATAGGCACTGATGAGGTGGCACGGATGAGGTTGCACTGATGAGGAGGCAATAACATGCAGCACTGATGAGCACAGATAGGCAGCACTGATGGGCACTGATAGGCGGCACATATGGGCAATGATAGGTGGCATGGATAGGCGGCACTAATGGGCGGCACTAATGGGCACTGATGGACAGCACTGATGGGCACTGATGGACGACACGGACTTGCATCACTGATATGCACACAATGGCCTCACTGATGGGCATAAATCGGCATCAGTGATGGGCACAGATTGGTTTCACTGATGGGCACAGCCTGGCATTGCTGCTGGGCACTGTTGGGGCTGCACTGATTAATAGGGCACTGATAATTAGTGCCCTGATGATCAGTACAGGTCTCCCCTCACACTCTGTCAGTGTGAGGTGAGGATAGCCGATTACTGGCACTTCCGTGTTTACATGTGATTGGCTGTGATTGGATCTCTTTGCTGAGATCAGGGTCGCGCCGTGTCCCAGGGACAAAGTGTGCCATGATAGCCGCGAGCCTCCGGATCACGGTAAGACTGGGCAAAGTCATATGGCATCGGCCATGGCCAAGAGGGGATCCCGTGTGTCATTTGTCTATATAGCGGGTGGGAGGCATTAACAATCAATAGCTCATTTAGCTGTCAGTGGGGTTCCCCTGTTGACAGCTGAAGTATTAAAGTTGTCTGGCAATTGCAGCCGTCATACAAAAAGCAGCTGAGCAATGTTTATCAACAACATTGCTCAGCCACTGAAACACTAAGGCCCCATTCACACCTGAGCGTTTTTAGGTAAAAAATCGTGCCATTTTACCGTGATTTTGCAGCGTTTTTTGCAGCGTTTTGCCATGATTTTGTGCAGGGCAAAAGGTCACCAATGTAAAAAGCAGAAAAACGCCCAAATCTACCTAACAAAAAGGTTCCAGAACTTGTTTGAGTTTCAGGCATTTTGGAGCTTCTGGCTCGTTTTGGAGTGGAGATGTGAACCATCTCCATAGAGAATAATAGATTTCTTCCCCTCCAGCGATTTGTAGCTTCAGGCTTCAAGCTACAAAACGCTCACATGTGAATGGGGCCTAAGACAAAAAGGAGCATTGGGGTTTATTTACTAAAGCTGTTTTATTGCCAAAGCTTAATTAAACAAGGTTAGAAGCTGATTGGTTTATATTCAGTAAGTGAGCCTAATTTTGAACTCTCCAGCTTTAGTAAATAAACTTGATTGTTTCTTTTTGAATCTTTCTGTTTCTTCATCTACAGATCAAAGGAATGAACTTTGATCTGCAGATGAAGTCAGTTTAACCCTTTTGCCGCCAGGTCCATACATCGGATTGTGTGTGAAACTGACAGGCAGACATTCCTGCCTGTCAGGTGAGAGCATTTGGGTGGCTCCACTGCTGCCCAATTGCTCTCACACTCCCCCGGTACCAGCGCCCCCCCTGACGCCACTCCCCATAATGCTTACGGGGCTCCACTTGCCCATCGGCGGGAGCTCTATTGCGGATGCTGGCGGGTAGAGGACCTTCTTCTTGTGACCCGGAAAGCAACGTCTCTGACGTCACTTCCGGGTCAATCTTTCGGTGTCCCCAGCTCGCTTTGCCAGGAAAGAATGTTTTGCAATGCGATCTGCATTGCAAAACATTCAGTGGAGTATAGGGGAGACATGCAGGGCCTGCATATCTCAATAAATAGAACCTGTCACCTAAAAATCATCACATAGGGGACTGTTTGTTCACTATGTGATGAAAAAAAAAAGGTTAAAGCGGTTGTATACCCGTTTAACCTTTTTTTTATTTAAACTACCTGCAAGAGAAAGTCATAATAAGCTAGTATGACTAGCATACTAGCTCATTATGCATCACTTACCTTAGATCGGGGCCCCCGACGCCGTCTTCTTCTCCCCCTCCAGCCGCAGCCATCGCTCTTCTGGGTATCGCCGCTCCGGCCAATCACAGCGCCGCTGCGGCGCTGTGATTGGCCAGAGCAGCGAAGACGTCGCTCCGCGCATGCGCGCGGGGCACTTCAACTGCGGTTAGCTGCAGTTGGGAATGGGGATTAACCCCTGTGACGGAACGTCCCTACACTCCTCTTGAGTGCGTTCGTCATATATCACTTCCTTCAAGTCTGGATATAGGTATAAGATATTCCAACCGCTCCCAAGCACCAAACGAGACAACACTTGCTTGGTGCCAACATGGACTGATCTTTATTTGACATGTCACACAATTTTATAGAGCCAGATGACTAAGACCTAACTTAATTAGCATGAGCTAATTACCTTAATCAACACTGGACTCCTTCATTCAATTGCAGGGTTAATTAGCACATACAACAATAGGTGAAATATTCTTTAGAATTACACAAGGCAACAGACAGGCTGTCTGGAGTTGACGACATTAGCATCTGACAGTGTGTGGAATACACCTTACAAGCCAGACCAGCCTCATTTACACAATAGACAGGTGGCTTGAGTTCATGACATTGAATGGGACACAAGGTGTCAGATGCTAGTCTATTTCTAATGCCAAATGCATATACAGAGAGTGTATTTTGGGGGGCCCGTGATCAGCTGGCAGGAGGCTAGCATGTAGTCCTCTCAAAAAGCCCGTGTCCCGGCTAGGTCTGTCACATTTCTCCCCTTTCGGCAGGAGACTAACACAGGAGGAGACCCCAGACGGGTTGACTCCGAAGTTAGTCCATAGTTCCAGTCCTCTAATGCCTGTACCCACACAGTACCCCAAACAAATTGTTTCAAACAGAGTATTACTCACCCAGCCAACCTCTGCCTCTCTCATAGAACATATCTGCCGCTGGGGAGAGGCCTGGACTGGCCCTCCTCCCTGGAGTCTTTTCAGCCGCTGGAGAGAAGACAGGGTGACTGGGCTCAGTCTGTCATGCTGTCGGGCATATGGGCCTACTGCCCAGCATCCCTGGGGTATACAGGTGGAGACTGAATTCCCATCCACCTTTACAGGAAATCTGTCCTGTGTCAGTTGAGGGCAGAGGCCAGCAGCGCTCTGTTCCGTTGCCAGCAGTTCAGCTGGGCGTAGGAGCTTCCCTACATCATCTGCTCCAGCTAACTGTTGGGGAGAGAGGCCGACTGCCCCAGCTCCCTGGAACTCCGCAGCTGTTACCGGTGCTGGGCAGAGGTTGGTAGCACTCTGCCCGGTTGCCAGCACTTCTGCTGGTTTTCTGTTAGTGGAGACCACAGGCCCATCCACTGACACCAGATCAAGCTGCAGATGTGAAGTGCAGATTGCATTCTCTCCTTGGGTCCTGAGCTGCTGCTCGGGAGTGACCACCACCTCCTCACCCTGGGCCTCCAGAACTGCCACAGGTATGGGACAGAGGTCTTGGACCCTCTGTTCAGTGACCAGAGCTTCAGCTGGGGAAGTTCCTTGCAACTCCATGGATACTGGCGTTGGTGCTGGGCAGAGCACAGTGAAGTTCGGCCCTAATACCAGCTCTTCTGCTGGAGGCTCATCAGGTTGTTTTTCCTCAGCAGAAAAGTCTATCAAATCCCCTGTCTCTGCAACTGGTGTCTGGGGATATAGGTTCACCATCTCCTGTCCATGGAACCCAGAAGATGCTATCAGTGCTGAGCAGAGGTTGGCCGAGCTCTGGCCGGTTGTCAGCACTTCAGCTTTGGGGATGGCAATTTCCAGATTTTCCACTGCCGATTCTCTGGCATGCTGCTGGACAGGCACCTTCCTCCATCCAAGATCATCCCATGCAGAAACAGGATCATCAAGGTCAGTCAGCACTTGCTGCATCCGCCATAAGACCTCCGCGTCCATAGCTGCAGGGGCAGGTTGGCAAAGCACACTGTTACTCTGCCACATTGCTGACTCTTCAGCCAGGATTTCAGAGTTGTCCACTGGTAGTTCCGTATAGTCCCAGGCAAAGGGAGCCCAGCCCTGGCACTGAGCAGAGTCTAGCAGCCGTCTGTAAGCGATCTCCAGCTCCCATTCCTGATCGGCCAGAAACTCCAAATCTTCCAGTGCCCAGTGCACTTCCGAGACGTTCAGTAGCCCTTTTCTGAAATCCATGATTTCATCCAACCGCCACTCCAAATCACTCCCAAAGTTAGAGTCCCCTGTCAGCTTCACATACAACAGTCCCAGGCCGCCGTAGCTTAAGCCTTCCGTTGGGCTGTCACCTGCTATCCAAGGGCATGCTTGGGATACATGCCACCGGAGGGCTCTGTAACTCTCATCCAGCTTCATCTCTGCCCAGACCAGCCTGCTTAATTCAGCTGTCTGCTCCTTGTGCGGTTTTTCTCCCAAAAACAGCACCCGCAATCCATACTGCGACCAGTACCTTTCCTGGATGGAGGGGAGAACTTTTCCCTGGTGACGCCGCTCACGGGCTAGCGCTTCCTTCCAGAGTTCGCAGCGAATAGAATCAAACCATCCCAGCAGGACCTGCTCTGATACTGGTCCTCTGTGCTGTAGCTGCATCTCTCGCAACCTCCTCCTGAATTCCTCTTCCATGGCGGCTGGTATCTGTACCTCTCCTCCTCTCCTGCTATCCGGACCTTGGATCCAGGTGGAGGTTTGGATGTCCCAGACTGCAGGAAGCATCCCACTGCTTGCCAACAATGTGACGGAACGTCCCTACACTCCTCTTGAGTGCGTTCGTCATATATCACTTCCTTCAAGTCTGGATATAGGTATAAGATATTCCAACCGCTCCCAAGCACCAAACGAGACAACACTTGCTTGGTGCCAACATGGACTGATCTTTATTTGACATGTCACACAATTTTATAGAGCCAGATGACTAAGACCTAACTTAATTAGCATGAGCTAATTACCTTAATCAACACTGGACTCCTTCATTCAATTGCAGGGTTAATTAGCACATACAACAATAGGTGAAATATTCTTTAGAATTACACAAGGCAACAGACAGGCTGTCTGGAGTTGACGACATTAGCATCTGACAGTGTGTGGAATACACCTTACAAGCCAGACCAGCCTCATTTACACAATAGACAGGTGGCTTGAGTTCATGACATTGAATGGGACACAAGGTGTCAGATGCTAGTCTATTTCTAATGCCAAATGCATATACAGAGAGTGTATTTTGGGGGGCCCGTGATCAGCTGGCAGGAGGCTAGCATGTAGTCCTCTCAAAAAGCCCGTGTCCTGGCTAGGTCTGTCACAACCCCATTGCGCATGCGCTGTAGACAACGTTGTAAATCGCTCTTTGCAAATATCTCCTAAACCGTGCAGGTTTAGGAGATATTTCTTGTACCTACAGGTAAGCCTTAATCTAGGCTTACCTGTAGGTGCAAGTTGAAATTAAGGGTATACAACCACTTTAGGTAAAAAAAAAAATTAAAATAAAGTTACACCCAAGCACATAAAATCCACTCTCCAAAAAATGTTGAGGCACCCCCACATATACACACACGATCACATGTTCACACATGTAAACTCATGCTTTGGGCGCCTATGCATGAAAATGTTGATTGCGATACACATGTTACATATTGCCACGTACGCCGGAGTGAGAGGAATAATTCTAACACCAGACCTCCTTCGTAAAACACTAAGCTGATACCTATATCATGCTTTTGAAGTGTTGCCTATAGAAAATATAGGGTACTGAAGTTTGTTGCCATTTCATGGGAGCATTTACTGAAATTTTGTGATTCTTAGACATTTGCGGTAATATCGTGTGACAAAAAAATTGCAATTACCACTATTTTATTCTCTAGGGTGTCTGCTTTCAGAAAATATATATTAGTTGTGGGTTTTGTGTAATCTTCAGGCCTAAAATTCTTTTTTAAACATGTGTGCAAAAAACGCAAAAACGACCTTGGCAGCGAAAGGGTTAAAGAAATCAGTCAAGTAAAACAATTTCATATATATAGATTTCAGGTATTCACTCTGGAGAAGAGGAACTTAAAGCGGAGTGCCACCCAAAAGTGGAACTTCCGCTTATATGCTCCCCCCCCCCCCGGTGTCACATTTGGTACCTTTCAGGTGGGAGGGGGAACGGGGACACATTTATGACAGTTCCCCTTCCCCACTTCCGGGAGACAGGCCGTAGCCCAATCTCCCTTCTTCCTTCCCCCGCTGGGCAAATTAGAAAGTGCAGCACACTTCGGGCAGTAGGGAACCAGTAGTGAAGACGAAAGGCTTCACTGCCTGGTTCTCTTACCAGGAATGGCAGCGGCAGAACCCGGGAGTCAATCCAAAGATAGGCTGGGGTTCCGACATTACGGGCTCCCTGGATAGGTAAGTGTCCTAATATTAAAAGTCAGCAGCTACAGTATTTGTAGCTGCTGACTCTTTCATTTAAATTTTTTATTGGCTGGACCTCCTATGATTGCAAAGTACAAATATATTAATGCTGACTCCAGTAATTGTAATAAACTGTTTACTCTAAGGTCTCTGAAGACGACACACGACCACAATTTTAGGGCAGAAGAAGAGAGGTTTAACCTTAGATTGCAGAAAGCAGTAAAAATATGGAAACCCCTTATACATGTGCTCTTGTGCAATACTTTGTGGAGCCTATCACCTGTGGACCTGGACCTGCATACAATTGACTATAATAAGTGCAAGATTGAAGTTTATGGTTTAGTAATATTTAATCCAAACCCTCATGGGGAGAAAGGTGGATATTGTCCATCTCTTAAAGACACATACTGTACATTCATTCAGACACTTATCTAGTATTTGATGTAATATGCAATTTCACTCAAGAACTGGACAATTTGGCCATGCTAGACAACCTGTGGATTTATGAGCACACATTTGTGCATTCCTTTGCTTGCATTCATTATTGTGATGGTTTGCATTCTGAAGATATCAGTATACAGATGAATGTGGCCTCCAGCAGCTCCAAGCAGACCCAGATACTGCCAGCCACAAACTGTGAGTACAATCCCCCCCTCACTAAAGCAGACCTGGATGCCAGCCTCACAGCCATATATGAGAAGCTAGTGGGAAAGCTAGAATCTGAGATTCACAAATCTACCAGCGCTCTATCACAAGAGATAGCCCCCATTGGAGGCCGCACTGACATCTTAGAAACTAAGCATGATGAACTGTCCCTGGCCCACAATGACCTCAGAAAGGACTATGAAACCCTTGCAGACAGTTTCTCCTTCATGCAGGCTCATATTGAATATTTAGACAACAGGAACTGACACAACAATATAAGGGATCGCGGTGTCCCCGAATCTATTACCGATCTGAATCAAGCCAACTGTTCCATAACCTTGTTCCTGATAAGCCTCTGTCTGCCTTCGCCTACGACAGACTACACAGAGCACTTCGCCCCAAACCAACCCCTGACAAACCTCCACGGGATATAATAATGTGTATGAAGGACTTTGTCACCAAAGAAGACATAATGAGAGCCTCTAGAAATACACATAATATAGAGCTGGATGGGGTCAGACTGCAGATATACCCCAATATCTCTCCTGCGACTCTGGACAGAAGACGCAGGATGAAGGAGGTCACCAACATCCTCCAGTCAGCCAGAATCAAATACCGATGGGGCTTCCCCTTTAGATTATCAATTATGCATAACGCTACCACACACACACAGTCTACAATGTCATTGAGGGAAAAGATCTACTAGTTAAGCTGGGCCTATTGTAACAAATTCCACACCGCTATCCTTCTACACCTAGATCTTCACCCATTTGGTCTACTCCCAGATGCACCCAGAGGGGCCAGAGAAGATGGAATCAACCCCTCCAAGATCATGCAGCATGACCTCCTCAAACTGACCTAACTAAACTTATAACGTTTTTTCATTTGTCAGTTACAACTCTTCTCAATGCAGTTAGCATCATTGGGTGACTGAACCCCCCACCCCCCCTTTTTACTTTTTTTTTTGTTTCTTCGGGCTCATAAGTCTACCCCTGTTCTGGGTATGTTCTTTTTCCAATCTGGAAATATAGCGATTGCTTCCAGCTGGCTATATTTTTGGTCGAGAGAATGAGAGGAGGGGAAAGAAGCAGGAAACCTGTAAGCCAACTACTTTGGAATCTTCCTTATCGGTTTCTAGGAGACCCCCTATTTCCATCATAACTCCTGAACCACTACATCTACAAATAACGCAAATTACCACAATTTTTGACTGATTTCTCAAGAACAACATATTTCTATATGAAACTATTTTTTTCCTTTTTTTTTTTTTTTTCCTTTTATCTGTTCAATAATTTTTCTAAGCCGATTTCTTTTGGCAGTTGTTTAATTGTACACTAACATTCTCTTCAACTTGCAACCATTACAGGTGGATAATATCTAACCCTGTAAGTACTCTCACCCTACAGACTGAGCTTTGAGATCTACGGACTTCCGAATTACACGCCTCTAAGGCTGTACATGTAAGGTTACACGTGAGATACACTTTGTTGTATGCATCCCTCCCCCTTTTTTTTTTTAACCTGCTTATCCTCATCTACTCAGATGCATAATCCCTGTTAAAAGTAATACTTGAACTGTTCTACTCTATGGTTAATGATGCTAACTACCCTTACATCTAATAAGCACATCCTTAAATGTTACAATCTTTTATCACTATATACCCTTTTTGTTATATAAGAGTTATCTTATGTTGCCTGGCACATCCGCCGTCGCTAGTTTGTTCCCCACTCTGCCTCTGTGGTCTGCTACCTCACCCCTCGTGATGACGTGGTGGACTTCGTTGGTAGATTTAGGACGAAATTGTCCTCATGTTCAATTTGATAAGCTAGGCCACCTTCTGTCCCCTAGCCCCCTTTTTTCTATTTTTTCTTTATTATCATTTCTGCCCTTTTGGCCACTATTCATGTTTATAATTCAATTGGAATTTTTTTTCTATCCTTTCATTATAGTTCATTTGAGACAGGTTCAAGGACCAAAAGTTATAACGTGACATACATAGTTCTATGTTATATTACATTAAATATTTTAAACACTCAAACATCTACAACTGATGAGGTTCTCAACTGCTTTACTTGGCACAAAACATACCACTCCCCAATAAGCAGCACCAGATTGCCATCCTACAGCTGGTTCAGATCACTCAACTCAACCCCCCCCCCTTGGAAAATGGGCCTTAAAATATTGTCTCACAACGTCCAAGGCTTCAATTCCCCTAATAAGTGCAAGAAGGCCTTCAGACACTACAAAAGATTGGGGCGCAGATATTATATTGTTACAAGAAACCCATTTTTCTTCAGCCAAACATCCACAATATTTTGACAAAAACTTTAACCAATTCCATTACACAACTTTTACTAACAAATCCAGGGGGGTGGCGGTATATATTCGTAAATTCAATCATCTTTGAAATCCATAACATTTATAAAGACACAGACAGCCGTTTTATCATTATAAAAGGCATTATCAATAAACGTTCCCTTACAATTGCCTCAGTATATGCCCCTAATGAATCACAATCCTTATTTTTTAACAAATTTTTTGATACTTTAGACCAATGTAGTTCACCTCATATGATAATAGGGGGAGACTTTAATTTTGCAGCTCACCCTACACTAGATAGAAGCAAAACAGTCACTTCCTCCAAAGCCTTTTCCAAATCCATTAATCGCTCTTTAAGCAAACTCCAGTTGATTGACTCCTGGAGAGCTCACAACATAGGCACTAAAGCGTACACCTATTATTCCCACCCCTACGATTGTTATGCTCGCCTAGACTATATTTTCAGCACACCTATACTTTTAGCCAATTCCTCCAATGCCTAGTTGCCTTTGAAACATCCCATATAGGACTAGCCCCCACCACTTTCAATTGGCGCCTAAACGATTCACTCCTTACAGATCCCACCATTCATAATAAGATTAGCACACACATTGAGGAATACTTTACTGACAACAACTCTGATGAGATACTCCCTATCTCTATCTGGGCTGCTCACAATGCAGTTATGAGGGGCCACCTCATCAACATTGCTGTGGCTAGGAAAAAGACTAAACTAGCTGACATTAAAAGTATCACTAAGGAATTGAGTGGTCTATACAACAAACAAAATCACTCAACTTCTCCTGAGTTAACCGATCTTATTCAAACTAAACATCAAGCATTAAACACTCTATTATCGGAAGATCCAGAAAAATCGATGAGATTTTCAAAAGCCAAATTTTTATTACATAGCAATTCCGCCTCAGCAATGTTTGCTAGAAAACTAAAACATGACACTAATCCCCCCCACGTCTACAAATTACGTAATCAAAATGGTAATCTAGTAACTCACCCCCAAGAGGTCTTACAAATATTTACTTATTTCTACAAAAACCTTCTTTCAGGTACCCAAACACACCCTCAACCCTCATCATTAGAATGGCTAAACAACCTTCAACTCCCCACACTTAATGATCAACAGATCTCCTCCCTAAACGAGCCCTGCACAGACACAGAAATCACAAATACAATAAAAACCCTTAAATCCTCAATGGCCCCAGGCCCTGACAGATTCTTAGCATCCTACTATAAAAAATGTGCCCCTTTGCTGGTCCCCAATCTCACCAGGTTGTTCAACCACATCTTACTCAGAAGCCACTTTCCAGACGAGATGCTGTTGGCTAATCTCTCCCTAATACCGAAACCCCAAAAAGATCATTCCCTACCACAGAATTTTCGCCCTACTTCAGTCCTCAATAATGATCTTAAGCTGTTTGGAAGACTTCTGGCAAACAGACTTGCCTCCGTCATCACGTCATTGATACATACCGATCAAACTGGCTTTATCCCAGGCAGACAATTAACAGACAACATCAGATTAGTCACTAATATTGTCCAAGATGCCAACCTTTACCCCCGCCCTGTATGCCTCCTAAGCCTTGATATGCACAAGGCCTTTAATAGTGTCAATTGGTCATATTTAAATCATCTTCTTCCCAAATTTGGCATATCTGATAAATTCATCCATGGCTTCAATGCACTTTACCACGCACCACAAACCAGAATCCTTAGATATCCATATCCCCTGGCTTAGATTTGAATCCTCCTCAATCACCCCCCTATACCTAAAGGGCATTCTATGGTCTAACACGAAACTGCACCACACCCTACTTAAGAAAAACATGAAAGTGGCCCACTCTATTCAACTATGGTACAAATTAAAAACCCATATAACCTCATATCAGATACCCCCACTAGCCTCATATCTAGGAGACCCTAATTTCCCTTCCGCATATCCAGACAACACACCCTTTTATAACTGGATCCAAAATTAACTAACTACACTTAAATCCCTAGTTATAAAATTGAAATTCCCCTCTTTCACTCTACAATCTAAATATAATTTCCCATCCTCTGAACTCCCTCAATATCTCCAAATTCAAGACTTCTTTGCTAACCACTTCTCTCTGACCATCGAACCCCATCGAACCCCCAAACACATTATTCGAACACATTTGCATCTCCTCCTCTAGAGACAAAGGTCTAATCTCACAATTATACAATTTCCTAAACAACTTACATACACCAGAAAAAATGGCTATATTGCTCCAATGGGAAGCTGATCTAGACTGTTCCCTCCCCATCATAAGATGAAAGATAACCTACGCAAAAGCAACTGTGCAGCAGCTTTCAGAGAAACTCCACTAAAACTGATCACTAGATGGTATGTGACACCTACTAAAATCCACTCTTTTTACCCCTCCGCCTCCCCTGCCTGCTTCAGAGGATGCCCGGAGGCAGGTAACTTTCTTCATAGATTTTGGGGTTGTAAATTTCTCGAACCCATATGGCAAGCAGTCATAACCAAACTAGAATCTACTTCCAAAATTAAAATCACTCTCTCACCACAAGTCTGCATACTATACGCTGATGTTCCAGAAATCCCCCCACCATGCAATAGATTACTTCATTCGCTGATCAGCTTGATTCAATGGATGATTGCCTTAAATTGGAAATCACACAACCTACCCTGGTCCCAGGTTTTGTCCAGAATGGAGGCTTTGAGATTATCCGAGAGGATCCATCACACACTCTCAGACAATATGCAATCCTTCCACAAAAAATTGAATTATTGGTCCCTACCATAGAAATAAAACACTCAAATTAGGTAACCTATCTTATAACCTCTCATATACAATCTCTTACTATTAGGTTGGCTCCGATTTATTAACAGTCTTAAGCTATAATTCCAAAATTAATGGACCGTGATATTCTGCCTATTACTCATTCTGTACCCTCTATCGGCAGAGTAACTGATCGCTTATCCAGGGCCTAATACATAGTCATTGTTTTATTCATGTATGACACCTCATCAATGTACATAACGTCTTGCATTGTACCGTAAACTTGTCATTCTCCTGTCTTTCAAATAAAACTTGTGTAAACAAAAAAATAATAATAATTAAATTCATATAAATTGGATGCATGCTTCCTTAAATAATTATTACAGGATTGAGATCCGATACAAGCTAAATTCACAGAGCTTGCAGAGAACCTTAAGTGATTTTAAATTTGTGTATTTTTGTGTTTATGCTAAGCTATGAATGTGCAGTTAAATCTTTGGAATACTTTTTCATACAAAAAACCAAGGTATATTTATTAAGCTGATTAGAGACATCAACATTTCAGGGGACTGTTTTTGTGTTGAATAGTTTTGTAGTAGGAGTTTACCTTTATTTGGGCATTAATGTAAATTAAACATGCCTGCATATTTGCTTGGCTACTTGGTCCAGTAGTTTTTTCAAAAAACCTGCATCCTCACAAATTGATGGGGTCTATTTATAAAAAAAAAATTGCTAAATATGTATAATGTTTATTTCCTATTATTGCCAGCTTTACCTAGTGGCCATAATGTTGTATTTTCCTTCTTGAGAAACTTCAGGAAAATACAACATTATGGCTTCTAAGTGGAGCAGATGATCATAGGAAATAAACATTATGGAAAATGATAGTAATTATTCATGACAGCTAACTGTATGCTTGAGACATTCGCACAGCAGATTTTCTTTTTATTTATTGATCTAACGTTATACAGTGGGTATGTGCAATTGAACCAGAGAAAGACAAGACAACCCCTATAAAGCATGGTTCAATTTTCTAACAGGGATCATTTTCCTATTTAGATCCCCTAAGGTAATCAGATACTACCTATATCAACATTCTCTTTTGCTACTTCTTGTAAATATTAATAGCAATTTATATTTTGTGCATCTAGAAAAACATGCAGTATTTTTTAAATAATTCACAGAGTTGGCTAGACCCAGCCCCTAGTGGAAGACTATTCCATATTTCCACAGCTTTCTGTGAAGAAGCCTTTCTATATGCAGAGGTTAAACCTCTTTTTCTCCAGACTCAGAATTCCCCCTTGTCATCTGCAAACTTAAAGTTAACCGCTTTGCACCAAGTTTACTATTTATACCAATGTATTTATGCAAAGTGATTATATCCCCCTTAATTGCTCTTTCTCACAGTATAATAAATACAGTTCAGTTAATCTTTTCTTAAACTCAGGTCATCCATACCTCATATTAGTTTAGCTGTTCTTCTCTGTACTCTCTCAATTTCTGCAACATTCTCTTAGTGAATTGGTGCTGAAAACTAAACTATATTTTCAAAGATCTTACTAATGCTCTGTACAGGGGTAAGTAAATGTTATCTCTCACCTGAGTGTATACCTCACAATATCTTGCTTGCTCCCAGTCCCAACCTTTTTACCCTGGAGGAACCCATGGCAAAAAGTTAGAGGTCCTGGGGAACTTTTAAAATAATTTTCATATCTATAGCTCACTGAACATTTTACATGTGGAAAAATGTAAAATAATGCATTTGGGTGGAAAAATTATGGATGCAATCTACTCACTGGGGGGGGGGGGGGAACTGGGGGAATCAAGGATGGAAATGGACCTGGGGGTCCAAGTAGATGATAGGCTCAGCAATGGCATGCAAGGCCAAGCTGCTGCTAACAAAGCAAACAGAATATTGGCATGCATTAAAAACTGAATTAACTGAAGAGATAAAATGATAATTCTCCCACTCTACAAGACTCTGGTCATGCCTCACCTGGAGTATGCTGTCCAGTTATGTTCACCAGTCCTCAGGAAGGATGTGCTGGAAATGGAGCAAGTACAGAGAAGAGCAACAAAATGAATAAAGGGACTGGAGGATATTAGTAATGAAGAAAGGTTCCAAGCACTGAACTTATTCTATCTGGACAAGAGATGTTTGAGAGGGGATATGATTTAAATTTACAAATACCATACTGGTGACCCAACAATAGGGATAAAACTTTTCAGTGGAAGGGAGTTTAATAAGACACGTGACTACTCATTAAAATTACGTAAAGGGTTTCTTTACTGTTCCTTACTGTAAGAGCTGCAAGGATGTGAAATTCCCTTCCACAGGCGGTGGTTTCAGCGGGGATTATCGATAGTTTTATAAACTATTAGATAAGCACTTGTACAACATGTATATTACATATACAATATAATACTGACATATAATCACACACATAGGTTGGACTTGATGGACTTGTGTCTTTTTTCAACCTCACCTACTATGTAACTATGTAACGTTGGCGTGATCAGCGACCTATTGATATAATATGATTTTAGAAATAGCATTAAATAATATAATACATTTAAAAACATACCTATTTATTGTGAATGCGTTTTTTTTTTTTTTTTTTTTGAACAGATGCTCAATTCTGGGTTGAATTTGAGATAAGCAGTGTACAGGGGGCAGCAGGGCAGAGTAGTAGGAGTCAGCAGGGCACAGTACATGGAAGCAGGGCACATATTTACATGGGAGCAGGGCACATATTTCCACAGTACCAGGGCACATAATTACATGGGAGCAAGGCACATATATACATGGGACCAGGGCATGTATTTACATGGGAGCAGAGCACAGGGAGGCAGCAGGGCACAGTATATGGGACCAGGACACATATTTACATGGGAGCAAGGCAAATATTTACATAAACCAGGGCACTTAACATGGCATCAGGGCACATATTTACATGGAAGCAGGGCAAATAATTAGACGGGAACAGGGCACATATTTCCATGGTACAAGGGCACATAATTACATAGAAGCAGGGCACATATGCACATTGCAGCAGGGCACAAATTCACATGGGAGCAGTGCACATATTTACATAGGAGCAGGGCACATATTTACATGCCAGTAGGGCACCTATTTACATGGGAGCAGGTTACATAGGAGCAAGGCACAGGGTGGCAGCAGGGCAGAGTAAAGAGAGTCAGCAGTGGTATAGTACATGGGGGCAGGGCACATATTTTCATGGGATCCAGGCACATATTTAAATAGGAGCAGGGCACATACTTACATGGGAGCAGGGAACATAATTACATAGGACCAGGAACATATTTACATGGGAGCAGGGCACATATTTACATGGCAGCAATGCACATATTTATATGGGAGCAGGCCTCATAATTACATGGCAGCAGGGCACATATTTGCATGGGAGCAGTGCACATAGGGGATGATTTACTAAAACTGGGGAGTGCAAAATCTGGTGCAGTTCTGCATAGAAACCTGCTTCTATTTTTTTTTTTTTTTTGTCAAAGCTTAATTGAACAAGCTGAAGTTAGAAGCTGATTGGCTACCATGCACAGCTGCACCAGATTTCACACTTTCCAGTTTTAGTAACTCAACCACCCAGTTACATTGAAGCAAGGCACATATTTTACATGGGAGCAGGGCACATAGATACATTGCAGCAGGGCACATATTTACATGGAAGCAGGACACATATTTACATGGCAGCAGGGCACATATTTACATGGCAGTATGGCACATAACTACATGGCAGCAGGGCACAAAATTAAATGTCAGCAGGGCACACATTTACATGGGAGCAGGGCACATAATTGCATGGGAGCAGGGCACATATTTACATTCCAGTAAGGCACCTATTTACATGGGAGCAAGGCACAGGGTGGCAGCAGGGCAGAGTAAAGGGAGTCAGCAGGGCACAGTACATGGGGGCAGGGCACATAGTTTCATGGGAGTAAGGCACATATTTACATGGCACCAGGGCACATACTTACATGTGAGTAGGGCACACAACTACATGGCAGCAGGGCACATATTTACATGGCAGCAGGGCACAAAATTACATGGCAGCAGGGCACAAGTTTACATGGGAGCAGGGTACATAATTGCATGGGAGAAGGGCACATATTTACATTCCAGTTGGGCACCTATTTACATGGGAGCAAGGCACAGGAGGGCGCAGGGCAGGGTAAAGGGAGTCAGCAGGGCACAGTACACGGGGGCAGGGCACATATTTCCAGGGGAATAAGGCACATATTTACATGGCCCCAGGGCACATAATTACATGAGAGAAGGGAACATACTTACATAGGACCAGGGCACATAATTACATAGGAGCAGGGCACATACTTACATAGGACCAGGGCACATAATTACATAGGACCAGGGACATATTTATATGGCAGCAGGGCACATATTTACATGGGAGCAGGGCACATAATTACATGGCAGCAGGCCAAATATTTACATGAGAGAAGGGCACACAATTACATGGGAGCAGTACACATAGGGGTTGATTTACTAAAACTGGGGAGTGCAAAATATGGGGCAGCTCTGCATAGAAACCTGCTTCCAGGTTTTTTTGTTTTTTGTCAAAGCTTGATTGAACAAGATGAAGCTAGAAGTTGATTGGCTACCATGCGCAGCTGCACCAGATTTTGCACTCTCCAGTTTTAGTAACTCAACCTCCATAGTTACATAGAACCAGGGCACATAGTTTTTTTTTTTTTTTTATAATTTATTCTTTATAAAAAATTTTCATATATACAAAAATAACAATAGCAAGGGTCAATACCAGCAATTACATTTTTCATTTCATAACATCTATTCGGCTTTATACTGCGGTTCTTCCTTTCCTCTTTTTCCTCCTTCCTCCTCCCCACCTCCCACCCTCCCTTCCAGCATTCTATCATTGCACATACCGTTCTTTAGTAGCCGCTCTTCCATTTAGCATCTAGAGAGCAAAGCAGAAGGTCTCCCTTCCTTTCCCATGTACTATTCTCTTTCCCTCCTTTCTAGACTATAACCTCCAATAGGTTAATTTCAGTTAACCATGGGCTCCACATTTTATAAAACTCTTTAACATTTCTTCTCTTTATATATACCGCCTTTTCTCTAAATAGTGTCTCGTTGATTATCCCAATCCAGTTATCCACCGTAGGGGGTTCCCTTGACTGCCATTTACCTGCGATTAGTTTTCTAGCTTGGAATAGGCATCTCAGCACAGCCATAGTTCTACTTTTACTCTCTTTCTGTTCCTCCCTATATCCCAATATACACCCCTTGGGTTCCAGCTCTAATTTAACTCCAAATATCCTGCTTATACTATTAGTTATTCCTTCCCAGTAGCGAACCAGTTTTGGGCACTTCCACAGCATGTGTATAAGGTCTCCTGTTTTTTGGCATCTGGGACATTTATCATCGTCCCTTCTGCCAAATCCAAACAACCGCTTAGGGGTGTAGTACGCTCTATTGGTCAACATCAAATGTGAGACTCTCTGCTGAGGGGAGACTGACACCTTTGACCCCGCCTCCAAGATTCTCCTCCATTGTTTATCTGATATCAGGCCAAGATCTTTTTCCCATTTTACTTTTACCTTTTCAAGTCTCCCCCTTGAATCTATTTCCTGCCCCATAAATTCATATAGCCCTGATATCAGCCCTTTAGTTGATCCTATCTGCAAGATCTTTTGGAAAAGTGGCATTTTTTGCCATGTTAATGGTTGTGCTAAGAATTGTACCCCAAGAGCATGTTCCACCTGTAGGTATGAGAAGAGGGACTTTTGTGATATATTAAACTCTCGTTTTAGATCCGTAAATTTTTTTAATGTGTTCCCTCTATATAAATGGCACAAACTCTTAATCCCTTTTCTCTCCCAATCTCTAATCTTACCGATTAAATAGATCTCCTTGAGGTTTCTATTATTCCACAACGGCGTTTGTTCAATCATGCCTTTATAATGTAGTTGTTTTTTAACCGTTGCCCAGATTTTCCTTATCATTTTTATAGTGGGATATTCAAATCCGAACGAGCCCGCCTCTATCGTTTCTATTAGTGTGTCATGACCCGCTTCCGCCAATATTAATTCTAGGTTCGGGGCGCCTCCTCCCGGAACCCCACATCCCACCAGCTGCTGCAACTGAGCTGACAGGAAATAGCGCTCCGGGTGGGGCACCGCGAGACCTCCTTCCTTCACCGGGAGCTGCAGGGTAGAAAGAGGGATTCTAGCTTGACCACCCTTCCAGATAAGTTCCCTAAAAAGGGTTTCGATTTTCCGGAACCAGCTCCTGCACACCCACACCGGGGAATTGTGTAGAACATACAGGAGTTGTGGCATCCAGATCATCTTTATTAGAGCACACCGTCCCGCGACTGACAAGGGAAGATGTTTCCAAACAGCTATCTTCTTTTTGAACTTAGTCAGCAACGGTACCAAATTGAGATTCACATATTGATTAGGGTCTCTCGTCAGAACCACTCCCAGATACCTCAAAGCCTTAACCACTTCCAACTGGGGCATCCCTGGTATTCTAACTTCCACATTTGTATTAATTGGGAGTAATTCTGATTTCTTCCAATTTATTTCAAGCCCTGTAAACTTGCCAAAATTCTCCACTATACTCATTGCTTTAGTTAACGAGTGGTTCAGATCCCCCAAGAACAATAAGACATCGTCCGCATATAAGGCGATTTTTTCCTCCCTCCCCCCCTTTCTTTGGAAACCTGTTATCCCAATGTTGTTTCTAATTGCGATGGCTAATGGTTCCATTACAAGCGCGAAGAGGAGGGGTGACAGGGGGCACCCCTGTCTCGTTCCCCTCTCCAGCTCGATTACTTCTGACAGTTCACTGTTAACCTTTACCCTGGCCTTTGGCTTATCATAGAGCAGTCTTATCCATTTGGTAAACAGAGGACCTATTCCAAACTTCTCCAGCACTTTCCACATGTATCCCCATTCCACACTATCGAACGCCTTAGTTTCATCGAGTGCCAACACCGCTCTTGGTCCCTCATTCACCCCCGGATCTTGCAGATTCAGGAAAGCCCTTCTTATGTTAATGCTTGTAGATCTATCGGCTATGAAGCCTGTCTGGTCCGGGTGGACCAGCCTTGCAATAGCCTTATTCAGCCGTGCTGCCAGTACTTTGGCCAATATTTTTGTATCAGAGCACAACAGGGAAATTGGTCTATATGCCGATGTGTCTAAAGGGTCCTTCCCTTCTTTCTGTAAAATTATGATAGTAGCCTCTAGCATTGAATTGGGTAGCCTTCCTTCTTTGTTGGCCTCCTCCAACGTATTTAGCAGTATAGGAAGCAGGGTCTCTCCATACCTTTTATATATCTCGACGGGTAGTCCATCAGGACCCGGTGTTTTCTGATTTGCCATGCTATTTACCGCCTGTTGGAGCTCTACCAATGTTATTGGTGTCTCCAAATCCTCTCTCTCTACTTGAGACACGGAGGGAAACTCCATTTCCCCCAAGAAATCCTCCATTACACCTTCCATCCCAACCTTCTGTGCTGTGTATAAATTTTTATAAAAGTTCTTAAACGTCTGAATTATCCCTGTTGGGTTAGCTATAATCTCTCCACCCTCAGATCTAATAGCCTGGACCACAGAGGTCGGGGAGTTCTTTTTACTATTTGTGCTAGCATTCTTCCTACGCTTTCCCCTTCCGCAAACGCTGATTGCCGTTGGAGGAGCCTTCTAGTCTCAACTTTTAATAGCTAACTTATAGTTCCTTTGCCTGTCTATCCAATTTTTTTTATTCTCCACTGTGGGGTCTACTATAAAATAATTTTCAGCTTCCATCATTTCTCGCTGCGCTTTTTCCTCTACCACTCTAGATTTTTTATTAAACTTGGCCACTTGTTGTATCAAGATGCCTCTCAGGAATGCTTTCAATGTATCCCATATTATGCTAGGTGGTGCTGACTCTTTATTAAATGCTATGAATTCCTCTATTTTAGGCAGGATCTCATCTGTTTCCTCAATCAGGTCTAACCACCCAGGATTTATCTTCCATTCCCCCCATACTCTTTTTTCCCCCACATTCATTGCCATTACTATTGGGGAATGATCCGATATCCCCCTTGGGCAATAATTAACTTTTTCCACCTTCGGCACCGCACCCACACTCCCCAGGATCAAATCTATCCTGGAGAGTGTGGAGTGCGTAGCCGAGTAACATGAGTACTGCTGCACTTCGGGATTGCGAGTTCTCCATATATCCACCAGACCCAGTTCTTCTATAAGCTGACCCAATCTACTTTTCTCCGCAATATTGGAGGCTATCTTCATAGGGAACCTATCTAATTTATTATCCAAGACCTCATTGAAGTCCCCCATTACCAATACTGGGGTTTCCCCTTTATCTTGTAAAAATTCACTCAGTTTAAACAATACGTCCATTTTAAATGGCGGGGGGATATAGACATTGGCGATCACATATGCTTCACTTTCAATCGTACAATACAAAAAAATATATCTTCCATTTTCATCGATATCAATCTGTCTGCAGGAGAAGTTAACTCCAGATCTTACCAACACACTAACCCCCCTACTATATGTGGAGTACACTGAATGATATTGAAATTGGTATTTCTTGTTCTGCCAGGCCCGGGCAGTATGTTTAGTTAAATGAGTCTCCTGCAGACAAATCAATCTTGCTCCCCACCCCTCCATTACAGTAAGCACAGCTGCTTTCTTAGCCCGGGTCCCCAGTCCCCTAACATTCCATGTTCCTATATTAACCACTGTCATTTCATCTTATGTTCCCACCGTGACATCTGGCAGCCCGGTATATACCCTTGTTTGGGGGAGCCTCTGCAACTTTAATCATTTCCACTCTTAATCCTCTAATACTTTCCCTTTTCCTCACAAAAAACAGCGTATCAATCCGTGGTCTCGCCCTCATAGTGTCATAACAGTGAAAATCATACACATATACTTCCCACATACCTGCTTCTTGCTTTATAGTACACCCGTTATTTCTATGATCTTTTATCTCCATTATTTTGTGGTAATAGTAAAAAAAGAGAAGAAAAAAAAAAAAAAAAGGAGGAAAAGAAGGGAAGGAAAGGACTATGTAGATCCTCCCTCCCCAACTTTTATTAAATGTCTTTATATTCTGTGTTGTGCACCTTTCTTCAAGTTTATAAAAAAGATATTTGATCCTATCTACCCTTTTCCCTCCCCACCTCCCTCTCCCTCCCCCCTTTCTTTTCCACCTATCCAGGTGTTCCCCTAGGGGGCTATAGGTGACCAATTTCCATTCTAATTTTCCCACTCTTACCCTTACACACATATCCCACTTTCCGTGTATCCCCTGTGTATCCTCCCCCCCCCCCCCATCTCCCACTTCGACACCCCGTGTTACTATACAATAATCTTAAACATTTCTCCCACCCTCCCTCCGCCCCCCTCCATCCTCGGTATTTGCAAGTCTTTCTTTGTTTGCTTCCATCCATCTCTCCGCTGCCTCTGGGGAATTAAAGATCTGCGACTCTCCCCATGCTGTCACCCGTAATCTTGCAGGATACATAAGGGCGTAGGGAATTTTAACCCTTTGGAGAGAGCGCTTGACCTGTATGAATTCCGCCCTTTGTCTCTGTAATTCTGGGGAAAAGTCAGAATAGAACGAAATTCTAGTTCCATTAAAGAGGATATTTCCTATTTCTCTTGCTCTTCTCAGCAGCGCCACCTTATCTTTATAATTGAGGAATTTAAACAGTAACGGCCTAGGGAACTTTGCAGTTGGTGATGCTCTAAAAGGAATTCTATGAGCTCTTTCGATGGCAAATACTGCTGAGAAAAATTCTCTACCAAAAAGTTCTATTAGCCATTTCTCCATAAATTCCACGGGGTTCAACCCCTCAGTTTTCTCAGGAAGGCCAACCATTCTTACGTTGTCTCTACGAAGCCTATTTTCCATCTCCTCTAATTTTAATGTATGTCTTGCTATTTGGTCTTTCATATTTTTTACATCTACCCTTAGAGGGGAGGTATCATCTTCTAATTGGCTTATTCTCCCTTCCAGCTCTGATGTCCTTTGCCCAACTTTTTCCAGTTCTTGTTTAACTATAATTATATCTTCCTTCACTCCTCTTATCTCACCGCATAGTTCTTTAATTGAGCCATTACATATGTTTACCGCCAGTAGTACATCTTTTAAAGTTGGTTCTCTTTCAGAGGGTAGACCTGTTTCAGCAATTTCATTGGGTTTTATTTTTCCGTCGAAGCCAGCTGACTCTACTATAACCACCCCACCTGTCGGGTTTTTAGCATTAGGGCCTTTGGCTACCCCGTGGGTCAAGGCATTATTTGATTGCCCTAAACTTTTCCTATCTGTAGATACACTTTGTTGTATTTTGGCATGTAGCCCCTTTTTGGGGGGTGTCTGTGCTGGGGCATGCACATACTGCTCAAGTCTTGCTGCCGCTGAAGCAGATGCGGCAGCTGTCTGTTGCTGAGTTTGTTGGGAGGTTTTCTCTTTGGCTGAGCGTAGATGTTGCATGGTTGATAGGACAATGATGGCGATTGGGGTAGTAAGGGATAGAGAAATAGTATCCTATTATAGATGTTTACTAAATTTTGGTTAAGTGACACCTTGAGAAGTAGAGTCCAGCGACAAAGCAGCAATACAAACAGCACAGAATGGATCACAGTGGAGAGTTTTTACTTTGAATCCCGAGAGCACTAGGGGGTGAGGGTGAGGGTGGGGGAAGGGGGGGCAGAAGAGCACCCACAGACGTAATTGCCTTCCCCACCTATTTGCTCTCCAATATGTGTTGGGAGGCAGAAGACAGTCTTTATAATTGCAAAAAAAAAAAAAAAAAACAGAAGAGGGGAAGAAAAATAAAAATGAACAGTTCATATATTATATGCAAGTATTAGAGTCCTTTGCTTTCAATTCTCCTTGTACCTTCAAGCACACATATCATAGGTGGCTACCTGGGGGCAACAAGGACTAAAAAAAAAAAAAAGGGGGCAAGAATCCATATAATACAGATGGTTACCATGGATTACCACGTATTTTCCACATAATTCAGCCCTTTAATAAATAATTATTTTGTATAGCACAGTCAATGGTTCAGCACCTTTAACCTCTGTTCCGCCTGCCTTTACTTTCACTCGTATGACCTACATTTATCCAGCCTAGAACATTTCAGGCACCTTGGAATTTCAGTCAGTCAGGCTCATCGGTAAAAAACAAGGTCAAATAGAGTCAGCAGCAGGTTACTTTTAAAAACAGGCAAAGTTTTTTTTTTCTCCCTTACCGGTACCAAGCCGAAGTCACCTCCAGGATATGTGTCTCGTGGGTCTCCGTGGACTTTGTATAATTCGCCCCTATTAATTCCGGTTTCAGTCCTGGGGGGGACATTACTCAGCGGCAGCCATGCACATGGGGTCTCCCAGGAGTTGGTCCGGTTTGTACGCTGTGTGCTGTGTCTATCGAATCTGTACTGTACACTATGGCATACTCCAGACCGCCAGCAGCTCCCCTGTCTCCTCTCCTCTCCTCTCACCAAGCCCGCAGCAGCACGCCCGGCGCTCAGCGTGTGACACCTCCTTCGGCAATCTCCGGGCTCAGTCAGGACGATAGCAGGGATCAGCCGAACCACCAAGCGCATCCGTTCAGGGCTGCACGCCGAGCCACAGTTTCACTGCTCCAAGGGCGGCAATCACACTCCGTACAGCCAGGCTACTCCTTCCTGCGGGGGTTTTCAGGCTGGATATCTCCGTAGGGTGTCGGCATAACAGTGGGGACAGATATCTCAGCAGGGTGGAGGACGGGAGGACACACACGCCTGACCTCACTCAACCCTCATCACTTTCAACTCCCTCATCCCACACGTCCGGTCACACCCCCCCTTCAACCCATCCACTCCTAATCCGATGTTCTAAGATCGGGGCACATAGTTACATGGGAGAAAAGCACATAGATACATGGCAGCATGGCACACATTTACATGGAAGCAGGGCACATATTTACATGACAGCAAGGCAACTATTTACTTGGCAGCAGGGGACATGATTACATGGGAGCAGGGCACATGACTACATGGATCCAGGGCACATGATTACATGGGAGTAGGGCACATGATTATATGAAAGTAGGGCACATGATTACATGGGAGTAGGGCACATGATTACATGGAAGTAGGGCACATGATTACATGGAAGTAGGGCACATGATTACATGAGAGTAGGGCACATAATTACATGACAGCAGGGCACATATTTACATGGCAGCAGGGGACATGATTACATGGGAGCAGGGCACATGATTACCTGGGAGCAGGGCACAAAATTAGCAGGGCACATGACTACATGGATCCAGGGCACATGATTACATGGGAGTAGGGCACATGATTATATGAAAGTAGGGCACATGATTACATGGGAGTAGGGCACATGATTACATGGAAGTAGGGCACATGATTACATGGAAGTAGGGCACATGATTACATGAGAGTAGGGCACATAATTACATGACAGCAGGGCACATATTTACTTGGCAGCAGGGGACATGATTACATGGGAGCAGGGCACATGATTACCTGGGAGCAGGGCACAAAATTACATGGAAGTAGGGCACATAATTACATGGGAGCAGGGCATATATTGCGGGGCATAGAATTAGGGCACATATTTACATGGCAACAAAGCATATAATTACATGGCAGCAGGGCACATATTTACATGGCAGCAGGGAACATGATTACATAGAAGCAGGACACATGAATCCATTGGATCAGGGCACATAATTGCATGGCAGCAGGCCACATGATTACATGGGTGCAGGGCACATAATTACATGTGAGCAGGGCAGTAGCAGTTTCCTTCTCATGCGGAGCGATGCAAATAGTGTTTCTGTTGTTCCCAGCCGGCCCTTCTCTCTTGCCATCCCCTGTGATGTCACATACGAGCACCTGGGATTGACAGGAGGGGAGGAGGGGCCGACCAGGAACAGCGGAAACACTATTTGCATGCCTAACGGTCAGTTTCCTGTGACTGACAGAGAAGTTGCAGTAAAAAACCCATAATTACTACAGCATGCAACATAAATTTGCAACTTCTAGAGGAGGGACCTCTAGAAGTTGCAAATTAATGTTGCATGCTGTAATTAAGCCTATGATCTACTAGAACACTATTCCACTACATAGTCTTGTGTTATCTACAAAATCATAAAAAATACTTTTACTCTCAAACTTTATGTTTAAAAAATAAATAAATAACCGAAACAACACTGAACCTTAGGGTATACCACTTAGGCTTCATGTACATGGGACATTTCTCAACCTCTCCCGAACGCTGTAACATCACAACTAGTAATCCACGTTTAAAAACGTGTGTTTAGCAGCGTTTACAAGCCAGGTTTAATGGTGCTTAGCGGCGCTTAGCCACGTTTGTCTTCAGAAGCGTTTACTAAAGATAACCTCAGGAGACCCTCCCAAATGATTAGAAAGCACTAAAAACAAGTATTTATTAAAGTGGAAGTAAACCCCCCTATCATTTTCAAGAAGGAAGCTGCCATCTTTGCCTCTGTTTAATCTTCAACTGCCACGGTGCTGCACATGTGATCCGTTATGACACCAGCCATTGGATTTTTTGACTGTTTGGTTGAGAGCACAGCCAATGTGCAGTTAGCATTCCCGGCATGCCTTTTTTTTTAAATGGTTAAATCGATGGGTTTACTTCCGCTTTAACTATTTCAGCCATTCTGTGAGAGAACAGTGTGAGTAGCATCTGAGAAAGCAGTGTGCTTGTAGCTAGCTGTTATTTTTTGGTTGGTTTGTTAATATGGATCCCATGATGAGCATGTGTGAGGAAATGCTCCTGATGTTGCTTTTGCTGAGGCTCCAAAGATGTAGAAAATTGCGTGAGAGGACCAGAGTTCGTCGCTACTGGACACCCAATGATGGCTCAACGCATGTTCACAGGATACTTTCTAATATGTATGTTCAGCTGCGTAATTACCTAGAATTTTTTTAAATTTTACACGCTCGTCAATTGCCACCTCTGACGTTCTCTTGGAAAAGGTTAGACCCCATCTAGTTCACATGAACACCAACATGAGGAAAAGAGTGCCACCAGAGGAATGTCTGTTGGTGACTCTCAACTTCAGTGTCAAGTAATGCAAGTCATGTGTTGTACAGCATAATTGGCTGATGAGGGGAATATCACATGGTATATCAAGCTTGCAGGCAGTGATAATTGCGTTTTTGGTGTGTTTTTAGCATTTTCCAGGTTCAAAAGTAATGAATAAAATAAATCCCTTTAAAAACGATTCTAGACGAAAATGTGCCTAAATGCAGGTAGCCGCGTTTAGCCGCGTTTGGCGCTTGAAATGCCTTTAAACACAGCTTCTGAACGCATTTTTTTTGGGTTCCAAAAAAACCTCTAAACTCAACTGCCTAGAAATGACTACAAACGAACCTGTGTACATGTACTGATAAGATAACATAGAGGAGAGTTCAGGAGCAGTTGAAAAAATGCCCAACTGCTTCTAAACGTCCATTTACCAGCAGCAGTGTACAAGAGGCCTAACAGCTATAGATCATTCAGAATCACTGTCATTACACACTTAGGCCCCTTTCACACTAGGCCAGTGGGTGCGTCGGCAGTAAAAAGCGCAAAAATAGAGGCGCTTTACCATCAATTTCACTGTGCTATTTGGCCGCTAGCGGTGTGCTTTTACCCCAGCTAGAGGCCGAGAAAGGGTTAAAACCACCTGCAAAGTGCTGCTGCAGCAGCGCTTTGACGGCGGTATAGCCGCACTGCCCATTGAATTCAATGGGCAGGAGCGGTGGAGGAGCGGTATACATACCGCTCCTTCACCGCTCCAAAAATGCTGCTAGCAGGACTTTTTTTAGCGTCCTTATGTACATGAAGTGCAAAAAGTCCATCAATTACAATAAAAATGAAAAAAAGGAAGAAATAATAGTCCAAAATTCCAGCTATGAATCCATAAAGTGAACTTGAAAAAGTGTTGATCCAATTTCAATCAGTGCAAACACCCAGTGCTCCCCACAGGATATATAGGACAAAATATATCTGCTTGCTTACCAGATATTAAGACCACCCAAGGTCTATATGTGCATCAGTGAGCATTCATTCCTCACTATGGGTATAACCGCCTTAGTTGTTCAGTCTATTTGATTGGATTCCACAGATGTGTTATTATCTAGCTATTATCCTTCAAGGAAACTCCAGAGTCTGATCACACGGTAAAACATATGGAAAAACATATGGAAGAAGAAGATAGACTCATTGCGCAACATTCGTTAAACGCACACAAGAGTTTATTAAAAGTTCTACTTACAGCAGAAATTATAAAATTAGGCTTAAATGAAAACACTCTATTGTCCAGCACCCTCCACGGGTGCTCCGACCTCACCGCTGCTCCGTGCCTAGCCTGACGTACATTTCGTCCAATGGGACTTCTTCTGTGAGGCAGTAAGGGAATTCTATATTATGGCTTTTGATATTGTATTCTAGCAGATACTTATGTAAGTGGTCCTTTATCAAACCCCCCAAGTATCATCCCCACTACAGAAGTTAAACAAGCCTGTAATTATTGGGTAAAAACGTTTATCCCTATATAAATATAGATGCAAGTCATTAAGGGTCTCTACAAATTAGAAAAAATGGCTGAAAAATAAGAGAGCTGAATTTTTTGAGGATTCATGGGTGTAAGCCATCTAGTCCATATGTTTTATTCACTTTTATTTTGCTTTGCAGTTTCTATAAATGCATTCATATTCCGCGATTGGCCGTAATACAGAGCAGGGATGTGGATCTGTGTGTGTAAACACACAGATCCATGTTCTGTCAGGGGAGAGAAGACCGATCGTGTGTTCCCAGTACAGAGGAACACCGATCGGTCTCCTCCCCTTGTGAGTCCCCTCCTCCTACAGTTAGAATCACTCCCTAGGTAACACATTTAACCCCTTGATCGCCCCCTGGTGTTAACCCCTTCCTGCCAGTGACATTTATACAGTAATCAGTGCATTTTTATAGCACTGATCGCTGTATAAATGTGAATGGTCCCAAAATAGTGTCAAAGTGTTCGATATGTCCGCCGTAATGTCACAGTCACAATAAAAATCGCAGATTGCCGCCATTACTAGTAAAAAAAAATAATAATAATAAAAATGCCATAAATCTATCCCCTATTTTGTAGATGCTATAACTTTTGTGCAAACCAATCAATATACGCTTATTGAGATTTTTTTTACCAAAAATATGTAGAAGAATACATATCGGCCTAAACCTAAAGAAAATCTTTAAAGAAAAATTGGGATATTTATTATAGCAAAAAGTAAAAAAGATTGTGTTTTTTCAAACTTGTTTATAGCGCAAAAGAAAGCTCTATTTGTGGAGGAAAAAATTATAAAAATGTAATTTGGGTACAGTGTTGCATGATCAGCGAACGCTCCAACAGAGATAGAGCTGCCACGCAGCTTCCATGTTGCCAAGCAGATCCGTATTCATTTAAAACACCTCTTGAATACCGGGATGTGCCTTTTTTGTGGAGATGTGATGATCTTCCGGAAACCATTTCTGGGGCATTTCTGTTCAAATCTGAACACACAGCAAAAAGCATAAAAAAAATGTTTCTTTAGGGTCAGATTCTGTGCTCTCAAGTCTCTTTCCCTTGAAACACCGTCTCTGTGGAAACTAATCAATGCTTTCGCATATATCTTCTTTTTGGATATTGAATTTTTTCACTTGCAACCTTCAACCAGCGCCTTTGAAGAAGGGATCTACTCCCAAAACATGTCAGGCAATCGAAGGATTTTGTATTTACATTTTCATATCCATATGTAACATTTGCAAACATTTTCATATATATGTGTTTATGTTGTGAAAAAATTGTATCACGATTGTTTTTAAACAACTTCGTTTGTACATTATTTTTTCCACTCCCCGTTTCCTCTCTTTATTTATTTTTTTTCAAAAATAAATGATTTAAAACAAAAACTCAAACATAATATACTCTTTTATTCTATTATATACTTTTTTTCGTTCGCCTGAAAAATCCCGTCTGTACCGGAGGGTACTGGTGGTCTCTCGTTTTTAGAGGTTCCACATTAAAATTCTCATTCAAAGTATTGAAGTGGTTAAAAGCCAAAAGTAAGCAGTAGTATACATGCAAAAAAAAAAATCACAAATTTGTAGTTCAAAGCAACCCTTTCAATAGAAGAGAATGTAAAACCTGCAACTTAAATGTAAACAGAGTGCCCACTAGTGACTGCACATACCTCTCAATGTCTTCTCAAGTACCCCATGACCACAGAAAGAGAGGGAGCTCTATAATGCAAACAGCAACTTAAAAAAAAATGTTTGTCCCCCTTCCCTCATTTTCCTACTGGTTACTCAGCCTGCACATCATGTATAAGGGCCAACATGTAATTGTAATAAGTAAAATACTAGCTGTCAATTTGCTTCCAGAAGTCAGTATCTGTATATCGGTGTTCCCCCGGTTTTAAAAGTCTTAATGCATTTTATGAAGGACATAAAGAGGTCCTGGTGGGTGCCTGCTTCTTCATTCCTGTTGTAAGTTTACATTTTTATTTTTATGGAAAGGGTTACTTTAAATCTATGCGGAAAACAAAAATAGGACATCTAGTTCTGTATCGGATAAGTACATAACATTTCTATTTTTCTAAATGTGTATCCTCTTTGGATAAGCAGAACAAAATTAATAAAAGCAGCAAATTTAATGATTCAAGTGCAGCCAGCACGGAAAGGCAAGATCCAGTCCAGTATCATGGAGAGAGGATTTTCCTTGTTGCTAGGAAAACCAAATACCAAAAATATGATGGCTAGGTTAAGGCGATCAAACTAATGGCAGGATGTTTATAAAAATGCAATTCTAGACGTGTCACATTCATTATTTGCTTTATATATACCATGAGAATTGAGTGAAGAATCAATGAAAAGATTAAACATGCCAACTGTTTATCTGTAAGGTAACACCAGATGCTTAGAAAAGGAATTAATTCTGCATGGCAGAATGCCTGTGTGAAAAGCAAATTTTCAGAAATAAATATGCAGCCTCATATCTGCTAAGCTTATTCCTCTTCTAATATTCAATGATTTACTGGAATCATTTTATTAAAGAAACATACCTCTTACAAAGCAGCACTGCAGGCCTACATAATGAAATTAAAACTAAAAGCCTGTGCATGATGCTGGGTAAGAACACGAAGAAGGAACAGTGTATATTAATTAACATTTTAGATTAGAATACGCTTGTGGATGATTACAAGTGAGATGGCACTGTCAGAGATCACTGTTTAAAAGGCTGTACACTCTTTTTTAGGTAAAAAGTATATAAACTTTTTAAATGATGGTCTAAGCATTCTGTTTAGGTTCTGTGTATAATTAGCTTTAACTAATAACATTTTTATCATCACTAAATCTTACAGTCAGCGGCAGATAAGGCAGAAGGTCTCTCAATTCAGTTTTTCTTTGGCTAACCTTGATAAATAAACTAGAGAATATGTAATACCTCTGTCATTTTTAGGTCTGTTTGTTCCTATCAGGGAGATCTCATTTGGCCGCGTACACACGAGCAGACTTTCCCGCGGGATTGTCCGCTGGACTAGAGTCCGCCGGACAATCCGCCCGTGTGTGGGCTTTGGCGGACTTTTTCCTCCCAAAAGTCCGGCGGACTAAGTTTTAAGTTCAGATTTAAAATTGTCCGCTGGACTCGGACACTGTAACCTATGGTGATCAATCGCAATCGCTGCCTGATTTGATTCAGTGAACTGATTCTAGCTGATATTTATTGTATGTATCAGGGCAGGTGGAGAGCGAAATGTGGGGGGGGGGGGGGGGGAGACAAGAAAATGTTTGCCCAGGGTCCAAACAATATTCAAGGCGGCCCTGGCTGCTGCACACAGAAGGCTTTTTATTTCAATGCATAGAATGATTTAAGATAAAAATCCTTCTGCCTTTACAATCACTTTAATGTCACTTTCAGTCATCTGTTCTAGCAAAAGTAATCCATGTGTAAGGCAGTGAACCTGGTCAAAGTGCCTTACGAAATCCAAAAGAACCCCCCCTGGATAGGCCTTTGTGACCCTTACTTGGTGCCCAAAGAGGAAGGAATCTTGGAGGACGTGACAACCAACCACCCATCATCAGGCCAGTGAATAGACTACTGCTGTACGGGGTCCAGGAAACTACCTTTACAATTAAGGGATTACACTTCTCATTGCCCTCCTACAATACTATCAGACTGCAACTGAGCCAGATCTCAGAGGTTAAGGGTTAAGCACTATGTGTAGGGGTTAGTTTAAAAGTTAACTGTTAGGTAGGCTGTTAAATGTTAAAGGCTTATTTTAGGTGTTAGGTTAGGGGTTTGTATAGGGTAAGGGTTTATCATGCTTTATTGATAAGGAATACTTTAGAAACTGGGGATACTTTGGGGAACTTCAGTATTTGCATTTTTTTCAGCACCAAGCGTCCTACACTAAAAAACAACCACATGAGAAGGTAGAATTGGGCTTAGTTTAGGTGATCTAAGGCGGGGGTCCCCAACCCCCAGGCGGTGTACCAGTGCCAGTCCGTGGCCTGTTTGCAGCCATGCTGTGAAGGCAAGCAGAGAGATGACATCATCTCTTACCTCCCACCCCACATCACTGCTGTTCTGCCCTCACTTTAGGTTAGGATGGAACCCAGCAACTGCACATGTGCCAGTTTCCCCACTCGGATGCCATAGCGCTGCAGAGAAGAGCCTTTCACCGCAGAAAAAAACCCTTACAAATTGCCTTGAATTATTAAACTGAAAGGCTGCATTTGGTGGCAGGTAAGGGTGGAAAGTGACATGCTGCATCTGGTGGCAGGCTATGGTGGCAAGTGACACTCTGCATTTGGTGGCAGGTGACATGGCAAGTGACACGCTGCATCTGATGGCAGGCGATGGTGGCATGTGACACACTAAATCTGGTGGCAGGCAACGGTGGTAAGTGACACGCTACATCTGGTCATAGGCAACAGTAGCAAGTGACACGCTGCATCTGCCGGCAGGCAATGGTGGCAAGTGACACGCCGCATCTAGTGGCAGGCGATGTGGTAAGTGACACGCTGCATCTAGTGGCAAGCGATGTGGAAAGTGACACGCTGTATCAGGTGGCAGACAACGGTGGCAAGTGACACGCTGTATCAGGTGGTAGACAACAGTGGAAAGTGACACACTCAGGACTCTTGCTGATTCTGCGTTATGGTGAGTTGCTCTATTTCATTATATTTTACAATGTTATAATAGAAATAATGCAATTCAAAAATCCTGACACCACATCAACCATAGTGTTGTGATAATTGCAGTGCTAACACCAGCCATTGCCCTGTGGAGACTGCCTCCATCGCCAACCCCCACCCCGCACCAAACCCCTGCACCAGCCCTTACAAACCCCCCCCTCCCCGCTCTTTGGCAACATTTTCTTGCACAGAACCGGTCCCTGGTTCCAAAAAGGTTGGGGACCGCTGGTCTAAGGCCCAAAATTTCTTATGGTGGCCCTGGCATGCTGTATTATGCTGACCTCTAGTTGTTATTCTTAATGCTGCATTTCTTGCTTTATTGGACCTATTTTAATGCCATCCTCATTGCTGCTATTGGTTCAGATAATACTGCTTAAAAAAAAAAAAAAAAAAAAAAATTCTGAATGGCAAGTCTTGGCCATTAATTTTCACTGATGTGGTGTATCAGTGTTTAAAGTGATGCTGTCGCTATGCTGAATAAGTAACTATATGACAGCCAGGCTGTAAAAGAAGTGGTATGTTTACTTTTATGGTAGCCAGCAAGTGAATTAATCACTCTTACAGAAACCTGGGAGCTGCTGTTATCTGACACTTCTAGGTATGTTGATTAAAATGTCTCCAGGTGTTCGCTGTCATTCCTCCTGTTGTTTTCCATTTGACTACAGGACAGTTCAGCTAGTAAAAGGAACCACAGCAAGTGGCAGGTGTCAATCTCCTTGACAGAGCAAAAAGTGCGTGTTGCCCAGAGTTCTGCAAAAAGCAAAGAATTCATTTTCTAGGCTAGCCTTAATTCAATTCCAATTTTTTGGCTTATTTCCTATGTGTTTTTTTTTGTTTTACTACTGTTCTATGTGTTTGGAAAAGCTGCACACAAAAAGTTAAACCTTTTTTTTTTTTTTTTAATGGGGGGGTAGGGGCCCCTCTTTTTTTTAAAGGGGACTTTCAAAGTTGGATCGCACCCTGAACGCCCCACCCCCAAAAACCACCACTGGGCGAGGGTTGTGGTGAAGAAGCCCTTGTCCTCATCAACGTGGGGACAAGGTGCTTTGCCAGGGGGTTCCCCAGACAAATTACTCTACCAATGTCCAATGTTGAGGCCATGTGGCCTGATATGGTTCAGGCAGGGGGCCTTCCTAAACAGCCACACTGCATGCTTGAATAAGTGTCTGGTGTGGATTTTGGGGGACCTCACACTTTTTATTCTGTTTTTATGGCATGAGGTTCTTTCTTAAAATCCATACTATGTTGTATGATACTCTGCCATATTACCCAATCGATGACAAGATGACATCCATGAACACAAAGTGGTGACTATTTGCCCCTCCAGCGCTTACTTTGGGGGGTTTCAGGTCTATTTGCGCCACCCGCACCAGCTTCTATTTCAGAGTGAAATAGAAACTGGTGCAGGGTCTATACCTAATAACCAAAGAGATTATGGCAGCTTTCACTATAGAAAACTGCCACCGATCCCCACCATATAAAATACATAGTTCACATGTGTATTTTGACTGTTTCGTTTTAATAATTCCATGCTATAATAAGCAATACCTGCTGTTTGAATTAGCCCAAACAAATCTCCCTCTATGTTTTGTGTTACTGGGACAGATGAAATGGGTTAATTGGCTGCTTGGTGGGATATGGGCAGTTTCTCTTTCACATGCTTCCAAAGTACTGTAATGCCGCGTACACACGTGCGGACTTTTGCCGGCGGACTTAGTCCAGCGGACAATCCACCGGACTTTCCAGCTGAGTCCGCCGGACTTTCCGAGCGTGTGGACTTGCCCACACACGCACGGACTTCTCCGGCGGATAATCCGCCGGCCAAAGTCCGCGGGACTTTTGAAAATGAACGGACTTGCCCACACACGGAGCAGTCCGTTCATTTCAAGCGTAACTTCAGGTACGTAGCTAGCGTAGGCAGTAAATGCCGGCGCGCTAGCTCCGTCACCTGGCATTGATTTAAAGGGAATCCCCACGCCGAAAAACGGCGTGGGGGTCCACCCCAAATCCATCTCAGACCCTTATCGGAGCACGCAGCCCGGCAGGCCAGGAAAGGGGTGGGGACGAACGAGCGCCCCCCCTCCTGAGCCGTACCAGGCCGCGTGCCCTCAACATGGGGGGTGCCCTGGGGAAAGGGGGGCCGTGCAGCCCCCCCACCCCAAAGCACCTTGTCCCCATGTTGATGAGGACAAGGGCCTCTTCCCGACAACCCTGGCCGTTGGTTGTCGGGGTCTGCGGGCGGGGGCTTATCGGAATCTGGGAGCCCCCTTTAATAAGGGGGCCCCCAGATACCGGCCCCCCACCCTATGTGAATGAGTATAGGGTACGATGTACCCCTACCCATTCACCTAAGGTGTAAAATGTAAAGTACAAAAACACACACACTTATGAAAAAATAGTTTATTGCACTGCTCCGGGGGTCTTCTTCCGTCTTGGGGGTCTTCTCGCCGGACTCCCCCGCCATTTACCAAGCTCTTTTACCGAGCGGGGAAGTCCGGCTACCTTCTTCGTCGTCGCCGCCGTCATCTGGGGGGTCTCGATCCGCCTTCGGGGGTCTTCCGGGGTCTTCCGGGGGTCTCTTCTGTTCTTGCGGCGGTCGTCGTCTTCCGCGCCGCCGGCGCCTTCTTCTTCTTGTCCTTCTTCTTGTTCTTCTTCTTCTTCCGATGTTGACCCGATTCTCTCTCTGCCCGGAATGGCAGAGGCGTGCTGCGCTGGGACTTATATAGGGACATGGGGACAGGGTCACATGCTCATGTCACATGGTGACCCCGCCCCCTTGTGATGTCACAGTCCCAGCATCCTCCGGGACTGTGACATCACAGGGGGGCGGGGTCACCATGTGACATGAGCATGTGACCCTGTCCCCATGTCCCTATATAAGTCCCAGCGCAGCGCGCCTCTGCCATTCCGGGCAGAGAGAGCATCGGGTCAACATCGGAAGAAGAAGAAGAACAAGAAGAAGGACAAGAAGAAGAAGAAGGCGCCGGCGGCGCGGAAGACGACGACCGCCGCAAGAACAGAAGAGACCCCCGGAAGACCCCGGAAGACCCCCGAAGGCGGATCGAGACCCCCCAGACGACGGCGGCGATGACGAAGAAGGTAGCCGGACTTCCCCGCTCGGTAAAAGAGCTTGGTAAATGGCGGGGGAGTCCGGCGAGAAGACCCCCAAGACGGAAGAAGACCCCCGGAGCAGTGCAATAAACTATTTTTTCAAAAGTGTGTGTGTTTTTGTACTTTACATTTTACACCTTAGGTGAATGGGTAGGGGTACATCGTACCCCATACTCATTCACATAGGGTGGGGGGCCGGTATCTGGGGGCCCCCTTATTAAAGGGGGCTCCCAGATTCCGATAAGCCCCCGCCCGCAGACCCCGACAACCAACGGCCAGGGTTGTCGGGAAGAGGCCCTTGTCCTCATCAACATGGGGACAAGGTGCTTTGGGGGGGGGGGGCCGCACGGCCCCCCTTTCCCCAGGGCACCACCCATGTTGAGGGCACGTGGCCTGGTACGGCTCAGGAGGGGGGGGGGCGCTCGTTCGTCCCCACCCCTTTCCTGGCCTGCCAGGCTGCGTGCTCGGATAAGGGTCTGACATGGATTTGGGGGGAACCCCCACGCCGTTTTTCGGCGTGGGGATTCCCTTTAAATCCATGCCAGCTTACGGAGCTAGCGCGGCGGCATTTACTGCCTACGCTAGCTACGTAACCTGAAGTCACGTGCTAAATGAACGGACTTGCCGGTGAGCGGCAAGTCCGTTCATTTTCAAAAGTCCCGCGGACCTGCCTACTAACGGCGGGATTGTCCGCCGGACTGCCAAGTCCAAACTTAAAACTTTGGTCCGCCGGACTTTGGCGCCAAAAAGTCCGCCGGCGCCCACACACGAGGGGATTATCCGCTGGACTTCAGTCCAGCGGATAATCCCGCAGGAATTGTCCCTTCGTGTGTACGCGGCCTTAGTCTGATTGTATTTTGGGAAACCCAGCGTTAATCATTGACTAACTGCCAATCACCACTATAAAAGGTGAATTAGTCTATTGAAAGTTGTTCAGCCAGTCAGTACACACATTTCCATAGCAACTGAATTTCAAGTCAATTCAATCTCAGAAACCTCAAACTGGATTTGTTCTTTTTTTTCTTTTTTTTTTTGAGCGATTTTCTGTTTAGAGAAAAGGAGTACAAATTGGAGAACATGTCGTAGATCTGAAGATATGTTAGAACAAAATACTGTCCATAATATATTATGAAACAATCAAAAACGCTTATTCTACCTGCAGAATGTAGAATATTATCATACTTTTTCTTATCATACTTAGCAGACATTCTGGGTTATATAGTTTGGATTCATAACACAGATATTATAGAAAACATTATGCTTTCTATAAATCAAGATATAATAATACATTTTACACTTACACTGAAAATCAGGGGGAAATTGTGTGTGCGTTTTATACGCTGATCCTTGCTGTCTCTGAGGGAAGATGAGCGACCGTCACACACAGCCTCCTGGCCCCGCATTGGGCCACTGTTCTGTCTATCAAATGAGAAGGGCCAAGAGGCGTGGCTGTGAGTGAAGGAGCACCGGGTACACAGGAGATCGCAGCTCTGTGTAATTCAGCGGAGCTCGCTCCTCCTCTTCCCTCAGAGACAGCAGGGATAATCCAACACTGTGTAATCCAACACTGGCGAGGCTGCTATGAGGGGAAAGGTGAGGCTGCAGATGGGCACTAAACAGGCTGCATTGTTGGGCAATTTAATGGCTATAGATGGGCACTGAACAGGCTGCATTTTTAGGGCAATTTAATGGCTGCAGATGGGCACTGAACAGGCTGCATTTTTAGGGCAATTTAATGGCTGCAGATGGGCACTGAGCAGGGTGCATTGTTGGGCAATTTAGTGGCTGCAGATGGGCACTGGCGGGGCTGCATTGATGAGCTGTGACCTAATTTTGCTTCAAAGCTCTTTATTTAAAATGTATGCTTTTTTTCCTGAAAATGAAGGTTTGTGTTATATGCCTGTGCGTGTTATACGCCGATAAATACGGTCCACATTAGTTTATATGTTGCTTCCCTATAACATTTCCTGGACCAGTAATATTTATTTTGGCAACAAAGGTGCATCACACACAGATCACCAATGTCTCACATGTTACACATTTATTATTTTACTCTTATTTCAGTAAAAACATATAAGCAAAGAACTAAGCAGCTTCCAGAAAAATAGGGAAACAAATGTGTATGTACTTTTTTCTGTACTGTTAAAACAAGTACCGTATATACTCGAGTATAAGCCGAGTTTTTCAGCACATTTTATTGTGCTGAAAGTGCCCCCCTCGGCTTATACTCGAGTCAAGCACTTTTCTGCAGCAAAAAAAAAAAATTTCCGACCCGACTTTGGGGCCCCGTATCTCGGGGCCACTTGGGTCTAGGAATCCCAAATTTGGTGTGCCAACCCAGTGGACCTAGCACTACAACATATCCAAAGATGGGGTTCCTAGCACTAAGTGGCCCCGAGACACAGGGCCCCAAAGTCGGTTCAGAAAATGTCATTCTCTGCTGCAGAAAAGTGCTTGAGCTTTTCTGACCCGAATTTGGGGCCCCATATCTCGGGGACAATTGGTGCTAGGAACCCCAAATGTTGTATTCCAACCCAGTGGAATTAGCACTACAACATATCCAAAAATGGGGTTCCTAGCACTAAGTGACCCCGAGATACAGGGCCCCAAAGTCGGTTCGGAAAATGTCATTTTCTGCTGCAGAAAAGTGCTTGACATTTTCTGACCCGAATTTGGGGCCCCATATCTCGGGGACACTTGGATCTAGGAACCCCAAATTTAGCATTCAAACCCAGTTGAACTAGCACTACAACATATCCAAAGATGGGGTTCCTAGCACTAAGTGGCCCCGAGACACAGGGCCCCAAAGTCGGTTCAGAAAATGTCATTCTCTGCTGCAGAAAAGTGCTTGAGCTTTTCTGACCCGAATTTGGGGCCCCATATCTCGGGGACAATTGGTGCTAGGAACCCCAAATGTTGTATTCCAACCCAGTGGAATTAGCACTACAACATATCCAAAAATGGGGTTCCTAGCACTAAGTGACCCCGAGATACAGGGGCCCAAATCGGTCAACTGTGTCCATCTGCATGGGCACAGTGAGGCTGCAAATGGGCATCGTTGACCCTCTTTTCCACTTACAGTAGCTGCGCATTTCTCACCCTAGGCTTATACTCGAGTCAATAAGTTTTCCCAGTTGTTTGTGGTAAAATTAGGTGCCTCGGCTTATATTCGGGTCGGCCTATACTCGAGTATATACGGTAAATATTTTTTGGGGAAAAATGTTCTGCTGGCCCAAAGATCACTTGTAGAACTGTAAAACCTATACCATTATCATTTAAAATGTTACTAAACCCACAACAGTAAAATCAGTCTGTATATGCAGTAAATCATGCTTGTTATACTCACTGTGGAACCTAAGGGGGTTAATCCTCTGCATTGTGTAAAAAGGCTGTTTGATCCTGGCTTCTCTGATCCTCCCCTCCCTTCCACTGACTCCTAATAATTTCCTGATAACACAGACTCTATGGAGTCAGGATGTACATGCTAAGTTTAGTGTGTATTGATAGAAGTTTTTTTTCTCCTGGGAGGATGCATGTGATCAGCACAGGGCCAATCAACACTGTCCAGGCAGAGAGTCAGGGGTCTTGCAGTCTCATAGGTAAGTCAGAAAACTCATCCTACTAGCTTTATTCATAGCTTGGCTGGACACTGATAGAAGTCACAAGACTGCTCTAACTGCTGATGAGAAAAGGTAATTAGTAGTTTATATTTGCTAAAATAGTTGAATTTCCATGTTCTGTGTACTGTGAGAGACCAAATATAGTGAATGCAAGGTCCTGGGTTTAGTAACACTTTAAGGTCACAGCTACAAAATCAGTCAGAGGAAATTTTTACAATTTAGTTTCTCTAGGAGCCATTTATTTAATTAGTACCATGTATCTTTTTTGATTCTGCCTTATTTTATTGTGTGTTGACAATAATCTAATGCTTAAAAAATATACATATATTTATTTATTACAGGAACTTCTATAGTGCAGTCAACACATACAAGGTCTAGTTTAGACAGGAGCCAGGTAACCTTAATGTCTTTGGAGTTTGGGAGGAAACCAGAGTACCCGGAGGAAACCCACGCAGGCACAGGGGGAACATGCAAATTCTGTGCAGTTAGTTCCATGCTTAGGATTTAAAAAAACTAACAACCATAGTCATTGCTAACTTGTTTGGAAAAGCATAGTTTCCTGGCTGTCATAATGATGCAATGAATTTGTTATATTCTGAGCCTCTGACCTTAAAACAAAATGCAGGTTAAGAGTTCTAAATTCACTCTAATTTTCATTTTTTTTTTTTTAAAATAGGGGGGGGGGTAGGGGCCCCTCTTTTTTTTAAAGGGGACTTTCAAAGTTGGATTGCACCCTGAATGCCCCACCCCCCCCCACCCCCACAAACCACCACTGGGCGAGGGTTGTGGTGAAGAAACCCTTGTCCTCATCAACGTGGGGACAAGGTGCTTTGCCAGGGGGTTTCCCAGACAAATTACTCTACCAATGTCCAATGTTGAGGCCATGTGGCCTGATATGGTTCAGGCAGGGGGCCTTCCTAAACAGCCACACTGCATGCTTGAATAAGTGTCTGGTGTGGATTTTGGGGGACCTCACACTTTTTATTCTGTTTTTATGGCATGAGGTTCTTTCTTAAAATCCATACTATGTTGTATGATACTCTGCCATATTACCCAATAAATGACAAGATGACATCCATGAACACAAAGTGGTGACTATTTGCCCCTCCAGCGCTTACTTTGGGGGGTTTGCGCCACCCGCACCAGCTTCTATTTCAGAGTGAAATAGAAACTGGTGCAGGGTCTATACCTAATAACCAAAGAGATTATGGCAGCTTTCACTATAGAAAACTGCCACCGATCCCCACCATATAAAATACATAGTTCACATGTGTATTTTGACTGTGCACTTAGCTGCTTGCCATGGGTTTCGTTTTAATAATTCCATGCTATAATAAGCAATACCTGGTGTTTGAATTAGCCCAAACCAATCTCCCTCTATGTTTTGTGTTACTGGGACAGATGAAATGGGTTAATTGGCTGCTTGGTGGGATATGGGCAGTTTCTCTTTCACATGCTTCCAAAGTACTGTAAGTCTGATTGTATTTTGGGAAACCCAGCGTTAATCATTGGCTAACTGCCAATCACCACTATAAAAGGTGAATTAGTCTATTGAAAGTTGTTCAGCCAGTCAGTACACACATTTCCATAGCAACTGAATGTCAAGTCAATTCAATCACAGAAACCTCAAACTGGATTTGTTCTTTTTTTTTTTTGAGCGATTTTCTGTTTAGAGAAAAGGAGTACAAATTGGAGAACAGATGCATGTCATAGATCTGAAGATATGTTAGAACAAAATACTGTCCATAATATATTATGAAACAATCACAAACGCTTATTCTACCTGCAGAATGTAGAACATTATCATACTTTTTCTTATCATACTTAAGGTTAAGAGTTCTAAATTCACTCTAACTTTCTGATTTGAGTTCAGTGACTCCAAAAGTATGCCAGCCAAAGACAACCAAGAAACTTGCGTTTTTAAAAAGGGGTCAGCAATGGCAGCCTTATTTTAAAGGGAATTTGCCTGGAGAGAGAAACGGGGACTGCCACTGCTGACTTGTTTTGGAATGTGCATGCTACAGGGCCTTCATCTTTTTCCTGCTTCACTATTAAGTGAGTTACTGACCCAGCACAAGCAATTACCACATTTCCTTCATGAAAAGGTCCTTTTATGTTACCTAAGGAAAATTGAGAGATGGCTACATAACTGTAAATAATTTAAAGGATTCAGTTAATCTCTAAATTTGTACAAACTAACCAGCCAACCAACCAACAGAACCTGAAACAACTTTATAAAACAACTTTTTCAGTAAAAATAACATTATTGTTATGGAGTCTCTACGTCTTTGGGGGTTCATACTGGATGCAGTGACCGTGTTTTTCTGTACAAGAAAAACACAGATCACCACTAGAGTGCAAAAGTTATGTGTGATAAGGAAAAATGCAGCTGTGGTGCATAAACCTAAAGGATGACTCCACTTTCATGGGAAAAAAAATAGCAAATAAAAAAATAATAATATGGAATATAAATATGCAACACAATTCATATTGTAATTAAATGTTATTAAAAATTACCTTTTCTTTTTAATCTGCAGCACAGAATGTGTACAGAATGCCCCCATAAACACAATTTCCTGCTTGTGTGATTGGCTCAATGATTTTCCCAAAAATCTACACTAAGTTACAATTCAGATTTTTGGCATCCCCTGCAACAAAAATTACATTTTTGGTAATATACTGCCAATAGGAAATAACGTCTAAAGGGATGCAGACCCTCCAACTTTCCTCATTAGAGCCCTGATTCTGCAGCAGCTGGTTAATAATTTTTAAAACCGCTTCCATTAGACTCATTCAGCCCAGGGGCACAGAGGAACAAAAAGTGATTTCTTCAGAATAACAAAGGGTAGGAATCTGCAACAAAGTGTGTTTAAATCCTTGCAATGTACATAGATCTCCCAGAGGGGGATGCTTTTTACTCAACAAAAGTGTAGTTACAATTTCATGAAGTGTTAGACACAGAACTGTGATCCCCAGAAGGTCTGTACTTATTATGTACAGTGGATGCAGTCCGGCTGGTAAATGGAACATAGCTGTACAGAAGCAGCAACATTCCATTTAAGTCTATTACACACAACACACACTACATTAGTACATAGGCATGGGCAGCCTGGAACCAGATTTTTTACCATATGGGATACAGACAGGATGACAGGGGGGCACAACTCTGTTTATTGAGGGGGATAGAGAAGGGATCTGGAGTTTTTATTTATTACTATTGTGAACATGTAATTTAACAGTTACAATTATGAAAGTGTTCATGTGCACAGGCTTCCAATAACTTCCAATTTTGAAGAAATTGTTCTGGTTATTTAAAAAATATGTTTATTTGTATATTCCTAGGCCTCAAGACTTCTGAAAAACTTTCTGCAGTTTTCAGTGGCAGAGCTTATTAGATAAGCTCTGCCACTGAAAACTGCAGAAAGTTTTTTAGCGAGAAATTCTTCCCTAAATATTGAAAGTACAGTATGTACCTATTTTTGTGGATAGAGGATGAACTATAATGGAGGATACATTTTCATTTTCTCATTGATGAGTGAAAACATACAAAACATGCACGCATACTGTCTATATTATTAAATGACTTTAAAACGAAAACTGTTATAGAATACAATTAGCAATTTCTATTAGAAATGTAAGAGTGAAGAAGCAAAGCAGTGTGCAAAAAGTGCAATAGCCCATTGCCACCAACCAAAATTCACTCTACTGAAGTCAGGAAAGTGAAATAAGGTTTTGATCTGTTCTTAATGCAATTTGAACTTAATGCTTGGTTATTAAATAATGCTGACAGTAGATTATACAGGTACAGTGCCCAGACAAGGGGTTACAAAACACGACAAAAGGGTGGATAATGTACAAGCTGAGGGATAAAAATAAGATTAAATAAAGAAGAACCATAAACCAAAGAGTAAATGAAAGACAAAAGAAGTATGACTGGTAGAATGGGATTGTATAATTGACACAAAGAGGACCATAACAGGATGTTTGGAAGAATATGGTAGGGTGGTGGTCTGGATTGGACTGAGCTAGGATATGGTTAGTTCTCTGGGTACCACTTTATAAACATATGCAGTTTCCATGGAAACGAGCTCAGTCTCCACAGCAACAGAGAGAAGCAGAAACATAAAGAATGAACACATGGGGGAGGGTGTGGGCTAAGAAAATGTGACATACACAATTATACACACACATTGTGGCACGAGCATACACATTTAGACACATATATTAGGTTAGTAACTGAGACATATTTGCACATATAAATAAATAGCAGGACAACAATGACTTAGTGTGCAGGTAACCATGACTTTTAAAATACACAATGAAACCCAGCAAATCACAAGTATAGATACTATGACTATTGCAATTAATCACCTATAAATTATCAGTTATACAATGAGAAACATCTATTTCACACAGGGAATCAATGTTAATTGACATTCAGTGAAAAGAATGACATACCGTGCAAAAATCATGGAATCATGGAATCATGTACATATAACTACATACTATATATACACACTGATTTTAGTGAAAGGATTTCAGCTTGCTGTTAAGAACCTTTTATAACACAAATCTTCTTCTGTGAACTGCCACTTTACAAAAGTCTATCATTTTGCTGCCCTTAAAAGCTTCATAATATACACTGCAACATACACTGTGCAGTTGCACAGTTAACTAGTTGCACATTGTTGGAAAACTGAACCCTCATATGTAAATATTGTAATGAATATATAACACTATATACATAGGAAAGTCCCCATATAAGTGAAAATGTTGCTTACTAGTGTCAAAGCTGTTTAACACAAGTAAGCCCTGTTCTAAAGACTGGAAAGTGATCATTTACAAGGCAGATGGATAATACTTCTGCAAATATTCAGTAATGTTAAGGAGGGACGTATGTACGTATGTGTTGTGTGTGTGTGTGTGTATATATATATATATATATATATATATATATACACACATTTATTATTTATTTACATTATTTATTTATTTATTTATTTCTTTTTATACACACACTATCATTAAATAATCCCTGCTAATAAATTGTGATTTCACCTGATAGAGCGCAAGCACAGCTGTGACTTGGGTACTGGAGTGTAAAAAGGTACACCTGAGACACATCACATACATATCTACACACAAAGGCAGATAACTACAGTGGGCATGTAGAATACAGCTATACTCCTTTATAGTACACTTACTGTATCAGACCCTAGCTTGTCTTTTTCATTTGTCTTTTGTTCTCAAACATTGTTCCCACCCTACATTTTTCCAAAATGAAAGTCCACATACTCTGGCACAGGCCAGCTATTTTCCTTTGCTTTTGCCCCAACACAAGGCACACCCACATGATACCTTTTAGTTTATATCTGCCCAGAGGTTTTCTGTTAACCTTTGCCACTTTCATATCAGACATAGCATTTGCTAGCATCAAAGATTACCCCAGCACCCTGAATGTGTTATTTGGAGGGGTGATCTGACTGTACAATTTTTGGAATACTTATGCCCTTTGGATGCCCTTATGCTCTTTGGACCCTCAGCACCCTTTTAGTTTTGAGACTCACGTGCCAGATGATGAAAAAGATGAGAGAAGCACAGAGGACGAGTGTTAGCATGTAACAGAACGCAGCAAAGGTGAACGCCATCTCTGGAGGAGACACGGCTGAATGCAAGATTGCTCCGAGGAGAAGACTACTCTTCAAGAAGGCTGAAAAATGCTGCCAAGGACGACTTTCCGAGTACGTTATCAGACAATGCTTAATTAGAGTTCCTTGAGACTGTCCAAATTCTGTGGCTACAAGTCTATCTGTTCAGCAAGTGCTCTGTGTGAGTGCTTCAGTAGTATTCTGATAAACGATTTGCAGAAGGTGGTCAAAGACTTGAACACATATAAAACTGCTAAAAATGAAAACTAAAACACTATCAAAAATATTGTTAAAAATACTGACTACGGCTAAACATAAAACATCTGAGAGCACTGCATGCCAAAAAGTATTATTAGGTATACAAATTAGGTAGCCATTAAAAAGGAAAGCTGCATGTAGAGTACAAACCTATAGGTTAGTAAACTGGTTGTATAGCCTGTGACATTTGGCACTTTAAATAGTGTCGATGGTTAAAAAATATCAGTCTTGTGAAAAAATTGCTTCTTCTCCCCTCCGTGTAGCTTGCATTGTGTAGGAATCCGTAGTGGCACTTTACATACAAATGTGTATCAGAACCTCTTCATATGTGCCTTTGTGTATAGATAGCAGTCGCCTAACCGTCTTCTTTTTCTCCTCTGCCTATTTAGCAACTGTCTTCTTTGTTTGTCCGTTTAAAATGTCTCTCACCTTTGTTGTATACTTCTTTTCAAGCTGTCTCTTCTTCTACCTGTATATTCGCTCCACTTTTTGTTTGCACTTCTTCCTCAGCTGTACATCAGAAGATAGAAGTAGAAGCTGACTCAAGCATTTTATAGCACACTCCTGTGTAATCTGTGATCCCAGCTCCCTCTCTGTTAATGTTCTCCAGTACCTTGCACTCCTCCTGTCTGCCTCTCCCCCTTTCAAGTTCTTTCTCTCCCTCCCTCACCGTCAAACCTCCTTCCTTGCTCTTTAATGCTTTTCTCCTTCCTTGCATTTTCTATCTATCAATCCATCTATCTATCTATCTATCTATCTATCTATCTATCTATCTATCTATCTATCTATCTATCTATCTATCTATCTAATCTATCTATCATATCTTTTTTATTTACAGGCAATTATATGAACCACATCCCTTTATGTCTACTTTTTTTCTATTTTGTCCAGGTCACATTTGTCTTCCCCTCCCTCTTTTGACATTAACAACAGTGCACATACAGTCTCTGGAGCATATCTTTGATACTGGGTATCACAGTCTATTCTGGAATGAACTGTCATTTACTTCATTGTATCTGTCTCATTGTAGAACATCACAACACCCAGGTAATTGGGAACAGAAACACCAAAGCATTATTGTGACATCTAGTGGTCAGACTAGACAATGCAAATGACCCTTAAAAGTTGAGTTGCAAATTATTATTATTTTTATTTTTATCATGATATCACACAGATGGAAGGTTCAGGTGTTTACTTAAAAATGTATGTTACAGGCATACAGTATTTCCCCATACATTTTGCTTCTGGGTAGACAAAGGCATTAGAGTGAAACGTGTACTCTCTTGGACATACAATTACTGTTCACATAAGATTGGCTATGCTGCATCGGTTATGGCAGAGGTTTTCAAACTTTAGGGGGGGCGGACTGTGGTCAGCGTGAATATATATATTTTTTGTCATTAGTGGGAGTAAACAGTGCCCCATCTTTGATATTCAGGGGATAAACAGTGCCCCATTGTTGGTGTCAGTGGAAGAAATGGCACCCCATTGTTGATGTCAGTGGCAGGATTTAAGCTCCATTTCTGGTCTCAGAGGGCAGAATAGTGTGTCATATCAGTGGTATGAATAGTGCCCCAAGGGCCGGATAAAGGCAGGCAAAGGGCCGCTGTGTGGAGACCACTGGGTTGGGGTGTTATTAGACCTTGGCACCTGGAGTATGTACCACTGGTCTTCTATTGAGTGCCTTGGGTCTCCATTGAAGTAATTGCTAATGTTAATTTAAAATAGTCCTCTAGACAAACACATAAATATTTGCTGAACTTTATTAAAAGCTATTATGATGCAATTTATGTTTACTGGCAATGAGTCTTTGTCATTGCTGTGGAGCAATTTTGGCCCACTCTTCTTTGCAGAATTGTTTTAATTTAGCCACATTGGAGGGTTTTACAGCATGAACGGCCTGTGTAAGGTCATGATACACTATTTCAATTGGATTTAAGTCTGGGCTTTAAAGAGGCCAATCCAAAACCTAAATTTTGCTTTGTTTGAACCATTTGGAGGTGGACTTGCAGTTGTGTTTCGGATCATTGTCCTGCTGCATAACCCAAGTGCACTTGAGCTTGAAGTCACAAACTGATGGCCGGAGATTCTCCTTTAGGATTTTCTGGTAGAGCTCAGAATTCATGGTTTCATCAATTATGGTAAGTCGTCCAGTTCCTAAAGCTGCAAAGCATCCCCAGACCATCACGCTACCACCGCTATGTCTGACTATTGGTATGATGTTCTTGTTATGAACTGCTGTATTAGTTTTATGCCAGATGTAAGGGGATGCACACCTTCGAAAAAGTTACATTTTTGTCTCATCAGTCCACAGAATATTTGCCTAAAAGTCTTGGGGATAATCAAGATGTTTTTTGGTAAGTGTGAGATGAGCCTTTGTGTTCTTTTTGGTCAGCAGTGGCTTTGGCCTTGGAACTCTCCCATGGATGCCATTTTTGCCTAGTCTCTTTCTTATTGTTGAATCATGAACACTGATCTTACCTGAGGCAAGTGAGGCCTGCAGTTCCTTAGATGTTGTTCTGGGTTCTTTTATGACCTCCTGGATGAGTTGTTGTCATGCTCTTGGAGTAATTTTTATAGGTCGGCCACTCCTGGGAAGGTTCACCACTGTTCCAAGTTATCTCCATTTGTGGATAATGTCTCTCCCTGTGGTTCACTGGAGTTCCAAAGCCTTAAAATGGCTTTGCAACCCTTCCTAGACCGATACATGTACATTACTTTCTTTCTAATCTGTTCTTGAATTTTTTAGATTGTGGCATGGTGTGTGGCTTTTTGTGATCTGTTAGCGTGCTTCACTTTGTCTGACAGCTTCTATTTATGTAATTTCTTGATTCAACAGGTCTGGCAGTAATCAGGCCTGGGTGTGGCAAGTGAAATTGAACTCAGCTTTCCAAAAAATTGTGGTTAATCACATTTCATTCATGATTCAGCATGGTAGGGGGCAATTACTTTTTCACATAGGGCCAGGCAGGTTTGAACAGCTTTTTTCCCTTAATAAATGAAATAATAATTTAAAAACTACATCTTGGATTTACTCGTTTTATCTTTGTGTAATACTTAAATTAGTTTGAGGATTTGAATCATTTAAGTGTGAGAAATATGCAAAAAAAAAAAAAAAAAAATCAGCAAGGGGGAAATATCTTTTCACACAATTGTATGGGCCTTGAAACACACTGCATATCATCTTTGCCAACACTTGCCCATTTTTCACCAAATGCACCAACGCTTGTCTCTTGTATGCTTCCAGCACAAGAAACACAGGTGCCTGGCGCTAACATTTCAGCAAGTGCAATTACATGAACTTTGTACTGCTAGCAATCCACTGGAGCATGTGGAAGACTAATCTGGAGAAAAGAGAAGAGGAAGCATGCTAAAGTTATGTAGACAAACCCTTTAGAGTAGTATAGTTAGTTGTGCATACAGGGATGATCCAACTCCAGTCCAAAGAGAAGATTAAAACCGTTTTATTTAGTAAAATCTGTGAAAATAACAGCACCTGAGTGCAATCAAGAGGATAAATGACAAGCACTATGATGCATATATAGAAGTTCCTGGTTCAACCAAGCCTTTGCAGCATTGTGTATTACAGCTCTTGGTGTGATAAGGCTGGGATTGGTAAATACACATACTCATCCATGCGGCAGTGGGATAGACAGGGAACCGTAACTGCGCCAGGAAGAAAGGGAAGCACCAATCCAAGGTAAGTGATGTAGAAGCGGCTGGAATCCAATCAACTTGACCATGCGCACAGAAGAGACTGGATGAGGTGTTAGCGCCAAGCTGCAGACCAGCAGCGATGTCAAGAATGTTGTCGGCAATATGAACAGAAGCTGGAGAAGGCCAGGAAGGTTCTCTTACTTATGTAGCGGTCACTACCTAAAGGTAGGTGATTGAGAAGTATTCAGTGACAGAATACAAATTCAGGTAAATTTAGCCAGGCCTGTGATTTCGGGCAGGCCTGGTTGTTTTGATTTGGGAGAAGGAGTGTCAGTGTAGCGGGGGTGTGGCCACCTGCGCTTGGGCTCATAGATATCTCCTCCGCTTGCAGAAGGATTTTTCCTGAAAGGGAGGTTGGGCTTGAGACCTGAGTGGCAGGCAACTCATGTGAGAGTTCTGACCTATCATTAACTTGCATGGGCAGAGAGAGGTCTCTCAGATGGTTTGGGGTCACATGCTTCCTGGGGGAGGAGGGGAGTTCGAGCCTGAGGGGAGAGAGAAGAGGAGCTCGGGGCCTGGAGTCCCAGGTGGCCAAGGGCCTGGGGCCCTGGAGGAGGAGAGTCACCAGAAAGCTCTTAAGGGAGGCCCAGGGTGGAGGCTCGGAGTACAGAGAAGACAGCATGTAGTGCTGGGGACCGTGCCGGACATCCCCATGTGGGGATGTGCCGAGTGTGTGTGGAGGAAGTAGGAGTAAAGCGGATGAAGTAGACTGAAGCATCGACTTTCTGTGACCGGGGAACACAGAACTTTGATCAAGAAAGAAAGGTCAGTGCAATGTAAAGAAGCAGGAGCAGATAGAGTAGCATGCTGTGTTGCTATGGAACATGGTATGACCAGCAACGTACAGTAACTTCCAAAGACTGAGAGGTTGTTCTGCATGAAGTCAAGGAATATAGGCGGTACAGGCCTTTGACTTCAGGATTTATAATCAGAGAACTTGTTTCAGTCAAACAGAGGAATTATTCAGAGTGATCCCTTTTGTTCAACTTGGAAGCCACTGAATGGGGAAACTTAGAGTCAGATAGCCCACATTGTACAATAAGTAACAGTCTCAAGAGGGTATTACGCAGGTAAAGTTCAGTTACAAAGGCCACGGCCATGGATGATACCCTACATAGTGAAATACATTGGGGCATCTCATCATCTCATACCCTTCTATTGATAACTAGGGATGAGCCGAACACCCCCGGGTGCGGTTCGCACCAGAACCCGCGAACGGACCTGTCATGAAGATCCTGCCAGAAACTTAAACCCGGGGCCATCCCGGCCCTCAGATTCTACTGCGCATGCGCATGCGCGCCCGGGCACGTGCACGTGTGCAGCCGTGCACAGGGAGACGGGCGCGCGCTCTAGTTAGCGCCAGTCAGCCTATTTAAACTTGACCTGAGCAGACGGTCTTTGCTGTCTGCTCTACAGCGTTGTGGTGTGTGTAATCTGATCCTGATTTATCTGTCCTATTGACCCGGCTTACCAGTGACTACCCAGCTATCTGCCTGTACCCGACCCCGGCTTGTTGTGACCATCCTTCTGCCTCATCCATTGTACCTCAGTACCAGTTTGATTCCTGACCTGACTTCCTTGATGAACTCTGATTACCTGCATTGTCCCTGTCCGGTCTGCAGTCTGATCCCTGTAATGAACCTGATCATTTGCATTGCTCCAGCCCATTCAGTGGTTCTGTTTCCTGCTCCCCGTCTGATCACCTGCACTGATCCAGCCGGTGCCATAGTCCTGCTTCCTGTTCTGCTATCCAGTCTGCTAAAGCTGTTTGTCCAGTTCCAGCCAGCTCTGCTATCCTGTGTACCTGTGAGCCTGCTTACCTGTTCAGTTCCGGCCTACTCTGCTGACCAGTCTGCTAAGCTGTCCATCCAGATCCATCCTGCTCCGCTGTCCAGTCTGCTAAGCTGTTTGTCCAGTTCCAGCCAGCTCTGCTATCCTGTGTACCTGTGAGCCTGCTTACCTGTTCAGTTCCGGCCTACTCTGCTGACCAGTCTGCTAAGCTGTCCATCCAGATCCATCCTGCTCCTCTGTCCAGTCTGCTAAGCTGTTTGTCCAGTTCCAGCCAGCTCTGCTATCCTGTGTACCTGTGAGCCTGCTTACCTGTTCAGTTCCGGCCTACTCTGCTGACCAGTCTGCTAAGCTGTCCATCTAGATCCATCCTGCTCCGCTGTCCAGTCTGCTAAGCTGTTTGTCCAGTTCCATCCAGCTCTGCTATCCTGTGTACCTGTGAGCCTGCTTAGCTGTTCAGTTCCGGCCTACTCTGCTGACCAGTCTGCTAAGCTGTCCATCCAGATCCATCCTGCTCCGCTGTCCAGTCTGCTAAGCTGTTTGTCCAGTTCCAGCCAGCTCTGCTATCCTGTGTACCTGTGAGCCTGCTTACCTGTTCAGTTCCGGCCTACTCTGCTGACCAGTCTGTTAAGCTGTCCATCCAGATCCATCCTGCTCCGCTGTCCAGTCTGCTAAGCTGTTTGTCCAGATCCAGCCAGCTCCGCTATCCTGTGTACCTGTGAGCCTGCTTACCTGTTCAGTTCCGGCCTACTCTGCTGACCAGTCTGCTAAGCTGTCCATCCAGATCCATCCTGCTCTGCTGTCCAGTCTGCTAAGCTGTTTGTCCAGATCCAGCCAGCTCCGCTATCCTGTGTACCTGTGAGCCTGCTTACCTGTTCAGTTCCGGCCTACTCTGCTGACCAGTCTGCTAAGCTGTCCATCCAGATCCATCCTGCTCCGCTGTCCAGTCTGCTAAGCTGTTTGTCCAGATCCAGCCAGCTCTGCTATCCTGTGTACCTGTGAACCTGCTTACCTGTTCAGTTCCCGGCCTACTCTGCTGACCAGTCTGCTAAGCTGTCCGTCCAGATCCAGCCAGCTCTGCTAACCTGTTTTCCTGTGGTCCAGCTCATCAGTCTGTATCCAGTCTTCTCTGCTATCCAGGCCTCCACCGTGTCCGCTAAGTTGACTTGGTCACTCTACCGGTCTGTTGATCCTGCCAGGCACCCGTGCTCCTCCTCACTCCTGGGTCTCCTGTCCCCACACCAGGGAACCAGGAGTGGGAGACGCAAGGGAGGTCTCTCTCTGCAATTTCGGGCTCGCACCACCAGGTACGTGACAGTAGCAGACAGCCATGTCTGAGCCCGAGCAGGGAGCCCCCGCCATGGAGGGGTTATGCCAACACCTGGCAGGACTGACCGAGGCGGTGAAGAATCTCCAACAAGGGTACACCCGGCTGGAGGAACGGGTACTGGCCTTGTCCGGTCCTACTAGTACCCAAGGAACTTCACACCCGGCAACACCCTCAACGGGGCCTGCACCTGCCCAAACTATAGTGATGCTACCACCTGAGCCTAAGGTCCCCACTCCAGAGAAGTTTTCAGGTGCCCGTGGTAGTTTCAGGACTTTCCGCAATTCTTGCGAACTCCATTTTGCTCTACAACCTAGAACTTTCTCCTTAGAGACCACTAAGGTGGGCTTTGTGGTAGCCCTACTGACTGGGGATCCCCAAATCTGGGCCCACCGTCTCGTGGAACAGAAGGATGCAGCATTGGCCAGTCTCACCACCTTTTTTGACGCCATGGCGCAGTTATATGAGGACCCCCAACTCTCAACCACTGCGGAAGCCGCCCTACGTTCTCTCCAACAGGGTCGGCGACCAGCAGAGGACTATGTGGCTGAGTTCAGGCGTTGGGGTGCCGACACTGACTGGAACGACGCTGCTCTTCGTCACCAATTCCGCATGGGCCTCTCAGACGCGCTCAAGGACGAGCTCGCCAGAGTAGGGGTTCCTCAGACCCTGAACTCCATCATAGACTTAAGTATCCAAATCGATCGGCGCCTACGGGAGCGTAGGGCCGAACGAACCTTGGGGTCCCCAAGACCCACCTGGATGCCCCCCAGGGCCCCAAGCCATTTCCGCTCTGCTTCCTCTGCCAGGCCTGTTCATACCTCCACGGCATCGGAACCCATGCAGCTAGGACTCCTGTGGCCTTCTCTCACCCCAGCAGAACGTCAGAGACGCCGCAACAACAATTTGTGCCTGTATTGCGGAGAGCCAGGTCACTATGTCCGAAATTGCCCGGCTAAACTCCGTAAGTTTCCCACTATTCTTTCCAGTTATGTTGATCCAGTGACCGGGGTTTCGGCTCATCTTGCCCTCTCTGTTTCCTTCCAGCTCCCAGGAAGGACCCTGCGGACCACCGCCATCATTGACTCTGGGGCCTGTAGTTGCTTCATGGACTCTGTTTTTGCTGCCCGGCATCGGATTCCCCTTCTTCCGAGGGAACAGGGACTGTCCGTCCATCTGGCAGATGGATCCACCATTAAATCTGGCCCGGTGACCGAGGAGACTGCCCCATTGCACACAGTGATCTCTGAATCACACCAGGAACTCTTACGGCTGGACATAATCTCTTCTCCCCTGTTTCCGGTCATTTTGGGCATTCCCTGGCTGCAAGCACATAATCCAGTCATCAACTGGGCCACAGGAGAAGTGGCCTTTTCCTCTCCCTACTGCCGAAGGTCCTGCGGCTCCATGGTTTCCGCAGGCCCCTCTGCTCTGCCTGGAGACTGAGGCAGGTCTACGTCAGTCCATCCCCGAAGCCTACCATGCCTACCTGGATGTGTTCAGCAAACAAAAAGCAGATGTGCTGCCACCCCACAGGCCTTATGACTGTCCCATTGAACTTCTTCCCGGGGCCAAGATTCCCTTCGGCAGGGTTTTTCCCCTAACAGAGGTGGAGCAGGGGAAACTGAAAGACTACATTGACGATAACTTGAAAAAAGGTTTTATCCGCCCGTCCACATCCCCTGCAGGTGCGGGAATATTTTTTGTAGAAAAAAAGGACCATTCCCTCAGACCCTGCGTGGACTATCGTGCCCTAAACGAGGTCACTGTCAAAAACCGCTATCCTCTTCCCTTGGTTCCAGAACTGTTTCAGAGGCTTGGCACGGCCTCCATTTTTTCCAAATTGGACCTCAGAGGGGCATACAATTTAGTTTGCATAAAGGATGTGGATGAATGGAAGACGGCATTTCGGTCCCGATTTGGGCACTTTGAGTACCTGGTGATGCCCTTCGGACTCTGTAACGCCCCTGCTACTTTCCAGTCCTTCATTAATGATGTGCTTCGGGACTTTCTTGATGTTTTTGCTGTTGTTTATCTTGATGACATACTAATTTTCTCTTCCTCCCTAGAGTTGCATCGTGGACATGTCAAAAGTGTTCTGGGCCGCCTCCGGCAACATGGCCTCTATGCCAAGGCCGAAAAGTGCCTCTTCGAAGTGGAAAGCATACCCTTCTTGGGCTTGATCATCTCCAGTAGGGGCATTCGGATGGACCCCCAGAAGATCACAGCCATCCTGGACTGGCCTATTCCCGCAGATAAGAAGGGTATCCAGCGATTTATTGGTTTCGCCAATTTTTATCGCAAATTCATTAGAGGATTCTCGGCCATAGTGCCACCCATTACACAGCTCACCAAACAAGGTACCCGCTTTCATTGGTCTCCCGAAGCCCAGGGGGCCTTTGAGGCCCTCAAAGGGCTCTTTACCTCGGCTCCTATCCTGAAGCATCCGGACCCTTCACTACCCTTCGTTTTGGAAGTGGACGCCTCTGAGATAGCCGTAGGAGCAATTCTGTCCCAGAGACAGGGCATCAAGGCCCTGCTGCACCCCGTGGCATTCTTCTCACGAAAACTATCCCCAGCCGAGAAGAACTATGATGTGGGAGATCGGGAGTTGTTGTCGATAAAAACCGCCCTCGAGGAATGGCGCTACCTGCTGGAGGGGGCTACTCATCCAATCTTGATCTTCACGGATCACAAGAACCTAGAGTACCTGAAGACTGCCAAAAGGTTGAAACCTAGACAGGCCCGATGGGCCTTATTTTTCTCTCGTTTTACTTTTCACGTGACCTATCGTCCGGGTTCCAAGAATGCGAAGCCGGACGCTTTGTCTCGTATGTACCACAAATCCCAGGATGGTTCCCCTCCAGACACTATCCTTGCCCCTGGAAATTTCCTTCTGCTACAGGAAGACTTGCTGTCCCAACTCAGGCGGGCTTCCAGTGGCCTCATACCCACTCCTGGACCTGGGTTGCTAGCCAAGGATGGTCTACTGTGGCATGAGGATAAAATTTTCATTCCCGAGGGTCTGCCGGTAACCGTTCTGGAATTGTGCCATGATCATAAACTTGCCGGACACTTTGGTGTCACCAAAACTACTGAATTGGTACAACGTACCTTCTGGTGGCCTCAGCTAAGAGAAGACTGCAGGAAGTTCGTAGAGACGTGCACTGTATGTATACGGAGCAAGAGTTACAGGACCAAAGCCTGGGGTCTACTCAAGCCGTTGCCAGTCCCAGACCGTCCCTGGAAGATGCTGTCCATTGACTTCATCGTGGAACTGCCCCCAGCAGAAGACCACACTACGATCTTTGTAATAGTCGATCGCCTGTCAAAGATGGCACACTTTGTTCCTATGAAGGGCACCCCTTCTGCTTCAGAAACCACACAGGTGTTCATCCGAGAAATCATCAGACTCCATGGGGTACCGGCCAACATAGTGTCCGACCGAGGGGTACAATTTACCTCTCGGTTCTGGAAATCGCTCTGTAAGGCCCTCAATATTGAACTATCATTTTCATCCGCCTATCACCCTCAAACCAATGGGCAAACCGAGAGGACCAACCAGACCATGGAACAATATTTACGGTGCTTCTCCTCCTTTACCCAGGACGATTGGATCTCCCTGTTACCAGTTGCCGAATTTGCATATAACAATGCCATCCACTCTGCTACCCAACAGACGCCCTTCTTCGCCAATTATGGCTTTCACCCTTCGTTCTTGCCCAATTCTCTCCCTGAATGTACTGTGCCCGCAGTTCAGAAAAAGATTGACTTCTTTGCTTCCAATAACCAACTCCTGCAGGACACCATGGCCCGGACCCAGGAACATAATAAAACAGTTTTTGACAGAAAGAGGCGTGGAGAGTTTACTGGCACCAGGTGACACAGTATGGCTTTCTACCTTAAATCTAAGGATGGCTTGTCCCTCGAAGAAACTGGGCCCTAAGTTCTTAGGTCCCTTTCCAGTCAAACGGAAAATAAATGAAGTAGCCTATGAATTGGAACTCCCAGACTCCCTCAAGGTCCACCCGGTCTTCCATGTTTCCCTGCTGAAACCCTCCACTCCTAACCCTTTTCCCAACAGGAGAACAGTACCCCCGGATCCAGTTCTGATAGATGGCGAGGAGGAATATGAAGTGGAGGCCATCCTAAATGTTAGGTGGAGGAGAAATCAGAATCAGTTCCTGATTAAGTGGAAGGGCTATGGTCCTGAAGAAAATTCCTGGGAGCCCGAGTGCAATATCCACGCTAAGAGTCTAGTTCAAGCCTTTAAGAGAGCCCATCCTGAGAGATTTGCCCAGAGGGGCACCCGGAGGTTGCCCCTAGGAGGGGGGCAATGTCATGAAGATCCTGCCAGAAACTTAAACCCGGGCCGTCCCAGCCCTCAGATTCCACTGCGCATGCGCATGCGCGCCCGGGCGCGTGCACGTGTGCAGCCGTGCACAGGGAGACGGGCGCGCGCTCTAGTTAGCGCCAGCCAGCCTATTTAAACTTGACCTGAGCAGACGGTCTTTGCTGTCTGCTCTACAGCGTTGTGGTGTGTGTAATCTGATCCTGATTTATCTGTCCTATTGACCCGGCTTACCAGTGACTACCCAGCTATCTGCCTGTACCCGACCCCGGCTTGTTGTGACCATCCTTCTGCCTCATCCATTGTACCTCAATACCAGTTTGATTCCTGACCTGACTTCCTTGATGAACTCTGATTACCTGCATTGTCCCTGTCCGGTCTGCAGTCTGATCCCTGTAATGAACCTGATCATTTGCATTGCTCCAGCCCATTCAGTGGTTCTGTTTCCTGCTCCCAGTCTGATCACCTGCACTGATCCAGCCGGTGCCATAGTCCTGCTTCCTGTTCTGCTATCCAGTCTGCTAAAGCTGTTTGTCCAGTTCCAGCCAGCTCTGCTATCCTGTGTACCTGTGAGCCTGCTTACCTGTTCAGTTCCGGCCTACTCTGCTGACCAGTCTGCTAAGCTGTCCATCCAGATCCATCCTGCTCCGCTGTCCAGTCTGCTAAGCTGTTTGTCCAGTTCCAGCCAGCTCTGCTATCCTGTGTACCTGTGAGCCTGCTTAGCTGTTCAGTTCCGGCCTACTCTGCTGACCAGTCTGTTAAGCTGTCCATCCAGATCCATCCTGCTCTGCTGTCCAGTCTGCTAAGCTGTTTGTCCAGATCCAGCCAGCTCCGCTATCCTGTGTACCTGTGAGCCTGCTTACCTGTTCAGTTCCGGCCTACTCTGCTGACCAGTCTGCTAAGCTGTCCATCCAGATCCATCCTGCTCTGCTGTCCAGTCTGCTAAGCTGTTTGTCCAGATCCAGCCAGCTCTGCTATCCTGTGTACCTGTGAACCTGCTTACCTGTTCAGTTCCGGCCTACTCTGCTGACCAGTCTGCTAAGCTGTCCGTCCAGATCCAGCCAGCTCTGCTAACCTGTTTTCCTGTGGTCCAGCTCATCAGTCTGTATCCAGTCTTCTCTGCTATCCAGGCCTCCACCGTGTCCGCTAAGTTGACTTGGTCACTCTACCGGTCTGTTGATCCTGCCAGGCACCCGTGCTCCTCCTCACTCCTGGGTCTCCTGTCCCCACACCAGGGAACCAGGAGTGGGAGACGCAAGGGAGGTCTCTCTCTGCAATTTCGGGCTCGCACCACCAGGTACGTGACAGGACCTAAAGTCCGTGTGAACTTAAGAACCCTATTAATTACAATGGACGCGAACATTCAAAATCAAAAGTGCTAATTTTAAAGGCTAATATGCATGTTATTGTCATAAAAAGTGTTTGGGGACCTGGGTCCTGCCCCAGGGGACATGTATCAATGCAAATTTTTTTTTTTTTTAAAACGTCCATTTTTTCAGGAGCAGTGATTTTATTAATGCTTAAAGTGAAACAATAAAAGTGTAATATTCCTTTAAATTTCGTACCTGGGGGGTGTCTATAGTATGCCTGTGAAGGGGCGCATGTTTCCCGTGCTTAGAACTGTCCCTGCACAAAGTGTCATTTTTGCAGGAAAAAAAGCTATTTAAAATCACTCGCGGCTAATGAATTGTCGGCTCCCGTAACACAGAGAACAGTCATTCATTGAAAGTCATTGATAAAAAAAAAGTAATTGATAAAAAAAAAGCATTGGGGTCCCCCCAAATTCAATTACCAGGCCCTTCAGGTCTGCTTTGGATATTTAGGGGAACCCCTGCCAAAAAAAAAAAAAATGGCGTGGGGTCCCCCTCAAAATCCATACCAGACCCTTGAGGTCTGGGATGGATTTTAAGGGGAACCCCGGCCCAAAAAAATAAAAACGCGTGGGGTCCCCCTCAAAATCCATACCAGACCCTTATCCGAGCACGCAACCTGGCAGGCCGCAGGAAAAGAGGGGGGACGAGAGCGCCCCCCCTCCCTCCTGAACCGTACCAGGCCACATGCCCTCAACATTGGGAGGGTGCTTTGGGGTCCCCCCCAAAGCACCTTGTCCCCATGTTGATGAGAACAAGGGCCTCGTCCCCACAACCCTGGCCATTGGTTGTGGGGGTCTGCCGTCGGGGGGGGTATCAGAATCTGGAAGCCCCCTTTAACAAGGGGACCCCCAGATCCCGGCCCCCCCTGTGTGAAATGGTAACCTACCATTTCACCAAAAAAGTGACAAAAATTGTAAAAATGACAGGAGACGGTCTTTGACAATTCCTTTATTAAAATCTTCTTTCTTCTGGTCTTCCTTCTTTCTTTCTTCATCCTTCGGTTTCTTCATCTTCTCCTTCCGGCATCTTCTTCCATCTTCTTCTTCCATCTTCTTCTTCCTCCAATCCGCTTCTTCTTGCTCTGGTCTTCTCGTCCGGCATCTTCTTCCATGGCGTCGGCGTCTCTACTTGGGCCACTCCGCGCAATGGGAGGCTACAGCTGTGTGAGGCTTCACTGCGTCTGACAGGTCTTTTATAACGGAGGGCGGGGCCACCTGGTGACCCCGCCCCTCTGACATCATGGGGAAAGCCATAGGGAATTCCCCATGACGTCCCCGTGTGTCAGAGGGGGGGGTCACCAAGTGGTCCCGCCCTCCGTTATAAAAGACCTGTCAGACGCAACGAAGCCTCACACAGCGGGAGCCTCCCATTGCGCGGAGCAGCCCAGAAGAGACACTGACGCCGGGGAAGAAGATGCCGGACGAGAAGACCACAGCAAGAAGAAGCGGATCGGAGGAAGAAGAAGAAGGAAGAAGAAGATGGAAGAAGATGCCGGAAGGAGAAGATGAAGAAACCGAAGGATGAAGAAAGGAAGAAGACCAGAAGAAAGAAGATTTTAATAAAGGAATTGTCAAAGACCGTCTCCTGTCATTTTTACAATTTTTGTTACTTTTTTGGTAAAATGGTAGGGGGGGGAATCTGGGGGTCCCCTTGTTAAAGGGGGCTTCCAGATTCTGATAAGCCCCCCGCCCGCAGACCCCCACAACCAATGGCCAGGGTTGCGGGGAAGAGGTCCTTGTCCTCATCAACATGGGGACAAGGTGCTTTGGGGGGGACCCCAAAGCACCCTCCCAATGTTGAGGGCATGTGGCCTGGTACGGTTCAGGAGGGAGGGGGGCCGCTCTCGTCCCCCCCTCTTTTCCTGCTGCGGCCTGCCAAGTTGCGTGCTCGGATAAGGGTCTGGTATGGATTTTGAGGGGGACCCCACGCCATTTTTTTTTTGGGCCGGGGTTCCCCTTAAAATCCATCCCAGACCTCAAGGGTCTGGTATGGATTTTGAGGGGGACCCCAGGCCATTTTTTTTGGCCGGGGTTCCCCTTAATATCCATAGCAGACCTGAAGGGCCTGGTAATTGTATTTGGGGGGACCCCCACGCTTTTTTTTTGTTTTTTTTGTTTTTTATCAATGACTTTTTTTTTTATCAATGACTTTCAATGAATGACTGTTCTCTGTGTTACGGGAACCGGCAATTCATTAGCCGCAGATGGCTGCCTTAGATGACACAACAGGATGAAGAAAGGAAGGAAGGTGTTTTAATGGGGTACTGCAATGCTGTACTAACAGCACGCACACACTAATCCCCAGAATCACAGCACAGATAATGTCAGCAGTCAGCAGCACTGCAGAATGGATCACAGCACATAATATCACTGACACGCTGGAACACAATATACGAGGCCGCCGGCGCAGCGGCCTTTTATAGTGTGGGGCGTGTACTAAACCCCCTGAGCTATAATTGGCCACAGGCATCCTGCCTGTGACCAATTATTGCTCTCCTCGCCGCTGGCTCTATGATTGGCCAAGCATGCGGGGTCACAGTGCATGCTTGGCCAATCATGAGCCAGCAATGCACTGCGACTGGAGCAGTGCATCGTGGGCCGTTTTGTGAGGCATTGGCCTGTATATGTGCATGTGAACACTGGCATCACTTTCTGTATGGTAGAAAGTTTACTCTGATGCCGCGTACACGCGATCGGACTATCCGGCGGACCAGAGTCTGCCGGACAATCCACCCGTGTGTGGGCTCCGGCAAACTTTTTCTTCCCAAAAATCCGGCGGACATAGAAAGAAGTTTTGACTCAAAATTATCCGGCCGTCTGTGTGCTAGTCCGCCGGACTTTTGAAATGAACGGACTTGCCTACACACGGAGTAAAGTCCGTTCATTTAGAACGTGACTCCAGGTAGACAGGACTAGCGAAGGAAGTCAATGTCGCCGCCGAGATTGACACCTTTCCATCCCCCATGACCTGGTATGGATTTAAAGGGGAATCCCTACGCCGAAAAAAACGGCGTGGGGGTCCCCCCCGAATCCATATCAGACCCTTATCCAAACACGCAGCCTGGCCGGTCAGGAAAGGGGGTGGGGACGAGCGAGTACCAGGCTGCGTGCCCTCAACATAGGGGGGTGCTTTGGGGAAGGGGGGCCCTGCGACCCCCCCACCCCAAAGCACCTTGTCCCCATGTTGATGAGGACAAGGGCCTCTTCCTGACAACCCTGGCCGTTGGTTGTCGGGGTCTGCGGGCGGGGGGCTTATCATAATCCGGGAGCCCCCTTTAATAAGGGGGCGCCCAGATCCTGGCCCCCAACCCTATGTGAATGAGTATGGGGTACATGGTACCCCTACCCATTCACCTAAGGGAAAAAGTGTTACAAAAAAAAAACACAACACAGGTTTTTAAAGTACTTTATTAGACAGCTCCGGGGGTCTTCTTCTGACTTCGGGGGTCTTGTCCCACTCTTTGTTTGTCCTGTCGGGCCTCTGCTATCTTCTTGCAGCGCTTTTACTAGCGTTGGCCCGGTCTTCTGCTTCGTCGCTGTTGTCGCCGCCGCCGCCTTCTGCTTCTTCTTCTTCTCCCAATGTTGACACGACACTGTCTCCGCTTGTAATGGCTGGGATGCGTTGCGTGGCCAGTTATATAGGGACAATGGGCGGGGTCACCGACTGATGTCACATGGTGACCCCGCCCCTTGTGATGTCACAGTACCGGGGGATTCTGGGACTGTGACATCACCATGTGACATCAGCCGGTGACCCCGCCCCTTGTCCCTATATAAGTCGGCGCACTACGCGTCCCTGCCATTGCGGCCAGAGAGAGCGCCGTGTCAACTTCAGAAGAAGGAGAAGAAGCAGAAGAAGAAGCAGAAGCAGAAGAAGCAGAAGGCGGCTGCGACAGAAGACCGGGCCAACACTAGTAAAAGAGCTGGAAGAAGAAATCAGAGGCCCGGCAAGAAGAACCGAAGAGCGGGACAAGACCCCCGAAGACAGAAGAAGAGAAGACACCCGGAGTGGTCTGATAAAGTATTTTAAAAACCTGTGTTGTGTTTTTTATGTACACTTTTTTTCCCCAGTCGAATGGGTAGGGGTACATAGTTCCCTTATACTCATTCACATAGGGTGGGGGCCGGAATCTGGGGGCCCCCTTATTAAAGGGGGCTCCCGGATTCTGATAAGCCCCCCGCCCGCAGACCCCGACAACCAACGGCCAGGGTTGTCGTAATGAGGCCCTTGTCCTCATCAACATGGGGACAAGGTGCTGCGGCCCCCCTTCCCCAAAGCACCCCCCCATGTTGAGGGCACGCGGCCTGGTACAGCTCAGGGGGGGCGCTCGCTCATCTCCACCCCCTTTCCTGACTGGCCGGACTGCGTGCTCGGACAAGGGTCTGCTATGGACTTTGGAGGCTTCCCCTTTAAATCCATACCAGGTGACGGGGCTAGCGAGGTGTCAATTTCACCGATGGAGGTGGCGACATTGACTTCCTTCGCTAGTCCAGTCTACCTGGAGTCAAAAGGAACGGACTTTACTCCGTGTGTGGGCAAGTCCGTTCATTTTAAAAGTCCGGCGGACCTCCGCCAAAACTCCGGCGGAAAAGTCCGGGCGTGTGTGGGCAAGTCCGGCGGACCTCTGCTGGAAAGTCCGGCGGGTTGTCTGCCAGACTAAGTCCATCGGACTATGTACGCCAGATAGTCTGATCGTGTGTACGCAGCATGAGAAGTGATCGCCAAGCCCTAACTTCCCTGGTTTCAGAATCAGAATCAGGTACAGCTTTGACATTCGCAATAGACCAGGAAAGATAAATCTAGTGGCAGATTATTTGTCCTCAATCCAGAGGAGGGACAGAAAGACCAAGAAGAAAAGCGGACATTTAAGATGTGTTAAATTATACATATAGTTTCCTACTTGCTGCATATGTAAATTTAAAAAGCCAGTATAAAGGAATAATAGTGGTAAAAAAAAAGCACTTGTGGGTTTAACTAATAATTTTTTTTGTATAGTTCTCCTTTAAGGAGGCATGGCATTGGGTGGGTCCTATGCCTGCATACTTTTTACTTTTGCTAATAGGTGTGGCTCATTTCCATCTCAAAAAGTTGGTATGCTTACATGGTCAGTGGTCATCTGCCTTACTATGACATCTTCAGCCATACTATCATATAAGAATCAAGTTGTCATCTTGGAAAAGTGTTTTAAGCAGTGGCGGCTGGTGCTCAAATTTTTTGGGGGGGCGCAAAACAAACAGCCTCACTGTGCCATCAAACGCTGCCACTGTGCCCATTAAATGCTGCCACTGTGCCCATCAAACGCTGCCACCGTGCCCATCAAACGCTGCCACTGTCCCCTTTAAACGCTGCCACTGTCCCCTTTAAACGCTGCCACTGTCCCCTTTAAACGCTGCCACTGTGCCAATCAAACGCTGCCACTGTCCCCTTTAAACGCTGCCACTGTCCCCTTTAAACGCTGCCACTGTGCCCTTTAAACGCTGCCATTGTCCCCTTTAAACGCTGCCACTGTCCCCTTTAAACACTGCCACTGTGCCCATCAAACGCTGCCACTGTCCCCTTTAAACGCTGCCACTGTCCCCTTTAAACGCTGCCACTGTGCCCATCAAATGCTGCCACTGTCCCCTTTAAACGCTGCCACTGTCCCCTTTAAACGCTGCCACTGTCCCCTTTAAACGCTGCCAATGTGCCCATCAAACGCTGCCACTGTGCCCATCAAGCGCTGCCACTGTGCCCATCAAACGCTGCCACTGTGCCCATTAAATGCTGACACTGTCCCCTTTAAACACTGCCACTGTGCCCATCTAACGCTGCCACTGTGCCCATCTAACGCTGCCACTGTGCCCATGTAAAGCTGCCACTGTGCCTCAAATGCTGCCACTGTGCCCATCTAACGCTGCCACTGTGCCCATCTAACGCTGCCACTGTGCCCATGTAAAGCTTCCACTGTGCCCATCTAACACTGCCACTGTGCCCATCTAACACTGCCACTATGCCCATCTAACGCTGTCACTGTGCCCATTAAATGCTGCCAATGGCACTTACCTTGTCAGGCGGCGAGCGGTGTCTCCTCATCTTCTCCCGCGCTCCTCCTGTCTTGCAGTGATTGGACGCTTAGGCGTCCAATCACAGCGCCTGTGACTTCAGCCAATCAGGGGACCGGTAACACAGACCGGCAACCTGATTGGCTGAGAGGCGGGTCTGTGTTAGGGAAGCGATGTATTCGCTTCCCTAACACAATACTGTGTAAGCAGCGAACGCAAAGCATTGCGCCCGCTGTTTACACTTCTGGAAGCCTATTAGAGCACACCGCTCTAATAGGGTCCCCTATTAGAGCTTTACAGCTCTAATAGGGCACTTCCAGAAACACCCCCCCCACTGTAATTCAGATGCCCGGCGCCCGACAGGGGGCCGGACACCTGAATAGGGGGCGGCAGCGGTGACAATAGATAGATTCATGCAATGCATGAATCTATCTATTGGTGATAGAGCGGTGCAGGAGAGGGGGGGCGGCGCTCCTGCGCCCTCTATGCACGCACCGCCACTGGTTTTAAGAGAACACTGAGCACTAATTCTAGCTGCACTGAGACAATCAGTTCTAAAATGGCTCATGAAGGTCATCTAGGTGTGGTACAGACAAAACAACTTTGCAGCAAAGCAGTGTGGTGGTCTGGTATAGACAATTTTATTGTGTAATTGTGAACTATGCTTTCTCAGTGGTAAAAATATAGAAGAAAACAGCTTCTCTTTTACTAGTCAGACTTTTCCTAAAATGCCCATTAAATACAACACAATTGGGTGTAAGGGGAGAAATTACAGTAGCACCAAAACACCATTGATATGGTTTGGTAGCTTATGATTTGTACTTGAAACGGCCAGAGGTGGCTACAGCATAAGTCATGATTTCAAGGTGGGGACCACCACTATAAATCATTACCAAAATGGTCCACAATTTATTTCAAAAGAGTTGATACTTTCCTTTAATCAAAGGGAATAAAGCACATCTTAACACCATGATACCATCAATAGGCCAATGAAGGTGTGGAACGTTTTAAATAGACATTTAAAATGGCTTAAATAAAAAGCGTCCGTTCTTATTAAAGTCTTTGCAAACCAATGGATTTGATATGCTTTCATTATGCTGCATTCTCTTCTTACAAATGGATATTACCGATGACCAGTGATGTAAGTAACTGAGTTAAAATAAACTGAGTTACCTAACTCAGTTACATTAGAGGGTAACGAGTAATCTAACTGATTACTTTTCCCCTCATGGTAACTCAGTTCCCATTACTTTGGCTTAGTTACCCCAATTACATCTACTGCCACTAGATGGCAGTAGTGTAATTCCGGTGTCCTGCCGAAAAAGTTCCCTCGCCGGATAAGGACCCCCTGTACTGTGCAGGCGCAGGGCTTGCGCAGTACGAAGGACTATGGAGCTTCTGAAAATTGCCGAACCTAAACAGCTCTGAGTGAACTCTACACCTTACAGGCGCAGTTAACATGTAATTGTACGAGGGGATGCCGCACGCTCCTGATGCTCGTGCTACTCTGCAAGGGGCGTCTATCGTGTAAGTAAGGGGCTGGTCTAGTATTACTGTAACCAAGGGGTGCATTTATTATTATTGTTATATATCGAGCTCTGCCCATTAATTTAACATTCACCCTCTTCTGTAGCCATCCGTCCCTTACACGATATAATAATAATAGACCCGCCCCTTGCTTACACGCTATAACAGATCTGCCCCTTGGTTAGAGTAATAATAGAGCAGCCCCTTGGTTACACGATATATAACAATAATAATAAATGCGCCCCTTGGTTACAGTAATACATATACCCTTAGTTACACGTATAGAATATTTAAAAAAAAAGTCAGTTACTTTGCTGCGTAACTAATTACTTTTCCAATGTAGTAACTGAGTTACTAACGCAATTACTTTTTGGGAGAAGTAATTTGTAACTTAACTAATTACTTTTTTAAAGTAAGATGACCAACACTGCCGATGACTGTTGTTGCTGCACTTGTATAAATTCTTAGGTCTATAAGCCCATGTATCCACACCTTTTTTTTAAATAAAGTATTTGTGGAAAGAAAAAATGGCTTAAGGACATATCTCCATGGAGTTTCCCTAGGAGAAGGCAGTACAGATAGCAGAGAAACTTCTATCTGTACTAGGCCTCAGCATGTGCTAGGGGCATGAGGAAGCTAGGCTGGAAGAGGGAATATTCACTGAAAAGGGGGAGGAGCACTTATTAACATGTGTGCATTTATGCACTTTATTCAATGGAAAGTGGTGTTTGATGCACTTTAAATTGAGTACTCACTACACTACAATATACTGCAGTAAAACTGCACTGACACACTGCAATATACTGTGGTAAACGGGCACTAGTGCACTCAAATATACTGTGTTAAACGTGCATTAATGCACTCAAATGTACTGCGTTAAACGTGCAGTAATGCACAGATATATACTGCATTAAACAGTGTGTAACTATGGTTAGGCGATCCCATGTCACACTGTGTATTAGCTCTTCCAGCCTGGTTTATGCAAACACAGGCATGCTGATTACACACCTGTGGGCAGGGTTCATAAACTTTCCTGGGATAGAGCTCAGGGCTACCACTTGGAGACAGCTCCACCCAAGCAAACAGGTAGTCTCGCCGAGGAGTCAGGAGGACTCTGCCCTACAGACACGACGTCTGTGTATGAGTGTCGGGAGGACACCCATGTTCCGTAGAAGAGGGAGACTGCAGGTGGCAGTTTAAACCCTGGGTAAGCTAGGAGAGCGCTTGACCCAAGCATAAAGGGTCTGAGGAACAGACCTAAGGCCTAGGCATGAGGCCTGAAGCAGTGGTGCTGCACGTGAGTAGGCCAGGAGGCTGAATGCATGAACAATACAGTAATGGCGGAACCCCCTGCGAGGGAAATTGCTGTTATTTCTTAGAATTTTGTTTCCTTCTAATAAAAGTGGGCTGCCATGCCTTTAAAATGCAGTCTGGACTGACATGTGTACCTGAAATCTCATGCACCATTATAATACCCCGATATCTTATAATTGGCGGAGGAATTGGCATTGGGCATAGATGCTGATCCTCACATGCCGGAAACCATGAGTGTCAAGAGCAGTAGCGGCTGGTGAAGTTTTAAGATGGGGGGGTGCTAGACCCTGCACACCCTTTTTGACCCCTCCCACTTCTCATAAGCCCCACCCCTTATAGAATCCACCACTCCATCCCCTGTAGTACACCATATACCAGGCTGTACATTATAACCAGGGCTCTGTACATCATATACCAGGCTGTACATTATACACAGGACTCTGTACATCATATACCAGGCTCTATATTATACACAGGACTCATCAATCTGTCTCACAGACAGAGGGATGGTGGGTGGGGTGGGATCAGGGACAGAGGGATGGTGGGTGGGATGGGATCAGGGACAGAGGGATGATGGGAGGGATGGGATCAGGGACAGAGGGATGGTCGGTGGGATGGGATCAGGGACAGAGGGATGGGATCAGGGACAGAGGGATGGTGGGTGGGATGGGATCAGGGACAGAGGGATGGGATCAGGGACAGAGGTATGGTGGGTGGGATGGGATCAGGGACAGAGGGACGGGATCAGGGACAGAAGGATGGTGGTGGGATGGGATCAGGGACAGAGTGATGGTGGGTGTGATGGGATCAGGGACAGAGGGATGGAATCAGGGACAGAGGGATGGTGGGGAGGGGAGTATTACTCACTTGCTCTTAGTTTCAGTCAATTCCCTCTCCCTGCTCAGTGTTCTCAGTCTGGACTTACAGTGCCTCCAGTAATGGCTCTCCTTTTTTTTTGGTGACAACAGGAGGGGGGGCCGCGCCCGGGCACCCCCTATGGACGGGCCACCACTGGTCAAGAGACTGTATGTATTGCTGTTGCTGTGTGGAGCAAAGCAATGTGTGCTGTGTATCAGCCATAAGGAGACAGTACGCCGGAAATAGTTTTCTAAAAGAACTGTGTATCTGTTACCACAAAAGTGCATGTTGTTGCCCGTAGCAACAAAGCCAAGGTCAATTGTGAGACCTGAGGTGGAATGATCCTGATGATAGTTCTGGCTGGTGGGCTCAAAAAGAACCGTTACAGCCAGTTGGAGAGTGCTAGAGAAGTCCTGCAGGGAGAGTGCGGTCTCCCATAGCAAGCATTGAAGTGTCATCTGGATGGTGAGGCTGCTATAAAGAGGTGGCTCACTATTCCCACAAAGAGGGCTGGGAGGCCCGAGAGTCTTTCATTTCACCCTGTGACCGCATTGGGAAATGCAGCAGGAGAGAGCAACAGGCCGACCTAAAGTTCAAGAGGAGAGAAGTTGCCTGTAGCAATGTCTGAGATTTCAAGTCTACAGACTGGGTGAGAAAGACTGATTATGTGACACACGGGAGTGGAAGTGACCCCAAATGGGAGATCCCCTGTTTGTGCTAAAAAGGACTTGCCTTGCTGCAGTGCTCTGTTCAGTGGGGAGTCAAGTGTTAAACTGAAAAAGGACATGTGTGATAATGCAAACCTTGATGTCTGGAAAGAAACTGTCTGCTCACAGGAATGTGGGTGATGTATTGCATAGTTGCCAACATTGTAAAAAAAATGTATAGGGACACTTTTTGGGCTGTAGGCGGAGTCTTATTATAATTAGGGGGCGGGCATGCATTTGTAGGCATGACATAGCAAAAAATTAAAATGTGGCGCACGTGGAAAATGTTTGTGGTTTACATGTAATAGTGGGCGTGGCTTATATGGACATGGTTTAAATGGGGGTGTGGTAAGAGTCTGAGGTGAATGAGAGATGGAGAAAGAAAGGGGAAAAGAGGGAGGGAGAGAGAAAGGAGGAAAGAAGGAGGGAAGGAGAGAGAAAGAAGGAAAGAGGGATGGAGGGACAGCAGGCCCAGATTCTACACAACAATAGAAATGTGTATTCCAGAGTTTAACAAATCAGCAGATAAAGATACTCCAAACACCTGGTGTTAGCGCTTCAATCATCCCAGCACCATGGTTGTTATGGTGTCAGGATGATTGAAGCGCATTATTACTATTATTACATTGTAATATAGAATGAAATCATTCAACTCACCATAATGCAGAATCAGTGGGACCCCTGAGCATGTCACCTGCCATGTCGCCTGCCACCAGATGCCATCAGGTGCCCCCAGCAGAGACCGTCCTTGCATCAGATGTCCCCAGCGGTGCCCCCCTTACATCAGATGTCCCTAGCGGTGCCCCCCTTACATCAGGTGTCCCCAGCGGTCCCCCCTTACATCAGGTGTCCCCAGCGGAGCCCCCCTTACATCAGATGTCCCCAGTGGTGCCCCTCCTTACACCAGATGTCCCCAGCGGTGCCCCTCCTTACATCAGGTGTCCCCAGCGGTGCCCCCCTTACATCAGGTGTCCCCAGCGGAGCCCCCTTACATCAGATGTCCCCAGCGGTTCCCCCCTTACATCAGATGTCCCCAGCGGTGCCCCCCTTACATCAGGTGTCCCCAGTGGTGCCCCCCTAACATCAGGTGTCCCCAGCAGAGCCCCCCTTACATCAGATGTCCCCAGCGGTGCCCCCCTTACATCAGGTGTCCCCAGCGGTCCCCCCTTACATCAGGTGTCCCCAGCGGAGCCCCCCTTACATCAGATGTCCCCAGTGGTGCCCCTCCTTACACCAGATGTCCCCAGCGGTGCCCCTCCTTACATCAGGTGTCCCCAGCGGTGCCCCCCTTACATCAGGTGTCCCCAGCGGAGCCCCCTTACATCAGATGTCCCCAGCGGTTCCCCCCTTACATCAGATGTCCCCAGCGGTGCCCCCCTTACATCAGGTGTCCCCAGTGGTGCCCCCCTAACATCAGGTGTCCCCAGCAGAGCCCCCCTTACATCAGATGTCCCCAGCGGTGCCCCCCTTGCATCAGGTGTCCCCAGCAGTGCCCCCCCCCTTACAGGGACGCAGCAGCTCCATTTCTGTTGTAGCCACCCAGCCGTGTTCCTGGTCTTCTTATAAATGGCAGCCGGTGGAGACATTGTCTCCGCTGGCCGCGGACCTCTAGTGGTGGCGGCAGGTGGCGGCGAAAAATCTGGAAAAAAATTATTTCTCAGCACATTTCCCGGGAAACAATAAAATCGGGAAAAGAGTCCAAATCCCGGGAATGTCCTGGGAAATTCGGGACAGTTGGTAGGTATGGTATTGCAACATGGTGTGGTGTATTCCCACAATGCAGTTTAAAGCAAAGTGATGTGCTTAAGGTGTCCGCTGCTGAGTCACTCTGTCCTGTGTCTCCTTCCGTAGATGGAGAGGTGCTGCGTAGTACCTCTGATGGGAGTTCAACCAGTACAGACTGGGATGGTGTGGCCAGACGGATATTAGCTTGGTGGAAAGAACTTTCTGTTGGTAAAGGTGTAGTGGACACTATGGCTGCTGTGCCAGGAGAGGTGTCTGCGGAACAGCTTGTAGACCACAGTGCATTGGTTGTTGCAGAGATCAACCCTCTCGTGACTAAAGGTCCGAGCGAGTGTAAACGCACAGCGGGAATTGTGTCCACAATGCATAAAGGAAAAAATTTGTATTTTGTGACAGACATGCTAGCATCCTGGAGTGTACAGCCAGTGTACATCTTGCCATCCTCTCCTACGTCTGAAGAACTTGCAAAACGGGATATGGCTGATTGGAGCTGGATATCGCAGGCTGTATTGTGCAGAGATCACCAATGCTGTAATAATTTAATGCGGTGTTGTGTTGATGGGGAAAGTTGTCTCACAGTGTGCTGGATTGCTTCATACAAAGGTTGTGTATGAGAGACACTCTGGAGCACTGTTGGACAGGTCAGATGTATTGAAAACATGTTTACAAATGTGTCGTGCAACTGTTTGAGTGTTGCTGTTGGAGTGTTGGACAACAAGGGGCGATGTGAAACTATGGGAAGGTCCAATAGAGAGTAACTGCTTCCCTGTGTGTGGTCCCTCCTCAGACACTGTCCTAGCAATCGGTGGGACCAGAGTTCCTTGTGGTTTTGAATTGGGTAATTTTGAGAAATCGTTGCCATAGGTAACCACACAGGTAGTAATGAACCTGGAACACAGATAGTGCTTGGTAAGCCTGAGTCAGGTAGTCAGAGAAGTCAGTCCCTGGCAGATGTTGTAAAAGTAGGCCCCCTACAGTCCTGGGAGAGTAGGTCTGGGGGAGGTGAAAAAGATAGAGAGATCAGTGGGACCCCAAAGATTAGGAAGAGGTGCTCATGGAAGCACACTCAGAAAAATGGGTGGGTGGAGTGCCCCTTTAGGAAGTAGTGGGCACAAAGGTGCCAGTGTGAATGGTAGTATATTTCTCCCTTCAATGCGAAACGGGGGGGGGGATATATGGAGAGGCTACCCCATGTCACGCTGTGTATTAGCACTACCAGTCTGGTTTATGCAAACACAGGCATGCTGATGCAGGGTTCATAAACTTTACTGGGATCGAGCTCAGGGCTCCCACTTGGAGACAGCTCCTCCCAAGCAAACAGAAAGTCTTGCCAAGGAGTCAGGAGGACTCCGGCCTACAGATACGACATATGTGTATGAGTGTCAGGAGGACACCCATGGTCCCTAAAAGAGGGAGACTGCAGGTGGCAGTTTGAACCCTAGGAGAGCGCTTGACCCAAGCATACAGGTCTGAGAAACAGACCTATAGTCTAGGTGTGAGGCTTGAAGCAGCGGTGCTGCAAGTGAGTAAGCCAGGAGGCTGAATGCGAGAACAATACAGTAATGGAGGAACCCCCTGCGAGGGAAATTGCTGTTACTTCTTTGAGTTTTGTTTCCTTTTGATAAAAGTGGGCTGCTATGCCTTTAAAATCAAGTCTGGACTGACACATGTACCTGAAATCGCATGCACTACTTGAGTATAATCACCCCGATATCTTACAACTTGCAGTAACGCACTGATCTATACTGTGTGAAATGTGCAGTAACATACAGATTTATACTGCGTTAAACGTGCAGTAATGCACTGATATATACTGTGCTAAACGTACAGTAACACAATGATATTTACTGCAGGAAACCTGCCCTGGCAAATTAAACTGACACTAAAGTAAAAATGAATGGTCACACTACACTCACATTGAACTATCACTAGATTCGCACTAAACTGATATTCTACACTGACAACAGAAGCACAACAGTACACTATAGCACACTAACTCGCTAGCAGCACTGAACAGAGCCCTGTTCTATCTCTCTCCACGCCAATATCACACTGCAAATGGCTGCTATGGGGAGAATATTTTTATAGTGTGGGGCGGGACTAAGAGCAATGAGCCATGATTGGATAGAGTCATCAATAATTTCTCCAATCATAGCTCTGACAGTGCTCTGTGCCCTGATTGGGCAAACCTTTCATTGCTTCAGCCAGTCAGGGCTTCCAATACACTGTGCGGCGCAGCAGTGCATTGTGGTCATTCGGCGGGCCAGACAAGCAGTCGAACACCCTGCTAATTCGGGTGTTCGTGGAACAGGCGAACAGCCAATGTTTGGCCTGAACTCATGCTAGGGCTGAACCGTTTGCAGAACTCTATTATAAACTTATCCCAGTGTTTAACTAATGCCTGAAAGCTTTGGCATAGAAAGATTTGTCAGTACGCCTGAACCATCTTAAAACAGCCTGCTTCACTTCATCATCAGTGCTGAAATTCTGACCTTCGAGGAACTCTTTTTGGGGTCCAAGCAGGTGGAAATCACATGGAGCGAAGCTGTAAGAGGGATGTGGCAATGCCTCCCAGCCGAGTTGCTGTAATGTGCATGTAGCGCGGTGAGTAGTATGAGCTTCTGTGTTGTCCTGGAGAATATAATCACTTTACCTGCAGATGTAATTGTTCAAATTTATTTTTTAGGGTGGTGAATTCCCTGTCAAAATGCTCCTTCGATGCAGTGCTGACTTCAACTCTTCTGTGTCAGTCAAAAGCAGAAAGCTATCTTAGTACCAAGCAAGCACTAACTTTTCAAAAATGCAAATGTTTTTTAATGATTGTGTAGCAGAATCTCTTGCCTCTTCCAGTCTAATGTGAACCTTCAGGGCCAAAGATAACTGACATCCTTCAATATGTGGTGGGTTGTGAGGCATAGTGGGTGCAAAGGTGATAAAAGTAATTGGGCGCCAGACACTTCTTGGATGTAAAAGAGGTTTTATTTCGTTCTATTTTATATTTTGCAAGGGAAAGAGGGTTAGGGCCAGGATACCCTTAAGTAGTTGCAATTTAAATTGGCAAACTTCGAGACTTCAACAGGAGGACAGCCGTACAGGGAAAGGCCCCAGCAAGGTGCCACTTTTGCATGTGCGGGATTGCTGTCTCCTATGGTAACAGTTCCCAACTCAAAGTAGTTGGGTGTTCGGTGAGAACACTGCTCTGGTACTTGCTTTAGTTACTCACTGTGGTCCCTGGAAAAGGCGATTGGTCCCTTCGTGGTGATAACTTCCCTTCTACCTCTGACCACTGACAGGTTCTCTGGCCGGCAGAACCATCACTTCGGGTTGGACTGCAAGCCGCAGTCCCAACCCTGTGCTGCCCTCTTACTTCTGGATAGGCCCTCACACAGCCTGGCAGCCTGATGCCCCTGGGATAGTCCCAATCCCTGGCCCAGCAGTCCAGGGCGTACGACACATGTCCACCCAGACGGCGCTCCAGGTGGCACACACGAACCTGGATCACCTGACCTCCTCCGAATATAAATAGGCTCTCCCAGCAGGCCAAGGGATTCAACAAAATCCCTGCCCATTGGCTGAGATACTCCATATACACATAACCTGACCTTGAGTTGTCCTTCTCAATATAATACCTACAAGTGCCTGGCCACCTAGTGGTAGAAGAAGAAAGTACAACTAGGCCAAACTTAGGGAGAAATCAAAGGATCCCTAGCAATTAACTACAGTAGCTATTCCTGACAAAGGACTTCGCGAGGAGCTCCCTGGCCAAACCCCAGGGCGCTACAATTGTGTTCACTGTTTCCACAAAAACATTCATCACTTGTGCAATTTCATGACAGGTTTTAGGTAAATGTTCACAGGAATGACTGCTGTGGACTGGGAACCACCACGGCCGGGATCATCACTGATGGATGTAAAGCCATCTCTGAAATATTTACGCCATTCAAATGTCTTACTGTGGCTGAGCGTCTTATCGTACTGTGCTTGAAGCCTTCTGTAGATATCCATGGGTTTTATGCCTTCATTCACAAGAAACTTCATCACCAGACGCTGTTCCTTGCATGCGCTAACACTGTTGTCTGCCATCTTGATTAACGGTCTCTGGACTGATCCGCGACATGAGAGCTGCCTATCAGTAATAAGACACACTTACTACTTTGTGTAGTACTGCCACGCTACTATCCCTTTTTATACCTGTAAAATTAAAAGTCCCGGCTTAACTTGAATGCTCCCGTATATACTGTACATTGTGTGCGGTGAGGACAGTTGGTCAGTGAGCAGTATGTGATGAGGACAGCCAGTCAGTGAGCATTGTGCAGTGGGGACAGCTGGTCAGTGAGCAATATGTGGTGAGGACAGCCGGTCAGTGAGCAGTGTGCGATGAGCATACCTCCTAACTTTTTGAGATTGGCTCGAAGGACACCTATTAGCAAAATGATGTAGGCATAGGACACCCCCTGCCATGCCCCCTTAAAGGTGAATAATAATTAAAAAAAAAGATTAGTTAAATCTAAAAGTGTTTTTTTTTTTAGCACTATTCCTTTTATACTGGCTTTTGAAATTTAAAAATTCAGCAATTTAGAAATTGGATGACAGATTTATTTATAATTGTATTTTTATTGAAAAATTCTTAGAGGATACAAAGAACTCAATATCTCAAAATAGAACAAGACAATGTTTCAGGTATCAACAACATATGCAGTCCACAAAGGTGGGCTGCCAAAACATAAGTAAAGGTTGGTTTAACTTACATGTATAGGTAACATATAATAGAAGTCACATAACATGGATCAACAATTAGTTCAAGGTAAGTACTAAGAAGGTCGAATGAGGTTAAGGGATATCAAACAGTAATCATTTAGGGGGTAAGAGTTCACAGAGGTAATTTATCGGACAGAGAAAGGTAGAGGTTATGACTAGTCATGACATAGTAGCCGGCAGGGGGGATCCATATTCCGACAGGTCCCAATGGATGAAAGATTTAGTACTGGGAAACACTTTTTGAAAGATAAAAAGTGCATTTTATTTGCAACTATATAGATCAGGCCAAATTGACATTGTTCCAAATCAGGGACAGTCCCCCAATCAGGGACGGTTGGGAGCTATGGGTGAGGACAGCCAGTCAGTGAGCAGTGTGCAGTGAGGACAGTCTTGTGTGCACTGAACGTTATAAAAACGCCAGTAGTTTTAACTTTAGAATGGCGCTTTAAAAGCGTGAGTTCTGCCGTGTTTTTGCATTAGCATTTTTTTAGCAAAACTATACTCCCACAAAAAGCTTATGGCTCAAAAATGCTCATACATGCCAAAGAGCCGTATTTTTCAAAGTTGGAGTATTTTTACAGCTGAAGAACTCCACTTCGAACCCACTAGTTCTGTGTTTTTTCTCCAGACAGAAAATGCCCCTTGCATGGACACATATGATAACATGCTGGGGAGTTTACTGGCTGCAGAAAAAAATGGCTGAAGCCAAGAATAGCATGAGCATGAGGCCCAAGGGTTGAAGCAGCACAGATGGAGCATAGAGGTAACTCCTGCAGTGATAAAGGTAGATCTCTACCTATCAGCAACTAGCCACATGACTGATATTTAAGGACTCCCAGGCTGCCAAATCTCTGCTCTGCCTCCTTCTCAGTTTCAGCTGCTTGATCAGCCAGAGCATGTGAACTCCTCCTCAGCCTGGGGAGATATTGCACAGGTGAGAGTCCCCTCCCGCTACAAGCCTCAGCATGCTGTGTTTGGGGCACTAGAGGAACACTGTACCCAGGGTAGAATGTCTAATGCCGCGTACACACAATAAGAATTCTCGCTGGAAAAGCCTTGGACGTTTTTTCCGACGGAATTCCGCTCAAGCTTGTCTTGCATACACACGATCACACCAAATTCCGCCCACCAAGAACGCAGTGACGTACAACACGTACGACGGGACTATAAAAGGGAAGTATAATAGCCAGTGCGCCACCCTTTGGGATCCTTCTGCTAATCTTGTGTTTATCTTGTGTTAGTAGAAGTTTGGTGAGTGACGATTTTCACGATTTTCAGACTCATGCTTTTTCAGATCGTTTTACTGCTGTTCAGTTTGGGCTTGTGGGTTTGTATCTGTTTTTTAGTGCGTTCTTGTCTGCTCGTTACTGATTTTTAGCTCGCTCTTCAGAGGCCTTGCTATTCTTCAGTGCATTCTGCTTAGTTCGTTCTGACCAGCCAACCATTTTGAAGCCATGTTCTGGGTAAATGAAAAAGTAATAAAAAATGTGGCGCTTGCAAGATAAATGAACAATACCAAAAATCACAGTAAAATGCACTACAATTAAATTATGTGGAATAAATAAATAATTAAGTATATAAGTATATAAAAAAACGAGTACTTAAAACAATTATTTAAAATTCTTAATAGGCATGATTCATAAAAATTCTGAGAAACAAATGTGGCGCTTTCATCCAGGCCCGGAAACCAATCCTGAGGGGGAGGGAACTCCAAAGGAACGGTTCCACAGAAGCGTCTAATTAATGATAGCAATAATCCAATATATATAGCAACGATGTAGTGGACCATGCTATATCAATATGTATGAAATAATACAAATAAATCAATCCAAGGTGAGGAAATAACACATAGATTCGTGAAGTGAATACCATAAATTAAACATGACTAAATGATGAAGTGTATAAATATAGGTAATAAAAACGCCCGGCACGATGCGTGAATTTAATAAAAAAATGGATAAAAAAATATATCTGAATGGTACACAAATATCTATGTGCTAATAAATGTGCAAAATGCAAATAATGCAATTATTGCAAAGATCCATAGACAGGTGCAAAAAAAAGGGGGGGGGGGGGGGCTGATCCAATTAATAAAAAATGTGCAAAAGGAAATCCTTTGAGAAAGCCACGTGGGCGTGGCGATACGCGTGAGGAGTCAGAGTCAGGTGACCTAAGCACGATCTCGGCCGGGTCGGGCTTTGTTAATACCGCTGCTGTTATTTCTAATTACCAACTGTAAGTTTTTACTTTATCTTTAAATAAAATTATATTTTTGAACTCTACACAATGGAATGTCTCCCTCTTTCTGCCCCTATGTCTGCGGGACCTATGGAGAGAATCGAAGAGGGCAGTAAGGACACGCACTTGGAGAAATCACAAGGAAGTGATTTGTCTTCTTTTCTTCCTGCTTACTGAAAAGGCGGTTATCCTCTTGCCTAAAGGTAAGAGGCTAGGGAAAACATTTTTTTGGCACTTTCTTGCATGGAAGAGTTCATCACCACTACACAAAGAGTACACTCTGAGTAGGAGGAACCATTACACAGGAGCCGTCGATTGTACCGTGTATGGGAGTTCTATTGCTAATGGCAATCCTGATTGCACTGGACACTTTATTTGTAGTATATCAATTCTGAACACACTGGACATTTATTTACTGAACACCATCATTATTTGGATTTTCTACATTGAGCCATGCTGCTCTGTCAAAAACAAGGCATGAGAGGGTGCCTGGAGATGGAGGCTGCAACTAAATGGCCGGATCGGTGCTAGTGGCTGACTCCCGATCCGGGCGCGTGGCGGGAAAAGATCCACCATGAATTGGTGAAGACAATACCACGCCACGCACCCGGATAGGTCCATACGAGTCCCCATAGCCCTGAGGCGGCGCCGCATGGGGTTCCCCCTGTGCATTGATGTAAATTATCCCCGGGGACCTGTGCCACCGCGGAATCCACCAGGACCAATCAAAGCATGGAAAAAGAAAAGGAAATAAAGAAAGAGAAATTTGGAAGAAAATGTTAAGAAGAAACATCTCGCGAACACACACTCATTGCAGCATACAATTATTGTTAGTTTTTGTTTAATTTTTATTTGTGACATAGTATTTACTACTTGAAATAGGTATAATTAGATACTGAAACAGGTATAGACAATAAACGATAAACAATATTCCACCCCTACATAAAGGGGGATATCACATGAGCGAGCACGCTCCAAAGCAGATAGGTTAAAGCTAGACCTAGGCCACATATGGCCCACGCACCAGGCCTAGTGGTGCCCAACTCCTGGCGCTGACAGAGTGGAGGGGGAAGGGGCTGTAGCCGGTGAGAGGATGAACATAAAATACATAAAGCTCTACATTATAGGAAGGGTTTAAAACTGATCCCTTCGTTGAGGCCCGGATACCGGGTAGCCTTCAACATATAGATCCATCTGGTTTCAATTTGTAGGAGTTTCTTATCTAGATCACCCCCCCGTTCCTGTTGGGGCAGATGCTCAAGACTATAGAAGCCAATGTATTTAAGGTCAAAATTGTGATATAAGCCTACATGACGGCTAATTGGCGTCTCCATTTTGCGTTTACAGATTAGTGATACATGATCTCTCATGCGGCAGAATAGGGGGCGCTTTGTTTTCCCCACATAGAAAGCTCTGCATAAGCATTTCATCAGGTATACTGATCCCACGGATTGGCAGTTAGTACGATGTTTTGGAGTCCATGTTTTACCATCTGGTAGGTCTATATTTTTGCCTTCCAGAATGAAGCGGCAGAATTTACATTTGCCACATCTATATGTACCTGAGACTTGCTTTTTACTATTCTGATCACTCGTATAGTGGCTACTTACCAAGGTGTCACGTAATGAATGTGACCTCTTATATGTAATCTCTGGGTATGGTTTAATGTATTTGGATATTTTTTGATCATTGGACAAAAGGTACCAACATTTTTTATATATGTTGCGTACCTTTCTATGTTGACGGTTGTATTTGGTAACAACTCATGTGCTTTCCTGGGTCTTAGCCCGTCTAGGTTTATACAGTAGGAGTTGTGTGTTCATATCCACTACCTGGTTATAGGCTTTCCTGAGGCATGTTTTACTGTATCCTCGCAGGAGGAGACGATCGCGCAAAAGATTTGTCTCTCGTTGAAAATCATCGAGATGCGTACAGTTTCGCTTGATCCTTAGAAATTGACCCTAAAGCCTATAACCAGGTAGTGGATATGAACAGACAACTCCTACTGTATAAACCTAGACGGGCTAAGACCCAGGAAAGCACACGAGTTGTTACCAAATACAACCGTCAACATAGAAAGGTACGCAACATATATAAAAAATTTTGGTACCTTTTGTCCAATGATCAAAAAATATCCAAATACATTAAACCATACCCAGAGATTACATATAAGAGGTCACGTTCATTACGTGACACCTTGGTAAGTAGCCACTATACGAGTGATCAGAATAGTAAAAAGCAAGTCTCAGGTACATATAGATGTGGCAAATGTAAATTCTGCCGCTTCATTCTGGAAGGCAAAAATATAGACCTACCAGATGGTAAAACATGGACTCCAAAACATCGTACTAACTGCCAATCCGTGGGATCAGTATAACTGATGAAATGCTTATGCGGAGCTTTCTATGTGGGGAAAACAAAGCGCCCCCTATTCTGCCGCATGAGAGATCATGTATCACTAATCTGTAAACGCAAAATGGAGACGCCAATTAGCCGTCATGTAGGCTTATATCACAATTTTGACCTTAAATACATTGGCTTCTATAGTCTTGAGCATCTGCCCCAACAGGAACGGGGGGGTGATCTAGATAAGAAACTCCTACAAATTGAAACCAGATGGATCTATATGTTGAAGGCTACCCGGTATCCGGGCCTCAACGAAGGGATCAGTTTTAAACCCTTCCTATAATGTAGAGCTTTATATATTTTATGTTTATTTCCCCATCCTCTCACCGGCTACAGCCCCTTCCCCCTCCACTCTGTCAGCGCCAGGAGTTGGGCACCACTAGGCCTGGTGCGTGGGCCATATGTGGCCTAGGTCTAGCTTTAACCTATCTGCTTTGGAGCGTGCTCGCTCATGTGATATCCCCCTTTATGTAGGGGTGGAATATTGTTTATCGTTTATTGTTTATTGTCTATACCTGTTTCAGTATCTAATTATACCTATTTCAAGTAGTAAATACTATGTCACAAATAAAAATTAAACAAAAACTAACAATAATTGTATGCTGCAATGAGTGTGTGTTCGCGGGATGTTTCTTCTTAACATTTTCTTCCAAATTTCTCTTTCTTTATTTCCTTTTCTTTTTCCATGCTTTGATTGGTCCTGGTGGATTCCGCGGTGGCACAGGTCCCCGGGGATAATTTACATCAATGCACAGGGGGAACCCCATGCGGCGGCCGCCTCAGGGCTATGGGGACTCGTATGGACCTATCCGGGTGCGTGGCGTGGTATTGTCTTCACCAATTCATGGTGGATCTTTTCCCGCCACGCGCCCGGATCGGGAGTCAGCCACTAGCACCGATCCGGCCATTTAGTTGCAGCCTCCATCTCCAGGCACCCTCTCATGCCTTGTTTTTGACAGAGCAGCATGGCTGCTGTCAGCAGGGTATGTCAGGGCAGCCCCAGCTGCACCCTGTACCGGAAGCAGTTCCACACAGGAACGCTCCGGTCACATGGTCTGGATCGGGCGCCAACTGGCCCCCGCACTACGTCCGCGTGACGTCAGCACGGCGTGACGTCACACGCCGTGCGTTTTGGCGCCACGGGGGGAGACTACTTAAACCCAGTCTGACGCTGAGTCAGACTGAGGTGGACGTGAGGCTCGGGACGCTTTGGGAACGACAAAATAGGTAAAGTGACCGAATTTATTATCATTATTTTTTCTAGTTTTCCTTAACGGTGGACGTTCCGTCCACTAAATCTTTACTATATGAAATCACTACATCTACCCTAAAAACCTCTACCTTATTCATAGGTATTGGACGATACACTCGGCCCCATGTTTGGGGCAGTGTATGAGCCGACCAGCCATCAGCATGACATAACCTGATGGTATACATATTCCATTACAAGGTAGGGGATTGTAATCATATTGGGGGTCTTTTGAAATGCACTGGATTCAGCTCCTATGCATTCTCATTGGAGCTCTTCTCTTTTCTTTTCTTTTTCCAGAATATTTGTGGCCATTAGTGGATATTATTTAAAATCAAGATATATCAGTTCCCCTTCTCTTCCCCCCATCATTTGGGGGTTTTGACCCGAGCCTCCCGCATGTATAATCGTTTATGAGCTTCCGTAGAGGTAGGTATAGTGTGACAACAGACATTGGGTATGGTCATACTATTCTCCCACATCTCGAGTAATCACATTTTATTTACTTAAACATAATTGCGTTAAACAAGTACTTTTGTACTTTACAGGCCCCACAAACACTAAACTCGAAAACGAACAGGACTCTTCTTTCCCCCTACGACTCCCCAGCCATCATCTTTGGCTGCGGCTGCTTGGTATAGCCCTGTGTAAATCCCTAATTGGGAGGTGTTGTTGTGGGACCACCAGGACCAATACTTGGAAGTCTGGTCATGCATTGACACCTATAACATTGGAGGTAGGTGATCATGCATGCGTATATTGACTTCACATAAACGTTACCGCTACCGCACATTCATGCAGCATATATAATGTTAAATGATTACAAACTACCTTTTGCATATATTAACTAATATATTGTCTTGTATACATACCATAGAATAAGAAAATATCTCCAAAATCCTCGTCCATCTGCAAATATACTTTATCCTTGTCTCCTGATGAAGCCTATCCAGGCGAAACATGTCGAGCGTTTGGACAAGTATCATGACCTATGTATTTTGAGTGTATGATCATAAAGGTGTTCTATTAGGAATTGTATGTAGTACCTTTGAACCCTGTGACCTATATACTGCTGTACATGGAGTCTAATATATATTCTTTTTTTTCTTTTTTTTTTCCCTGTTTTATATGTCAATAAAATAAGAATTTTTATTATATTTCTATGAAATTCTTTTTGTGCGTGTACCTTAGACAGTCCCGTATCTCCAATATCCTTTTTCTTGTATATTAAGGTAAGATTTCTCCTTTAACATCACATTCTATGTTTGCTAATATATTATATTTCTTTCATCATTCCCTAATTGCCATGATTATAATATGCTGTGAATGTCCCCTTTGTCCTCATGCATGCTGGAATTTTTTAAAGTTCGTTTTTGGTCCTTCATGCATATTTGCCTTCACTAACCTCCCCAGCATGCTATCCTGGGCCCATATACACCTAGCCTAGTCACTTAACAATGTATTTTGTCAGCTCCATTGTAGTGCTTTACCCTAAACACTGCCTAAAATGTGTACAAATGTTATTTAAATTCATGCAGAGTGCAAGAGGCTTTTTTTGGGGGGCCCAAAATCATTTGGAACCCTCCCTCCCCCCAAAGTCAGCTGATAACAATACTCTATCTGCTGACTTTGCCAAACCCATACACACTATACCTACCTCTTTTGTGGTCATATTTATGGATGAATTCACCAAAGCATGTAGTGAAACGGCCTGCCAGAATACTTTAAATTGGTACTGTTTAAAGTTTTGTTCTCCCATTATCTTGATAGGTAATTGCAGAATATAAAAATGTTTGTACGGTGTGTATTCATATTTTTGTATTATGACATTTCTTAGTGGGCTGCCAATAGTGTAAGTAAAGTGGGGCTGGCCAAAGTAACACACATTATTTATGCATTCAGCTCTCAAAGAAGTGGAGAGGGTTACCTGTCCAAAACATACCCCCCAAAATATTTCCAAGGGGCCATCAGACGGGGTGAGGCATCTGATAAGTGGACCTTATATTTTTGCCTTTAAATACTTAAAATAAATGTTATACTGATGTTGGCCAAGAATGTTTGTGTCTAATCTGCTTGCAATGTTTTTTTTTTTTTTTTTGACTCCACAGTTTCCTTCAATGCCACAGGAATGGCAGACTGTGGCTTCCCAATTTGCCCAGTGGTGGGACTATCCTAACTGCGGAGGGGCAATCGATGGCAAGCACGTCCACATTGTCCCACCACCCATTTAGGGTCATACTATTATAATTAAAAGGGGTTTAATAGTATTGTGTTGATGGCGGTGGTGTCGGCGATATATGAGTTTCTGTATGTGGACGTGGGGAGGAATGGACGGATGTCGGATGGTGGAGTATTTGCCCGGACCGAGTTCTATCGACGTCTCGAGAGTGGTGGCTTGGGATTGCCACCTCCAGAGCAGAACGTGGAAGGACTGGCATTTGTCTTTGTCGCAGATGAGGCATTCGGTCTGGGTGACCATGTGATGAGGCCATTCCCCCAGAGGACCCTCACCCTGCAGAAGAGGGTTTTTAATTACCAGCTGGCCAGAGCCAAAAGAGTCGTTGAGAATGCTGGCCAGCCAGTTCCACCTATTTCAAACAGCCATAAATATGGCGGAGTACAAACTAAATCACATAATTTTATGTTGCTGCATCCTGCATAACTTTTTGAAACGCAATAATCCTAATTATGTTGCCTTAGTTGGGCCTGAGGCTGGACTTCAGGAAACAATGATGGCCCTGGAAGCTGGCCGTCCTGGCTTGCCCCTCCAAAGCGCCCGTGAAGTGTCGGAAAAATATGTAGAATATTTTACAGGTAGCAGGGACATTGCTTTGCCAGCAAATTTTTAATAACAGAGAAAATTTATCAGATAACATCTTGGTTTTCATTTACTGCTTGGGTTTATTTTTGCTGTCTCCTAGGTTCTCCTAGTGTACTTGTAGTGGTTTTTCCATTATTAAATAACACCCATTGTCACTGTAAACACCAACTTAACACAACAACTGGTATTGATCATTTAAAGAAGAAGCCACACCTTGTTGAGTATAAAACATTCTATTCTTTGCACATGCACATGTGCATTGTAAAACATTTTTTGCTTAAAAAACAAAGGCAATTGTTTTTCCAGACGACGTCCGGAAGTGACGAAACGCGTCAGAGTCGTGACCTCGCAAGGAAGTGACGTTTGCGCTCCAGAGTGCGCTCCAGCCTGCCCAGACACACCGGGAAGTGTAAGGGAGAGCTCTACACGGCGGTCTTTGGCGCTAGTTTCCGGTGGACGGAAACTACACAGGCAGAGTGCATTCCTACTTACTTTTTAAAGCTGTTTATCATGTTTTATCTGGTACGCATATTTTAACTTGGGGGGAATACTGGAGGTTTAAATAAACCTTTTACCAAAACTGTACTACGCTATCCGCACTATTTGTTTCTTTTACGCTGGGTATTTGGAGAGGATCAGCCTTGGTGCCTGCAGGCGGAGGAGAAGTGGACGTATTAAGGAGATGGCTGGTAGCAGGGATACTTTGATTGATTGAAAGGCCCATTTTTATCTTTTCTCTGGTGAGTGCATCCCCAAAGGGGAGTTTGACCAGCACGTGGTGATAAGAATAACTATCGGGTGGAAGCTTTGATCACTTTGTCACAAAAAGAACTGTGGAACTGCACCAATTCAGACTGTATTCAGGGTTTCATGTGCTTTTATGAACTTTTTAATTAAAGTCTCTTAGCACTGCTGCAATATTTTTTAAAAAGGGAGGCTTTGGACTCGGTTTTTAATATTGCCTTATCACAGTTTTCATTTTACTCTATAGCAGCTGCTTTTATAAGATCATTAACTTCTGTGTGTTCTTATAATTTTTAGATATATTTATGTTCATACATTTACATATTTATTTATTTATTATCCTAACTTATAAGAATAATATCCATGAGCGCAGAGTGGTAGACCCAAAGGGGCAACCACTGCGCATGCGCGAGCAGCGCCGCTCGCAGTGAGTGGCCACGCAATCATCTGGGACCTGTCACGTGTCCCAGATGATTGACAAGAGGGAGGGGGCAGAGCTGAGCCCTTCCTGCGCCAAGGTGAAGTGATGTTACCAGCCCAGGCACTGAAGGAGGCAGACTACGAGGGGCCCCCTAGAAACAGCCATTTAGAGGTGAGTTTTTTTTAGGAACATTAACGATTTTTTAGGGGGGGCAACTCCACTTTAAGGCAATATCAGACATTATAGTGTCCAAAATGTGTTGATCTTGCCTTCATCAGATGGGGTGAAGTCACCCCTGTAAAAGCCAAATTTTGAAGATGCACACAAATTGGCAGTGAAACTGGGGATTTGCCTCCTGATCCCATGCCTAATGTCCACATGTGCTATCTCCCATCATGGGGGAATCAATGGACGTGTTTTGGGGCTGCAACCACTTCCTCTCACCTACTTGAGTTACGAGGAAGGGGTTGCAGGCACAAAACGCGTACATTAATATCCCCTGATGGCAGATAGCACATGTTGATACACTGTGTGCATCTTCAAAATTTGGCTTTTAAAATGCGTAAAAAACTTGTCAGCAAAAATCAAAAATGGTCGCATTTTTTGAGTATTTATATTCTTCCTAGTACATCAATCATGTTCTTCGGTTTTTGTTCAATCTCATTGGTTTTTTGCTTTATAAATTCTAAATCACGACTACAAAACATTATGTCCTGGATTAGCCTCTGGGCACTGTCACTGGTGAAATGATGAGATTGTTCTTCTACAACCTGCACATCACCTAAATATAAAAATACACACCATGTATTATAAATATGCAGGCATACATCTATTACCTGAATCTGTGGTGTCAGACACTCACCTGTTGTGGTCTTAATTTCAACCACCTCTACTTCCTCCACATCCTAAAATTGTGGTGTCCTCTGTTCCCCTTCTTCAGGAGTTGGGGGGTCCCTGGTGTCCTCATATTTTCTGAGTCTTTGCTCCCCTATGAGAATGAAACAAGGTATACTAAGCATACAGATATTTGAGGCTAGAAATAGGAATATGAAACATTGCTTGGAAGTGGCGTACAATTGTCTGTTTTGGCAGAGTTCAAAGCTGAAGACATGATTTTTTCACTTACCAAAGCTGGAATACTATTAATACTATTTTTTGGTCAAGTTTCACACATGTAGACACCCCTAGTATCCACTGGAGCACCTGTGTGGGACACCCTAAAAAGTTTGTTCTTGTGTCCCACACTAGTGCTCCTAAGATGTGTAAATAGCTGCTGAGTGTCCTCTCCTTACATTACACTGAATCAAGTTTGCTATTCCTTCTATTTTCAAACACATCTAGACAACAATGTCCTAAACTTCTTTTAATACAAATTAGCATGACCAAATGTAGTTAACCCTGTATCTGGCAAAAACATTGTATTTAGTTGCAAATGAACAATGTTTACTACGACCGATTACTGTGCCCACGAACATGAAAGTAGCCATTTTAAACTGTACAATAGTAAAGAAAAGCACATGGAGCAGCATTCAAGTAATAATAATAATAGGGACACACGACAACTACTCACTTTTTAGAAGCACTTTCTTGATCCTTCTTTACTGATCCTGCTCCCTCAATTTCAGGTCAGACCAGTGTTTCCTCAATTGCTCCTTGGATCTTTGTACCCCAAAATTCCTGTGCAGACTCTGCACAACTTTAGTCATGATCTTGACCTTTCTCACATTTGGATTTGGGTACGGTCCATACTTCCCATCATAGTTGGCCCTCCTCAAGATGTCCATCATCTCCGCCATCTCTACAAAGGAAATATTTGAGGCCTTAAATCTCCTATTGGATCGTGACATTTCTGGCTCTGGGCTTTCCTCCTCGTCGTTACTGCTATTATGCACCTGCTGTGTCTCCGCCATGTTCCTCTCCCCCAATGCGACGAAAGAGACGGGTCGGGAAATATTCTAGAAAGAACGTCAGGGGCGGGCGATGCAGGCATAGTTTCATGCATGCGCAGTTTATATAAAGCTAACAGGCGTGTATCGTACCTACGTTCAGTGTGCGGAGGAAGGAGGAACGGAAGCAGCTAACGTAATAACGAAGGTAACATTTTAACTTGGGACATGAGTGGCCTATACTGATTCTAGATTGAGGCCTATATTCGGATAAGATTAGCCTGATATTAGGCCCCTTTCACACTGAGGCATTTTTCATGCGTTTTAGCGGTAAAATTACCGCCTAAATACCGCAATAAAAATGCCTCCCATGTATCTCAGTGTAGCCTTTCACACTGAGGCGTTGTGCTGGCTGTGTGTTGGAAAAAATCCTGCAAACAGCTTTTTTGGAGCAGATTTTGGGTGCTGAAAATAGCACTGTAAAAACGCCCATCCCAATTGAAATGAATGGGAATAGCGGTAAAACTGCGGTAATACCGCAGTAAAACCACCCAGAAACTGTGTGAAGGTCACATGACCGCAGTAAGGAGGAGGATGCTGGGATACCAGGAAATCCTGTTGAAAAGGGGAGAGGAGATCAGACAGAGCAAGACAGAGTATAACATGATGGAGGAATCTGTAGAGATGAAGCCTACAGCTGCAGAAGTTGGAGCAGAAAGATCATTTGGCAGTGGAGATCCAGAGGAATTCATTGACACAATGAGGAGGCACCCAGAACTGTGGGACATGAAACATGTCTGGGTCCTAACCCTAACCCTAATCTGAACCCTCATAGTCCCAAACTATTAACCCTAACCCTAATCCAACCCCTCACATTCCCAAACCCCCAACCCTAACCCTAATCCCACCCCTCATAGTCCCAAACCCTAACCCTAATCCCACCCCTCATAGTCCCAAACTCCTAACCCTAACCCTAATCACATCCCTCATAGTCCCAAACTCCTAACCCTAACCCCACCCCTCATGGTCCAAAACTCCCAACCCTAATTCGACCACTCATAGTCCCAAACTCCTAACCCTAACCCCACCCCTCAAAGTCCCAAACTCCTAACCCTAACCCTAATCCCACCCCTCATAGTCCCAAACCCACAACCCTAATCCCACCCCTCATAGTCCCAAATTCCTAACCCTAATCCCACCCCTCATAGTCCCAAAATTCTAACCCTAACCCTAATCCGACCCCTCATAGTCCCAAGTCCCCAACCTTAACCCTAATCCCACCCCTCATAGTCCCAAACTCCTAACCCTAATCCCACCCCTCATAGTCCCAAACCCCCAACCTTTAACCCTATTCCCACCCCTCATAGTCCCAAACTCCTAACCCTAATCCCACCCTCATAGTCCCAAACTCCTAACCCTAACCCTAATCCCACCCCTCATAGTCCCAAACCCCCAACCCTAATCCCACCCATCATAGTCCCAAACTCCTAACCCTAACCCTAATCCCACCCCTCATAGTCCCAAACTCCTAACCCTAATCCGACCCCTCATAGTACCAAACCCCCAACCCTAACCTTATTTCAACCCCTCATAGTCCCAAACCCCTAACCCTAACCCTAATCCCACCCCTCATAGTCTCAAATCTCAACCCTAGCCCTAATCCCACCCCTCATAGTCCAAAACTCCTAATCCTAACCCCACCCCTCATAGTCCTAAACCCCTAACCCTAATCTCACCGCTCATAGTCCCAAACTCCAAACCCTAACCCTAATCCCACCCCTCATAGTCCCAAACTCTTAACCATAACCCTAATCCCACCCCTTAGAGTCCCAAACTCCTAACCCTAACCCTAATCTGACCCTTCGTAGTCCCAAACCCCAACCCTAACCCTAATCCCACCCATCATAGTCCCAGACTCCTAACCCTAATCACACCCCTTATAGTCCCAAACTCCTAACCCTAATCCGACCACTCAAAGTCCCAAACTCCTAACCCTAACCCCAATCCGACCCCTTATAGTCCCAAACCCCAACCCTAACCCTAATCCCACCCCTCATAGTCCCAAACTCCTAACCCTAACCCTAATCCCACTCCTCATAGTCCCAAACTCCTAACCCTAACCCTAATCCCACCACTCATAGTCCCAAACCCCCAACCCTAACCCTAATCTGACCCCTCATAGTCCCAAATTCCTAAGGCTAACCCTAATCCCATCCCTCATAGTCCAAAAACTCCTAACCCTAACCCTAATCCCACCCCTCATAGTCCCAAACCCCTAATCCTAATCCCACCCCTCATAGTCCCAAACTCCTAACCCTAACCCTAATCCCACCCCTCATAGTCCCTAACCCTAATCCCACCCCTCACAGTCCCAAACTCATAACCCTAACCCTAATCCCACCCCTTATAGTCCCAAACTCCAAACCCTAACCCTAATCCGACCCCTCATAGTCCCAAACCCCATCCCTAACCCTAATCCCACCCCTCATAGTCCCAAACCCTAACTCTAATCCGACCCCTCATAGTCCCAAACTCCTAACCCTAATCCAACCCCTCATAGTCCCAAACCTCAAACTCTTAACCCTAATCCCACCCCTCATAGTCCCAAACTCCTAACCCTTATCCCACCCCTCATAGTCCCAAACTCCTAACCCTTATCCCACCCCTCATAGTCCAAACTCCCAACCCTAACCCTAATCTGACCACTCATAGTCCCAAACTCCTAACCCTAACCCTAATCCCACCCCTCAAAGTCCCAAACTCCTAACCCTAACCCTAATCCCATCCCTCGTAGTCCAAAACCCCCAACCCTAACCCTAATCCCAACCCTCATAGTCCCAAACTCCTAACCCTAATCCCACCCCTCATAGTCCCAAACTCCTAACACTTACCCTAATCCCACCCCTCATAGTCCCAAACCCCCAACCTTCAACCCTATTCCCACCCCTCATAGTCCCAAACTCCTAACCCTAATCCCACCCTCATAGTCCCAAACTCCTAACCCTAACCCTAATCCCACCCCTCATAGTCCCAAACTCCTAACCCTAATCCGACCCCTCATAGTACCAAACCCCCAACCCTAACCTTATTCCAACCCCTCATAGTCCCAAACCCCCTAACCCTAACCCTAATCCCACCCCTCATAGTCCCAAACTCCAAACCCTAACCCTAATACCACCCCTCATAGTCCCAAACGCCTAACCCTAACCCTAATCCCACCCCTCAGAGTCCCAAACTCCTAACCCTAATCTGACCCCTCATAGTCCAAAACCCCAACCCTAATCCCACAACTCATAGTCCCAAACTCCTAACCCTAATCCCACCCCTCATAGTCCCAAACTCCTAACCCTAACCCTAATCCAACCACTCATAGTCCCAAACTCTTAACCATAACCCTAATCCCACCCCTCAGAGTCCCAAACTCCTAACCCTAACCCTAATCTGACCCCTCATAGTCCCAAACCCAAACCCTAACCCTAATCCCACCCATCATAGTCCCAGACTCCTAACCCTCACCCTAATCACACCCCTTATAGTCCCAAACTCCTAACCCTAATCCGACCACTCATAGTCCCAAACTCCTAACCCTAACCCCAATCCGACCCCTCATAGTCCCAAACCCCAACCCTAACCCTAATCCCACCCCTCATAGTCCCAAACTCCTAACCCTAACCCTAATCCCACTCCTCATAGTCCCAAACCCCTAACCCTAACCCTAATCCCACCACTCATAGTCCCAAGCCCCCAACCCTAACCCTAATCTGACCCCTCATAGTCCCAAATTCCTAAGGCTAACCCTAATCCCACCCCTCATTGTCCCAAATTCCTAACCCTAATCCCACCCCTCATAGTCCCAAACCCCTAATCCTAATCCCACCCTCATAGTCCCAAACTCCTAACCCTAATCCCACCCCTCATAGTCCCTAACCCTAATCCCACCCCTCATAGTCCCAAACTCATAACCCTAACCCTAACCCTAATCCACCCCTCATAGTCCCAAACTCCAAACCCTAACCCTAATCCGACCCCTTATAGTCCTAAACCCCATCCCTAACCCTAATCCCACCCCTCATAGTCCCAAACCCTAACTCTAATCCGACCCCTCATAGTCCCAAACTCCTAACCCTAACCCTAATCCAACCCCTCATAGTCCCAAACCTCAAACTCTTAACCCTAATCCCACCCTCATAGTCCCAAACTCCTAACCCTAATCCCACACCTCATAGTCCCAAACTCCTAACCCTTATCCCACCCCTCATAGTCCAAACTCCCAACCCTAACCCTAATCTGACCACTCATAGTCCCAAACTCCTAACCCTAACCCTAATCCCACCCCTCAAAGTCCCAAACTCCTAACCCTAACCCTAATCCCATCCCTCATAGTCCAAAACCCCTAACCCTAACCCTAATCCCAACCCTCATAGTCCAAAACTCCTAACCCTAATACCACCCCTCATAGTCCCAAACCCCCAACCCTAACCCTATTCCCACCCCTCATAGTCCCAAACTCCTAACCCTAATCCCACCTCTCATAGTCCATAACTCCAAACCCTAATCCCACCCCTCATAGTCCCAAACCCCCAACCCTAACCCTAATTCCCAGTCCCCCTCATAGTCCCAAACCCCAACCCTAACCCTAATCCCACCCTCATAGTCCCAAACCCCCTAAACCCTAACCTAATCCCACCCCTCATAGTCCCTAACCCTAACCCTAATCCCACCCCTCATAGTCCCAAACTCCTAACCCTAACCCCACCGCTCATAGTCCCCAACCCCTAACCCTAATCTCACCCCTCATAGTCCCAAACTCCAAACCCTAACCCTACTCCCACCCCTCATTGTCCCAAACTCATAACCCTAACCCTAATCCCACCCCTCAGAGTCCCAAACTCCTAACCTAATCTGACCCCTCATAGTCCAAAACCCCAACCCTAACCCTAATCCCACAACTCATAGTCCCAAACTCCTAACCCTAATCCCACCCCTCATAGTCCCAAACTCCTAACCCTAATCCAACCCCTCATAGTCCCAAACTCCTAACCCTAACCCTAATCCAACCCCTCATAGTCCAAATCTCCTAACCCTAATCCGACCCCTCATAGTCCCTAACCCTAACCCTAATACCACCCCTCATAGTCCCAATCTCCTAACCCTAACCCAACCCCTCATAGTCCCAAAATCCCTAACCCTAATCCCACCCCTCATAGTTCCAAACCCTAACCCTAACTCTAATCCCACCCCTCATAGTGCCAAATTACCAACACTAACCCTAATCCCACCCTTCATAGTCCAAACTCATAACCCAAACCTTATCCGACCCCTCATAGTTAAAAACCCCAACCCAAACCCAAATCCCAACCCCTCAAAGTCCCAAACTCCTAACCCTAACCCTAATCCCACCCCTCATAGTCCCAAACCCCAACCCTACTCCCACCCCTCATTGTCCCAAACTCATAACCCTAACCCTAACCCCACCCCTCATAGTCCAAAACCTCTAACCCTAAACCCCCCCCCTCATAGTCCCAAACTCCTAACCCTAATCCCACCCCTCATAGTGCCAAACTACTAACCCTAACCCTAATCCAACCCCTTATAGTCCCAAACTCCTAACCCTAAACCTAATCCAACCCCTCATAGTCCCAAACCTCAACCCTAACCCTAATCCGACCCCTCATAGTCCCAAATCCCCAACCCGAACCCTAATCCCACCCTCATAGTCCCAAACTCCGAACCCTAATCCCACCCTCATAGTCCCAAACTCCTAACCCTAATCCGAACCCTCATAGTCCCAAACCCCCAAAACTAACCATAATCCCACCCCACATAGTCCCAAACTCCCAACCCTAACCTTATTCCCACCCCTCATAGTCCCAAACCCCCAACCCTAACTCTACTCCCCCCTCTCATAGTCTCAAACCTCAACCCTAACCCTAATCCCACCCCTCATAGTCCCAAACCCTAAACCCCACCCCTCATAGTCCCCAACCCCTAACCCTAATCTCACCCCTCATAGTCCCAAACTCCAAACCCTAACCTTAATCCCACCCCTCATAGTCCCATACTCCTAACCCTAACCCTAATCCCACCCCTCAAAGTCCCAAACTCCTAACCCTAATCTGACCCATTATAGTCCCAAACCCCAAACCTAACCCTAATCCCACCCCTCATACTCCAAAACTCCTAACCCTAATCCCACCCCTCATAGTCCCAAACCCCTAACCCTAATCCCACCCCTCATAGTCCCAAACCAATAACGCTAATCCCACCCCTTATAGTCCCAAACTCCTAACCCTAATCCCACCCCTCATAGTCCCAAACCCTTAACCCTAACCATAATCCCACCCCTCATAGTCCCAAACTCCTAACCCTAACCATAATCCCACCCCTCATAGTCCCAAACTCCAAACCCTAACCATAATCTGACCCATTATAGTCCAAAATCACCAACCCTAACCCTAATCTCACCCCACATAGTCCCAAACTCCTAACCCTAATCCCACCCCTCATATTCCTAAACCCCCAACCCTAATCCCACCCATCATAGTCCCAAACTCCTAGCCCTAACCCTAATCCCACCCCTCATAGTTCCAAACTCCTAACCCTAACCCTAATCCGACCCCTCATATTCCCAACCCTAACTCTAATCCGACCCCTCATAGTCCCAACCCTAACTCTAATCCGACCCCTCATAGTCCCAATCTCCCAACCCTAACCCCATTCCCACCCCTCATAATCCCAAACTCCTAACCCTAACCCTAATCCCACACCTCATAGTCACAAACTCCTAATCCTAACCCTAATCCCACCCCTCATAGTCTAAAACCCCCAACCCTAACCTTAATCCCATCCCTCAAAGTCCCAAACTCCTAACCCTAACCCTAATCCCACCCCCCATAGTCCCAAACCCCCAACCCTAACCCTAATCCCACCCCTCATAGTGCTAAACTACTAACACTAACCCTAATCCAACCCCTCATAGTCCCAAACTCCTAACCCAAACCTTATCCGACCCCTCATAGTTAAAAACCCCAACCCTAACCCTAATCTTACCCCTCATAGTCCAAAACTCCGAAGCCTAACCCTAATCCCACCCCTCATAGTCCCAAACCCCCAAACCTAACCATAATCCCACACTTCATAGTCCAAAACCCCCAACCCTAACTCTAACCCGACCCCTCATAGTCCCAAACTCCTAACCCTAATCTAACCCCTCATAGTCCCAACCCCCAACCCTAACCCGACCCCTCGCAGTCCCAAACTCCTAACCCTAACCCTATTCCCACCCCTCATAATCCCAAACTCCTAACCCTTATCCCACACCTCATAGTCCCAAACTCCTAAACCTAACCCTAATCCCACCCCTCATAGTCCGAAACCCCCAACCCGAACCCTATTCCCACCCCTCATATTCCCAAACTCCTAACCCAAACCCTAATCCCACCCCTCATAGTCCCAAACTCCTAACCATAACCCTAATACCACCCCTCATACTCCCAAACCCCCAACCCTAACCCTAATCTGACCCCTCATACTCCCAAACTCCGAAGCCTAACCCTAATCCCACCCCTCATAGTCCCAAACCCCTAACCCTAACCCTAATCCCACCCCTCATAGTCCCAAACTCTTAACCCTTACCCTAATCCCACCCATCATAGGCCCAAACTTCTAACCCTTATCCCACCCCTCATAGTCCCAAACCCCCAACCCTTACTCTAATCCGACCCCTCATAGTCCAAAACTCCTAACCCTAACCCTAATCTGACCCCTCATAGTCCCAACCCACAACCCTAACCCCAATCCGACCCCTCATTGTCCCAACCCCCAACCCTAACCATATTCCCACCCCTCATAATCCAAAACTCCTAACCCTAACTTTAATCCCACACCTCATAGTCCCAAACTCCTAACCCTAACCCTAATCCCACCCCACAATTCCAAACTCCTAACCCTAACCCTAATCCGACCCCTCATAGTCCCAACCCTCACCCTAATCCAACCCCTCATAGTCCCAATCTCCTAACCCTAACCCTATTCCCACACCTCATAATCCCAAACTCCTAACCCTAAACCCACACCTCATAGTCCCAAACTCCTAATCCTAACCCTAATCCCACCCCTCATAGTCAAAAAACCCCCAACCCTAACCCTAATCCCATCCCTCAAAGTCCCAAACCCCTAACCCTAATCCCACCCCTGATAGTCCCAAACCCCCAACCCTAATCCCACCCTCATAGTCCCAAACTCCTATCCCTAACCCCACCCCTCATAGTCCAAAATCTCTAACCCTAATCCCACAGCTCATAGTTCGAAACTCCTAACCCTACCCCTAATCCCACCCCTCATAGTGCCAAATTACTAACACTAACCCTAATCCAACCCCTCATAGTCCCAAACTCCTAACCCAAACCTTATCCGACCCCTCATAGTTAAAAACCCCAACCCTAACCCAAATACCATCCCTCAAAGTCCCAAACTCCTAACCCTAACCCTAATCACACCCCTCATAGTCCCAAACCCCCAACCCTAATCCCACCCCTCATAGTCCCAAACTCCTATCCCTAACCCCACCCCTCATAGTCCAAAACCTCTAACCCTAATCCCAAAGCTCATAGTTCAAAACTCCTAACCCTAACCCTAATCCCACCCCTCATAGTGCCAAACTACTAACACTAACCCTAATCCAACCCCTCATAGTCCCAAACTCCTCACCCAAACCTTATCCGACCCCTCATAGTTAAAAACCCCAACCCTAACCCTAATCCCACCCCTCATAGTGCCAAACTACTAACCCTAACCCTAATCCCACCCCTCATAGTCCCAAACTCCTAACCCTAACCCTAATCCCACCCCTCATAGTCCCAAACCCCCAAACCTGACCATAATCCCACCCCACATAGTCCCAAACCCCCAACCCTAACCCTATTCCCACCCCTCGTAATCCAAAACTCCTATCCCTTATCCCAACCCTCATAGTCCCAAACTCCTAACCCTAAACCTAATCCCACCCCTCATAGTCCCAAACTCCCAACCCTAACCTTATTCCCAACCCTCATAGTCCCAAAACCCCAACCCTAACCCTAATCCCACCCCTCATAGTCTCAAACCTCAACCCTAACCCTAATCCCACCCCTCATAGTCCTCAACCCCTAACCCTAATCTCACCCCTCATAGTACCAAACTCCAAACCCTAACCTTAATCCCACCCTCATAGTCCCAAACTCTTAACCCTAATCCCACCCCTCAAAGTCCCAAACTCCTAACCCTAACCCTAATCTGACCCATTATAGTCCAAACCCCAACCCTAACCCTAATCCCACCCCTCATAGTCCAAAACTCCTAACCCTAATCCCACCCCTCATAGTCCCAAACCCCTAACCATAATCCCACCCCTCATAGTCCCAAACCAATAACCCTAATCCCACCCCTCATATTCCCAAACTCCTAACCCTAATCCCACCCCTCATAGTCCCAAACCCCCAACCCTAACCATAATCCCACCCCTCATAGTCCCAAACTCCTAACCCTAACCATAATCCCACCCCTCATAGTCCCAAACTCCAAACCCTAACCCTAATCTGACCCATTATAGTCCCAACCCCCAACCCTAACCCTAATCTCACCCCACATAGTCTCAAACTCCTAACCCTAATCCCACCCCTCATAGTCCCAAACCCCCAACCCTAATCCCACCCATCATAGTCCCAAACTCCTAGCCCTAACTCTAATCCCACCCCTCATAGTTCCAAACTCCTAACCCTAACCCTAATCCGACCCCTCATAGTCCCAACCCTAACCCTAATCCGACCCCTCATAGTCCCAATCTCCTAACCCTAACCCTATTCCCACCCCTCATAATCCCAAACTCCTAACCCTAACCCTAATCCCACACCTCATAGTCCCAAACTCCTAATCCTAACCCTAATCACCACCCCTCATAGTCTAAAACCCCCAACCCTAACCTTAATCTCACCCCTCAAAGTCCCAAACTCCTACCCTCATAATCCCAAACTCCTAACCCTAACCCTAATCCCACACCTCATAGTCCCAAACTCCTAATCCTAACCCTAATCCCACCCCTCATAGTCTAAAACCCCCAACCCTAACCATAATCCCATCCCTCAAAGTCCCAAACTCCGAAGCCTAACCCTAATCCCACCCTCATAGTCCCAAACCCCCAACCCTAACCCTAATCCCACCCCTCATAGTAAACCCAAACCCCTCATAGGCCCCCTAACCTATCCACCCCTAATCCCACCCCCTCATAGTCCCAAACTCCCCCTAACCCTAACATAGTCTAAAACCCCAAACCCCTCATAGTCCCAAACCCCTAGCCTAACCCTAACCACCCCTCATAGTCCCAAACCCTAACCTAACCCTAATCCCCCCTCATAGTCCCAAACCCCCAACCCTAACTCTAACCCGACCCCTCATAGTCCCAAACTCCTAACCCTAATCTGACCCCTCATAGTCCCAACCCCCAACTCTAACCCGACCCCTCATAGTCCCAAACTCCTAACCCTAACCCTATTCCCACCCCTCATAATCCCAAACTCCTAACCCTAATCCCACACCTCATAGTCCCAAACTCCTAATCCTAACCCCACCCCTCATAGTCCCATACCCCTACCCTAACCCTATTCCCACCCCTCATATTACCAAACTCCAAACCCAAACCCTAATCCCACCCCTCATAGTCCCAAACTCCTAACCATAACCCTAATACCACCCCTCATACTCCCAAACCCCCAACCCTAACCCTAATCTGACCCCTCATAGTCCCAAACTCCGAAGCCTAACCCTAATCCCACCCCTCATAGTCCCAAACCCCTAACCCTAACCCTAATCCCACCCCTCATAGTCCCAAACTCCTAACCCTTACCCTAATCCCACCCCTCATAGTCCCAAACTTCTAACCCTAATCCCACCCCTCATAGTCCCAAACCCCCAACCCTTACTCTAATCCGACCCCTCATAGTCCAAACCCACAACGCTAACCCTAATCCGACCCCTCGTAGTCCCAAACTCCTAACCCTAACCATATTCCCACCCCTCATAATCCAAAACTCCTAACCCTAACTCTAATCCCACACCTCATAGTCCCAAACTCCTAATCCTAACCCTAATCCCACCCCTCATAGTCCCAAACCCCCAACCCTAACCCTAATCCCACCCCTCATAGTCCCAAACCCCCAACCCTAACTCTAATCTGACCCCTAATAGTTCAAAACTCCTAACCCTATACCTAATCCCACCCCACAGTTCCAAACTCCTAACCCTAACCCTAATCCGACCCCTCATAGTCCCAATCTCCTAACCCTAACCCTATTCCCACACCTCATAATCCAAAACTCCTAACCCTAACCCTAATCCCACACCTCATAGTCCCAAACTCCTAATCCTAACCCTAATCCCACCCATCATAGTCCAAAACCCCCAACCCTAACCCAAATCCCATCCCTCAAAGTCCCAAACTCCTAACCCTAACCCTAATCCCACCCCTCATAGTCCCAAACCCCCAACCCTAATCCCACCCCTCATAGTCCCAAACTCCTATCCCTAACCCCACCCCTCATAGTCCAAAACCTCTAACCCTAATCCCACAGCTCATAGTTCGAAACTCCTAACCCTAACCCTAATCCCACCCCTCATAGTGCCAAACTACTAACACTAATCCAACCCCTCATAGTCCCAAACTCCTAACCCAAACCTTATCCAACCCCTCATAGTTAAAAACCCCAACCCTAACCCTAATCCCAACCCTCATAGTCCCAAACTCCTAGGCCTAACCCTAATCCCACCCCTCATAGTCCCAAACTCCTAACCCTAATCCGACCCCTCATAGTCCCAAACCCCCAAACCTAACCATAATCCCACCCCACATAGTCCCAAACCCCCCAACCCTAACCCTATTCCCACCCCTCATAGTCCAAAACTCCTATCCCTTATCCCACCCCTCATAGTCCCAAACCCCCAACCCTAACCCTAACCCTTATCCGACCCCTCATAGTCCCAAACCCCTAACCCTAATCTCACCCCTCATAGTCCCAAACTCCTAACCCTAATCCCACCCCTCATAGTCCCAAACCCCCAACCCTAATCCCACCCATTATAGTCCCAAACTCCTAACCCTAAACCTAATCCCACCCCTCATAGTCCCAAACTCCTAACCCTAACCGTATTCCCACCCCTCATAGTCCCAAACCCCCAACCCTAACCCTAATCCCACCCCTCATAGTCTCAAACCTCAACCCTAACCCTAATCCCACCCCTCATAGTCCCAAACTCCTAACCCAACCCCTCATAGTCCCAAACCCCTAACCCTAATCTCACCCCTCATAGTACAAAACTCCAAACCCTAACCTTAATGCCACCCCTCATAGTCCCAAACTCCTAACCCTAACCCTAATCCCACCCCTCAAAGTCCCAAACTCCTAACCCTAACCCTAATCTGACCCATTATAGTCCCAAACCCCAACCCTAACCCTAATCCCACCCCTCATAGTCCAAAACTCCTAACCCTAATCCCACCCCTCATAGTCCCAAACCCCTAACCCTAATCCCACCCCTCATAGTCCCAAACCAATAACCCTAATCCCACCCCTCATAGTCCCAAACTCCTAACCCTAATCCCACCCCTCATAGTCCCAAACCCCAACCCTAACCATAATCCCACCCCTCATAGTCCCAAACTCCTAACCCTAACCATAATCCCACCCCTCATAGTCCCAAACCCTAACCCTAATTCAACCCCTCATAGTCCCAAACCCCTAACCCTAATTCCACCCATCATAGTCCCAAACTCCTAACCCTAACCCTATTCCCACCCCTCATAGTCCCAAACTCCTAACCCTAATCCCTCCCCTTATAGTCCCTAACCCTAACCCGACCCCTCATAGTCCCAAACCCCATCCCTAACCCTAATCCCACCCCTCATAGTCCAAAAATCCTAACCCTAATCCCACCCCTCATAGTCCAAAACTCCTAACCCTAATCCCACCCCTCATAGTCCCAAACCCCCAACCCTAACTCTAATCCGACCCCTCAAAGTCCCAAACTCCTAACCCTAATCTGACCCCTCATCGTCCCAACCCCCAACCCTAACCCGACCCCTCATAGTCCCAAACTCCTAACCCTATTCCCAACTCCATAATCCCAAACTCCTAACCCTAATCCCACACCTCATAGTCCCAAACTCCTAATCCTAACCCTAATCCCACCCCTCATAGTCCCAAACCCCCAAACCTAACCCTATTCCCACCCCTCATAGTCCCAAACCCCCAACCCTAACCCTATTCCCACCCCTCATAGTCCCAAACTCCTAATCCTTTTCCCACCCCTCATAGTCCCAAACTCCTAACCCTAATCCCACCACTCATAGTCCCAAACCCCCAACCCTAACCCTAATATGACCCCTCATAGTCCCAAACTCCGAAGCCTAACCTTAATCCCACCCCTCATAGTCTCAAACCCTAACCCTAATCCCACCCCTCATAGTCCCAAACTGCTAACCCCAAACCTCATAGTCCCAAACCCCTAACCCTAATCTCACCCCTCATAGTACAAAACTCCAAACCCTAACCTTAATGCCACCCCTAATAGTCCCAAACTCCTAACCCTAACCCTAATCCCACCCCTCAAAGTCCCAAACTCCTAACCCTAACCCTAATCTGACCCATTATAGTCCCAAACCCCAACCCTAACCCAAATCCCACCCCACATAGTCCAAAGTCTCTTAACCCTAATCCCACCCCTCATAGTCCCAAACCCTAACCCTAATCCCACCCCTCATAGTCCCAAACCAATAACCCTAATCCCACCCCTCATAGTCCCAAACTCCTAACCCTAATCCCACCCCTCATAGTCCCAAACCCCCAACCCTAACCATAATCCCACCCCTCATAGTCCCAAACTCCTAACCCTAACCATAATCCCACCCCTCATAGTCCCAAACTCCAAACCCTAACCCTAATCCAACCCCTCATAGTCCCAAACCCCTAACCCTAATTCCACCCATCATAGTCCCAAACTCCTAACCCTAACCCTATCCCCACCCCTCATAGTCCCAAACTCCTAACCCTAATCCCTCCCCTTATAGTCCCTAACCCTAACCCATCCCGACCCCTCATAGTCCCAAACCCTATCCCTAACCCTAATCCCACCCCTCATAGTCCCAAAATCCTAACCCTAATCCCACCCCTCATAGTCCAAAACTCCTAACCCTAATCCCACCCCTCATAGTCCCAAACCCCCGACCCTAACTCTAATCCGACCCCTCAAAGTCCCAAACTCCTAACCCTAATCTGACCCCTCATAGTCCCAAACTCCTAACCCTAACCCTATTCCCACCTCCATAATCCCAAACTCCTAACCCTAATCCCACACCTCATAGTCCCAAACTCCTAATCCTAACCCTAATCCCACCCCTCATAGTCCCAAACCCCCAAACCTAACCCTATTCCCACCCCTCATAGTCCCAAACCCCCAACCCTAACCCTATTCCCACCCCTCATAGTCCCAAACTCCTAACCCTAATCCCACCCCTCATAGTCCCAAACTCCTAACCCTAACCCTAATCCCACCACTCATAGTCCCAAACCCCCAACCCTAACCCTAATATGACCCCTCATAGTCCCAAACTCCGAAGCCTAACCCTAATCCCACCCCTCATAGTCCCAAACCTCTAACCCTAACCCTAATCCCACCCCTCATAGTCCCAAACTCCTAACCCTTACCCTATTCCCACCCCTCATAGTCCCAAACTTCTAACCCTAATCCCACCCCTCATAGTCCCAAACCCCCAACCCTAACTCTAATCCGACCCCTCAGTCCCAAACTCCTAACCATAATCCAACCCCTCATAGTCCCAACCCCCAACCCTAACCTTAATCCGACCCCTCGTAGTCCCCAACTCCTAACCCTAACCATATTACCACCCCTCATAATCCCAAACTCCTAACCCATACCCTAATCCCACACCTCATAGTCCCAAACTCCTAATCCTAACCCTAATCCCACCCCTCATAGTCCCCAACCACCAACCCTAACCCTATTCCCACCCCTCATATTCCCAACCCCCAACCCTAACCCTATTCCCACCCCTCATAGTCCCAAACCTCTAACCCTAACCCTAATCCCACCCCTCATAGTCCCAAACTCCTAACCCTTACCCTATTCCCACCCCTCATAGTCCCAAACTTCTAACCCTAATCCCACCCCTCATAGTCCCAAACCCCCAACCCTAACTCTAATCCGACCCCTCAGTCCCAAAATCCTAACCCTAATCCAACCCCTCATAGTCCCAACCCTAACCCTAATCCGACCCCTCGTAGTCCCCAACTCCTAACCCTAACCATATTACCACCCCTCATAATCCAAAACTCCTAACCCATACCCTAATCCCACACCTCATAGTCCCAAACTCCTAATCCTAACCCTAATCCCACCCCTCATAGTCCCCAACCACCAACCCTAACCCTATTCCCACCCCTCATATTCCCAACCCCCAACCCTAACCCTATTCCCACCCCTCATAGTCCCAAACTCCTAACCTTAACCCTAATCCCACCCCTCATAGTCCCAAACCCCCAACCCTAACCCTAATCCGACCCCTCATAGTCCCAATCTCCTAACCCTAATTCCACCCCTCATAGTCCAAAACCCCCAACCCTAACCCTAATCCCATCCCTCATAGTCTCAAACTCGTAACCCTAATCCCACCCCTCATAGTCCCCAACCCCCAATCCTAACCCTAATCCCACCCCTCATAGTCTCAAACCTTAACCCTAACCCTAATCCCACCCTTCATAGTCCCAAACTCCTAACCCTAACCCCACCCCTCATAATCCCAAACTCCAAACCCTAACCCTAATCCCACCCCTCATAGTCCCAAACTCCTAACCCTAATCCCACCCCTCATAGTCCCAAACTCCTAACCCTAATCCAACCACTCATAGTCCCAAACTCCCAACCCTAACCCTAATCCGACCCCTCATAGTCCCAAACTCCTAACCCTAACCCCACCCCTCATAGTCCCAAACTCCTAACCCTAACCCTAATCCGACCCCTCATAGTCCCAAACCCCTAACCCTAATTCCACCCATCATAGTCCCAAACTCCTAACCCTAACCCTAATCCCACCCCTTATAGTCCCTAACCCTAACCCGACCCCTCATAGTCCCAAACTCCTAACCCTAATCCCACCACTCATAGTCCAAAACTCCTAACCCTAATCCCACCCCTCATAGTCCCAAACCCCCAACCCTAACTCTAATCCGACCCCTCATAGTCCCAAACTCCTAACCCTAATCTGACCCCTCATTGTCCCAACCCCCAACCCTAACCCAACCCCTCATTGTCCCAAACTCCTAACCCTAACCCTATTCCCACCCCTCATAATCCCGAACTCCTAACCCTAATCCCACACCTCATAGTCCCAAACTCCTAATCCTAACGCTAATCCCAACCCTCATAGTCCTAATCTCCCAACCCTAACCCTATTCCCACCCCTCATAGTCCCAAACTCCTAACCCTAATCCCACCCCTCATAGTCCCAAACTCCTAACCCTAACCCTAATCCCACCACTCATAGTCCCAAACCCCCAACCCTAACCCTAATCTGACCCCTCATAGTCCCAAACTCCAAAGCCTAACCCTAATCCCACCCCTCATAGTCCCAAACCCCTAACCCTAACCCCACCCCTCATAGTCCCAAACTCCTAACCCTTACCCTAATCCCACCCCTCATAGTCCCAAACTTCTAACCCTAATCCCACCCCTCATAGTCCCAAACCCCCAACCCTAACTCTAATCCGACCCCTCATAGTCCCAAACTCCTAACCCTAACCCTAATCCCACCCCTCATAGTCCCAACCCCCAACCCTAACCCTAATCCGACCCCTTGTAGTCCCAAACTCCTAAGCCTAACCATATTCCCACACCTCATAATCCCAAACTCTTAACCCTAACCCTAATCCCACACCTCATAGTCCCAAACTCCTAATTCTAACCCTAATCCCACCCCTCATAGTCCCTAACCCCCAACCCTAACCCTATTCCCACCCCACATAGTCCCAAACTCCTAACCCTAACCCTAATCCCACCCCTCATAGTCCCAAACTTCTAATCCTAACCCTAATCCCACCCCTCATAGTCCCAAACCCCCAACCCTAACCCTAATCCGACCCCTCATAGTCCCAATCTCCTAACCCTAATCCCACCCCTCATAGTCCCAAATTCCTAACCCTAATCCCACCCCTCATAGTCCTAAACCCCCAACCCTAACCCTAATCCCATCCCTCATAGTCCCAAACTCCTAACCCTAATCCCACCCCTCATAGTCCCAAACCCCCAACCCTAACCCTAATCCCACCCCTCATAGTACCAAACTCCTAACCCTAATCCCACCCCTCAGAGTCCCAAACTCCTAACCCTAACCCTAATCCGACCTCTCATAGTCCCAAACCCCAACCCTAATTCCACCCCTCATAGTCCCAAACTCCTAACCCTAACCCTAATCCCACCCCTCATAGTCCTAAACTCCTAACCCTAATCCCACCCCTCATAGTCCCAAACTCCTAACCCTAACCCTAATCCGACCACTCATAGTCCCAAACTCCTAACCCTAACCCTAATCCGACCCCTCATAGTCCCAAACCCCAACCCTAATCCCACCCCTCATAGTCCCCAACTCCTAACCCCACCTCTCATAGTCCCAAACTCCTAACCCTAACCCTAATCCGAACCCTCATAGTCCCAAACCCCTAACCCTAACCCTAATCCCACCCCTCACTAGGGATGGGCCCGGTGTTCGATTTCGAACCCACGTTCGAATCGAACATCGGGCATTCGCCCTCTCTGCGAGCCCAGAACTATTTGGGCCGTTCGCACCACATTTGTGTGATGCGAGCGGCCCGCAATGCACTGCGCCAGTCGCAGTGCATTGCTGGCTGATGATTGGCCAAGCATGCACTGTGACTCCCCATGCTTGGCCAATCACAGTGCTGGCAGCGAGGAGAGCCATAATTGGCTACAGGCAGGATGCCTGTAGCCAATTATAGCTCAGGGGGTTTAGTACACGCCCCACACTATAAAAGGCCGCCGCTCTGGCGGCCTAGTTTACTGTGTTCCGGCGGTAGTGAGTGACTGTGTCAGTCAAATTAGCTGCTGTCTGTAATACATTCTACATTGCTGATGCTGAATGCTGATCATTTTGATTTTGTATTCATTCTGCTGATTGCACTGCTGCTGACAGTATCTGCAGTGCTGTGTTATACATTCTGCTGTGCTGAGTGGTGACATTATCTGCTGAGTGCTGAGTCTAACTTTATCTGCTGTGATTCTGGGGATTAGTCTAGTGTGTGCGTGCTGTTAGTACAGCATTGCAGTATCACATTACCTTTACCCATCTGGCCTGTTGTGATCTAAGACAGCCAGCCAGGCATTTGCAGGAGCTAGCGCTAACTCCTGCAAATGCCTGGCTGCCTTAGATGACAACAACAGGGCCTTATGGCAGATAGAGGCTGAGTTGGTTTATTGTGTGTGCTGTGCTGTACTCACACAGCACACACAATAAACCAACTCAGCCTCTATCTGCCATAAGGCCCTGTTGTTGTCATCTAAGGCAGCCAGGCATTTGCAGGACTTAGCGTGTGTGTGTGTGCTGTGTGAGTACAGCACACAATAAACCACCTCAGCCTCTATCTGTCATAAGGCCCTATTGTTGTCATCTAAGGCAGCCACCACCTCAGCCTCTATCTGTCGTAAGGCCCTGTTGTTGTCATCTAAGGCAGCCACCACCTCAGCCTCTATCTGCCGTAAGGCCCTGTTGTTGTCATCTAAGGCAGCCACCACCTCAGCCCCTATCTGCCGTAAGGCCCTGTTGTTGTCATCTAAGGCAGCCACCACCTCAGCCTCTATCTGCCGTAAGGCCCTGTTGTTGTCATCTAAGGCAGCCACCACCTCAGCCTCTATCTGCCGTAAGGCCCTGTTGTTGTCATCTAAGGCAGCCACCACCTCAGCCTCTATCTGCCATAAGGCCCTGTTGTTGTCATCTAAGGCAGCCAGGCATTTGCATGAGCTAGCGTGTGTGTGTGTGCTGTGTGAGTAGAGCGCAGCACGCAATAAACCACCTCAGCCTCTATCTGTCATAAGGCCCTGTTGTTGTCATCTAAGGCAGCCATCACCTCAGCCTCTATCTGCCGTAAGGCTCTGTTGTTGTTATCTAAGGCAGCCACCACCTCAGCCTCTATCTGCCGTAAGGCCCTGTTGTTGTCATCTAAGGCAGCCAGGCATTTGCAGGAGCTAGCGTGTGTGTGCTGTGTGAGTAGAGCGCAGCACACAATAAACCACCTCAGCCTCTATCTGTAGTAAGGCCCTGTTGTTGTCATCTAAGGCAGCCACCACCTCAGCCTCTATCTGCCGTGTGTTCCGGCGGTAGTGAGTGACTGTGTCAGTCACATTAGCTGCTGTCTGTGATACATTCTACATTGCTGATGCTGAATGCTGATCATTTGATTTTGTATTCATTCTGCTGATTGCACTGCTGCTGACAGTATCTGCAGTGCTGTGTTATACATTCTGCTGTGCTGAGTGGTGACATTATCTGCTGAGTCTAACTTTATCTGCTGTGATTCTGGGGATTAGTCTAGTGTGTGCGTGCTGTTAGTACAGCATTGCAGTATCACATTACCTTTACCCTTCTGGCCTGTTGTGATCTAAGACAGCCAGCCAGGCATTTGCAGGAGCTAGCGTGTGTGTGTGTGCTGTGTGAGTACAGCACAGCACACACAATAAACCAACTCAGCCTCTATCTGCCGTAAGGCCCTGTTGTTGTCATCTAAGGCAGCCAGGCATTTGCAGGAGCTAGCGTGTGCTGTGTGAGTACAGCACACAATAAACCACCTCAGCCTCTATCTGTCATAAGGCCCTGTTGTTGTCATCTAAGGCAGCCACCACCTCAGCCTCTATCTGTCGTAAGGCCCTGTTGTTGTCATCTAAGGCAGCCACCACCTCAGCCTCTATCTGCCTCTAAGGCCCTGTTGTTGTCATCTAAGGCAGCCACCACCTCAGCCTGTATCTGCCCTAAGGCCCTGTTGTTGTCATCTAAGGCAGCCACCACCTCAGCCTCTATCTGGCGTAAGGCCCTGTTGTTGTCAATGAGTACATGTGCGACTTTGGCACCAGGACAGGGTCAGGGGAGCTCGGATTTTTTTCCCCACGCCAGTGGAGCATGATCAGGGATGCATGCACTGTCCTGTCACCATTTGAGGAGGCCACGAGGATGGTGAGCAGTGACAGTGCATGCATCACCTGTTGGAGCATACGCTGCGTGGGATAATGGACAGGGCACTTGAAGCAGAACAGAGGCAGGAAGAGGAGGACTTCCTTGCCTCTAAAGGCCCCCTTTATCCAGACAGTGTTCCTTCTCTCCCACCCATCACACAGGAAGAGGATGAGGAGGAGGAGAAGGATTGTGTCAGCATGGAGGTGGAGCCTGGCACTCAGCATCAGCAGCAGCAGTCTTTTAGGGATGATTTACAGTCCCAACAAACCAGTGGACTTGTACGTGGCTGGGAGGAGGTGGCTGCGGATCATGTCGTCCTCAGTGACCCAGAAGACTCAGGACCGAATGCCTCAGCTAACCAACATTGCATGGCATCCCTGATCCTGCAAAGCCTGCGGAAGGATCCTCGTATTCTTCGGATCAAGGAGAGGGACCATTACTGGCTGGCCACTCTCCTTGATCCACGGTACAAGGGTAAGGTTGCGGACCTTATCTTGCCGTCGCAGAGGGAGCAGAAGATGAGACATCTCCGGGAGGCCTTGCAGAAAGGTCTGTGCAACGTGTTCCCAGAGACTGGGAGGTTACAAACTCCTGGTCCTGGACGACGAGTTGCTGAGGCTTCGGTCAGTAGCAGAAGGAGCGGTGGGGAAGGTGGACGTCTGACCGATGCGTTCAGACAATTTTTTAGTCCGCAGCCCCAAGGTATGATCAGTTCCAGCAACCATCGCCAGCGTCTGATATACATGGTGCAGGAATACCTAGGGGCAAGGTCAGACTTGGACACCTTTCCCACCGAAAATCCTCTGGCTTACTGGGTCTTGAGGATGGATCACTGGATGGATCACTGGCCAGAGCTTGCACAGTATGCAATTGAGCTACTGGCCTGTCCTGCATCCGAACGCACATTCAGTGCTGCTGGAGGCTTTGTCACCGAACACAGGGTGCGCCTGTCCACCGACTCGGTTGTTCGACTGACCTTCATAAAGATGAATCAGTCTTGGATCACCACCAGCTACCAGGCACCTGAAGCTGATATAACTGAATAATTTATAATGTCACATCCCTTCAAGACTGCCTATGCTGATGCTGAGTGACTGTCCTGTTATGTTGACTGACTATCCTCTTCCTCCTCAATGATCCATTCCTGATGATAGCTTGGAAGAATATTTGTGTTTCTGTGTGCCACCACCAGTGGCTAAGGCCCAATTTTTGCAGCCCCTGCTTCACAACAGGTCTGACTGCTGTGCTCCAAGTACAGTATCTGTGAGGGGTTGCAGTGTTTTAGCACCAGCACCAGTGCCTAAGGCCCAATTTTTCAGCCCCTGTTTAACAGGGGCGTGTAATTACAATTTTTTATGCAATGCTTTGCAACAGGTCTCATTGCTGTGCTCAGAGTACAGTATCTGTGAGGGGTTGCAGTGTTGTGGCACCAGCACCAGTGCCTAAGGCCCAATTTTTCAGCCCCTGTTTAACAGGGGCGTGTAATTACAGTTTTTTATGCAATGCTTTGCAACAGGTCTGACTGCTGTGCTCCGAGTACAGTATCTGTGAGGGGTTGCAGTGTTGTGGCACCAGCATCAGTGCCTAAGGCCCAATTTTTCAGCCCCTCTTTAACAGGGGCGTGTAATTACAATTTTTTATGCAATGCTTTGCAACAGGATTCATTGCTGTGCTCAGAGTACAGTATCTGTGAGGGGTTGCAGTGTTTTGGCACCAGCACCAGTGCCTAAGGCCCAATTTTTCAGCCCCTGTTTAGCAGGGGCATGTAATTACAAATCTTGATCTAATAATTCTCAGCAGGGCCCATTCCTGCACCCACCAAGAGTAACTGTGAGGGCTTACATTCTTGTGGCGACACCGTCCACCACCACCACCAAAGGCCCAATTTTTCAGACCCTGTTTAACAGGGGCGTGTAATTACAGTTTTTTATGCAATGCTTTGCAACAGGTCTGACTGCTGTGCTCCGAGTACAGTATCTGTGAGGGGTTGCAGTGTTGTGGCACCAGTGCCTAAGGCACAATTTTTCAGCCCCTGTTTAACAGTGGCGTGTAATTACAATTTTTTATGCAATGCTTTGCAACAGGATTCATTGCTGTGCTCAGAGTACAGTATCTGTGAGGGGTTGCAGTGTTTTGGCACCAGCACCAGTGCCTAAGGCCCAATTTTTCAGCCCCTGTTTAACATGGGCGTGTAATTACAAATCTTGATCTAATAATTCTCAACAGGGCCCATTTCTGCGCCCACCAAGAGTGACTGTGAGGGCTTACAGTGTTGTGGCAACACCAACATCTAAGGGGGCAAATTTCTGCAGAGTATATACGGTAGGCCCCTACTTTCAAACATCCAACTTAGAAACGACTCCTACTTGCAAACGGAAGGAGAAAACAGAAAGTGAGAGGTAATCTACCCCTAGGAAGGGAAATTCTATCCTGTTAGATTTAATTTGGGAAAAAGGTATCTCCTCTCTACTGATGCTTTATCGCCAATCCTTGTTTCAATAAAAAACACACTTTTCCAAAAACATTTGTCATTGGGACGGAAAGTGAGGTGAAATGTTCTGAACAGGTGCACAGACAGCAAAACAAATGTTACAGGGGGTGATAACTAGAGTTGAGCGGACACCTGGATGTTCGGGTTCGGTGGGTTCGGCCGAACTTCGGGAGAAAAGTCCGGGTTCGGGACCGAACTTGACCCGAACTTGACCCCGAACTCCGAACCCCATTGAAGTCAATGGGACCTGGACTTTTGAACACTAAAATGGCTGTAAAACGGTCATGGAAAGGGCTAGAGGGCTGCAAATGGCAACAAAATGTTGTTAAGAGCATGGCAAGTAGGGATGAGCCGAACACCCCCGGGTTCAGTTCGCACCAGAACCTTCAAACGGACCGAAAGTTTGCGCAAATTTTCGAACCCTATTCGTTACAATGGACGTGAACGTTCGAAATAAAAATTGCTAATTACAATGGCCAATATGCATGTTAATGTCATAAAACAGGTTTGGGGACCCGGGTCCTGCCCCAGGGGACATATATCAATGCAAAAAGAACTTTTAAAAACTAACATTTTTTCGGGAGCAGTCATTTTAAGGATGCATAAAGTGAAAAAAAAAGTGAAATATTCCTTTAAATATGGTACCTGGGGGGTGTCTAAAGTATGCCTGTGAAGTGGCATGTGTTTCCCATGTTTAGAACTGTCCCTGCACAAAATGACATGTGTAAAGGAAAAAAAGAAGCCATTTAAAACCACTTGCGGCTTTAATGTCATGTCTTGTCCTGGCCATATGGCTGAAAATCCTTGAGAAAAATGGCATGGCTACCCCATCACCCCCCCCCCCCACGCCAGCCCCTTTGGGTCTTGTATGGATATTAAGGGGGACCCCGCACCCAAAATAAAACCCTATACCTACAACCCTATATACTCTGAACAGCAGTATATAGGCGGTGCAAACAAGACACGGACTGTAGGTTTGTTCTTAAGTAGAATCTGAACAGGTACCTTATGAAGTGTAGCTCCATCCCAAAAAAATCAATTTTTAAGCTTTTTGGAGAACATAGGGAGGGGTTATCACCCCTGTAACATTTGCTGTCTTTGCACATCTGTTCAGAACATTTCACCTCACTTTCCGTCCCAATGACAAATGTTTTTGGAAAAGTGGGGTTCTAATTGAAACAAGGATTGGTGATAAAGCATCAATAGAGAGGAGATACCTTTTTCCCAAATTAAATCTAACATGATAGAATTTCCCTTCCTAGGGGTAGATTTCCTCTCACTTCCTGTTTTCTCCTTCCGTTTGCAAGTAGGAGTCGTTTGTAAGTTCGATGTTTGAAAGTAGGGGTATTCCTGCCGTATATACTCTGCAGAAATTTGCCCCATTAGATGTTGGTGTAGCCACAACACTGTAAGCCCTCACAGTTACTCTTGGTGGGCACAGGAATTGGCCCTGCTGTGAATTATTAGATCAAGATTTGTAATTGCATGCACCTGTTGAACAGGGCAGACAAATTGGGCCTTTGGTGGTGGTGGTGGACGGTGTTGCCACAAGACTGTAAGCCCTCACAGTTACTCTTGGTGGGCGCAGGAATGGGCCCTGCTGTGAGTTATTAGATCAAGATTTGTAATTGCATGCACCTGCTGAACAGGGCAGAAAAATTGGGCCTTTGGTGGTGGACGGTGTTGCCACAAGACTGTAAGCCCTCACAGTTACTCTTGGTGGGCGCAGGAATGGGCCCTGCTGTGAGTTATTAGATCAAGATTTGTAATTGCATGCACCTGTTGAACAGGGCAGAAAAATTGGGCATTTGGTGGTGGTGGTGGACGGTGTTGCCACAAGACTGTAAGCCCTCACAGTTACTCTTGGTGGGCGCAGGAATGGGCCCTGCTGTGAGTTATTAGATCAAGATTTGTAATTGCATGCACCTGTTGAACAGGGCAGAAAAATTGGGCCTTTGGTGGTGGTGGTGGACGGTGTTGCCACAAGACTGTAAGCCCTCACAGTTACTCTTGGTGGGCGCAGGAATGGGCCCTGCTGTGAGTTATTAGATCAAGATTTGTAATTGCATGCACCTGCTGAACAGGGCAGAAAAATTGGGCCTTTGGTGGTGGACGGTGTTGCCACAAGACTGTAAGCCCTCACAGTTACTCTTGGTGGGTGCAGGAATGGGCCCTGCTGTGAGTTATTAGATCAAGATTTGCAATTGCATGCACCTGTTGAACAGGGCAGAAAAATTGGGCCTTTGGTGGTGGACGGTGTTGCCACAAGACTGTAAGCCCACACAGTTAAGCCCCATACACACGGTCGGATTTTTTCATGGATTCTGTCCGATCGGACAATGTTGTTGAAAAATCAGACCGTGTGTATGCACCATCGGACAGTGTACGTCGGATTGTCCGACGGACAAAGTCTTATCTCCTGCTGGATAGATTTGCCGACAACACGGTCCGATCACACCAAATCCGATCGTGTGTACGGTTGTCCGACGGACAAAGTGCTACGCATGCTCAGATCACATTACAAGACCAAAGCTATTGGCTACTAGCCTCTACGTAGTCCCGTCGTAGGCAACAAACGTCACCACGTTCAGAATGATCGGATTTTCCGACAACTTTGTCCGACCGTGTGTACGCAAAACCAACATCGGACAAAGTATGACGGACATGATCCGACGGACCTGGTCCTCGGATAGTCCGAGCGTGTGTATGGGGCTTTACTCTTGGTGGGTGCAGGAATGGGCCCTGCTGTGAGTTATTAGATCAAGATTTGCAATTGCATGCACCTGTTGAACAGGGCAGAAAAATTGGGCCTTTGGTGGTGGTGGTGGACGGTGTTGAAACAAGACTGTAAGCCCTCACAGTTACTCTTGGTGGGCACAGGAATGGGCCCTGCTGTGAGTTATTAGATCAAGATTTGTAATTGCATGCACCTGTTAAACAGGGCAGAAAAATTGGGCCTTTGGTGGTGGTGGTGGTGGTGGTGGTGGATGGTGTTGCCACAAGACTGTAAGCCCTCACAGTTACTCTTGGTGGGCGCAGGAATGGGCCCTGCTGTGAACTATTAGATCAAGATTTGTAATTACATGAAAAATTGTGCTGGTGCCACAACACTGCAACCCCTCACAGATACTGTACTTGGAGTACAGCAGTCAGACCTGTTGCGAAGCATTGCTTAAAAAATTGTAATTACATGCCCCTGTTAAACAGGGGCTGAAAAATTGTGCCTTAGGCAACGGTGCTGGTGCCACAACACTGCAACTCCTCACAGATACTGTACTTGGAGCACAGCAGTCAGACCTGTTGCGAAGCATTGCTTAAAAAATTGTAATTACACGCCCCTGTTAAACAGGGGCTGAAAAATTGTGCCTTAGGCAACGGTGCTGGTGCCACAACACTGCAACCCCTCACAGATACTGTACTTGGAGCACAGCAGTCAGACCTGTTGCGAAGCATTGCTTAAAAAATTGTAATTACACGCCCCTGTTAAACAGGGGCTGAAAAATTGTGCCTTAGGCACTGGTCCTGGTGCCACAACACTGCAACCCCTCACAGATACTGTACTTGGAGCACAGCAGTCAGACCTGTTGTGAAGCATTGCTTAAAAAATTGTAATTACACGCCCCTGTTAAACAGGGGCTGAAAAATTGGGCCTTAGGCAACGGTGCTGGTGCCACAACACTGCAACCCCTCACAGATACTGTACTTGGAGCACAGCAGACAGACCTGTTGCAAAGCATTTTTTTAAAAAATTGTAATTACACGCCCCTGTTATACAAGGGCTGAAAAATTGTGCCTTAGGCACTGGTGTGGTGGCACCCAGAAAAAAATGTTCTTCCAAGCTATCAAGGAATGGATCATTGAGGAGGAGGAAGAGGATAGTCAGTGAACATAACAGGACAGTCCCTCAGCATCAGCATAGGCAGTCTTAAAGGGATGTGACATTATAAATTATTCAGTTATATCCGCTTCAGGTGCCTGGTAGTTGGTGGTGATCCAAGACTGATTCATCATGGAGGTCAGTCGATCAACCGAGTCGGTGGACAGGCACACCCTGTGATCGGTGACAAATCCTCCAGCAGCACTGAATGTGCGTTCGGAAAGAACGCTGGATTCAGGACAGGCCAGTAGCTCAATTGCATACTGTGCAAGCTCTGGTCAGTGATCCATCCTCAAGACCCAGTAAGCCAGAGGATTTTCGGTGGGAAAGGTGTCCAAGTCTGACCTTGCCCCTAGGTATTCCTGCACCATGTATATCAGACGCTGGCGATGGTTGCTGGAACCGATCATACCTTGGGGTTGCGGACTAAAAAATTGTCTGAACGCATCGGTCAGACGTCCACCTTCCCCAACGCTCCTTCTGCTACTGACCAAAGCCTCAGCAACTAGTTGTCCAGGACCAGGAGTTTGTAACCTCCCAGTTTCTGGGAATGCGTTGCACAGACCTTTCTGCAAGGCCTCCCTGAGATGTCTCATCCTCTGCTCCCTCTGCGACGACAAGATAAGCTCCGCAACCTTACCCTTGTACCGTGGATCAAGGAGAGTGGCCAGCCAGTAATGGTCCCTCTCCTTGATTTGAAGAATACGAGGATCCTTCCGCAGGCTTTGCAGGATCAGGGAGGCCATGCAACGTAGGTTAGCTGAGGCATTTGGTCCGGAGTCTTCTGGGTCACTGAGGATGACATGATCGCCAGCCACCTCCTCCCAGCCACGTACAAGTCCACTGGTTTGTTGGGACTGTACATCATCCCTAAAAGACTGCTGCTGCTGATGCTGAGTGCCAGGCTCCACCTCCATGCTCACACAATCCTCCTCCTCCTCCTCTTCCTGTGTGATGGGTGGGACAGAAGGAACACTGTCTGGATAAAGGGGGCCTTGAGAGGCAAGGAAGTCCTCCTCTTCCTGCCTCTGTTCTGCCTCAAGTGCCCTGTCCATTATCCCACGCAGCGTATGCTCCAACAGGTGGACAAGAGGAACAGTGTCACTGATGCATGCACTGTCACTGCTCACCATCCTCAAGGCCTCCTCAAATGGTGTTAGGACAGTGCATGCATCCCTGATCATGCTCCATTGGCGTGGGGAAAAAAAGCCAAGCTCCCATGACCCTGTCCTGGTGCCGTAGTCGCAAAGGTACTCATTGATGGCCCTCTGCTGCGTGTGCAGTCGCTGCAGCATGGCCAACGTTGAGTTCCACCTGGTGGGCATGTCACATATTAGGCGGTTCTTGGGCAGGTTCAACTCCTTTTGCAGCTCAGCCAGCCGAGCACTGGCATTATACGATCGGCGGAAATGCACACAGACTTTCCTGGCCTGCCTCAGGACATCCTGTAAGCCTGGGTACCTGCCCAAGAACCTCTGCACCACCAGGTTGAGGACGTGAGCCATACAGGGCACATGGGTGAGCTGCCCCTGTCGCAGGGCGGAGAGGAGGTTGGTGCCATTGTCAGAAACCACCATTCCTGGCTTAAGCTAGCGTGGCGTCAACCACCTCTCGGCCTGCCCCTGCAGAGCTGCCAGAACCTCTGCCCTAGTGTGGCTCCTGTCCCCCAAACACACCAGCGCAAGCACGGCATGGCACCTTTTTGCCTGCGTACTCGCGTAGCCCCTTGTACGCCTACGGAGCACCGCTGGTTCCGAGGACAGAGCACTCGAAGAGGCCATGGAGGAAGAAGAAGAGGAGGGGGGGTGGAGGAGAGAGGTGTGTCACAACCAGTAGTAGCATTTTGGAGGCGTGGTGGCGGAACAACCTCCAACACTACTGCACCTTGTCCTGCATCCCTCCCAGCTGCCAAAAGAGTGACCCAATGGGCCGTGAAAGACAGATAACGTCCCTGTCCATGCCTGCTGGACCATGAGTCAGCGGTAATATGCACCTTACCGCTGACTGCCCTGTCCAGCGAGGCATGGACATTGCCTTCCACATGCCGGTAGAGAGCCGGAATCGCCTTCCGTGAGAAAAAGTGGCGTTTGGGAACCTGCCACTGAGGAACCGCACATTGAACAAACTCACGGAAGGGGGCCGAGTCTACCAACTGAAAAGGCAGCAGTTGAAGTGCTAGCAATTTAGCCAAGCTAGCATTCAACCGCTGGGCATGTGGATGGCTGGGAGTATACTTCTTTCGACGGTCCAGCAGCTGGGGCAGGGAAATTTGCCTGCTACAATCGGACGTCGGTGTACTGCAAGTACTTGGTTGTGACACACCTAATTCTACACCTTCAGTCCTCTCAGAGCAGCTTTCAGAGAGGACTGAAGATATAGTGGGGTTGGAGATCCCAGCTGATGAGGAGCAAGGAGAGGTCCGCTTTGTTCTTTGGTGTGGGTCTTTAATGTGCGCTTGCCAACGAGCTGCATGGCAGGTCGACATATGTCTGGTCATGCTTGTGGTGCCCAAGCGGCTGATGTTTTGGCCACGCGAGATACGCTTGAGACAAATATTGCAAATAGCAGTGGTGCGATCTGATGTACTCGTCTCAAAAAAGGCCCACACCAAAGAACTTTTGTGATAACGTGCAGAGGCAGCGCCCTGCACAGGCGGAGCTCTGCGGTGCGATTCAGTTGGTGTGCTGGCCTCTAGCTGGCCTCCGGAAGGGAACCTTGCCTCGTTGGACATGTGCCGCCGCATCCTCCTCCTCCTCTCTCCCTTCAGGCACCCACGTGGAGTCAGTGACCTCATCATCCCCTCCATCTTCACCACTAGAGCAAACCTGGCAGTAAGCTGCAGCTGGTGGAACATGACTGCAGGCGGAATTCACAAAATTTATCTGGGCAAGCAAGCACCCAAGGATAAACAGAGAGCTGCTGGCAATGCCAAAGGAGTCGGGTGGAATAGCAGCACCGGACTTATTTAGGTATTATCAAGCGGCCCACCTCAGTAGAATAATCGACTGGAATAGACATGGGGAATATAAATTATGGATCTCGCTAGAAAAACAATTAAGTTGAATACCGCTGAATAGAGCTATTTGGTGCTATGCAGATATATCTCCTGAGCTAAAGGTACATCCCTTGATCGGACCAACTTTACAGATAGGGGCTGGGATTATCCAGAAACATAGAACCTCCACACCAAACTCACCTCTGTTTCCGATCCTGGGGAACCCAAAATTCCTGCCGGGTCTAGAGACACAGGTGTTCGGAAGATTGAGGGAGAAGGGAGTCTTTCAAGCCTCACATTTCCTGAAGACTAGTGGATGGTTATCAATAGAGGACTTAACAAAAAAAGGAGGACAGATAGAAATTCCCTGGTGGCAAGCAAGACAAGTGAGACACTTCTTAGAAACATTAGGACCAGTGGAAGAATTTGAGAGACCCCGAACAAAGTTTGAGAAGTTTTGTGAGGAGAAAGAGCCCTTGACCCATACTATCTCTAAAATGTATGCGCTTCTGATAGCCCCACCAGAGGGATATACATTGGCGAGTCTGGATAAATGGGGGAGAGACCTAGACAAAAAATTTACCCCAGAACAGGGGCAGACATTTGACATTGAGATCGTCAAGGTGTATAAAAATGCAGGAACTAAATTTTAAACTATTATCAAGGTGGTACTTTACCCCCTCAAGGATGAATAAAATATCTCCAGAGGCCACAGGGAGTTGTTGGAGGGGCTGTCAGAGTAGGGGAACATTACTTCATATATTTTGGACATGCCCAGTAATTAAACAATTCTGGCAAGAGGTATATAGAATTACCCAACGATTAACGGAGCTTCATATCCCACAAGACCCGGAGTTCTTCCTACTACATCTATCACAAATCCCAACTAAGGAATATAAAAACTCAATAGTGTGTCATCTGGTGAATGCAGCGAAAAGCTGCATCCCTAGATGCTGGAAGGAATCACAGGCCCCTAGTATTGCTATGTGGCTTAATATAGTCCGAAGAATAGGGATAATGGAAAGTTTAATACCGAGGTCCTTAGAGGGAAGGGAACGGGTTAAACAAACATGGGCCCCATGGGAGGAATATCTACAAACAGAGGAAGGCAAGAAGTTAATGGGGGGGGGGGGGGGAGATGGGAGAATAGAGAAAATAAATAGAGAAAATAGAATGAGAATAGAAAAAAAGGGGGTGGGGGAGACAGGGGGGGGAGGAAGAGGAGTGAAAGAATTTTTTTTTTATCTCGTTTTTTTTTTTTTTTTTTTTGGTTTGTTACTGGGTTATGTTCACTTCTAAGGGATGGGATAGGCCTCCAGGGTACCTTAGGGATTAAGGCCCACAGAATAAAAAGAGGCACAGGAAACCGGGCTAGACGGGCATTGTATATAAAATAAAGAGAAAAAAGAAAGAAAGGGATAGTAACAATAATTTATTGAAGCCGAAGGACAGTAAATCTGTATGTCTGAAATAGTATAAACTATGTATATTATGTTTGCACTGTATCCCTTTGATGAAATAAATAAAGAATTTAAAAAAAAAGGAACATGACTGCCAGATTGCTGTCCTTCAGCATCCCCTCTCTCTGCGTGCATACTACTGCCTTCCTCAAGCTGGGTATCATCATCCGAGCCTTCAAATCGTTGGGCATCCTCCTGGAGCATGTACCCAACACTGTGCTCAAACAGTTCGGGGGACTCCTCAGGAGGACATGGTGGGTCTAGGGAACGGGTGCCTGATGATGCCATTGAGTACGCGTTGGCAGCTGCTCTGCCAGTACCCTGAGCCTGGGTGAGAGAGGATGAGGAGGATGAGGAGGGCTTGGTCATCCATTCTACCAAGCCTTCGGCATGATGCGGCTCAACATGTCCAGCTGCCGAAAACAAAGACAAGCGTGTCCCATGGCCACGTGCTGATGACGATGCACGACCACGTCCACGACCAGCACTGTTGTCTCTAGAAACAGAGCCTGCTTGCCCTGTGTTCTTGCCTCAAGACTGTCTGCCTCTCCTTGGCAGTCTTCCAGCCATTGTAGTGGGTAGTGTATATTGTATTGGGGTCACACAGCACAAACACTAACTCCTGCAGATGGATGCCTTAGATGACAGCAACAGGGCCCTATGGCAGATAGAGGCTGCCTTAGATGACAAGAACTGGGCTGACACACACATACACTAGCTCCTATGTGTGCTGACACACACACACACACTAGCTCCTATGTGTGCTGACACACACACACTATAGCTCCTATGTGTGCTGAGAACACACTATAGCTCCTATGTGTGCGGACCAAAAAATATAGCTCCTATGTGTGCTGACAACACAATATAGCTCCTATGTGTGCTGACAACACACTATAGCTCCTATGTGTGCTGACAACACACTATAGCTCCTATGTGTGCTGACACAAACATACTATTGCTCCTTTGTGTGCTGACAACACACTATAGCTCCTATGTGTGCTGACAACACACTATAGCTCCTATGTGTACTGACACACACACACTATAGCTCCTATGTGTGCTGACAACACACTATAGCTCCTATGTGTGCTGACAAAAAAAGATAGCTCCTATGTGTGCTAACACAAACAGACTATAGGTCCTATGTGTGCTGACACAAACACACTATAGCTCCTATGTGTGCTGACAACACACTATAGCTCCTATGTGTGCTGACAAAAAAAGATAGCTCCTATGTGTGCTCACAACACACTATAGGTCCTATGTGTGCTGACACAAACACACTATAGGTCCTATGTGTTCTGACACAAACACACTATAGCTCCTATGTGTGCTGACAACACACTATATCTCCTATGTGTGCTGACAACACACTATATCTCCTATGTGTGCTCACAACACACTATAGGTCCTATGTGTGCTGACACAAAAACACTATAGGTCCTATGTGTGCTGACAACACACTATAGCTCCTATGTGTGCTGACAAAAAAAGATAGCTCCTATGTGTGCTCACAACACACTATAGGTCCTATGTGTGCTGACACAAACACACTATAGGTCCTATGTGTTCTGACACAAACACACTATAGCTCCTATGTGTGCTGGCAACACACTATATCTCCTATGTGTGCTGACAACACACTATATCTCCTATGTGTGCTCACAACACACTATAGGTCCTATGTGTGCTGACACAAACACACTATAGCTCCTATGTGTGCTGACACAAACACACTATAGCTCCTATGTGTGCTTACGACACACTATATCTCCTATGTGTGCTGACAAAAAAAGATAGCTCCTATGTGTGCTCACAACACACTATAGGTCCTATGTGTGCTGACACAAACACACTATAGGTCCTATGTGTTCTGACACAAACACACTATAGCTCCTATGTGTGCTGACAACGCACTATAGCTCCTATGTGTGCTGACAACACACCATAGCTCCTATGTGTGCTGACAAAAAAATATAGCTCCTATGTGTGCTCACAACACACTATAGCTCCTATGTGTGCTGACACAAACACACTATAGCTCCTATGTGTGCTGACAACACACTATAGGTCCTATGTGTGCTGACAAAAAAAGATAGCTCCTATGTGTGCTCACAACACACTATAGGTCCTATGTGTGCTGACACAAACACACTATAGGTCCTATGTGTGCTGACACAAACACACTATAGCTCCTATGTGTGCTGACAACACACTATATCTCCTATGTGTGCTGACAAAAAAAGATAGCTCCTATGTGTGCTCACAACACACTATAGGTCCTATGTGTGCTGACACAAACACACTATAGGTCCTATGTGTGCTGACACAAACACACTATAGCTCCTATGTGTGCTGACAACACACTATATCTCCTATGTGTGCTGACAAAAAAAGATAGCTCCTATGTGTGCTCACAACACACTATAGGTCCTATGTGTGCTGACACAAACACACTATAGGTCCTATGTGTTCTGACACAAACACACTATAGCTTCTATGTGTGCTGACAACACACTATATCTCCTATGTGTGCTGACAAAAAAAGATAGCTCCTATGTGTGCTCACAACACACTATAGGTCCTATGTGTGCTGACACAAACACACTATAGGTCCTATGTGTGCTGACACAAACACACTATAGGTCCTATGTGTTCTGACACAAACACACTATAGCTCCTATGTGTGCTGACAACACACTATATCTCCTATGTGTGCTGACAAAAAAAGATAGCTCCTATGTGTGCTCACAACACACTATAGGTCCTATGTATGCTGACACAAACACACTATAGGTCCTATGTGTGCTGACACAAACACACTATAGCTCCTATGTGTGCTGATAACACACTATATCTCCTATGTGTGCTGACAAAAAAAGATAGCTCCTATGTGTGCTCACAACACACTATAGGTCCTATGTGTGCTGACACAAACACACTATAGGTCCTATGTGTGCTGACACAAACACACTATAGCTCCTATGTGTGCTGACAAAAAAAGATAGCTCCTATGTGTGCTCACAACACACTATAGGTCCTATGTGTGCTGACACAAACACACTATAGGTCCTATGTGTTCTGACACAAACACACTATAGCTCCTATGTGTGCTGACAACACACTATATCTCCTATGTGTGCTGACAAAAAAAGATAGCTCCTATGTGTGCTCACAACACACTATAGGTCCTATGTGTGCTGACACAAACACACTATAGGTCCTATGTGTTCTGACACAAACACACTATAGCTCCTATGTGTGCTGACAACACACTATATCTCCTATGTGTGCTGACAAAAAAAGATAGCTCCTATGTGTGCTCACAACACACTATAGGTCCTATGTGTGCTGACACAAACACACTATAGGTCCTATGTGTGCTGACACAAACACACTATAGGTCCTATGTGTGCTGACACAAACACACTATATCTCCTATGTGTGCTGACAAAAAAAGATAGCTCCTATGTGTGCTCACAACACACACACTAGCTCCTATGTGTGCTGACACAAACACAATATGGCTCCTATAAATCCCTGCCTGCCTGCCTGCCTGCCTGGGATGGGACAGAAGGTTGGGACAGAAAGTTAGGGTGCAATGCTGTTCTAACAGCACTGCAATGGGTGCTACTGCAATGCTGTACTAACAGCACGCACACACCAGACTAATCCCCAGCAGCAGATAATGTCACACCCAGCAGTGCAATCAGCAGAAATGATCAGTAATAGTATTGAAAGAATCAGCAATGGTTTAGCAATGAACGAATCAATCAGCACTCAGCAGACTGCCTATTCACTCTTCTCAAAGCCGGAACACATGTGCCCTGGGCCGACGGCGTGGCGGCCTTTTATACATTGGGGCGTGTACTAAAGCCCCTGAGCATTAATTGGCTACAGGCGTCCTGCCTGTAGCCAATTATTGCTCTCCTCGCTGCCGGCGCTGTGATTGGCCAAGCATGCGGGGTCACAGTGCATGCTTGGCCAATCATCAGCCAGCAATGCACTGCGCCGGCCGCAATGCATTGCGGGCCGCTCGCATCACACGAATGTGATGCGAACGGCCCAAATAGTTCTGGGCTCGCCGAGCGGGCGAACGCCCGGTGCTCGATTCGAACGTGGGTTCGAATCGAACACTGGGCCCATCCCTAATGGCAAGTGATCTGCAAACAAATGTGGATAGGGAAATAACTTAAAATAACATAAAAAAATTCAAAATAAAAAAAAAATGCTGGAGGCCCCCTGCTCAGCAGAAGAGGTACAGGAAGTCATTAAGAACCTCAGAAACTCAACGGCACGATGCCACACATATGGTGGGAATACCCCAGAATACGCACTTTCTGGAAAAAATTATTCAATTTAATGGATAAGATAGTGGAAAAAAAAATACTTGGAAATTAAAAAAATGAAAAAATTATAATCTTGACCTAGGAGGACGAAATTCAAATGGAGTAGGAGGTTGAGGTGGCGGTGGATGTGGCGGTGTAGGTGGAAGCGGCGGTGGAGGAGGACGAGGTAGCCAACACTGGTTCAAAAATACAACAATGGCTGGGTAAGACTAGTGGTGAATGATGTGTCGAATTCTGTCCCCCGTCGCATAGTGTCCGCCCTGTACTGCGCTTGCTCAGTAGGTAGGACAAGGGGATTTTGAAACTCTCCGAAGACGATGCGCGGTGACTCCAGGTTCAAGCCACATCATCCGAGGTTGAAGCCTAGCCAAGCGAGCCCGTGAGGGGCCCTGTTACTATGTGCTACCGTATGTCCACTTGGATGGTCGGGCTTGAACCTGCACTCACTGCGCAGGCGACGTTCATCTTTGGAGATTTTGTGAATCTCCTTGTCCTCCGTACTGCGCAAGCACTGCACCTGCGCAGTAAGTGAAAAAAGACAGTTTTCGTCAGAACACCGGTATATGTGTCTATTCTGCACAAGGTACGGACAAGTCCTGTGGGATCCATGCCTGGTTCATTTTAATGAACGTGAGCTTGTCCACATTGGCTCTGGACAGGTGGCTGCGCTTGTCTGTGATAACGCCCCCTGCTGTGCTAAATACACGTTCAGATAATACACTGGCGGCAGGGCAGGCCAGCACCTCCAAGGCGTAAAGGGCAAGCTCAGGCCATGTGCCCAATTTGGAGACCCAGAAGTTGAACGGGGCAGACCCGTCATGCAGTTTGTGTACGCGTGTGCACACATACTGCTCCACCATGTTGGTGAAATGCTGCCTCCTGCTAAGACGTTCCATCTCAGCTGGTGGTGCTGGTTGTTGTGGCGTGCTGACTTCCGAGGTGCTGGCGGTGCCCCGGCTGCGGTGGCGACCTCTTCCTCCTCCTCTGCCTTCGCCTTGTGCTTCCACCGTACCCCTGCTTCCAAGTGGGAATTCCACCAGCAGCGTGTCTACCAGCGTGCGCTTGTACTCGCGCATCTTACGATCACGCTCCAGTGAGGTAATGTCACGTACCTTAAGGCAGAACCCGGAGTGCAGGGATCGGCCCCTTGTAAACCCCTGGTTCGGGAACCCCTGGTAGGTATGACAGGGGCTCGGGAGCACAGAGGAGCACAAGTGCCTGGCAGGTAAGCTGAGTAGAGGGCTGGAGGTCTGTGGTGAGCAGGAACCAGGAGCAGTCCTGTAGTCCGGGAGCAGGGAGCAAACAGGTGGTGTGCAGCAGACACAAGGAGGTGTCCTGTAGTCCAGCAGCAGGAAGCAAACAGGCAATGTGCAGCAGACACAAGGAGGTGTCCTGTAGTCCAGCAGCAGGAAGCAAACAGGTAATGTGCAGCAGACACAAGGAGGTGTCCTGTAGTCCAGCAGCAGGAAGCAAACAGGTAATGTGCAGCAGACACAAGGAGGTTGTTGGGGAAAATTTTATGAAGATGTTTTATTAGCGCAAGAATGTGGTGAAATATCCACGACAAGGTGTCCTGTAGTCCAGCAGCAGGAAGCAAACAGGTAATGTGCAGCAGACACAGACGGGCCGATCAAACACAGGGGGAATATCAAAGAGAGTAGTCAAAGTCCAGAGCCAGGATCGGGGCAGGCAGAGATCAGAAGAGTCAGAGACAAGCCAAGTTCAGCACGGATCAGATAGATCAGGCTTTACAGGTCACAGGTTCAATACAGGAAACGCTGTTGATCGGGCAGCAAGGCAGGAATGACTGGAGCAGATTTAAATAGCGCTCTTGGCGCCAAACAGTATCAGGCTGGCCGCGCGCGCGCTGCAGCACGTGCCCGGCGCCGCGCGTGCACGTGCATGTTCCCGTGCGCGCTCGTGCGGGCGCAGAGGGCCCGTTCTGAACCGGGGGTTTCTCCTGTTCCTGGGGATGTTGGGAGGTCTGTTGGAGAGGCTTTCCTGACATTGCCCCCCTCCAATGGGCAGCCTCCGGATGCCCAACTGGGCCCACTTACTTGGGTTGGCCCTCTTGAAGGCCGAAATCAACCTCTGGGCATGGATGTTGGCCTCTGGCTCCCAAGAATTCTCCTCTGGCCCATAGCCCTTTCACTTTACGAGGTACTGAACCTGGCCGCGCCTCCTCCTGCAGTGCACAATAGTCTCCACTTCAAATTCTTCTTCGCCATTGATCAGCACAGGTTCGGGGGGCCCCGTATTCCGGTTGGCAAAGGGATCTGAAGTTGAAGGCTTTAGGAGGGCTACGTGAAAAACTGGATGGATTCTGAATGAATCAGGCAGCTTTAGCTCATAGGCCACATTGTTAATTTTCCTGGTTACGGGAAAAGGGCCCACAAACTTTGGCCCTAATTTCCTAGACGGGCACGCCAGTTTCAGGTTCCGAGTAGATAGCCAGACCAAGTCTCCTGGCTTTAGGTTGAGGTCCCCTCTCCTCCTCTTGTCAAATATCGCCTTATTACGTTCCTGAGTCTTCTGCATTGTTTCCTGGAGCAGTTTGTTGTTGGTACTGAAAAAATTTAGGGTTTCCTGAGCTGCTGGTACAGAGCATTCTGGAATGCTATTGGACAGGAACAGAGGATGAAAGCCGTAATTTGAAAAAAATGGAGACTGGTCGGTTGCAGAATGAACAGATTTATTGTAGGCGAATTCAGCCAGAGGTAGGAGGGGGACCCAGTTGTCTTGGGAAAAACATGAATAGCATCGCAGGTATTGTTCCAGGGTCTGGTTGGTCCGTTCGGTCTGGCCGTTGGTCTGGGGATGGTAGGCAGAAGAAAACAGAAGATCAATCTTCAGGGCCGCACATAGTGCCCTCCAGAACCTGGACGTAAACTGTACCCCTCGGTCGGACACGATGTTGGCAGGAATTCCGTGGAGCCTCACGACCTCTTTGATGAAGACCCTTGCGGTCTCAGGAGCCGAAGGGGTGCCCTTCATTGGGAGAAAGTGGGCCATCTTGGAAAACCTGTCTACTACCACAAAGATGGTTGTACAGTCTTCAGACGGGGGAAGTTCGACAATGAAGTCCATGGAGATCATCCTCCATGGCTTCTCCGGGACCGGAAGGGGGTTCAGTAAGCCCCAGGCCCTTGTCTTGCTGCCCTTGTTTTGGTTGCAAGTGGTACAAGATTCTACGTACGCCCTGCAGTCCTTCAGGAGGTTGGGCCACCAGAAGGTGCGTAGGATAAGGCCAGAGGTCTTGCGTGCTCCAAAGTGGCCAGCCAATTTGTGGTCGTGGCAGGACTTCAGGACGGCCACCCGTACTTGTTGGGGTACAAAGATCTTTCCCTCGTGCCAAAACAGACCATCCCTAGTCTGTAAGGCGCTGTCCGACTGGTGAGGGGTCACTGCCGAGGCTTGCTTGATCTGAGACAGAAGATCCTCATGTAGCAGAAGGAAATTACCTGGGGTGAGTATGGTGTCTGGAGGTGGCGGAACTGCGGACTCGCTGAACATTCGGGAGAGTGCGTCAGGCTTAGTATTCTTGGAACCCGGCCTGTAGGTAATATGGAAGGAAAATCGTGTGAAGAAGAGTGCCCATCTAGCCTGGCGTGGGGTCAATCTCTTGGCTACCTTTAAATATTCCAAATTCTTGTAGTCAGTGTAGACCAGGATAGGATGGGCAGCTCCTTTCAAGAGGTAACGCCACTCCTCGAGTGTGGCCTTAATGGCTAATAGCTCTCTATCCCCGACGTCGTAGTTCCTCTCTGCTTCGGTCAGTTTGCGAGAAAAGAAGGCCACCGGGTGGAGGAGCGCCTTGGGACCTTGTCTTTGAGAGAGAACTGCCCCTATCGCCACTTCGGAGGCGTCAACCTCCAGGATGTAAGGTAGCGCCGGGTCTGGATGCTTTAGAACTGAAGCTGACACAAACTGATCCTTTAATGCCGAGAAGGCCGCCTGCGCTTCTGAGGACCACTGAAACTTGGTACCTTGCTTGGTCAATCTTGTGATGGGGGCGATGATGTTAGAAAACCCCTTGATAAACTTGCGATAGAAGTTTGCGAATCCTACGAATCGCTGAATTCCCGTGTGGTACTGTGGTTACCCGAGATGGTGGCATGTAAGGGAACCGTCTCCTGGGTCACCGGCCCCGACTTGATAGCTGACCCGTCGGCTAGATGAACCGTCAGTCCCCTGGCTCTGGGATGTAGAGGGACCTGGAACTTGCGGGCAAACGTCTGGTCCATGAATCCACTACAGGCTCCAGAGTCAATTATGCGGGGACCAGGGTATTCCCTCCTGGGAGCTGTAGGGAAAGGGAGACAGTCAGGTGAGAGGCATTACTAAGTACTGCAGGTAAAACAGTGGAGGATAGAGCGGAGTGCTTACAGAACTTCGCAGGGCAGGATCTCACAAAATGTCCGGGTTCCCCGCAGTAAAGACACAGGTTCTGGGTCCGCCTGCGTTGTCGTTCTTCTGGAGTGAGTGATGGGCGGAGGACGCCTAGCTGCATGGGTTCCGAAGGTACCGTCATGGAGCGGGCAGACAGGTTAGGTACCCGGGGTAACATCCATACAGGACGAGAGGGGCCCATCGTGCGTTCAGTCCTACGCTCCCTCAGACGCCTGTCTATCTGGGTGGACAGGTTGATTAAATCTTCAAGAGTCTCTGGAATGCCCACTCTGGCCAGCTCGTCCTTTAAAGATTCGGAGAGGCCCAGGCGGAACTGGTGACGCAAGGCTGCGTCGTTCCAGTTCGTGTCAGCGCTCCAACGCCTGAACTCGGAGGCGTAATCCTCTGCCGCCCTACGGCCTTGTTGTAGGGATAGTAATGCTGCTTCCGCGGTTGCTGCCTGTTGAGTGTCTTCATAGAGGACGTTCATTACTTGGAAGAAGGCACTTAGGTTGGTGAGGCATTCATGCTTCTGTTCTACCAGACGGTGGGCCCAGGCCTGGGGCTCACCTTGCAGTAGTGAGACCACAAACCCCACCTTAGTGGATTCAAGAGAGAAAGTTCTGGGTTGGAGAGCAAAAAAGAGTTCACAGGCGTTGCGGAACGCCCTGTACTTACTCCGATCCCCGGAGAATCTTTCAGGAGTGGGGACCTTGGGCTCAGGAGGCAGCATGACCACTGATGGTGTGGAAGATGCACCAGGTGCTGAGGTACCTGAGGTAGCTAGGACCTGTACACGTTCCTCTAGGCGGGAGTACCCTTCTTGTAGGGCCTTGACGGCCTGTGTCAGCCCGGCCAGGTGACAGCACAAGTCCTCCATGGCCGTGGCTCCCTGCGTGGGCTCAGTCATGGCTGCCCGATACTGTCACGTACCTTAAGGCAGAGCCCGGAGTGCAGGGAGCGCCCCCTCGTAAACCCCTGGTTCGGGAACCCCTGGTAGGTATGACAGGGGCTCGGGAGCACAGAGGAGCACAAGTGCCTGGCAGGTAAGCTGAGTAGAGGGCTGGAGGTCTGTGGTGAGCAGGAACCAGGAGCAGTCCTGTAGTCCGGGAGCAGGGAGCAAACAGGTGGTGTGCAGCAGACACAAGGAGGTGTCCTGTAGTCCAGCAGCAGGAAGCAAACAGGCAATGTGCAGCAGACACAAGGAGGTGTCCTGTAGTCCAGCAGCAGGAAGCAAACAGGTAATGTGCAGCAGACACAAGGAGGTGTCCTGTAGTCCAGCAGCAGGAAGCAAACAGGTAATGTGCAGCAGACACAGACGGGCGGATCAAACACAGGGGGAATATCCAAGAGAGTAGTCAAAGTCCAGAGCCAGGATCGGGGCAGGCAGAGATCAGAAGAGTCAGAGACAAGCCAAGTTCAGCACGGATCAGATAGGTCAGGCTTTACAGGTCACAGGTTCAATACAGGAAACGCTGTTGATCGGGCAGCAAGGCAGGAATGACTGGAGCAGATTTAAATAGCGCTCTTGGCGCCAAACAGTGTCAGGGTGCCGCGCGTGCACGTGCATGTTCCCGTGCGCGCTCCCGCACGTCCGTGCGCACTGTCAGCTGCGCTATTGCGCCTGTGTGGGCGCAGAGGGCCCGTTCTGAACCGGGGGTTTCTCCTGTTCCTGGGGATGTTGGGAGGTCTGCTGGAGAGGCTTTCCTGACAGGTAATTAAGGACGGCACGTTGTCCTTGTAACGGGGATCCAGCAGGGTGGCCACCCAATAATCAGCACCAGTTAAAATGTGGGCAACTCGGCGGTCGTTGCAGAGACACTGCAGCATGTAATCACTCATGTGTGCCAGGCTGCCCAGAGGCAAGGAAAAGCTGTCCTCTGTGGGAGGTGTATCGTCTGTGTCCTCTGTATCCCCCCAGCCACGCACCAGTGATGGACATGAGCTGGTCTGGGTGCCACCCTGCTGTGAACATGGTTCCTCCTCCTCCATCTCCTCCTCATCCTCCACCTCGTCATCCTCCAGAACTGCGCCCTTGCTGCCAGACAATTGTGTACCTGGCGCTTGTTGGTGCAGGAACCCACCCTCGTAGTCACTTGTAAATGACTGCCCTGAAAGCCTTGGAAATGAACCCTCTTCCTCCTCCTCCTCACCCTGTGCCACATCCTCTTCCATCATCGCCTGAAGAGTTTTTTCAAGGAGGCATAGAACTGGGATAGTAACGCTGAGAACGGCGTCATTGGCACTGGCCATGTTGGTGGAGTACTCGAAACAGTGCAACAAGGCACACAGGTCTCGCATGGAGGCCCAGTTATTGGCGGTGAAGTGGTGCTGTTCCGCAGAGCGACTCACGCGTGCGTGCTGCAGCTGAAACTCCACTATCTCCTGCTGCTGCTTGCACAGTCTGGCAAGCATGTGCAAGGTGGAGTTCCACCTTGTGGGCACGTCACATATGAGACGGTGAGCGGGAAGGCTGAAGTTGCGCTGCAGCACTGACAGGCGAGCAGTAGCAGGGTGAGAACGCCAAAAGTGCGCACAGACGGCCCGCACTTTCTGCAGCAGCTCTGGCATATCGGGGTAATTCTTAAGGAACCTCTGGACCACCAAGTTCAGCACATGCGCCAGGCAAGAGATGTGCGTCAAACCAGCAAGGCCCAGAGCTGCTACGAGATTTCGCCCATTATCGCACACCACCAGGCCGGGCTTGAGGCTCACTGCCACCAACCACTCATCGGTCTTTTGTTCCATGTCCCTCCACAACTCCTGCGCGGTGTGGGTTTTTTCCCCCAAACAGGAAAGTTTGAAAACTGCCTGCTGTCGTTTAGCCCTGGCTGTGCTGAAGTTGGTGGTGAAGGTGTTTTACGCTGACCGGATGAGGAGGCGGTAGAGGATGAGGAGGCAGAATAGGAGGAGTTAGGAACAGGAGGCAAACTGAAGTGCCCTGCAATCCTCGGTGGTGGAAGGACATGCGCCAAAGTGCTATCCGCCTCAGGCCCAGCCGCCACTACATTTACCCAGTGTGCTGTTAGGGAGATATAACGTCCCTGACCGTGCTTACTGGTCCACGCATCCGTAGTTAGGTGGACCTTGCCACAGATGGCGTTGTGCAGTGCACACCTGATTTTGTCCCCCACTTGGTTGTGCAGGGAAGGGATAGCTCGTCTGGAAAAGTAGTGGCGGCTGGGCACGACGTACTGTGGGACAGCCAATGACATCAGCCTTTTAAAACTCTGCGTCTCCACCAGACAGAATGACAGCATTTCAAAGGCGAGGAATTTTGAAATGCTGGCATTCAGGGCCAGGGATCGCGGGTGGCTAGGGGGGTACTTCCTCTTCCGCTCCAGTGTTTGGGAAATAGAGAGCTGAACGCTTCCATGGGACATTGTGGAGATGGTTGGTGACCCAGGTGGTAGTGTTGCTGGCAGATCCTCTGTTTGTGGGTTGGCAGGTGTCACTGTCACTACAGAGGTGGATGAAGAGGCCGAGACTGAAGCAGAAGAGGAAGCAGGAGGAGCCAGAGACCTTTCTTGTTTTTTGCGGTGTCTACTCCACTGCATCTCGTGCTTTGCACTTAGATGCCTGGTCATGCAGGTTGTGCTCAGGTTGAGAACGTTTATGCCTCGCTTCAAGCTCTGATTGCACAGCGTGCAAACCACTCGTGTCTTGTCATCATCACATTGTCTGCAGAACTGCCAAGCTAGGGAACTCCTTGGACCTGGCTTTGGTGTGCTCGGTCCCTTGCTGCGTTGGGCAGTAGCAGACGTACTGTCTAGGGGACGGACGCTCCGCTTTTGCACCCTGCTCCCTCTTCTGCTGTGCTGGTGGCTCTGTGCGACCACCACCTCTTTCTCTGAACTACACTGGTCACCTGCATGACGTTGATTCCATGTGGGGTCAAGGACCTCATCGTCCTCCACATCATCTTCCACCCAAAATTCACCCCTGCCCTCCTTGTCGGTCTGCACAATGGCGAAAAAAGCAGCAATTGGCACCTGTGGTTCGTCATCACCTGAGACGTGCTGCGATGGTCCTCCCATGTACTCATCATGAAACATAAGTGGTTGGGTATCGGTGCACACAATCTCTTCCACTTCTGGGGCAGGGCTAGGTGGATGGCCCTGGGAAACCCTGCTAACAGAGTCATCAAAAAGCAGAAGAGACTGCTGCATGATTTGGGGCTCAGACTGATTGGCTGATTTGCAAGGGGGTGAGGTGAAAGACTGATGGACATCGGCTGCAGGTGCCAACTCTGAACTTTCATCAGGAGAGTGGGTGACAATGTGAAGGAACCGGAGGAACTGTCAGCAGCAACCCAATCTACTATCGCCTGTACTTGTCCTGGCCTCAACATTCGTACAGCCTCATTAGGCGCGCCAAAATACTGCTGCAGGCTCTGTCGCCTACTTGCACCTGAGGAAGGTGTTTCACTAGTGCGTGTAGCTGGCACAGATCGACCACGTCCTCTCCCTGCAACAGAAGCGCCACCAGCAGCACCACGTCCACGTTTTTGATGATCTCCTCATATTTTCAAAATGTATGATCTAGCCCTAATTGGGTGTTTTTGTATATAGCAGAATACACGTACAGTGTCTAAAGTGTTTATGAAAACGCAGAAAATGCTATTGGGAAGAAAAAAAACACTGCAAAATTAAATTTTTTTGCAATGTTTTTCCAATATCAGAATTAACGGATAGTGTCTAAAGCATTTATGAAAACGCAGAAAATGCTATTGGGGGAAAAAAAACATCGCAAAATTAAATTTTTTTGCAATGTTTTTCCAATATCAGAAAAACTTGAAATGTAATTTCAAGTCCCTCCCCTCCCCTTTTAGTTTCATCACTAAATCGAATTTTTCCCTTCTTCTATCTCTTTCTTATCCTTTTTCTATACTGGTCCACAGAGCTTACTCCCATTTTACGCTGAAGCTTGCTCTAATTTAATTCTGTATAAAAAAACTATAAAGACTAATTCTTGGATCTAATATAATCAACGTATCTTAGAAGTCAACAAAAATATATACTGTATGGGAATTAAAAAGCATTCTTTATTTAACTAATATTGCTCTAGCAATGCCTAAACATTCCCCATATCTTAAAAAGTACGGCATTATAAATATCTTGTGGTCAACTCCTTTAAATATACGGAATACCCTGTGCAAAAATATTGGGTACTACAAATGTATGATAATTAATTTAAAGACTATGTTTGTGTCTATATTTGGAAAAACTGCATAAATTGTCATGTTTTCTCTATGCACTATTGTCATTCCAGCTTGTACTACAGGTCTGTTTCTTTTTCCCCCGGTGTGGGGTTTGGGGAAATCGGGGGGAAAGTGGGGATATGGGAACCACCTGTTTGTATGTGCCGTCACTACTGCCCCCCACTCCAGCTATTCCTTTTCTCCCCTTTCCCATGGCATTTATTGCCCTTTCATCTACTTTTCCCCTTCATATGCTTTCCACTGACACTGCCGTTAAGTGGGATGTTTGATTGTCTAGCTAGGATCACTCCCAGTGTTATAGTATGGACACCCAAGGGCGGTGCTTTGCTCCTTAGCCCGCCCAACTTAGCCTCCGCAGCGTTAAAACGCATTTATTTGCGATTACGTCATCACGCCCCATACGCATGCACCGCCAGGCATTATGGCTCCTGTAGGCCGCCTGGACCGGCGCGTACGTTATGCGCACGCGCAGAGGCTCTTTCGTCTGCTGATTGGAGGGCGTGTACGCACGCCTCTCCAATCTGGAAGACAAGATAAAAGCCGGCACTACGGTTCAGTCTAGCACTGGACCTAGGAGGCACCGGACGCATCTACCTTCTGTGGCACAAGTAAGCATCTCACTCAAACTCTTTAACTGTTCCACCTTTAACCTTATTGTCTTTAGTTACTTATTGTGTTTATCACTCTTGTATCTATAGGGACTATGTTCCCGTTGACACCGTCTTTACTTTGACCGTGTCTTGCAACAACATCTTACTATATATTCCACCATATGCCAATATACTGCCAAACCAGGTATGCAATTTCCCTTTACCAAATAATCAGTGAGATTTAGTCATTATTCTTGGCTCAAGCTTTAAGCCTATACCATCAATTTTATCTAGGTGCCCCCTTTACCATCTTTAGATCAAGTCTGAGGTCCTTTCAACACTTCAATTTTCAGTTTTATAGTGTAACTAAAGTGAGTATAAGAGACTTCTGTCCGCCCCACAGTGATATGCTATATATTTGTGAAGCATTTTGCCACGAATAAGCAACACTGTGTATATCCCCCCAAATAAGACTACTATTGTGAAAATCCAACCTGTTGACTTACACTAAGACATCTTTGGCCAGGTCTCTCTTGTCTTCTGCTATACACTGAAGGATATCCATTGGGCGACCCCATCCTATTTTCGGTTGAGTGTCACAGCAATTTTCATCTTACACTTATTTGGGTAAGTTTGGGTATCTGGCTATGAGGAGTACCTAAGACCATCTAGTGGGGGTCGGATGTGGGGGTGCTTGTAGGTGTCGCTTTTCTATCTTTCCCCTCTCCCCTTTTCTCTCTCCCCCCCTTTCCCCATTCAAGCCCCTCTATATAACTGGGGGACACAGTACCTGTTTCTGCAAACTGTTACTAATTACAAATTCTCTTTACAATAGATACATTAATTCTATACAGTAGGCCAACACTGAGGAAGCCATTGGTATGGCGAAACATGTCGGAACATTCCATTAAGGCCTGCACTGTCTACTTCAGGTTACTTCACCCATTGTAACCAAGAGATACTTTCTAATTAGATTTAATTCTTGAACTAATTTAATACTTCATGTATAGCTAACGTATTGGTCCACCCCAACCGGGGACCTTTAGGCTTTTGCTTAAAATTATCTCATAAGGTCTAAACTAATATAATTCTTGTACTCTTTTCTGTATTTTCTATTTTTGATTAATGTGTTTGAAATGATATGTAATAAAACTTTTTTGTCAATTTTAAACTAAGACTCAAGCATTGAATTGTTAGTCAACCCTGACTTTTTTATACTGCAATTTTGCACCGCTATAATCCCTACTTCGCTTTCCCCCCCTTTTACAAAACGGATAGTGTCTTTCTGCGTTTATGAAAACGCAGAAAATGCTATTGGGAAGAAAAAAAACACTGCAAAATAAAAAATGTTTGCAATGTTTTTCCAATATCAAAATAAACGGATAGTGTCTAAAGCGTTTATGAAAACGCAGAAAATGCTATTGGGAAGAAAAAAAACACTGCAAAATTAAATTTTTTTGCAATGTTTTTCCAATATCAGAATACACAGACAGTATGTAAAGCGTTTATGAAAACGCAGAAAAAGCTATTGGGAAGAAAAAAAACACAGCAAAATTAAATTTTTTTGCAATGTTTTTCCAATATCAGAATACACGGACAGTATGTAAAGTGTTTATGAAAACGCAGAAAATGCTATTGGGAAGAAAAAAAACAGCAGCAAAATTAATTTTTTTTGCAATGTTTTTCCAATATTAGAATAAACGGATAGTGTCTTTCTGCGTTTATGAAAACGCAGAAAATGCTATTGGGAAGAAAAAAAACACTGCAAAATTAAATTTTTTTGCAATGTTTTTCCAATATCAGAATAAACGGATAGTGTCTAAAGCGTTTATGAAAACGCAGAAAATGCTATTGGGAAGAAAAAAAACACTGCAAAATTAAATTTTTTTGCAATGTTTTTCCAATATCAGAATAAACGGATAGTGTCTAAAGCCTTTATGAAAATGCAGAAAATGCTATTGGGAAGAAAAAAAACACTGCAAAATTAAATTTTTGTGCAATGTTTTTCCAATAACAGAATACACGGACAGTATGTAAAGCGTTTATGAAAACGCAGAAAATGCTATTGGGAAGAAAAAAAACACTGCAAAATTAAATTTTTTTGCAATGTTTTTCCAATATCAGAATTAACGGATAGTGTCTAAAGCATTTATGAAAACGCAGAAAATGCTATTGGGGGAAAAAAAACATCGCAAAATTAAATTTTTTTGCAATGTTTTTCCAATATCAGAAAAACTTGAAATGTAATTTCAAGTCCCTCCCCTCCCCTTTTAGTTTCATCACTAAATCGAATTTTTCCCTTCTTCTATCTCTTTCTTATCCTTTTTCTATACTGGTCCACAGAGCTTACTCCCATTTTACGCTGAAGCTTGCTCTAATTTAATTCTGTATAAAAAAACTATAAAGACTAATTCTTGGATCTAATATAATCAACGTATCTTAGAAGTCAACAAAAATATATACTGTATGGGAATTAAAAAGCATTCTTTATTTAACTAATATTGCTCTAGCAATGCCTAAACATTCCCCATATCTTAAAAAGTACGGCATTATAAATATCTTGTGGTCAACTCCTTTAAATATACGGAATACCCTGTGCAAAAATATTGGGTACTACAAATGTATGATAATTAATTTAAAGACTATGTTTGTGTCTATATTTGGAAAAACTGCATAAATTGTCATGTTTTCTCTATGCACTATTGTCATTCCAGCTTGTACTACAGGTCTGTTTCTTTTTCCCCCGGTGTGGGGTTTGGGGAAATCGGGGGGAAAGTGGGGATATGGGAACCACCTGTTTGTATGTGCCGTCACTACTGCCCCCCACTCCAGCTATTCCTTTTCTCCCCTTTCCCATGGCATTTATTGCCCTTTCATCTACTTTTCCCCTTCATATGCTTTCCACTGACACTGCCGTTAAGTGGGATGTTTGATTGTCTAGCTAGGATCACTCCCAGTGTTATAGTATGGACACCCAAGGGCGGTGCTTTGCTCCTTAGCCCGCCCAACTTAGCCTCCGCAGCGTTAAAACGCATTTATTTGCGATTACGTCATCACGCCCCATACGCATGCACCGCCAGGCATTATGGCTCCTGTAGGCCGCCTGGACCGGCGCGTACGTTATGCGCACGCGCAGAGGCTCTTTCGTCCGCTGATTGGAGGGCGTGTACGCACGCCTCTCCAATCTGGAAGACAAGATAAAAGCCGGCACTACGGTTCAGTCTAGCACTGGACCTAGGAGGCACCGGACGCATCTACCTTCTGTGGCACAAGTAAGCATCTCACTCAAACTCTTTAACTGTTCCACCTTTAACCTTATTGTCTTTAGTTACTTATTGTGTTTATCACTCTTGTATCTATAGGGACTATGTTCCCGTTGACACCGTCTTTACTTTGACCGTGTCTTGCAACAACATCTTACTATATATTCCACCATATGCCAATATACTGCCAAACCAGGTATGCAATTTCCCTTTACCAAATAATCAGTGAGATTTAGTCATTATTCTTGGCTCAAGCTTTAAGCCTATACCATCAATTTTATCTAGGTGCCCCCTTTACCATCTTTAGATCAAGTCTGAGGTCCTTTCAACACTTCAATTTTCAGTTTTATAGTGTAACTAAAGTGAGTATAAGAGACTTCTGTCCGCCCCACAGTGATATGCTATATATTTGTGAAGCATTTTGCCACGAATAAGCAACACTGTGTATATCCCCCCAAATAAGACTACTATTGTGAAAATCCAACCTGTTGACTTACACTAAGACATCTTTGGCCAGGTCTCTCTTGTCTTCTGCTATACACTGAAGGATATCCATTGGGCGACCCCATCCTATTTTCGGTTGAGTGTCACAGCAATTTTCATCTTACACTTATTTGGGTAAGTTTGGGTATCTGGCTATGAGGAGTACCTAAGACCATCTAGTGGGGGTCGGATGTGGGGGTGCTTGTAGGTGTCGCTTTTCTATCTTTCCCCTCTCCCCTTTTCTCTCTCCCCCCCTTTCCCCATTCAAGCCCCTCTATATAACTGGGGGACACAGTACCTGTTTCTGCAAACTGTTACTAATTACAAATTCTCTTTACAATAGATACATTAATTCTATACAGTAGGCCAACACTGAGGAAGCCATTGGTATGGCGAAACATGTCGGAACATTCCATTAAGGCCTGCACTGTCTACTTCAGGTTACTTCACCCATTGTAACCAAGAGATACTTTCTAATTAGATTTAATTCTTGAACTAATTTAATACTTCATGTATAGCTAACGTATTGGTCCACCCCAACCGGGGACCTTTAGGCTTTTGCTTAAAATTATCTCATAAGGTCTAAACTAATATAATTCTTGTACTCTTTTCTGTATTTTCTATTTTTGATTAATGTGTTTGAAATGATATGTAATAAAACTTTTTTGTCAATTTTAAACTAAGACTCAAGCATTGAATTGTTAGTCAACCCTGACTTTTTTATACTGCAATTTTGCACCGCTATAATCCCTACTTCGCTTTCCCCCCCTTTTACAAAACGGATAGTGTCTTTCTGCGTTTATGAAAACGCAGAAAATGCTATTGGGAAGAAAAAAAACACTGCAAAATAAAAAATGTTTGCAATGTTTTTCCAATATCAAAATAAACGGATAGTGTCTAAAGCGTTTATGAAAACGCAGAAAATGCTATTGGGAAGAAAAAAAACACTGCAAAATTAAATTTTTTTGCAATGTTTTTCCAATATCAGAATACACAGACAGTATGTAAAGCGTTTATGAAAACGCAGAAAATGCTATTGGGAAGAAAAAAAACACAGCAAAATTAATTTTTTTTGCAATGTTTTTCCAATATAAGAATAAACGGATAGTGTCTTTCTGCGTTTATGAAAACGCAGAAAATGCTATTGGGAAGAAAAAAAACACTGCAAAATTAAATTTTTTTGCAATGTTTTTCCAATATCAGAATAAACGGATAGTGTCTAAAGCGTTTATGAAAACGCAGAAAATGCTATTGGGAAGAAAAAAAACACTGCAAAATTAAATTTTTTTGCAATGTTTTTCCAATATCAGAATAAACGGATAGTGTCTAAAGCCTTTATGAAAATGCAGAAAATGCTATTGGGAAGAAAAAAAACACTGCAAAATTAAATTTTTGTGCAATGTTTTTCCAATAACAGAATACACGGACAGTATGTAAAGCGTTTATGAAAACGCAGAAAATGCTATTGGGAAGAAAAAAAACACTGCAAAATTAAATTTTTTTGCAATGTTTTTCCAATATCAGAATACACGGACAGTATGTAAAGCTTTTATGAAAACGTAGAAAATGCTATTTGGAAGAAAAAAACACAGCAAAATTACATTTTTTTGCAATGTTTTTGCAATATCAGAATACACGGTTAGTGTCTACAGCGTGTATGTATGAACACGCAGAAAATGCTATTGGAAAAAAAAAAAAAAAAGCAAAATTAAATTTTTATGCAATGTTTTTCCAATAGCAGAATACACACAGACTATGGTGTATCTCTTAGCATATGCAGTGTTGGTCCTAATGGTGCACTGAGCTTGCAGGTAAAACTTTTATATTTTGTCTGGCACTGGCCTCATGGCACTGTTAAAAGACTGTGCACTGCACCCCAGCCAGGGTACAATTGATTTAGGAATCTCTTCAATAATTATCTCTGCCTCTTTCTTTTGCTTAATAAAGAAACTCCCTACTCTAGCTATCTAGATCGCTCACTGATCTAACTAATTAGAAGAAAATTCAAAGAATGTGGACTGACTGACTGACTGACTTTATCACACTAACTCCTAAAAATCCTCTCTCTCAGCAGCACAGGAACCTGTCTAAAGCAGAATGACGCTGTGTGCTGTGTGTGTGTACTATTTATAGAGGCTGGGTCACATGCTGCACTGGCCAATCACAGCCATGCCATTAGTAGGCATGGCTGTGATGGCTTCTAAGGGCACACTAGTGAAACTAGCGTTGATTGGCTGCCCTGCAGCTGTTAAAAAAACGCCAATACAGCGCCGAACACCGGACCCGAACTCGAACTTACAGCCAATAGTTCGGTATCGGGTCCGGGTCCCGAACACTCAAAAGTCCGGTACGGACCCGAACTTTACAGTTCAGGTTCGCTCAACCCTAGTGATAACCCTTCCCTATGTTCTCCAAAAACCTTAAAAATAGTTTTTTTTTGGATTGAGCTACACTTAAAAATGTACCTGTTCAAAATTAAAAACAGATTCTACTTAAGAACAAACCTACAGTCCCTGTCTTGTTTGCACAGGATGCCTGTGGCCAATTATAGCTCAGGGGGTTTAGTACATGCCCCACACTATATAAGACAGCCGCGCCGGCGTGTTCCAGCGTGTCAGTGACATTATCTGCTGTGATCCATTCTGCAGTGCTGCTGAGTCTGACATTATCTGCTGTGATTGTGGGGATTAGTGTGTGCGTGCTGTTAGTACAGCATTGCAGTATCACATTAAACCACCTTTACCCTTCTGGCCTGTTGTGTCATCTAAGGCAGCCATCTGCGGCTAATGAATTGCCGGTTCCCGTAACACAGAGAACAGTCATTCATTGAAAGTCATTGATAAAAAAAAGTCATTGATAAAAACATTTTTTTTTTAAAAAGCGTGGGGGTCCCCCCAAATTCAATTACCAGGCCCTTCAGGTCTGCTATGGATATTAAGGGGAACCCTGGCCAAAAAAAATGGCGTGGGGTCCCCCTCAAAATCCATACCAGACCGTTGAGGTCTGGGATGGATTTTAAGGGGAACCCTGGCCCAAAAAAATGGCGTGGGTCCCCCTCAAAATCCATACCAGACCCTTATCCAAGCACGCAACCTGGCAGGCCGCAGGAAAAGAGGGGGGTTGAGAGCGCCCCCCCTCCCTCCTGAACCGTACCAGGCCACATGCCCTCAACATTGGGAGGGTGCTTTGGGGTCCCCCCCAAAGCACCTTGTCCCCATGTTGATGAGGACAAGGGCCTCTTCCCCACAACCCTGGCCATTGGTTGTGGGGGTCTGCGGGCGGGTGGCTTATCGGAATCTGGAAGCCCCCTTTAACAAGGGGACCCCCAGATCCCGGCCCCCCCCTGTGTGAAATGGTAAGGGGGTACAAAAGTACCCCTACCATTTCACCAAAAAAGTGACAAAAATTTTAAAAATGACAGGAGACGGTCTTTGACAATTCCTTTATTAAAATCTTCCTTCTTCCTTTCTTCATCCTTCGGTTTCTTCATCTTCTCCTTCCGGCATCTTCTTCCATCTTCTTCTTCCATCTTCTTCTTCCTCCGATCCGCTTCTTCTTGCTCTGGTCTTCTCGTCCGGCATCTTCTTCCACGACGTCGGTGTCTCTTCTGGGCCGCTCCACATAATGGGAGGCTCCCGCTATGTGACGCTTCGATGAGTCTCACAGGTCTTTTATAATGGAGGGCGGGGCCACCTGGTGACCCCACCCCCTCTGACGCACGGGGACATCATGGGGAATTCTTTATGGCTTTCCCCATGACGTCAGAGGGGGCGGGGTCACCAGGTGGCCCCGCCCTCTGTTATAAAAGACCTGTCAGACGCAGCGAAGCCTCACACAGCGGAAGCCTCCCATTGCGCGGAGCGGCCCAAGAAGAGATGCCGACGCCATGGTACAAAATGCCGGATGAGAAGACCAGAGCAAGAAGAAGCGGATCGGAGGAAGAAGAAGATGGAAGAAGAAGATGGAAGAAGATGCCGGAAGGAGAAGATGAAGAAACCGAAGGATGAAGAAAGGAAGAAGGAAGACCAGAAAAAAAAAAGATTTTAAAAAAGGAATTGTCAAAGACCGTCTCCTGTCATTTTTACAATTTTTGTCACTTTTTTGGTGAAATGGTATGTACCCCCTTACCATTTCAGACAGGGGGGGGCGGGATCTGGTGGTCCCCTTGTTAAAGGGGGCTTCCAGATTCTGATAAGCCCCCCGCTCGCAGACCCCCACAACCAATGGCCAGGGTTGTGGGGACGAGGCCCTTGTCCTCATCAACATGGGGACAAGGTGCTTTGGGGGGGACCCCAAAGCACCCTCCCAATGTTGAGGGCATGTGGCCTGGTACGGTTCAGGAGGGAGGGGGCCGCTCTCGTCCCCCCTCTTTTCCTGCAGCCTGCCAGGTTGCGTCCTCGGATAAGGGTCTGGTATGGATTTTGAGGGGGACCCCACACCATTTTTTTTTGGCCGGGGTTCCCCTTAAAATCCATCCCAGACCTCAAGAGTCTGGTATGGATTTTGAGGGGGACCCCACGCCATTTATTTTTTTTTGTCCGGGGTTCCCCTTAATATCCATAGCAGACCTGAAGGGCCTGGTAATTGAATTTGGGGGGACCCTCACGCTTTTTTTTTTTTTTTTAATTTTTATCAATGACTTTTTTTTTATCATTGACTTTCAATGAATGACTGTTCTCTGTGTTACGGGAGCCGACAATTCATTAGCCGCGAGTGATTTTAAATAGCTTTTTTTCCTGCAAAAATGACACTTTGTGCAGGGACAGTTCTAAGCACGGGAAACATGCGCCCCTTCACATACTATAGACACCCCCAGGTACGAAATTTAAAGGAATATTATCAAAATCACTGCTCCTGAAAAAACGTCTGTTTTTAAAAAAAAATTTGCATTGATACATGTCCCCTGGGACAGGACCCAGGTCCCCAAACACTTTTTATGACAATAACATGCATATTAGCCTTTAAAATTAGCACTTTTGATTTCGAACGTTCGCGTCCATTGTAATTAATAGGGTTCTAATGTTCGCACGGACTTTAGGTCCGTTCGCGGGTTCTGGTGCGAAACGAACCCGGGGCTGTTCGGCTCATCCCTACCCCTCATAGTCCCAAACTCCTAACCCTAATCCCACCCCTCATAGTCCCAAACCCCCAACCCTTACCATAATCCCACCCCTTATAGTCCCAAACTCCTAACCCTAATCCAACCCCTCATAGTCCCAAACTCCTAACCCTAATCCCACCCCTCATAGTCCCAAACCCCCAACCCTAACCATAATCCCACCCCTCATAGTCCCAAACTCCTAACCCTAACCCTAATCCCACCACTCATAGTCCCAAACTCCTAACCCTAATCTGACCCCTCATAGTCCCAAACTCCTAACCCTAACCCTAATCTGACCCCTCATAGTCCCAAACCCCAACCCTAACCTTATTTCCACCCCTCATAGTCCCAAACCCCCAACCCTAACCCTAATCCCACCCCTCATAGTCTCAAACCTCAACACTAACCCTAATCCCACCCCTCATAGTCCAAAACTCCTAACCCTAACCTCACCCCTCATAGTCCCAAATCCCTAACCCTAATCTCACCCCTCATAGTCCCAAACTCCAAACCCTAACCCCACCACTTATAGTCCCAAACTCCTAACCCTAATCCGACCCCTCATAGTCCCAAACCCCAACCCTAACCCTAATCCCACCCCTCATAGTCCCAAACTCCTAACCCTAATCCCACCCCTCATAGTCCCAAACTCCTAACCCTAACCCTAATCCAACCACTCATAATCCCAAACTCCTAACCCTAACCCTAATCCCACCCCTCATAGTCCCAAACCCTAACCCTAATCCCACCCCTCATAGTCCCAAACTCCTAACCCTAACCCTAATCCCATCCCTCATAGTCCCAAACTCCTAACCCTAATCCCACCACTCATAGTCCCAAACCCCCCACCCTAATCCCACCACTCATAGTCCCAAACCCCCAACCTTAACCCTAATCTGACCCCTCATAGTCCCAAACCCCCAACCCTAACCCTAATCTGACCCCTCATAGTCCCAAACTCCTAACCCTAATCCCACCCCTCATAGTCCCAAACCCCTAATCCCACCCCTCATAGTCCCAAACTCCAAACCCTAACCCCACCCCTCATAGTCCCAAACTCCTAACCCTAATCCGACCCCTCATAGTCCCAAACCCCCAACCCTAACCCTAATCCCACCCCTCATAGTCCCAATCTCCTAATTCTAACCCTAATCCCACCCCTCATAGTCACAAACCCCCAACCCTAACCATAATACCACCCCTCATAGTCCCAAACTCCTAACCCTAACCCTAATCCCACCCCTCATAGTCCCCAACCCTTAACCCTAATCCTACCCCTCATAGTCCCAAACTCCTAACCCTAACCCTAATCACACCCCTCATAGTCCCAAACTCCTAGCCCTAACCCTAATCACACCCCTCATAGTCCCAAACCCCATCCCTAACCATAATCCCACCCCTCATAGTCCCAAACTCCTAACCCTAACCCTAATCCCACCCCTCATAGTCCCAAACCCCCAACCCTAACTCTAATCCAACCCCTCATAGTCCCAAACTCCTAACCCTAACCCTAATACCACCCCTCATAGTTCCAAACTCCTAACCCTAATCCAACCCCTCATAGTTCCAAACTCCTAACCCTAACCCTAATCCCACCCCTCATAGTCCCAAACTCCTAACCCTAATCCTATTCCCACCCCTCATAATCCCAAACTCCTAACCCTAATCCCATTCCTCCTAGTCCCAAACACCTTCTTCTTCTTTATCCCATCATTTTAAATGTAACTTGTAATGATGAAATATTGTTCATAACTTTTTATAATACTATAGTAATTAAATGTAATTGACTCACCAAAAGTTTTTGAACAAATGAATTTATTATTGCATGTAACATTAATGAATTTATACAAGGCTTTAATAAACATACATGAAACAATTAGGCTGTATATTGACTTTTTAAATAATGTTTTCTTGCCAACTGAGTGAACCAGCCAAACTCATAAAGTAGTCTGCAAAAGCATCTTGAATTGTGAATCCTACTATAGGTCCACGCACATGAAGAAAATCGGCCGGTTCAATGTTGTGTGACAGTGTATCCTCGAAATTTACTCCATCCCTCTCTCTCACCAAATTATGTATTATACACGCGGCTTTGATTACCTTACATCAGGGGTCTCAAACTGGTGGCCCTCCAGCTGTTGCAGAACTACAGTTCCCATGAGGCATTGCAAGGCTGATAGTTACAAGCAAGACTCCCATGGGCAGAGGCATGATGGGACTTGTAGTTCCGCAACATCTGGAGGGCCGTCAGTTTGAGACCCCTGCCTTACATGCATTTTCAACATTAAGATGAATTTGTTTTAGAAATATTTGCCACTTGTTGGCCAGTATCCCGAAAGCGCATTCTACAAGTCTACGTGCCCGACACAGCCTGTAGTTGAAGGTTAGGTTGGGTTAGGATTAGGAGTTTGGGACTAGGAGGAGTGGGATTAGGGTTAGAAGTTTGGGACTAGGAGGAGTGGGATTAGGGTTAGGAGTTTGGGACTAGGAGGAGTGGGATTAGGGTTAGGAGTTTTAGGCATGGCGGAGTGGGATTAGGGTTAGGGTTAGGAGTTTGGGACTAGGAGGAGTGGGATTAGGGTTAGGGTTAGGAGTTTGGGACTAGGAGGAGTGGGATTAAGGTTAGGGTTAGGAGTTTGGGACTAGGAGGAGTGGGATTAGGGGTAGGATTAGGAGTTTTAGGCATGGAGGAGTGGGATTTGGGTTAAGGTTGGGGGTTTGGGACTTGGAAAGGTGGGATTAGGGTTAGTGTTAGGGGTTTGGGACTATAAGGGGTGGGATTAGGGTTGGGGTTAGGAGTTTGGGACTATGAGGGGTGGGATTAGGGTTAGGAGTTTGGGACTATGAGGGGTGGGATTAGGGTTAGGCGTTTGGGACTTGGAAAGGTGGGATTAGGGTTAGGGGTTTGGGACTATGAGGGGTGGGATTAGGGTTAGGAGTTTTGGACTAGGAGGGGTTGACTGCTGGGTGAGTGCAGAGCTGAGGTTCTTTACTTTCCTGCAGTTCACAGTCCTCAAGCTGTCCAGTGTGGTACTGTCATGCTGGTCTTTCCAGGGACATGGCTGCTGATTGAAGATCGCAGTCTAGTTTTCTCTGCAGTACCATCCTGGCATAATTACTTTATTGTGACTCAGTAGCCTTTATCTAATATAATATCTTTACTTCTCTATTTGCGGGGTGCCTGTGGATTGCTTTTATTTATTTTTATTTATTTTTTGGTAATTAAAAGTCCACTGCCCCCGCACTCTGCCCCACTGACACCGCACTCTGCCCCACTGACACCGCACTCTTCCCACTGACACCACACTCTGCCCTACTAACACCGTCCACTGACACCGCACTCTGCCCCACTGACACCATCCACTTCCCCACTGACACCGTTCTCTGCCCTCCTCTGCCCCACTGACACTGTCCTCTGCCCCACTGACACCGTCCACTGCCCTACTGACATCGTCCTCTGCCCTACTGACACCGTCCACTGCCCTTCTGACTGACAGTGTCCACTTTTAAGGTAGGCTAGGTTCATATTTTAACTGTGACATTTCTTTTATTAATCTAATCATATTTAATGGTCACACAAATGCTTTTGTTTTATTTAACCATGCCCCTTTAAGTCCACCCCCTCTCCACTGTTCACACAATTTGGCCACAGCCACTGTTCACTACAGCGCGCTATGCACGCCGCTTTACTACTCTCCTAGGGTAACTCAAAGGTGTCCCAAGTCTCCTACAATCCTATAGCGTGTACTACAAAAAAACTTGCCTTGCGCCGCTAAAGTGTTTGGCATGACGAAAAGGTGGCAACCCTAGCTTGGACCTGGCAGCTTCAGCACTAGCTGAAGTCTGATTCGATTGAACAGAGACTCTAGAGCTTGAGCAGCATGACCTGGTCCTTGGCATACTGTATGTGCTTTCCTCTGCCTATTTTAGCGCTGCTTTAGCGTCGTTTTAGCAGCGTTATTCGGCCGCTAGCGGGGTGCTTTTAACCCCCCACTAACGCCCGAAAAGGGGTTAAGTCTGCCCGACGGAGTGGCGTTTTGCCGGCGGTATCGCACCGCTGCCCCATTGATTTTAATGGGGAGCAGCGGTGGAGGAGCGGTGAGTTCACCACTCCTTCACCAATCCAAAGAAGCTGCTGGCAGGACTTTTTGTGACGCACTGCTCTTAGTGTGAAAGCCCTCGGGCTTTCACACTGGGGTGCATGGAGCAGCTTTTTTCAGGCGCTATACAGGCGCTATTTTTAGCGCTGTAGGGTCTGAAAAACGCTGGCAGTGTGAAAGGGGTCTTAGACTAGGCCCGCTGTGTTAAAATTCTTTTTACTGTTCTGCCCTCACGATGTGTTTGAAGTACAAGGCTTGGCAGACAGCTAACAACCTCCCAATAAAGAATGAGGCTGAAAGGTTAACAGTTGTAATCTTTACTGAGAATTAGATATTTTGTTTTGTTTGTAAAACTGTAAAATACTAAATTATAAAGTGTGCATTAGCATTAAACATTACATTTCAAAATGCAAGTAGTGTCAGGCATGCTTTATTACTGTTAGGCATTAGCTAACATAAAATGTGGCCTAGCTGAAAGAAATCCCTGACAGAAAAGTACCAAACACACATACAAATGTAGTTGAATTAGACCCCTTTCACACTGGGGTGTTTTTCAGGCGGTACAGCGCTAAAAATAGCGCCTGTTCACCGCCTGAAAAAATCCGGCCCCTTTAACTCCAGTGTGAAAGCCGGCGGGCTTTCACACTGGAGCGGTGCGCTAGCAGGACGGTAAAAAAAGTCCTGCTAGCAGCATATTTGGAGCGGTGAAGGATAGGTTTATTCACCGCTCCTATACCGCTCCTACCCATTGAAATCAATGGGACACCGCGGCGCTTTGCGGGGGTTTTAACCCTTTTTTGACATACCGCGGCTAAAACGACGGCAAAGCAGCGCAAAATATAGCGCTGCTTTACCGTCGCCGCCCGCACTGCCCCAGTGTGAAACCGGCCGAAGTGTACAGGATGTGATGTAAGAGGGTTGGGTTGTTTGCTGACGCTAACGCTATAAAAACGCGATTAAAACGCATGCGCGTTAGCGCTAAATTTACCACGAACACGGCAAAAACACGGTAAAAAGGGCCCAAAAAAACGATAATAACGCTAAGGCACCTTTCACACTGGGGCGTTTTTCAGGCGGTACAGCGCTAAAAATAGCGCCTTTACACCGCCTGAAAAAAACTTTCACAAGGCTTTCACACTGAAGCGGTGCGCTAGCAGGACGGTAAAAAAGTCCTGCTAGCAGCATCTTTGGAGCGGTATAGGAGCGGTGTATTCACCACTCCTATACCGCTCCTACCCATTGATTTCAATGGGACACCGTGGTAATACCGCGGCAATACCACCGCAAAGCGCCGCCGTAATGGACTTTAACCCTTTTTCGGCTGCTAGCGGTGGTTAAAACCGCACCGCTAGCGGCCGAATACCGCGGCTAAAATGACGGTAAAGCAGCGCTAAATATAGCGCTGCTTTACCGTCGCCGCGGCTCCCGCCCCATTGTGAAAGGGGCCTAATTGTTTTTACCGCAGTTTTGCAGCATCTCAGTGTGAAAGGGGCCTGTTTTTGTCTTTTGTTTGGTCTTGCAGCAAAAATGAAACAATTTAAAGACCCAGACTACCTCTGCGAATTCATAGACAGATACAGGGATATGCGCAATTTGTGGGAGGTGAAAAACCCCTTAGGCTGGTTTCACACCGGGACGGTGCGGGCGGCGGTAAAGCAGCGCTATATTTAGCGCTGCTTTAACGTCGTTTTAGCCGCGGTATTCGGCCGCTAGCGGGGTGGTTTTAACCCCCGTTAGCGGCCGAAAAAAGGTTGATGCTTTGCCGGCGGTATTCCCGCGGTATCCCATTGATTTCAATGGGTAGGAGCGGTATCGGAGCGGTGAATACAAGATGCTGCTAGCAGGATTTTTTTTTACCTTCCTGCTAGCGCACCGCTCCAGTGTGAAAGCCCTTCTTTCACACTGGAGTTAAAGGAGACGCTTTTTTCAGGAGCTATACAGGCGCTTTTTTTAGCGCTGAAGCTCCTGAAAAACGCTTCAGTGTGAAAGTACCCTTATATCACAACAAACCAGCAAGGAAGGCATCGCTAGAGAAACTGCTGGAATTTGTGAAGACGCAGGTCCCCAATGCAGACATCGAGTTTGTAGATAAGAAAATTGGTAGCTTGAGAAGCACGCATAGGAAGGAGCTTCAGAAGGTCCAGAAGTCCCTGAGATCAGGAGCTGCAGCAGAAGACGTGTATGTACCCAGTCTGTGATACTACAGCAGGATGCGGTTTCTGGAAGACCAGATTGAAGCCAGGGAATCACTTTCGACTCTTCCGGCCCCCCTTCCATCCAGCCTTTCCTCAACCCTTCCTTCAACCCCAGCTGAGGCTTCTGAGAACCAACCCGGGCATTCCATTCAGGAAGAAATTGAGAAGACCAGATGGAGCCAGGTATAGTATATTGAAACATATTTTTTGTGGGAAAATTATTGTTATTAACTAGATGTTATTATTGCTAACAAATTAATGATTTAATAAAAAGTGATTCACATATCAATAGACAGTAGGGGCCAAAAGAATGAAAAATGCCTGGGTCAGAATGACAGTCTTTTCTATTTATTAACATTCAATTTGCAACAGTCATGAACTGAAAATTGTGTGTGATTGATGAACCAAAAACTAAAACTATGTCCCTTTTTCATACACAGCAAGACCTCAGCCAGGACGAGGCTCTGGAATGTGGCAGACAGGAGGAGGCAGGGGGAAGTGTCAGCCAGGAGGTGGCGGGGCCCAGTCTCACCCAATCTCAGGTGCCTCCCGTCCGCTTTCCACGCAAAAGGCCCAGGAAGGGGAGGAACGTGGATGAGGCAGCACTTGCCCTCATTAAGGAGGCTAATGCGGCCATGAAAGCCCCCCTCAATGCTGTAGAGGCCTATGGCATCTATATAGCCTCAAATTAACAGCAAATGGAGGAGGGCCAATGCCTCAATTGTGAGAAAATAATTTTTTATGCCATCCATAAGGGGTTGAGGGGCCAAATGATGGATGACCTCCACTTATGTGCGCTCGCCCATCCTCCTCCTCCTCCTGCCACAAGTCCACCTCCAGAGCCACAGCCTCCAGGGAAGGCTGCAGGGATGCATGGAGGGAAGTTTGCATGGAAGACAAGAAAGTGATTGCCTGGCTTCAGTCTGGTCTGACAGAACACGCAGCCTGTTGTAGTACCACAACCTGGGGACATATAGGTCATCTGCTGCTGTTCCTGATCTCTGGGAGTCCTGGACCAGATTGTGCTCCCTTCTATATGGACTTCTCAAGCTACCAATTTTTTTAGCCACAGAGTTGATGTCTGCCCTGGGGGCCAAAGGCTTTGCAAATTCCATCTGTTTCTCACGCGTTGCCTTCCCTCTTTATTTTGTTATTATGAGCCAGAATAAATGGAGATTTTTTGTTTTGAAATACTTGCCTATGTGTTTTTCTTCAAATAGGACAGTTTTTTGTGAGTAGGCAGGTACATTTCAAAAATACAATGTCAAATTAACAAGGGACACCAACACCAAGCAACCTCCTTGAGGTTTACAAATACAAGATAATAATGGTTTTGTGGAATCGTGACATACAAAAAAAATTAAATATGGAGATGACTATAAAATAATTTAAAAAACAACAGGAGATCTGGCTTTAAAAACAAAAAAGATTATTCATGAGATCACGAGAAATAATAAAGAAAAAGGGTTTGTGTGAATATGAGCAGCAAAACAATTTAATTCTTCTAGCATTATAAAGAAGAACAGAATGCGCTGCATTGACAGATTTAAAAATTTGCAGTGTGATGAATGTGCGAACTCCATTGCGAACGGTCGTTTTACCAGACTGAGCGGCTCAGTCTCGTACTTGATTCTGAGCATGCATGTTTTTTTGCGCATAGGGATTGCATACACACGAACAGAATTTCCGATAGAAACTTTTTCTGTCGGAAAAATTGAGAACATGCTCTCAATCTTTTGCTGGCGGAAATTCGGCCAGCAAAAATCCGATGGAGCATACACACGGTCGCATTTTCTGACCAAAAGCTCTCATCTGTCTTTTGCTGGCCGAATTTCCGATCGTGTGTACGCGGCATAAGGCAAACTTTGCTGACCTGGTGACAGTGATGGTGGTAGAGGGAACCCAAGCACCCCCCCTGGAGCTGACCCTGAAACCCTCTGCACACGCCTATGCATCTATGCCTGTTTCCATTCAAATTGATCCTGTTCTAGTAATTGACTTCTCATGGACAGGCTTATTGGAAAATTTTGCTTCAATCAGTTGGTTGCATGCTGATCAGCGTATTCTGATGGTGGAGGAGCCCCTGCTGTCAGAATACAATAACACAGTGGGGTTCATTGACTAAAGAAGAAGAGTGCAAAATCAGGCAAACATCTGCATAGAAACCAATCAGCTTCCAACCTCAACTTGTTCATTTAACCGCTTGTTGACCAATGCACAATGATGTACATCGGCACAATGGCACAGCTACGCAAATGGGCATACCTGTATGTCCCCTTTAAACAAAGTACTCGATGTAAACAAGACATTTCCAGATTGTCGCCATTACTAATAAAAAAAAAATTATAATAAAAATGCCATAAAGCTATCCCCTATTTTGTAGATGCTATAAATTTTGCGCAAACCAATCTATACGCTTATTGCGATTTTTTTACCAAAAATATGTAGAATACATATCGGTCTAAACTGAGGAAGAAATTCGTTTTTTTATATATTTTTGGGGGATATATATTATAGCAAAAAGTCAAAAATATTTTTTTTTTTTCAAAATTGTCGCTCTTTTTTGTTTATAGCGCAAAAAATAAAAACCTTTCTTTTGGTGATCAAATACCACCAAAAAAAGCTCTGTTTGTGGGGAGAAAAAGGACATCAATTTTGTTTGGGTGCAATTGTCAGTTAAAGCGATGCAAAAAGTGCTCATGTCAGGAAGGGGGTAAATCCTTCCGGGGGCTGAAGTGGTAAAAATGTGTTTGTAACCCTACAAAAAAAAAAAAGAGATCCCGTTCCCTTATAGCAGATTAAACGAGACGTACTTGTGCCGTCTAATCTGCCCCTCTCTAAATTTTTTAAAAACCTGTGTGATCCTGCCACCTCCTGTGTCCCTCTCTCTGTACTGACCACGATAATCATGGCTGCTGTGCCCTATTTACCATGGTCAGCTTACATCCCTCCGTCATCCGTAGCTCTCCTCTGTCCCCCTCCTTCCCTATTCTGACTCAGATTGTTCTGAAGCGACTATGTGACGGATCTCGGATGCCTCTTCTGAGCATCTCCGCCAGACCTGTGTCTCCTGTCCTCCACATGCACCCGCAGCCTGCAGATTCGCCATAACCAGCCCTTAACCCCTCAATCACGAGACAGGCCACACAGGTGTTGAGGGTTAAACATCCAGAGCATAAACTGTTTATTAAGTTTCAAAAATACACTTTAAACACAGTTGGGGACACCCCCCTTAGCCTTGTCATAGAGGGGGTAGGGGACAAGGAAGAACCAATGGAAACTCAACACTTGTATATTCAAACAGCTACAGTTGAAACACATGAAGGGATTATGATAATCAGGCAGCCCATCCTAACAGATCCCCTGCTGAGATGTGTCTCCAGTCCAGACCATTTGTCTACATCCCTTGACCCAACACAATTAAACACAGCAACAAGAGGGGGGGGGGGGGGGGGTGGGGAGAAGGGATGCAGCATTACATTACCTTATATCAGTGCCATTTTGTATATGTCTTTATAAGCTAAAAGTACATTAATTGTGGAATAAAAGTATATATTTAGCCCAGCCGGGCCAATAGGTTTAGGTAGCCAGGAACGACTCCACAAGCCCAGCCACAGATACCGCATTCACCCGGTCCGAGGAACTGGCGACTCTGGACACAAATGTCTGGAGGTGGCATCTTCTCCAGGTGGTGGGAGATGGCAAATAGCCCTCCAAACCTCATGTTCTCTGCTGGGCCATAGTCTGTGGGTAGGAGATGAGCCCACAACCCCCTCCAAAACACACAGTGACAGTGGGTTCTGTCACAGACTATCTCTTGTGAGACCTCTAAGATATAATCACTGAGGACAATCCTCATCAGATAGTTTGAACTCCCCAAATACCGATTCCATCCACAAGATGCTTTTATTCTGAACATCAGGTTACAGCAGATGACAGGATACAAACAGATGAATAGGTTGTAGTATTTATGCGGTCAAAAGATGATATTGTCTGTAGCTTACTATGCAGAATACATGTGCCCTGTTACATGTGGCTTGTTAGCTGCATCCATGACACAGGAAGTACAATAACAGGAAGAAGGGTGGAGCATTACATACAAAGGAAGTGTGTCATAACATAAGTGAAAATAAACTTGAGAAAACAAAAGGTCACTAGATGGCAGCATGTGAACTAAATATAAACGTCCATAGAAAATGGTTAGAAAAACAGTCTATATAAACTCTATGCACCGTTGGGGCAGCACACTCTCTGTCAGCTCCTGGGCATGTGTCTCCACCCCCCACCGCTATAACTAGAAATATAATATTAAAAACTGACACTGCCAGCCCCTCTATTATATGTAGTCATAACACACAGGGTTAGTGTTTTATTAAAACTAAGCTCTAACCTTTTTAGAGCTATCTTCAGGTCGGTTACGTGACTCCTGGCCAGTCTCCTACTCCGATCTACGGGCTACAGCAGGAGGGACCAAGATCTCCCTCTGACGTCAGCAGGGGAGGTCACGTGGCCGCTCAGCACTCCTGCTGTAGCCTGGAGATCGGAATAAAAGGCGGCCGGGAGTCATGTGACCGGACTGAAGATAGCTCTAAAAAGGTATTTACAAGCTTGATTTTAATAAAACACTAACCCTGTGTGTTATAACTACATTTAATAGAGGGTCTGCCAGTGATTAACATGTTTTTTGGTAACAACAACTTTAAGTTTTGGCAATAAAACCTGGAAGCTGATTGTAAATGAATGATTGGATGGCTGCACACTCATACCATGCAAAATCTGCTTTTTTTTGTACAAAGTCCATAAAAACAACCCATGCTGATAGGCAGAGAAGGGAAAAAATGGAAGCAGAAGTGACCCTGATTTTGCACTCTCCAGCTTTAGTAAATAAACTCCAGTGGGAAGGATTCCTCCATCCACCTTGATTGAGTGGATGAGGAAATTGGTTCAGTTTTTTCATCCAGTCTGTTTTTTCATCCAGTCTGTTGGCTGAACAAAAAAACTGAGCCATATATGGCCAGCCTAAATTTTGTCCCCATCTGTTTGCGGGCCTGTTCATGCAGGAATGGGCGCACCCATGTGGTCCAGGTTTGACAGCCCATTCCTTTGAATGGGCTGCTGAACACACAGAAAAGTGCAGAAAGTAGTGCAGATCGCGCAGCACCAAACCACATGGTGCTGCAATGAGCTAGTATGCACCGCATACTAGCTCATTATGAAATACTTACCTTAGAATGAGGCGCCGGCATCTTACTCGGTCCACGCCGAGGGAGCTGCCATGTTCCCTCTGCGTGTCTTCTGGGTATCGCGGGTCCGGCGCTGTGAGTGGCCGGAGCCACGATGTCGTCACTCCCGCACATGCGCGCAGGAGTTTTCAGTGGTTTGTTGCGAGGGGAATATCTCCTAAACCATACAGGTTTAGGAGATATTCTTTAATAAGGCTTACCTGTAGGTCAAAGTTACAAATTGATCTATACAACCGCTTTAATAGCACCCGCACGCATTTCACAAGGGTAGTGTGTTAATGTGCGGTGCAGGAGACATGCACAGAACAATCCTTTCCTGCACTGTCTCCACTGGCTCCAGTGTGAACCAGTTTGAAAGGGTGGATGTTGAATGGCAAAATACAATAGGCTAGGTTCACACTGCTGCTGGTTCGGGACCGTGTGTAAGGCCTGGTTTACACTAGTGCGATTTCAGATGCAACTTGAGTCGCACAGAATCCCATGACAATGGAAATCACATTATTTTCTTTGGTGCCCTTCACATAAATGTAGTGCAGCACAATGTGTTTTTGGACTCTGGTGTAATTGTAGCGTCATTTTGGCCCCATAGACTTCAGTGGAATCGCACCAAGACTTCATGTACTTGTGTTTTTGCACATTACTTAGTGTATCCAGGTGAATATTATCTTGTTTTTTTTTTTCAGGACAACTTGGGCTTTCATTTGATGGTAAATGGTAATGGATGTCTCCTGATTTTTTTTATCAAAAGAAAAACTTGCAGCACGGTCCCAGTACAAACACATTTACGAATATATGCAGCCACACAGAAGAAGACCAGTGAGGCCTTCTGTGAGGCCTTCTGTGAGGCCAAATATATGTGTAAATGTGGCAGGAAGGGTGAACAAACACCATCTAGTTTCCTTCCCCTACCAAACAAATGCAGTGGTATGAAAAATGCAACCAATTTGCACTACGTGATTGCACTGAAATCGGATCAAATCGCTGCAGCTTTAGTGTGAACCTATCCTAAAACACACACATTACCATAACCAAAAGGTGCTGCTCTTTTGCAGATGCGCCACCAATTCTTATGCATAATTCTTATCCCCATGCTTTAGAAAACGTGACACATTTTGGGGTGTGTGAGACCACATACTACAGAAGTCCCATGCAGTTCCATAGATGCGTTTTAAAACAAGGGTCAGGGGCTTTATTACCACCCACACAGATGTGAATCTTTTATTATGGACCTTTGAGACTTTACCAAATTAACAATTTTTTGCAAGTAGAGAAATATAGAGTGAAATATACACTGGAGTCAAGCCATCCGACAGTTGCAAATCAGTGGTCTTGCTATCAGACACATTTTTTTGGTAGAACATTTCAACACAGAAAAACTAAATATAACATAATGTAATATATAAAATAATGATTACACAGTGTTGTCACACATACATCACCCTCTCTAACATTTACAATACGGTATGATTTTACTGTACAAATTTAAAGATACAGAGTCCCAAATATGAACCCATTGGCTACAAACTGACATTTTCGCAATACTTCTAAATGGGTCAAAAACAAAATCTCCCATTGGACCAAAACGTTTACAATGCAGATGTGTCATACACACCCCCCTCTATGATATCTTACAATACGGTATGATTTTACTGTGGAAATTTAAAGATACAGAGCCCCAAATATGAACCTATTGGTTAAACAGTGACATTTTTCCAATACTTCTAAATGGGTCAAAAACAAAATCTCCCATTGGACCAATACGTTTACAATGCAGATGTGTCATACACACACCCCTCTATGATATCTTTCAATACGGTATGATTTTACTGTGGAAATTTAAAGATACAGGGCCCCAAATATCAACCCATTGGCTACAAACAGACATTTTTTCACTTCTAAATGGGTCAGAAACAAAATCTCCCATTGGACCAAAACGTTTACAATGCAGATGTGTCATACACACCCCCCTCTATGATATCTTACATTATAGTATGATTTTACTGTTGAAATTTAAAGATACAGAGTCCCAAATATGATTTTGGTTCAGCAGTGACCAGTGATGGCACTAACGCCGTTAAAGTAAACGGCGTTACGTAACGCCGTTACTTTAGAGGGTAACGCGTAATCTAACTGATTACTCTTCCCCTAGCGGTAACGCCGTTCCCATTACTGGGGCGGCGTTACCGCAATTACCCGCCGCGATCGCGGAGCCGTCCGCGGCCTCGGCCTTAGGAAAGGCTGCGGCTTCGGCCTAGCTCCGGAGCGGCGGCCGACGGGTGCACCAAGATGGCCGCCGCTCCGGCCTAGCTCCGGAGCGGCGGCCATCTTGGTGCACCCGTCGGCCGTTTACAATGTGATTGCTCCGTCAAATGACAGAGCGATCACTTTGTAAACAAACCGGCGTCAAGATGACGCTGGTCTCCCCTCTGTGTACAGATCTGTACAGTGGAGGGGAGAGATCGGATGGCAGCAGCCATCCCTCCATACCCTGCCACTACTCTGCAACACCCTGCTAATACTGCGCAATACTCTGCAACACCCTGCTAATACTGCGCAATACTCTGCAACACCCTGCCAATACTGCGCAATACTCTGCAACACCCTGCCAATACTGCGCAATACTCTGCAACACCCTGCCAATACAGCGCAATACTCTGCAACACCCTGCCAATACTGCGCAATACTCTGCAACACCCTGCCAATACTGCGCAATACTCTGCAACACCCTGCCAATACTGCGCAATACTCTGCAACACCCTGCCAATACTGCGCAATACTCTGCAACACCCTGCCAATACTGCGCAATACTCTGCAACACCCAGCCAATACTCTGCAACACCCTGCCAAAACCGCGCAATACTCTGCAATACCCTGTCAATACTGCGCAATACTCTGCAACACCCTGCCAATACTGCGCAATACTCTGCAACACCCTGCCAGTGCCACTACTGCGCAATACTCTGCAACACCCTGCCAATACTGCGCAATACTCTGCAACACCCTGCCAATACTGCGCAATACTCTGCAACACCCTGCCAATACTGCGCAATACTCTGCAACACCCTGCCAATACTGCGCAATACTCTGCAACACCCTGCCATACCCTGCAACACCCCGCCATACCCCGCAACACCTGGCCATACCCCGCCACACTCTGCAATACGCGGTAATACCCAGCCATACTCGGCGATACCCAGCCATACTCGGCGATACCCAGCCATACCCAGCTATACCCAGACAATATTACAGTTGGGGAGATGACGTGGATATTACAGTGGGGGCTTTATGGTGGTGGAATTTTCAAAGGTTTTTGCAAATTCAATTATTATTTGCTGATCCGAAAAATGATCCGATCCGTGACTCTGCAACGATCCGATCCGTGAGTTTGGGGGGGACAGATGTACAGGGGGGGAACAGATATATGTGTGTGGGGGGGGGGGGCAGACGTGTAGTGGGGTACAGAGGGGGAACAGATATATGTGTTGGGGGGAAATAGACGTGCAGGGGGGAACGCGCCCCTTGCTTACAGTAATACTAGACCCGCCCCTAAGAATATTAAAAAAAAAAGTCAGTTACTTTGCTGAGTAACTAATTACTTTTCCAATGTAGTAACTGAGTGTAATGTAACTAATTACTTTTTTAAAGTAAGATGACCAACACTCGCAGTGACATTTTCATACTTCAAAATGAGTCAAAATGAGTCAAAAACTAAATTTCCCATTGGACCAACACATTTACAATGCAGATGTGTCAGACACCCCCCCCCCCCCCCCCTATTATATCTTACAATACGGTATGATTTTACTGTGGAAATTTAAAGATACAGGGCCCAAATTTCAACCCATTGGCTACAAACTGACATTTTCGCAATACTTCAAAATGAGTCAGAAACAAAATCTCCCATTGGACCTATACGTTTACAGTGCATATATTTTGTTTCTGACCCATTTAGAACTATTGGAAAAATGTCACTGTTTAACCAATAGGTTTATATTTGGGGCTCTGTATCTTTAAATTTCCACAATAAAATCATACTATATTGTAAGATATCATAGAGGGGGATGTGTATGACATATCTGCATTGGAAACGTTTTGGTCCAATGGGAGATTTTGTTTTTGACTCATTTTGAAGTATTGCGAAAATGTCAGTTTGTAGCCAATGGGTTCATATTTGGGACTCTGTATCTTTAAATTTGTACAGTAAAATCATACCGTATTGTAAATGTTAGAGAGGGTGATGTATGTGTGACAACTCTGTGTAATCATTATTTTATATATTACATTATGTTATATTTAGTTTTTCTGTGTTGAATGTTCTACCAAAAAAAACTTGTCTGATAGCAAGACCACTGATTTGCAACTGTCTGATGGCTTGACTCCAGTAAATATACCAGACTGGATATAGTGTAAAAGCTTATTTAGGTAGAACACTCACATTAACTAAAATATATAATTATGTTGCGATCTTCCAAAAGAATATATTCGTATGAATAAAGACTATTGTCATATTAGTGCTGCATTTCCCGCTCAGTCACACTCTTTGTATTGACATCATTTCCGCCCTAGCCCGTGCCCTCCTCCAACATGGCGTTCGCTGCCTAGCTCCGCCTTTTCTATTAGTCCCCTGTGATGACGCGCATTCTTCGCGACTCTCAATACAGATACGTTTGCAGCAGTAACATGGCGGAAATATCTGAAGGTAAGAACATGGGCTTCCAATGTTATGTTTACCTGCCGAACAACACATGTTCTGTGTGGTTTACACCGAATAGTTTTCTCTAACGTGTTACGGAAATGAGCATGGAATTACAGAGCTGGTTTCAGGCAGCTGTGCCCTCGTTCCAGGTTCTGTAGACGGTGTTCGGTAGGAAGGGCTCGCTCAGGCCGCTCACGTTGTGTATTCCAGTCGTTGAGTTTTGTTGTTTTCCAATGAAGGAGTTGTCTAGTTATCAGCTGGTGTTCACATACAGTTTTCAGGGGTGTTACTGAGGAGCCAGAAACTGAGCATGTGCGTGTTGGGCAGTCTCAGAAGAAAGCAGATTCGTATTGTGGCTTTTATTATGTATGTATGGATCGTCTATTTATTTCTCTGGCAACATATGCTGCATTTCACAAATATAGGTTCATCGCCAAAATTAAATTCTTAGCTAAAAATCACTAAATGCCACCATTTGCGGAGATATTCATGGCTGCAGTTTCTTCAGAAACACATTTCTGGTTGTGTTTGGATCTTGTCTCCCCCACTTATGTCACTGCTGTGCCCTCCATTGATGTTGGGTCCGCAGGAGGAAGCATCCAGTGCTGGGTGGACATTGGATCTTCCACAAAATTAATTTCTGAAGAAACCTCGCCCATGAATATTTCTACAATGGGGCGGCTTTCAGAGGCAGGTATTCATCTTCTTTATTAAAGTGGTTGTAAACCCTTACAGACCACTTTTGACCTACAGGTAAGCCTAGATTAAGGCTTACCTGTAGGTCCAAGAAATATCTCCTTAACCTGCACGGTTAGGGAGATATTTTACAAAAAAGGGCACTGCTGTCTACAGCACCTGCGCACCATAGACAACGGCACAGGTGCACCGCTGGTGAAGGCAAACATGCCGTCACTTACGACTTCCGCGCGAATCCGCCGGAGTGATGTCATTGCCGCTCCGGCCACTCAGTGCCAGAGCAGGGATACCCGGAAGGAAGATGGACAGCGGTGACATCGCTGGCTCCTGTGTCAGGTAAGTGACACATAATGGGCTACTATGCCATGTATAGTAGTCCATTATGCTTTACCTTTGCAGGGAAACAAAGAGGAAGTAAACCCATTCGGGTTTACTTCTTCTTTAAAGGCACAAATGTTATCTGGACTTTGTTAGCACTGGCTTAGAAGAAAAAGTCTGCTTGTTTGTACCTTACTTTCCTGTTTTTTTAACCATTTCAATACAGGGCATTTTCACCTCCTTCCTGCCCAGGCCAATTTTTGCGCGGGTTTGCTGGATAGGTAAGTGCCCTGCCCTTATTAAAAGTCAGCAGCTACAGTGTTTGTAGTTGCTGACTTTTTTTTTTTTTTTTGACGCTGGAACACTGCTTTAAAGTGGTGTTCCCATTAAAAAAAAAAAAAAAAAAAAAAATAAGTCAGCAGGTACAAATACTGCAGCTGCTGACTTTTAATAATCGGACACTTACCTGTCCCAGGGTCCAGCGACGCGGGGGATCAAAGCCCCGCTAGTCACCCCCTCCGTTTAGCGGTGCCAGCATTGTAACGGTGGGTGCCCGGCTGTGGCTTCACAGCCGGGCACCCACTGCGCATGCGCGAGCGGCACTGCGCGCCGTGATTGGCCACGCAATCATCTGGGACTTGTCACTTGACCCAGATGATTGACAAGAGGGAGGGGGCAGAGCTGAGCCAATGACAGTGGCTTACTATGTGAGCATGCCGTCAAATGATGGCGTGATCACATGTAAACAAACCAGAGCTTGTCCGGTTCGGCTTCTCCCCTCGCCTTGTGCTAATTGGAACAGTATATGAGGAGAGGGGGAGAGCCAGGTGCAGCAGCGCTGTGGGCTGGATCTAAAGTTCCTACAGTGCTGATCTGTGTCCATCCATGGCTCATCCATCCATCCATGCTCCAGACGTGCTCCATCCATGGCTCATCCATCCATGCATGCTCATACATGCTTCACCCGTGCTCCGTCCATGGCTCATCATGCCACCCGTGCTCCGTCCATGGCTCATCATGCCACCCGTGCTCCGTCCATGGCTCATCATGCCACCCGTGCTCCGTCCATGGCTCATCATGCCACCCGTGCTCCGTCCATGGCTCATCATGCCACCCGTGCTCCGTCCATGGCTCATCATGCCACCCGTGCTCCGTCCATGGCTCATCATGCCACCCGTGCTCCGTCCATGGCTCATCATGCCACCCGTGCTCCGTCCGTCCATGGCTCATCCAGATTTTAAATTTATGCCTTTAGAACAGGGCTCGACAATCCCCGGGCGCCAGGTCGCATTGGCGACTAGAATTAGTGACCTGGCGCCTGGGGCAACACATCTGGGGTATCCTGCCTCCGTGTGGACCCCCCGGCACGCGATTGCGTCGGCCCACGCCGGCCGTTAATCGAGGCCGCGGCTTTGCGGCCTTCTGCAAGCCTATACTTCTAAGATCTTGGCGCCATCTAGTGGTGGCCGTTGGTATGACATCCAGCAATGCTAATGGGGTCCTGCCTATAAAAAATTAACCAATCTTAAATTTACACAGGCGACTAGAATATATATAATGTATATGTGTGTGTGTGTATATAATTATAATGTGTGTATGTATGCTTTGGTTCTAGTCGTCTTTCTGTGTAAATTTTAAGATAGATTTTTTCAATATAAAAATTAACCAGGGGCACAGGTGGGCACTGAGGGGCTGGCGGCAGCTTGCAGTGATTGGGACTGATGTCCCGATCACTGCCGCTGGTGATCGGCTTTTTTTTGTTTTTTTTCTCCTCGTGCTGTCAGGGCGAGGAAAAAAAAAATAGCCGATTACCTTGTTGACATCACATGATCAGCGGTTAATGCCTGACAGCTGATCACGTGGTAAGGGGTCGGAATCGACCCCTTACTCATAGACTCGCTGATCACAGAGCGCGCAGCGCGCAGGCCGCTCGTACACGGAACAACGTCATAGGACGTTGTCCCGGCAAAGCAGAACGACGGCTACAGCGCGGATCTTAAGAAGTTAAAAAAAAAAAAAAAAAACCTGGCTCCTAACTTTTTTAGCTGGCTCCTAGATTCCAAGCAAATTTGTCAAGCCCTGCCTTAGAACACCTGAAGGTGCTCCCTGCATGTTGGGCCCCTGTATGTGTCCAGGCTGTGTAAAATTCTCACACATGGTATCGCCATACTCAGGAGTAACAGAATGTATTTTGGGGTGTCATTTTTGCCATGTACATGCTATGTGTTAGAAATATCTAATAAATGAACAACTTTTATGTAAAAACAAAAATGAGTTAATTTTATTTCCACATTTTCAAAAACTTGTGGAAAAAGACATGTTCAAAAGACTCGCAATGCCTCATACATTATATGTTGGGGTGTTTACTTTCCAAAATTGTTTTTTTTTGGGTGGGATTTGTCCTAGTGCTCCAGGGCCTTCAATAGTGTAAGAGGTAGTCTAGAAATGAATGTGTATTTATGTCCCTAGAACACCTGATGATGCTCCCTGCATGTTGGGCCTTTGTATGTAGCCAGGCTGTGTAAAAGTCTCACACGTGTTGTATCGCTGTACTCAGGAGGAGTAGCAGAATGTATTTTGGGGTGTAATCTGTGGTACAGTGAAACCTTGGTTTACGAGTAACGGAGATTACGAGCGTTTTGAAAGACTAGAAGTTTTTAAAAATAAAAAATTGTCTTGATCTGTGAGCGCTGTCTTTTTATATACAAGTTTTTTTGTGTGGTTTATTTTTTTTTTTATGTTAAAAAAAAATTTCACTCACAATGTGAAGGAGACTGCTGCTCATCCATGTATAGCCACTGTGTATATGTACAGTGAAGCTGCTGGTATACAGTACAGCTTTGTATGTGGCCAGAGATTTGTGGGTGATGGTGGCTCCCAGCGCTTCCTGGCGACAATCGCACTCCCAGCAGAAGCGGGCATACCCAGAAGTGATGTCAACAGTTCCCGAGTTCTCTAGGAAGCGCTGTGAGCTGAACCTGTGGCCACATACAGTTTTGTAGTGTACACCAGCAGCTTTACCGAACATACAGTACTGTATACAGAGCGACTTTAAATAAGAACCAACCTCTGGCCACATACAGAGCTGTGCCCACCAGCGGCTTTATACATACAGTATACACAGCGGCTTTAAATAGGTGAGCACCAGACTCCTTAACTTTTTTTTTTTTTTATCTTAAAACTTTTGCAACACAGAGGTACTGTATTTTGAAGTGCAGTTTTATTTGTTTTGTTTACAGTTCATTTTATACTGTGTGTTTATTTAATTTTTGCCTTAATCATTTTTATATGAATAAATGGAACGAGTCATCAGTTTCCATTATTCCCTATGGGGAAATTCGCTTTGATTAAAGAGTGCTGTGTGAGAGAACCTGTCAATAATACAATTTTGTGAGAAAAATCTTAATTTTGCAAAGAATTGTGGGAAAAAATTACAACTTCAAAAAACTTGCCATGCCTCTTACTAAATACCTTGGACTGTCTAGTTTCTAAAAAGACTTAATTTTAGGGGGGGGGGGGGGGGGGGGTATTTGTATTGTCCTGACTTGTTAGGGTCTCAAATGAGAACCTACAAACTTTTTACCTTAACGCATTAACCACTTGCCCACGGGGCACTTAAACCCCCTTTCCTAACCAGACCAATTTTCAGCTTTCGGTGCTCTCACATTTTGAATGACAATTAGTCATGCAACACTGTACCCATATGTAATTTTTGTCCTTTTTATCACTCAAATAGAGCTTTCTTTTGGTGGTATTTGATCACCTCCTGTTTTTTTTTATTTTTTTTTATTTTTGCGCTATAAATGAAAAAAGCCAGAAAATTGTGTGTATATATATGTATGTATGTGTGTATGTGTATGTGTATGTATATATATATATATATATATATATATATATATATATATATATATATATATATATATATATATATATATATATATATATATATATATATATATATATATAGTATATATATATATATATATATATATATATATATATATATATATATATATATATATATATTGAGCTGCAGCCCACTGGCGCTGTCACCGCTTCAGTGATGGGGGCGGAGGGAGGGGGCTTGACAGCACCCGCTACAACTGCCGGCTTCCTTGATGTTGTTTCCCCTCTGGCGATTGTCACCCCCCCATAGCAAAGTCTGAGCACTAGAACGGTAGTGAATTTTGCAATTTGGCGCCCCACCTCCAGCTTCAAAAGACTTCGCCCAGGGCAAGTGCCCCTGCCTTGTATCGACCCTGGCTCCCAGTGTCAAGTGCCATTCCGGACACGCCCCCTGCTATGGAAACTCTACAGGGGAAAATAAAATAGATTTTCTTTAAATCTGAATCGATTTGAACTCGCAACTCGATTTAAAATCGATCCCCCCCCCCCCCCCATATATATATTTTTTTTTTCAAAAAAGGTCGGTCTTTTTTTATTTTATAGCGCAAAAAAAAAAACCCAGAGGTGATCAAATACCACCAAAAAAAAGCTATATTTGTGTGATTAAAAAGGACAAAAATTACATATGGGTACAGTGCTGCATGACTAATTGTCATTCAAAATGTGAGCGCTGAAAAGTGGTCTTGTTAGGAAAGGGGGTTTAAGTGCCCAGTGGGCAAGTGGTTAATGCATTAAGGTAAAAAGTGTGTAGGCTTTAGGCCCCTTTCACACTGAGGCGCTTTGCAGGCGCTAAAGTGCTAAAAATAGCGCCTGCAAAGCGCCCTCAAACAGCCGCTGCTGTCTCTCCAGTGTGAAAGCCTGAGGGCTTTCACACTGGATCTGTGCGCTTGCAGGACGCTGAAAAATGTCCTGCAAGCCGCATCTTTGGAGCAGTGTATTTACCGTTCCTAAAGTGCCCCTTCCCATTGAAAACAATGGGGCAGCGCTCCAAACCCGCCTGCAAAGTGCCCTTTTTCGGCCGCTAGTGGGAGTTAAAACTGCCCCGTTATCGGCTGAAAAGTGCTGCTAAAGCATCGCTAAATATAGCGCCGCTTTACCGCCAGCGCACTGAGCGCCCCAGTGTGAAAGTAGCCTTAGAATCGGTTTAACTAATTTTGGTCTTGCCAGATTAGCCAGCCAGTTGTGTCAACTAATTGTGTATTGTTTTTTGTTGCAGGTAGCAGAGATGACCTTATGGAGCACACAGGTGTACAGGTACCTTTACAAAAAGCAATGTCATTGTTCTGAACAAATACTTAACGAGTGCAATACAATTAACACAACCAATTAGCTTCCTACTAAAACACACATTTTCTTACCACATGCATTTATTATTATAGTGGAACTATGGGCAAAATAAGCAAATAAATGTATGTTAGTTTTGTCAACTCCTACCAGTAGTATTACCTTCAACAATAAGGTGACAGCACTGTTCATCCTGCTGTGAAATTGCTCATCATTGTCACCATGTGAGCTGGGTTACTTAGGTGGACATAGTTAGGTTGAAAAAAGTCACAAGTCCATCCAGTTCAACCATAAAAAATAAAATAAATATCATACAATCCCATATACCCAATTCTATACCCACAGTTGTTCCAGAGGAAGGCAAAAATAAAACCGCTAATGCTCCAATTTGCTACAGCAGGGGAAAAGAATTCCTTCCTGATCCCCCGAGAGGCAATCGGATTTTCCCTGGATCAACTTTACCTATAAATGTTAGTACCCAGTTATATTATGTACATTTAGGAAAGTATCCAGGCCTTTCTTAAAGCAATCTACTGAGCTAGCCAGAGCCACCTCTGGAGGGAGTCCATTCCACATTTTCACAGCTCTTACTGTGAAGAAACCTTTCCGTATTTGGAGATGAAATCTTTTTTCCTCTAGACGTAAAGAATGCCTCTGTGTTGAGCGTAAAGTGAATAACTCAACACCAAGTTCACTATATGGACCCCTTATATATTTCAACGTGTTGATCATATCCCTCCTTCTCAAGAGTGAATACATTTTGTTCCTCTAATCTTTCCTCCATTCCTCGTATCAGTTTTATCTTTCTCCAGTTCCCCAATATCCTTTTTGAGAACTGGTGACCAAAACTGAACTGCATATTCCAGATGAGGTCTTACTAATGATTTGAACAGGGGCAAAATTATCTCATCTGCCACATAGTGGCCCAATTAGACAGAGCATTGAGGTCGGCTTGTAAATTGGAGACATCCTGTAAGGACGTTATTCCACTGCATAGCTTGGTGTCATCTGCAAAGACGGAAATGTTACTTTTGATCCCAGACCCAATATCATTTATAAAGATATTAAAAAGTAAGGGTCCCAAAACTGAACCTTGGGGTACACCACTGATAACCTTAGACCATTCAGACTAAGAATCATTAACCACTACTCTCTGAATTCTGTCTTTTAGCCAGTTTTCCATCCATTTACAAACTGATATTTCCAAACCTGTAGACTTTACCTTACACATGAGACGTGTGTGCGGAACTTTATGGAACGCTTTTGCAAAATCCAAGTATACCACATCCACCGTCACGCCTCTGTCCAAGGTTTTACTTACTACCTCGGATAAAATAAAAGGCAAAGTATGCACTATTTTTCCCTCAGCCACCTGAGACCTTGGCTCCTCCCCTCTGTAGGAAACACCTGCACCAGCTTGCTAGAAATTTCCTCCTCCCCTGCTGCTCCTCAGTTATTTGTGTTTCCTCCAGGAGGGGAGACACCTTTGAAACCTGCCAGGAGAGTCAGGATTTACCAGGGGGTATGGAAAGGCTCAGGCAAAAAAAGTCCAAAAGAAGTAGCAGAGGCTCCTTTTTGGACACAGACCAGGTAAACTAACCTGGGAGAGACTGCCACCCCGCATCCCTGAGTGCAGTTGGAGGTCGGGGGGGGGGGGGGTTCCTTCTCAGCTCCGAGTGCGGAGCCCAGGTACATATCCTGCCATCCCATACTTCCAGCAGCGTGCAGCGCTCGCAGCGCGGAACACGCTGGGTATTGGGACCGGCGGCATCGGTGACGGGTGACGTCACGTCCGGCGAAAAGGGGGCGTGTACTTCCGGGTTCGCGGCTTCCTGTTCCGGCCGCGGACTGTGAAAAGGAACCAGGCATGGGCTGGAGAGGAGCTGCAGATGCTGTGGAGACAGCAGAAGCTCCAGTGGAGACACAAACACGTCGGACGCAGAAGGGAGGGACCAGACTGCTCCAACAGAGACCAGCTCCAGCCATGTGAAGGTAAGGGGAACCTGGGGTGGATCTCCCCTGGCCTAATACTACCACCCATCCCCCCTCAAGGGTTCAGAAAAGGGGGGGGGGGGTGGGCAGGTCCCTTCTGTGTCAGAGGGTTATTTCATTGGGCCCCTAGTGAGGCAAGCCCGCATGAAAGGCGCTGTGCACCTGCAATTATGCAGGGAAGCTTATGTCAGTATTAATGTGTGTGGGGTTTTTTCTTTGTCTTTTCAGAAACCTGACAAGTCTAGGCCCTCTCATAACTCAAAAAGGAGGTGCCCTTCTTGTAAAAACACACTTAAAGATTCCTGGGGAAAGCATTATGTAAGGAATGTATTCATAAGTTAGTGCAAGAACATTCCTCTGAGCAGGGCAGTGATTTAGCGGCATCTGTCAAGGAACTATCTAGTATTTTTGAATCCTTTAAAACCTTTTTTGAAGGATTTCGGATCCCTCAACTGCAGACTGCTCCTCCACCAGTAATACCGGTGTTAGCAAAAAACACAGGCACTACCCTCCACTAGTGCCGGTCCTTTAGTTACTCCTAGAGAGGAGACAGAGGATGATCCTGACAGCGCAGCGTCCGGCTCCCAAGAATCTGAGGGTGAGACACTGGAAGGGGATTCCAGAAGACCCTCCCGATACAAACTCTCATTAGAAGAGGTAGATCAACTGTTGGGAGCCATTCATACCACACTGGGTATACAGACTGAAAAGAAACCGTTATCCTTGCATGATCAGATGTATGAGGGTCTAGGAGAACAGGAAAAGAAGAATTTTCCTGTTCATGACGTCTTAATAGAGGCAATTAAGAAAGAATGGCAGGAACCTGAAAGGAAACCATTCTTTTCTAAAGCCTTAAAGAGACGGTTCCCATTCTCAGATGATGAGTCATCAGTGTGGAACAAAACCCCAAAACTAGACGCTGCTTTCTCACAAGTCTCCAGGCACACCGATCTAGCTTTTGAGGATATGGGGGTCCTTTCTGAAGCAATGGACAAAAGAATGGATGCCCTATTAAAAAAGTCATGGGACTCCACAGTGGGAAGCCTAAAGCCAGCCATGGCGGTCATGGTGGTAGCCAGAAATGTAGAGTTCTGGTTAAACCATATACAGGCACATATTGAGGAAGGAACTGCAAAGGAGCAGATTTTGTCCTCTTTTCCCACTCTCCTCAAAGGCATCGCGTATATCGCAGATGCATCAGCAGAACTGGTACGCATGGCAGCCAGATCCTCGGCTCTTGCCAATTCTACCAGACGGGCCCTATGGCTAAAGACTTGGCAAGGGGACGGTGCATCCAAAGCCAAGTTATGCGGGATTCCGTTTACGGGGGACCTGCTTTTTTGGGCCAGGATTAGAGAAGGTGCTAGACCGTACAGCGGACAAAAAGAAGGCGTTTCCGCTAAAACGGAAAGCGCCTTGGACCCAGCCTCAACAAAACAGAGGCAAAAAAGGGACACTAAGTCCCGTTTTTCAACACCCAAGGCAACTAATCAAAAGATACCTTGGGCTCAAAAAAGGAAGAACTCCGGACAGCCGCACACCGAGAAAATAAAATCCAAAAAGTTTATTTAAAAGCAAAAAACACTGCAATCCATACACGGCAAAAAAGGGGGGTACAGAGCTGACGCGTTTCGCACCACAACTAGTGCTTACTCATAGCTGATGGGCTCAGCGAGGAAATGGCAAAGGAGGAGCAATTTTTCGCCCTCCTGAGCAGACCCGCAATAAGGAATGAAGTAGTCTCAGTGGGAGGAAGACTGGGGCCTTCATCTCACAATGGGAAAAAATATCCTCCAGTCAATTCATTTTAAGGACGATAAGAGACGGGTATTCCCTAGAATTCTCAAAATTCCCCCCAAGCAGACTGTACATCACCAAACTGCCAAAGAACAAGGAAAAAGCCAAAGGGTTAATGAGATCCATAAAGGACCTCAGGAAACAAGGGGTAATCATCAAGGTACCAAGGGCAGAAAGAGGACAGGGCTTCTACTCCCATATATTCGGAGTACAGAAACCCTCAGGAAAGGTCAGACCAATCCTCAACCTCAAACCATTAAATCTATCCATAACCTACAAAAGGTTCAGGATGGACTCCATATACTCAGTGAAGGCCCTGTTACCCCCAAACTGTTATATGGCATCGCTAGATTTAAAGGACGCGTACCTGCACATACCCATACACCTAAATCGCCAGAAGTTTCTAAGGCTAGCAATAGAAACAGGAAAAGAAACCGTACACCTTCAGTTTCAGGCTCTACCCTTTGGCCTATCATCTTCGCCAAGAATCTTTACCAAGGTTCTGGCAGAAGCTCTGGCACCACTACGACTAAAAGGCATATCCATTATTGCTTATTTAGACAACCTTCTCCTTTTTGCAAAGACACCCGAAAGGTTATTAGAAAACCACAAGTACACTCGGGCATTCCTAGAGAGTCTAGGTTGGTTGGTGAATGTGGAGAAATCAAGTCTACAACCCACGCAACAAATAAAGTACCTGTATATAATAGACTCAGTCCAGCAAAGAGTTTTTCTACCCAAAGAGAAGATAGGAAAAATTCAAAAAGAAATAAAAGCAATACAGACCAATGTACCCTGTTCTATAAGGAAAATGTCAACATTAGGGTTGCTAACATCTGCGATCCCAGCAGTTCAGTGGGCAAACCTGCATTTCCGACCACTGCAAATGTTCCTATTAAAGGTATGGGATCACAAGCAGGAGTCTCTGGATTTGCAGGTATCAGTACCAGCAAAAGTAAGACTCCTTATGGTGGTGAAGGACAGAAAACATAGACGTAGGACGGCTGTGGATCCTACCGATCTCCCGAATCCTAACCACAGACGCAAGTGGCATAGGGTGGGGAGCACACTTAGACTCCCAGATAGCACAAGGGGCTTGGAGAGAACGGACGAGATCGTCCAACTGGAAGGAGTTGAAAGCAGTATGGTTTGCACTTCAGTCCTTCCAGAAGGAGTTGAAAGGACATAATGTACAGATCAGACAACTCGTCAGTTATAGCTTACATAAGCAAACAAGGGGGAACCAGAAGCGGAGTTCTGTGGGCCCTAGCAGAAGAGATCCTGAAATGGGGAGAGAAAAACATACTCTCCTTTTCAGCAGTCCATCTAAAAGGAGACTTAAACAGAGTGGCAGACTTTCTCAGCAGGAAGAAAGTAAGAGAAGGAGACTGGGTGCTAAAACAGGAGGTATTCGACCAGATTACACAAAAATGGGGAATACCTCAGAGAGACTTATTTGCTTCCAGAGAAAGCAGGAAAGTCCAAGCCGCCTTCTCCCTAAAGAGGGAGGAGGGAGCACTCAGAGTAGACGCATTAGCACAGAAGTGGGCGTTCAGCAGATGTTATGCCTTTCCCCCACCAGTGCTACTACCCGCAGTAATAAGGAAATTACGTACGAAAGACACATCATTGATCCTCATAGCACCTCACTGGCCCAAGAGACCATGGTTCTCTATGCTCAAAGAACTAGCCACAGAGCCTCCTTGGTTGCTACCAATCCAAAAGGATCTGCTAGCCCAGGGCCCAGTGTACTGTCCACAGGTGGAAAGGTGGAAGTTGGCCGCCTGGTATCTGAGGAACAGCTACTAAAAGCGATGGGGTTCTCAAGCCGTCTGATGGACACACTGCTGGAAAAGCAGGAAGGTTGAGACACGTAATATCTACCAGAGGGTATGGAAGTGTTTTAACAGATGGTGTTCAGAGAACAACTTTAAAACACAAAGCTCAGTAGCAGTCCTAGTGTTTCTATACAGTGGTGTAGACAAAGGGCTAAGCCTCAGCACATTAAAGAGTCAAGTGTCAGCACTGTCAGTTTACCAGGAAAGAAGTTTAGCTTCAAACCCCTGGATAATCAGACTCTTTAGATCCGTGAGTAGACAAAGGCCGCTACAGAGTACAGCCTTTCCAAAGTGGGATCTGTCATTAGTGTTGCAGACTATGACAGCAGACCCCCTTGAACCACTAAAGGATTGTAGCCTGAAGATGCTGACGCTTAAAGCAATCTTCTTGGTAGCAATTACTACAGCCAAGAGGGTCTGTGAGATGGAAACCCTATCTATCAAACCCCCCTTTTGCCAGATCTTTTTGGACCGTATAATCTTCAAAATGGATCCGGGGTTTCTACCTAAAGTGGCCTCAAAGTTTCACAGGGGTCAGGAAATTGTATTACCATCATTCTGCCCAAATCCTTCTCAGGAAAAAGAAGTGAAATTCCATAATTTAGATGTCAGAAGATGCATCTTGCGTTTAGAGGCAACAAAGGCAATTAGAAAGACTGAGTCTTTATTTATTTTATATTCTGGAGCCAGGCAAGGGCACAAGGCTTCAAGGAGTACAATAGCCAGATGGCTAAGAGAAGCCATAGAACAGGCTTACAAGATAGGAGGTATGCAGATCCCAGAAGGAATCAGGGCACACTCCACAAGGGCAATGGCAGCGTCACAGGCAGAGAGGGCTGGAGCAACGCCGGAACAGATTTGTAAAGCGGCAACCTGGTCCAGCTTTGCCACTTTTGTAAGACACTATAGAGTGGACTTATGGTCAGCTAAAGATCAGACCTTTTGGACGCAAGGTCTTGCAAGCTGTTGTCCTGAAAGACAATAAGGGAAAAACGAAGTTACTTACGGTAACGTTCTTTCCGGGAGTCTTTCAGGACAGCCGGGTACCCACCCAAATGTATATCAAAGCATAAGGTTTCCTTACAGGAAATGTGATATAATTGATTATATGTGTATCATATGTTTTTGTCTCCCCAGCAAACTGGAGGTGCTCTTTAAAGAACTGAGGAGCAGCAGGGGAGGAGGAAATTTATAGCAAGCTGGCGCAGGTGTTTCCTACAGAGGGGAGGAGCCAAGGTCTCTCAGGTGGCTGTCCTGAAAGACTCCCGGAAAGAACGTTACCGTAAGTAACTTCGGTTTTTTTGGGCTGTACTACGGGTACGAGCAAACAATTCACATTTGTGGTATTGCTGCAATTGGAAGGAGCAGGAAAATGTAATTTGGGTTGTTCTTTGGTGGAAGTTTATGGTAGTAGCAAAAAAGTAGATGGCCATTACCATTTGTCCTGAAAAAAACAAGGTATAATCTGCCTGGATGCACAAAGTAGTTGTGATATGTACGGTTCTTCTAACACATGTCAAAGTTGCAAAATTGTGCTTGGGCATTTAGATTTGTTTTGCCCTTGGGCACGAAGGGGTTAAGCAAAAGATGAATGTCAAAGCAAAAAAAAAGTATGTGCTTACTGAAAATACTCTACCTTCCTTTTTTTTTTAAAGTGGATGTAAATTCTAAACCTTTTTTACCTTTATTGCATTAAGGTAAAAAATGTTTAGGTGTCTGCATCCCCCATCACCCCCGCCAGCGCCATGCACGTCTGCAGCTCTTCTTTCCCCTCACTTTTGGATCTCGCTGAGGCACTGAGAACCATTGGCTCCCAGTGCTATCAAAGCCAGTGACGAAGGAGCGGGGGGCGGGGGCCAAGTCCCATTGTCTTTGTCCATGGATGCAGCAGTGGGGCTCTGGTGCAAGCACGCACAAGTACCCTTGTGGGAAGTGGCTTCCCATGGGGGCACTGGACATAGGGAAGGGCCAGGTGCGCTGGATGGGGATTCCGAAAAGAGGAGGTTTGTGGCCGCTCTGTGCATTTCCATTGCACAGAGCAAGTAAGTATAGACGTGTGTTTTTTTTTTTTTTTTTTTTTTTTTTTTTTTACCTTTTTACAATCACTTTTCCTTTTATGCTAAATGCAGCACATTCAGAACTGGGGACATTTTCATTTTTGCTGTTTTGTCTGATGGCTTTAAAACACAGGAGGTGAAAATAAAGCAAGTGGGTCTAGCAATACAAATTCAGCGTTTTTCTACCCCTTCCACACCTTATTCAAAATATGGAAAAAAAAAAAAACTTGGGTGGAATTGGGTTTTGTGAAGGTTCCAAGAACAAAATCGAATAGATTGCAGTTTGCCAGTTAGATGTGGTTGCATCAGTTTTCCTTTTTCAGGTTAAATATTCCGTGCTTTTCTTACCTGTTAAGTTTGTCAAAATTTTAGTAGGCTTACAAATTTTGTACACTGAATTGATATCTCAAACAATGTTACCAACTTTTCCATCTGTTTTCTGTGAACTACAAAACGCCACCTTCCTATTTGGTGCAGTTGAGCAGAATGGAGATTTTTGTCCAAATCAGGGGCTCAGCCTAGAGAAATAACAATATTGCTCTTCCCAGTGAGTGAATGTTCTCTTCCTAGGACAGAAATTTTTACTGCAGTATCTATCTATTTATCTTTCCAGGCAGAGCGTCTGATAGGCTGGCTGCAATATATAGAATGTGTCAGTGCTCGACAAACCCTGGTCGCCAGGTCGCATTGGCGACTAGAATTAGTGACCTGGCGCCCGGGGCAGCACAGCTGGGGGTATCCTGTCTCCATAGTCCACCCCCCCCCCCCCCGCGCGCGCACGATGGCGACTGACCGCGCCGGCCGGTAATTGAGGCCGCGGCCTTGTGCAGTCCTATGGTACTTCTAGAATCTGGCGCCCTCTTGTGGTGGCCGTTGGTATGACACCCAGCAATGCTAATAGAGCTGTTTTGTTTTCGCTGCCTGCCCATCTCCTTCCTTTAAACATTATATATATTTTTTTATTCTAACACCCTAGAGAATAAAATGGCGGTCATTGCAATACTTTCTGTCACACCGTATTTGCGCAGCGGGCTTACAAGCGCACTTTTTTTGGGGAAAAAATACTTTTTTTAATTAAAAAAATAACACAACAGTAAAGTTAGTCTAATTTTTTATTTTTTTTATATTGTGAAAGATAATGTTACGGCAAAAAATTGATACCAAACATGTCACGCTTCAAAATTGTGCCCGCTCGTGGAATGGCGACAAACTTTTACCCTTTAAAATCTCCATAGGCGACGTCTAAAAAAATTCTACAGGTTGCATGTTTTGAGTTACAGAGGAGATCTGGGGCTAGAATTATTGCTCTCGCTCTACCGATCACGGAAATACCTCACATGTGTGGTTTGAACACCGCTTTCATATGCGGGCGTTACTCACGTATGCGTTTGCTTCTGCAAACAAGCTCGGCGGGACGGGGCGCGTTTAAAATTATTATTTTTCTTTCTTATTTATTTTAAATTTTTTCACTGTCCTTTTTTGAAAAAAAAAAATTTTTTTATTCCTTCTACAAGGAATGTAAACACCCCTTGTAATAGAAAAAAGCATGACAGGGCCTCTTAAATATGAGATCTGGGGTCAAAAAGACCTGACATCTCATATTTACACTAAAATGCAATAATAAAAAAAAAAAAAAAAAAAAAATTGTCATTTGAAAAAAATAAAATGTCCCTTTTAAGACCTATGGGCGGAAGTGACAATTTGAAGTCGCTTCTGCCCTGCAATGACTTGGAGACGGGTGGGGGCCATCTTCCCCTCAATCGTCTCCATGTCGTTAAAAAAATAAAATAAAAACTGGCTCCTAACTTTTTTAGCTGGCTCCTAGCTTCCAAGCAAATTTGTCAAGCCCTGGAATGTGTGAACTTGGGTTTAGGTTTCCTATATTGTTTGTCTCAATGTTATTGGATTCTCAGTAATGGTCTTTCTCTTCTTATGCAATTTTGTTTTGGGTTTTAGATGACTGTAATGCCACTTCCTCCTATGCCGGCCCCTCCTCCACCACCCCCCAACCTAGGAATGGCTTTCACATTAGGGATGAATTCTGAAGGAAGTAAACCGATACAAACTGACTCCCTTCCAAAGGTTTGAAATAATTGTCAGTTGGTGATTCTTTGTATCAAGACTATTTATTTTTGTTTGTATTTTCCTAGTAAATCTTAATCTTTTCTTATAGGCAACACTTATTGATCAGGATTCTCCTGCCGCGAGATCACTTCTTCTTACCAGAGGTAGTAATAGATACATATATTGGGAGTTTTCATTTCTGTCCACAGATCTCTGCAGCTAGCCCTATGTTTTTAATTTGCAGGTAACCTTTCTATTGGAACTGCCATTCCACCTCTGATACCTTCCATTGCTCGACAGCGTGGACTTGGTCAAACACCTGGAGATGAATCTAGAGAGGCAAGTTTTTTTTTTTTTTTTATTATTTTTTTAATGGGGACACCCCACATCAAAAATCATGTATTGAAAACACGCAAGAAAACTGCATCAACCACATACATGTGAACCTAGCCTTAGTGGTTTCTGAGATTGTTCAGAATTCATTGAGGATGGGTTAATGCTGGTGCGAACACGTTGCATTTGATTCGCACCACTTTGCATATCACACGTGATGTCTGTGCGATCCAAAGTCAGCCATACAAACTGTATGGCTGAAATCACATTCGCACCAAAATGGTCCAGGACCCTTTTTCTCATCGTACATCACGGGACACAGCCATAGTACAGTAGTTACTATGTGGTTACTATGTGGGTTATAGGCCACCTTCAGGTGATGGACACTGGCATGCCCTAAATTAAAAAGTGCACTCCCTATATAACCCCTCCCACTGGTGAGAGTACCTCCCAGTTTTTTTTCGCCAGTGTCTAAGGTGTTGGTCACGAGTAAGATGTGCTGAGCTCCACTGGAGCAATCCTTGCTGGGGCTAGCCATGCAGCCGGATCCATTCAAAGTGTCTTTTTGGCCGAATTAAATGGTACTGGGCCTCGTATCCGAAGAAACTAGGTCTTGCCTGTAACGCTTCTCTTTTAGAGAGCTGGATTCCGGGATCCAGTACTTTTTGGTATTCAGCCCATAAAGTTTTTACTGGCAGTGGTGCTATTACAGGTCCAGGATTGTGTGTTTCCTCGAGGATCCCCAGCTCCTAAACGTTTAACGGAACTCACCGTAAGGGGGGAAGATTGGGTCTGTTGGTTTACCACAGAAAACCCTGCGGTGGGAAAGGTAAGTGGAGTTTTCTAAGAAATTTTTAAAATTTTCTTATGAATGTCTCTTTTTAATTTTAGTAAATGTTGTCATGCCTATGTTTCACCACTGGGGGCTGTATTGAGCACTTACCGTCTCATGCTCAGTGAGCCCACGCTGTGTCTTGGAAGCTGCAGATTCTTCTTCCTCCGGCCAAGCAGCAGGCCACCGGTAAGTCTGGTGGGGGGTTTCCTCTTTTTTCAACCATTTTAATCAAAAATGTATGCTTTAATCACATCCCAGAGTGGAACTAAGCATAGCAGGTTACCGTCCATTGCTCAGGGCCCTCTTGCTGTGGAACAAGGAGTAAGATGACAAATTTCTCCCAAAGGACCAGGAAGAGGCTGATGTCTCCTCTTCTAAAGAACCTGGTACGGAAGTATCGGGTTCACAGGAAAGGTTGTTGGTACAATCTCTCACTGAATTGATCCGCTCCACATTTTTTCTGCCGATAACGAAGTCAGTCGATGTGCCCACTTCTGGTTTGGGGTCACCAAAAAGCCTCCCCAATCTGTACATGCTTTTCCTATCCATTCATGGCTAAGAAAGCTTATTCTGAGTGGGAGCACCCAGATGAACGTTTTTCTTTTATTTATTTTTTTCCCTCCGAAATAAGTTTTTCAATACTTTATCCTATCGAGGAAAAGTTTTATAAGAAATGTGAAATTCCAGCAATTGACGCTGCTATATCCTCTGTAATCAAAAACCTGACTTGTCCAGTAGACTATGCTCATTTGCTAAAGGATCCAACAGATCAAAAGTTGGAGTTCCTTTTTTTCGCTCGCAGGTTCAGTCGTTACTCCGATCACTGCCAGCGCTGGTTTATCTCAGTCCTTATAGGACCAGTTTATAGAGGCACTCAGTTATTCCTGATCAGCAGGCCCAGGATTTGGCTGGGATATCATAAGCGTTGTGTTCTACAGTAGACGCAATGAAAGATTTTTTTTTTTTTTTCTCCCAGGTCTCACGGCTCATACTAGGGCTGGTACATGTGTGTAGAATCCTATGGTTGAAAAATCGGTCAGCCGAAGCGCCATGCAAAAAGCTCTTGACCAGTTCCCCTTTTTTATGGTGAACGGTTATTTGGAGACGATAAGTATATCCAAAGAATTTCTAATGGGGAAGTTCCCTTTTTACCGGTTAAGTTTTTTTAAGCATTTTTTTTCTTTTAAACATGCTTCTTCTCCAGTGCCCAGGGCATCAGCCTCCAGGCAGTCACGGCGGCCTCCACCGTCGGGTTCAAGGGGTAAACCTCAGTCAGTCCCAGGGTCGAAGAGGACCTGGGGGAGGAAACCCACAAAACAAAATACTAAAGCCTCCTTTATGAAGGGACGCCCCCGCTCGCTCGAGTAGGGGGGGAAAGGCTTCTACAGTTTGAGGGTCTGGCAGGAACAATGTACAGACAGATGGGTGGCTTCCTTAATTTCTCTAGGTTACAAACTAGAGTTCCGAGAGTTCCCGTCTCCTTGTTTTCTCAGATGAAACGTTCCCAGAGATCCAGTGAAAAATAAGTATTTTTCTAGCTTTGGACATCTCTTGAGTAATATCGGTGGTCCCCTTGAAAGAGCAAGGTTTAGGGTGTTTTTTTTTTATTTTAATTTTTTTAAACCTATTCACGCTTCCAAAACCAAACAGGGATGTCAGACCCATTTTAGATCTCAAACATCTAAACCGGTTTTTGGATATCCGTTCTTTTCACATAGTCAATCCGATCAGCAGTCTCCATCCTACAAGGGGAGAACTTCTGGCATCAATCGACATCAAGAATGCTTAACTCCATGTGCCAATTTTCCCAGCTCACCAGAAATTTTTACGCTTTTGAGGTAGAAAATCTTCATTTCCAGTTTGTAGCTCTGCCTTTCGGTCAAGCTACTGCACCTCAAGTGTTTACAAAGGTCCTGGCTCCTCCTTTAGCCAGGTTAAGGGCTCAAGGTATAACAATACTAGCCTACTTAAATAATCTTCTCTTGATAGATCAATCGGTAGCCCGACTTCCCAATGCCTTTATCCCCCAAAGTGCATCAGAGCCTCAATTGGTTGGTTGATATCCAGGAATCTTCAAAAAGGAAAATCCTTTCTACCAGTTACCTGGAAGGTGGTAACAGATGCCAGCCTTCTGGGCTGAGGAGCAGTCTTGGATGAAGCATCTGTCCAAAGAAAATGGTCTAAATCAGAGATGACCTTGCCCATCAGTATTCTAGAGATTCGGGCAGAACGCCTGGCCCTTGAGGCCTGGACGCTCAAACTTCAAAATTGTCCTGTCAGGGTCCAATCTGACGGTGCCACAGCTGTGGCCTATATCATTCACCAAGGGAGCACGAGAAGTTGTGTGGCCCAGAAAGAGGTGAATCATATTCTATCTTAGGCAAGGAATGTTATTTTATGCCCATCGGCAATTTTCATTCCAGGCATAGAGAATTGGCAGGCGGACTACTTGAGTCGCCAACAATTGTTCCCGGGAGAATGGTCCCTTCTGTCAATATGCCAAAGATGGGGAGTTCTGGATGCGGATCTGTTTGCGTCCAGTTTCAACAACAAGATCGACAACTTTGTGTCGAGGACAAGGGATCCGATGGCATATGGAACAGATGCGTTGTTTTTTTATGTGGGATCAGTTTTTCACTGATCTATGCGTTCCCTCCTGTTCCGCGCCTTCTCGCAGGATCAAGCAAGAAGGGTAGGAGGTGATTTTTGTGGCCCCAGCGTGGCACAGGAGATTTTGGTTTGCAGAGATCGTAAAAGATAGTGGGGGGATCCTTGGACCCTACCACTATGGCCAGACCTTCTCCCGCAAGGTCCGGTATTCCAGCCTACCTTACAAGTGCTAAATTTAGTGGTTTGGCTATTGAGACCCACATTCTGAAAGATCGTGGGCTGTTGGCTTCAGTAGTTTCTACTTTGGTTAATGCTAGGAGGCTGGCCTCCAGAGTCATGTACTATAGAATCTGGAAGGCATATGTCTCTTGGTGTGAATCCAGGGATTGGCACCCCAGGAAATATATTATAGTAGGATCCTTGAATTCTTACAGATGGGATTGGAAATGAAGCTGGCCTTGAGTAATATCCAAAGGCCAGATGTCGGCCTTATCGGTATTTCTTTTCAACGACCGCATGCTTCTCACTCTCTGGTTCGTAACTTTATTCAGGGGTAACACAAATTAAATCTTCCAGTTTGGTCACCCCTGAACCCTGGGGACTTAATTTTAGTCCTGTCTGCTTACAGAAGCAGCCTTTTGAGCCAATACGAGATATTCCCTTGGTCCTCTTGATGGGGGGGGGGGGGGGGGATTTTCTTGGTTGCCAAATCTTCTGCAAGACGAGTATCAGAGTTGGCTGCTCTTTCTTGTAAAGAGCCGTATTGGTGGTTGTTATGGATGGGGTTGTATTGCGGCCTACCGAAGGTAGTATCAGGTTTTCATTTAAACCAGGATATTGTCTTAATTTTTTTTTTTTCAGAACCTCGTTCTCTGTGGAAGAGAGGTCACTGCATTCTCTTGATGTGAGAGCGGTCAAGGTCTATTGAAAGTGACTGCTCAGATTCGTAAAACAGATGTTTTGTTTGTGTTGCCAGACGGTCAGAAAAGAGCACAGGCATCGTCGAAATCTACTATTTCTAAATGGATTTGTCAAGTGATCAAGCTTATGGTTTAAAGCGGTTCTGCACCCGTTTTTTCTTTTTTTTTGGGCTATATGCCAAGGGCATATAGCTGAATTGGGGGACTTGCCTGTTCCATCTTCAATCTCGATCGCCGCCGGTTTTCGTCCGATGAAGTTCTTCATCTTCTTCTTTTGTGCTGGGGGCCATCTTGCCTGTGGGCATGTGAAACCCCCATAGGCACTTTAGATGGCCCAGCATGCACCGCCGTTACTCGCGCGTGCGCAGTAACGGCACATCTGCCGACATCTGCCGACATCTCATGAGATTTCGGAAGATGTCCGCACTGACTCCTGGGAACAATGACACCAGATCCCAGGAGACAGTGCGGCCTGACGACGATCGACGCAGAGACCCCGCCCACCCCCCGAAGAGACAGAAGACCGGAAGTCATCAATTACAAGGTAAGTAAAAAAAAAAAAAAAAAAAAAACACATTTCATTTAGTACTCTTTGCCTGATTTGGAAGGCAAAGAGATTTACTAAATGAAATGGGTGCAGAACCACTTTAAAGAGGAAAATGCATCCTTTTTCATATTAAAGCGCACTCCACCAGTGCTGTTAGTGCTTCTTGGGCAGTGCATCACCAAAACCTCCATGGCTCAGATCTGCAAGGCCGCAACTTGGTCTTCAGTCCATACATTTACCAGATTCTTTCAAATAGATGTAAAAGGCATGAGGATATCGCCTTTGGGCGCAGTGTACTGCAGGCTGCAGTATAAGTCCTCTAGTCTCTTGGTGCCCTACTTTTGTTGTGTCTCCCTCCCTTCAGTTGGCATTGCTATGGGACATCCCACATAGTAACCACTATGGCTCTGTGTCCCATGATGTACGATAAGAAAATAAATTTTTTATAACTGCTTACCTGTAAAATCACTTTCTTTGAAGTACATCACGGGGCACAGAGGTCCCTCCCTTCTTGGTATACATGTGTATTGCTTTGCTACAAAACTGAGGTACTCCCACCAGTGGGAGGGGTTATATAGGGAGTGCACTTTTAAATTTAGGGTGTGCCAGTGTCCATCACCTGAAGGTGGCTTTTAACCCACATAGTAAGTACTATGGCTCTGTGTCCCGTGATGTACTTCAAAGAAAATTTATTTTACAGGTAAGCTGTTATAAAAATCTTTTATTTTTATTTTTTTTAGTCTGCACTGGAATTGGATCGCATACCACTTGACAAGTTCGCACTGCAATCTGCAAATTAATCTGAACCCCCCCCCCCCCCAGCGGTTTGCAGAGGGCAGTGTGAACTGTCTGTGATTGACATGCGATGTAGAAACTCTGTTATTTCTGTTATTTTTAAGTTTTTTTGGTTCTTTAAGGTTTTGCATTTGTAATTTTTTTTTTTTTTTTTTTTGCGATTGTCCTGTAGACAGAAGATTCTTCCGTAGGCCCAAAGATTCCTCAAGTCCTTGAAAAAATTCTACAGCTTAAAGAGATCAGGCAAGAGGAGATGAATGTGACTGTTACCACAGGTAGTGTATTTTGCATTCACTAATCATTTTGAAGTATTTGACTATGCTTGGAGCCAATATATAAATCTTTCCTAGAAGCAAAGGTCTTCTTTCTTGCCCATTGAGAGGCATAGCACACAATATACTTTCAGGTTATACTGGCACCTACAGTAGAATTGAGCAATCAGAAAACTTGTCAGCTAGCCCTGGTTCACATTGATGCTACTTTGAAATCGTGCTACTTCACTTGAAGTAAGTATAATGGGTCCTGTTGTGCACACAAGGTTTTTTTCTATCTTAATGCATAGAATACATTAGGATAAAAAAACCTGACTTTAGAACTGCCTGCTGACCAGCCGCCGCAGCTATACTGTGGCAGGGCGGCTCTATTGCGTGAATCCTCGTCCTGGTACGGCACTTTGTGTAATACAGTGAGTATGCGTGGCCTGCGGCCGCCTTGTCCGCTGGCCACCCACGATTGCTTCACAGAGAGGCAGAACGAGGATCTGCCTTTGTAAACAAAGCAGATCCCTGTTCTGTCAGAGGGAGTACAGTGTGATCTTCTGTTCCTAGTGATTAGGAACAACGATTTCTCTGTACTCCCAGTCAGCCTACTCCCCCCACAGTTAGAAACACCTCCCTAGGACACACTTGACTCCTTGATTGCCCCCTAGTGTTTACCCCTTCCCTGCCAGTGTCATTTATACAGTAATCAGTTTTTATAGCACTGATCGCTGTATAACTGTCACTGGTCCCAAAAAAGTGTCCGCTCTGTCTGCTGCAATGTCGTAGTCCCACTAAAAATCACTGATCACCGCCATTACTAGTAAATAAAAATGACGTAAATCTATCCCCTATTTTGTAAACGTATAACTTTTGCGCAAACCAATAAATATACGTTTATTGCGATATACTTTTTTTTTTTTTTTTGCCCGAAATTTATGTAGCAGCATACATATTGGCCTAAACTGATGAAGACTATATTCCAAAAAAAATCTTTTTTTTTTTATTTTATTTTTTTATTTATTATAGCAAAACGTAAAACAAATCGTTTGTTTTTTTTTGTTTTTTTTTCATATTTGTCCCTTTTTTGCTTTGTTTAACCACTAGGCGCCCGCGCTATAGCCGAAAGACGGCTGCAGCGCGGACGCTCCCTGCCGGGAGGACGTCCCTGGACGTCCTCCTGTTTACTTCCCTAATGCGCGCTCCTGAGAGCGCGCATCGGGGAAGTTCTGTGCTGGCCGTGTCCGTCGGACACAGCCGGTCACAGATCGCTGTAAACGGCCAATCACAGCGGCCGTTTACAGCGAGATCGGGATGTTCAATGAGAGATGATCTCATATGTTTGCATATGCAAACATATGAGCTCATCTGTCAGCACCGCTCTGCCTCCTCACACAGACAGCGTGTGAGGAGGGAGAGAGGAACGGCGCCGGTGCGCTGCAAGTAAGGAAAAAAATAAAAAATAGTGATCTGTCGGACTGTCCCCGCTGCCATGTTGCCACCTGTCCCCAGTGCCACGTGTCATCAGTGCCATCTGTCAATGTCACGTGCCATCTGTTATCAGTGGCACGTGTCATCAATGCCACGTGTCATCGGTGCCATCTGTCATCAGTGCCATGTATTAATGCCACATGATATCAGTGCCACGTATAAGTGCCATCTGTCAGCAGTGCCACATATTAGTGCCACATCAGTGTCACGTGTCATCAGTGCCACCTGTCATCAGTGCCACGTCAGTGTCACGTGTCATTGTCCTGGTGCTCCAGGGCCTATAAAAGTGTAATAGGTAGTCAACAATTTAGATGTGTAATTTATGCTCCTAGAATACGTGATGGCGCTCCCTGCATGTTGGGCCTCTCTAAGTGGCCAGGCTGTGTAAAAGTCCCACATATGTGGTATCGTAATACTCAGGAGGAGTAGCAGAATTTATTTTGGGGTGTCATTTGTGGTATACACATGCCATGTGAGAGAAATAACCTATTACAATGACAATTTTGTGGAAAAAAATAATTTCATTTTGCAATGAATTGTGGGAAAAAAATGACAACATCAAAAAGCTCAACATGCCTTTTACTAAATACCTTGGAATGTCTACTTTCAAAAAAGGGGTCATTTGGGGTTATTTGTACTTTCCTGGCTTGTTCGGGTCACAAGAAATGAGATCGGCCACCAGTACATCAGGTGTGATCAATTTTGTATAATTCGCACCACAGTTTGTAGACTCTCTAACTTTCACAAAGACCAAATAATATCCACTAATTTGGGTTAGATATGTGGCAGTATAAATTGTGGGCAAAATTTATGAAGAAAAATTAATAATTTGCTAAATTTTATCACAGAAACAAAGAAAAATGCGTTTTTTTTAAAAAATTTTCGGTCTTTTTTGATTTATAGCGCAAAAAATAAAAAACCCAGAGGTGATCAAATACCACCAAAAGAAAGCTCTATTTGTGGGGAAAAAAAGGACAAAATAATCATTTGGGTTCAGTGTTGCATGACTGAGTAATTGTCATTCAAAGTGTGAGAGCACCGAAAGCTGAAAATTGGTCTGGGGAGGAAGGGTGTTTAAGTGCCCAGTAAGCAAGTGGTTAAAGCTCAAAAAATAAGAACCGCAGAGGTGATCAAATACCAGAAAAAGAAAGCTCTATTTGTGGGGGAAAAAAAGACATACATTTTGGGTTCAACGTTGCACGACCGTGCAATTGTCAGTTAAAGCGACGCAGTGCTGTATCGCAAAAAATGGCCTGGTCATTAAGAGGGTAAATGTAAAAAAAAATTTTGGACATACGCCCACACGCATTCCATGACCCTGTATACAGACATTCTTTAATACTGCAGGCTAGACTGCCATACTTTGTGGACTTGGGTCTCCTCCCACACGTGAGACTTTAGAGCACAGGACACAACTCGTGGCTGATATTATATCTCATAATTCTATAGTATCCATGTTTGGTAAATTTTGTGTATTTTACAATTCTTAAATTACAAAGCGACACTCCCGGTCTACAGGATGCTGTGGCTGGAATGCATCGACCACCTGATGCTTCCGGCCCAGGTGGTGTGCCTTCCGCATGCGCGGGTCTCCAATGATGTAAGAGACGTCTGACCCTGTCGCGCTGCATGTGATGGGCGGGAGTGCACAGGTGAGGGGACTTATCCTGCGCGCCGTGCGCATGCGGGGGGGTTAATTTGAGTGACCCAGTGGGGAGGTATCTAAGAGCCAGTGAAAGTCCGTGTGGCCAATCCCTTAGAAGAAGTCACATGACGAAACATGTCGGGGGCGTGGCCACACGAACGTTGAAATTCTTTTGAAAGTTTGGCGTTCTCACCATCCAGTGATCTGCTCCGTTCACCGCTCACGTTATTCGCCATTCAGAGTCCATTCAACATTGGGTGCACCTTGATCATCGTCTAAGGAGTGGGTGAGGTCTGATTTGGCATATTTTGGAATCCCATGTGACCATTTGTGCGCATCGCCAAGTTATCCTTCGTTACAGTGTGCTGTGGCACATTTTGCTGTTTTTTTTTTCACTTTTAACGTGAGTTTAACCATTGAAGTGTGTGTGGGTGATATGTTTGAATAAATCGTTTTACAAACAGAATCACACTATGTGGAGCACTGTTCACTTCTTGTTTTCACATATGGTGGTATATGCTTTGGAGTGATCGTATCTCTAACCCAGGTGTGGTTAAACAGCGTTTATGCCAACCATGAGAGTGGGAGGCAACATTATCTGCTGAGTGCTGTCTTATTGGGAGAGGGATCACGAGACACGTCGGTGTGGTGGAAGAATATAAGAGTGTTTTAAAGATTGACCTTTATTGGACACATCTTGATATATATACTGTTTTTGATTTCACCGCAGTTATCAAAAGGACTTCTGTATTGCACTTAACATTACTTCACGTGGTGTTATATGTTGTTTTATGATAATTTTACAACACTTATACATTTCACATATATTTTTTAGCGCTACTTGATTATTTATTTTCAAACACTTTATTACACTACACGTTTGAGTATAATCTAGACACAATTCAGTATATATTTAAAGTGGCAGCTAGTTTTGATTTACTGATTTATTTGTATATTTTTTTTATATACACATTTATTTATCCATTTATTTTTTGTAAGATTGGCGCAGTGAAGGTACGATATTGTAGCGTGAGGATATATAGAGTACCATCAGACCAGATCTATATATTCTCTACTTGTTCATTTTTTTGATATTTTTTTATTTTTATTTTTTTTACTGACATATGGTGTATTATATTTTAGTTCGAACCACATCTATTATTCCCAGGCTAATGTGGCAAACCTCTTGCTAGCATCATTCACCCTAGACCAGGGGTCCTCAAACTTTTTAAACAGGGGACCAGTTCACTGTCCCTCAGACAGTTGGGGGATAAGCGCAGCCTCACCAGTGCAGAGGACAGGAAAAACATCAGCTAGATCCGTGGGGCGGGGCATTCCAGCTGACCAGCCCCAGACAGCCTCGGGAATAGGATGAATTGATGAGTGTGACCCGGGGGGTGGATGCAGCTCGGACAGCCCAGGAGATGGTTGCAGGCCGCTAGTATGCAGCCGTATAAGTGGACTGGCTGGGAAATGGTGACTTCTGAGTGTGTCATTGAGCCGCATCCGCCGCGGCTCGCTTGGACACACCCCCCGCGGGCCTGGTAAATGATCTAGGACAGTGTTTCTCCAGTCCTCAAGGCGCCCCAACAGGTCATGTTTTCAGGATTTACCTCAGATGAAACAGCTGTGGTAATTACTGATCAAATCGCCTGTGCAAAGTAATGGGAAGCCTAAAAATATGACCTGTTGGGGTGCCTTGAGGACTGGATTTGAGAAACACTGATCTAGGATTTAGGACCCCTGCCCTAGACAGTCCCGACAAGTGAGTCCTTTTATCCTCTCTCTCTAAAACAACAAAAAGTATACACATTTGGAAATGACTGGGGAATTTCGACAATATTATGCCTTTCTTTATAATTTGTCTTCCCCTGATGGAATCACTTTTTCTCTTCAGCCACTCCCAGATATGCTAACTTATATTCAGGAAACGGCCCTACCCCCACCATTCCAGCTAGGGTTGTCCCGATACCGATACTAGTATCGGTATCGGGACCGATACTGAGCATTTGCACGAGTACTTGTACTCGCGCAAATGCTCCCGATGCCTTAGCCGATACCTGGAAGTCAGCGGGCGGAGTCAGCGGGCCGAGCGGTGGGCGGAGCGAGGGCGGAGCGGAGAGTGGAAAGTGAGTCCTCCGTGTCTACGTGTCCTCAAGCAGGTAGTGCAGGGCTGCATCTGGATAGGCGACCGGAGCCGTCACATTCGGTAATGCAATGACGCTCCGTGTTGCCGTTGTAGCATGAAATCCACTATCCCGTGAAAGACGCTATCCCCTGACGCTACTGCGCATGCGCCGGTTTCAGTCAAAAGAAACCAAGCGCAGAGCTGCTCAAAACTAATACAGGTGGCTCGGATTAACCCCTCACACGCCGATCGATCGGGCTCACGGCGGCGGACACAGGCTGTATCACATACACTGTGCCCCCTGTGATATGCATGGTGTGTGTGTGTATGTGATACAGCCTGTGTCCACCGCCGTGAGCCCTTGCCGTGCTGTCATGAGGCGATCGATCAGGGTGTGAGGGGTTAATCCGAGCCACCTGTATTAGTTTTGAGCAGCTCTGCGCTTGGTTTCTTTTGACTGAAACCGGCACATGCGCAGTAGCGTCAGGGGTAGCGTCTTTCACGGGATAGTGGATTTCATGCTACACCGTTACACATCTCGTCCTCGTCAGTGCTTGATAATCCCGACGCCCATCTTGGTACACCCTGCACTCTGCCACATTAAGCCAGCAGCAGACATCTTGTTACACCCAGCCCATATAGTTCGGGCTGGGTGTAACAAGATGTCCGCTGCTGCTTTTATGCGGCCCAGTCCAGGGTGTACCAAGATGGGCATCACAGGCAGCATAGCAAAATAGTTTAGTTTCCTTTCCTCTCATGTCGTTTATTTCAGTTCCTGCCCATCAGTGCCAGCCACCTGTCAATGCTCATCAGTCAGTGCCATTTGTCAGTGCCATCTATAAGTGCCCATCCAACAGTGCCAGCCATCAATCAGTGCCAGCCATCAGTCAGTGCTCGTCAATGCTCATCAGCCAGTGCCCATCCATCAGTGCCACTGCCAGACATCAGTCAGTGCCACCTATCAGTGTCATCTATAAGTGCTCATCAGTGCTGCATAATCAGTGCCACCTATCAGTGCACTGCCACCTATCAGTGCTCATCAGTGGGTGCCATCTATCAGTGCCCCTCAGTCAGTGCCACCTATCAGTTCCCATCCATCACTGCCACTGCCAGCAATCAGTCCCAGACATCAGTCAGTGCCATCTATTAGTGCCAGCCATCAGTACGTCACTGTCACATGACATTAAAAAAAGTATCGGTATCGGCGAGTACTTGAAAAAAAGTATCGGTACTTGTACTCGGTCTTAAAAAAGTGGTATCGGGACAACCCTAATTCCAGCACCTAATATCAAGGAACTAGTTACTACTTTAATGGAAGTAGAGTTCTTACAGGTCATTTAAGGTCTTAAAAATGGCAAGGGCCCCGTAATTACAGAACCATCTCTTTTATTGAATGTAGACCTAAAGTTATTTGCCAAAAATCTCGCAACTCATCTATCACCCTTGCTCCCTGCAATCATTCACGGGGACCAGGTAGGTTTTGTCCCTGGGTGTGAAGCCAGGGACAACACCACCAAAATGCTTCACCTCATCACATTTGCCCAACGTCACAACATCCCGGCCTGTCTCCTCATATGACACAGAGAAAGCTTTTGACAGGGTTAATTGGTCTTTTCTCCATCAAACACTTATTCAGATAGGTTTAGGCCCTAGGATGCTTTCCCGCATTGTGTCTTTATACTCAACTCCCTTAGCTATAGTACTGGTTACCGTGACTTGTTCTGAAAGATTTTCCATTGCGTCAGGGTGGCCACTTATCGCCCCTATTCACCATTGTTATAGAACATCTTGCCCTGGCTATTGGATCCAATTCCTCCATAAAGGGTATACACACTCCCTCAGCTCACTGCAAATGATCTCTCTATGGGGATGACCTATTGCATGTTACTCAACCGCATATTAGTATCCCCTCTATTGTAGCTGAAATACATAGATTTGGCTTACTTGATAATTTTAAGCTTAACCTCACCAAAACAGAGGCCTTAAACCTTTCCCTGCCACATAAGTCTTTCCTCCCTTAAATCATATTTTCTCACCTCGTCTTTCAGGACAGCACTTGGAGAGAGCGCAGCTCCACCCACTTCCCAGGAAACACTGCAGTAAATTCCTTTAAAGTCTGGACACCTCCACCATGGCCTCAGTTGTAGTGTTTCCTCCGGCCATGGTGGAAGCGCTGCAGGGGAACCAGGGGTTGCTGCGCTCTCTCCAGGTGGAGGGAGATGGTCTGCGTACCTGTGTTGTTGTTTTTTTTTCTTTCAGGCCTTAAAGCCCAATACCCCCCCTGACGTGTGGGGGGTATTCCGGTGTCTTTCCCGTCTCGGGCCCGGCGAGGGTAGAGGCCGCCGGAGGTCTCCGCTCCAGCAGGCTGCAGCCATTCCTCCAGTGGGAGTTTTGGAGTTTCAAATATGGCGCCGGCAGCGCCGAGTGGCGGGTGACGTCACTGCTGGATGGGGCGGGACTTCCGGCGGTGCGTAGCGGCTTCCGGTTCCGGCCGCAGGAACGCAGGAGGGGGAGGCGGCCTCGGCCTGTGTCAGCTTCCGGTCCTCGCAGCGGCGAAAGGACCGGGAGATTTAAATAAAAAGGCACTTTCAGGAGCTTCTGGGCGGCTGCAGTCAGGATGAGTGAACCGGAACCAGCAGCGGTGGCAGGAGCAGGAGCCACAGATACAGGCCATATCCAGGTAAGAGGGACGGCGAGTCTCTAACTAATACCTTGGATATTTTGTGTCCCTTCCCTTTCCCCTCCATAGGGAGGAAGGGGAGCCTGCCATACACTGCAGAAATGTGACTTTTATTTTGCAGATGTATGTTTTCTTTGCAACAATGGTTTTGGGGTTTGTCTTTGTGCCATTGTCTGTTTTAAATGCATTTTGCTTAAAGGTTTGCTAGCGAGGAAATCTTGTGCACTAAGAATGCTGTTTTTAAAAGGTGTTTTTGTGGTGTTTGGTGTTTTTTCAGAAAGCTAAAGAAAAGTCCAAACATGCTATCCCTTCCCCTAAAAAGCGGTGTGCGGCATGTAAGACCACCCTTAGGGAGGCATGGGTTAAACCGCTATGCAAGGGTTGCATAGCGGATTTGGTTAGGGAGGAAGCTGCTGCCAGGGAACCTTCTGTTCAGCCTGGTGAGTTGCTCTTCTCCTTCCGGAAGGAGCTGGAAGAAACGTTCTCATCCTTCCGCTCCTATCTGGACAGGCGCCCAGTAGCAGAAGCAGCGGAGAGTTCCTCCCCCAGTACTCACACCTCCTCTGCAACAAGAAGGGAGGCTAGTGATTCTGAGGAAGAGAAGGAGGAACCTTCAGGGTCAGAAGAGGAAGACGAGGACAGAGAGGTCTCCACATCTCGCTATAAATTATCGTTGGAAGAGGTAGACGATCTCCTTAAAACGATACACACCACCCTTAGTATTAAGGAAGATAGGGCTGAACTATCTTTGCATGACAGGATGTATCGGGGCATGGATGAAGTCAAACATCGCATGTTCCCGGTACATCACGTCCTAACAGACACTATTAAAAGGGAGTGGAAGGACCCAGAGAGGGCCCCTTTTTTCTCCAGGTCTCTTAAAAGGAGATTTCGTTTTGACGAGGACAACTCTCAGGTGTGGAACAAGAGGCCCAAGCTGGATGCGGCTTTTTCTCAAGTGTCGCGTAATACGGACCTGGCTTTCGAGGACATGGGGGTCTTGAAGGATGCCATGGACAAGAGGGCGGACTCATTGCTCAAAAAGGCTTGGGATTCCACCCTTATTAACCTCAAGCCAGCAAAGGCATCGACAGTTGTGGCCAGGAATCTGGAGCACTGGCTAGAACAGCTGAGGGGCCATATTGAGGCAGGTACCTCGCGTAAGGACCTGCTGGAGACCTTGCCAGTCCTACAGAGGGCAGTAGGGTATATGGCGGATGCATCAGCAGAGTCCATTAAGATCTCTGCGAGGTCCTCAGCCTTGATTAATTCGGCTAGGAGGGCTCTTTGGATCAAAACATGGACTGGGGATTCAGCCTCTAAATCTAAGTTATGTGGCCTACCCTTTGAGGGGATCTGGTGTTTGGCCCGGGTCTTGACGCCGTTCTTGATAGGACGGCGGACAAGAAGAAGGCCTTTCCAGTTAAAAAGAAAGTGGCACCTCACCCCAAGAAGAATTTTCGTCCTTTTTTCCAGGCCCGAGATTCCAAGGAAGCCGGACAGAGGAGACCATGGAGGTCTCAGAGGGGCAGAGGGAAGTCTGGGGTGTTTCGTCCCCCCAGTCAACCCGCCAAGACCCAGTGACGGTCCCCAGGCTGTGGGAGGAAGGCTTCAGTCCTTTCTTCCGCAGTGGGAGAGGGCGACATCCAGTGCGTTCGTCGTCAAAGTAATTTCGGAGGGGTACGCACTGGAGTTTTCAGAGAGACCACCTTCCCGGTTCTATGCCACACAACTTCCAAGAGACCTGGAGAAGTCGGTGGCAATGTCCTCTCTTTTGCAGGAGTTCCTGCAGCAGAGAGTGATTGTTCCAGTTCCTCAAAGGGAGGAAGAGCTAGGGTTTTATTCTCACGTTTTTCTGGTGAGGAAACCGTCAGGGAAATTCAGGCTAATCTTGAATTTAAAAGTCCTAAATCTGTCCATACGGTACAAGAGATTCCGTATGGACACAATTTACTCTGTGAGGAAACTCCTACCTGCAGGGTGCTTCCTAGCCTCGATGGATTTGAGGGACGCATATCTTCACGTGCCCATCAAACCCGAGTCGCAGAGGTACCTGCGTCTGGCTATCAGGGCAGGAGGGGTGGTGTCTCATTTTCAGTTTCGGGCTCTCCCGTTCGGGCTCTCTGCCTCACCACGGATCTTTACAAAGGTCATGGCAGAGGCGTTGGCACCACTCAGGTTGGAAGGGATAGCTGTGGTACCGTACCTAGATGACCTTCTCCTGTTCGCCAGCTCGGAGGAATCTCTACGAAGGGATCTAGTGAGGGCTCAATGCCATTTAGAGAGCCTAGGTTGGATCCTGAACCAGGAAAAGTCAAACCTGGTCCCTTCTCAGGTGATAGTGTTCCTAGGCTATACGATCGACTCTGTACAGGAAAAGATCTTTCTACCAGAGGAGAAGATCAGAAAGGTACAGGCAGCGGTACAGAGGATGCAGACAAGTCTGTCCGTCCGTCTCTGTGCGGGCGGCCATGTCCACCCTAGGGCTTCTCACAGCTTCCATCCCTGCTGTCCAGTGGGCCCGCCTCCATTCCAGGGACCTTCAGCAAGCAATTTTGCAGAGCTGGTCCTATGGGGAATCTCTGGACAAACAGATGAAGATCCCATCACCAGTAAGGAGGAAATTATGGTGGTAGAGGGGTCAGGCAAATCTGTGCAAGGGCCTATTATGGGTTTTCCCCGCAGCCAAAGTCCTCACGACAGATGCGAGCTCCTGGGGTTGGGGTGCGCATCTCGAGGGGCAATTGGCTCAGGGCTCCTGGTCAGTGGAGGAATCCAGGAGATCCTCGAACTGGAGGGAGCTGAGAGCCATCTTTCTGGGTCTGTGGGCCTTCAGGCAGTCGATCGGAGGCCTTCACATCCAGATTCTGTCAGACAACGCCACAGCCGTGGTGTATATATCAAGACAGGGAGGCACAAGGAGAAGGCATCTTCTAGACCTGGCCCGTCAGACCCTGTACTGGGCAGAGGACAATCTAGCGTCCCTGACAGCGGTCCATCTAAAGGGCACCCTAAACCACATAGCAGACTTCCTGAGCAGGAAGAGGGTTTTGGAGTCCGAGTGGTCTCTGAACCAGGAGGTCTTCAAACAGATTTCGGACAGATGGGGAGTGCCCCAGATAGATCTCTTCGCATCAGAGGCAAATGCAAGAGTTCCAGTCTTTTTCTCCCTGAACAGACAGGACCAAGCGGAGGGTCTGGACACTCTGGCTCAGCGCTGGGCCTTCCGTTTGTGCTATGCTTTTCCCCCTATACAGCTGATCCCTCTGGTGCTCAAGAAGCTCCAAGAGGAGAGGACCACCTTAATTTTAGTGGCCCCATATTGGCCCAAGAGGCCCTGGTTTTCGGGCCTTCTGAAGTTGGCGGCAGAGCCCCATTGGGTCTTACCGATCCGAGCGGACCTGTTGTCTCAGGGTCCCCTTCTACATACCAACGTGGGTCAGCTCAACCTAGCGGCCTGGCTACTGAGGAGCAAATCCTGAAGGATAAGGGTTTGTCCAAAAATTTTATTTGTACCCTTCTAAACAGTAGGAAGAAGGTCACAAGGGCTATTTATTTTAAGACCTGGAAGTGTTTTAATTCCTGGTGTGCCTCAAAAAATTATTCTCCTAGGGAGAACTTTTCCGTTCTGGAATTTTTGCAGGACGGAGTTGAAAAGGGGTTGGCAGCAAGTACCCTGAAGGTTCAGGTAGCTGCATTGTCAGTTTTTTTTAGAGAGAAGGCTATCTCTAGACCCTTGGATTATTAGGTTCTTCAAGTCACTGGCTAGGCTCAGGCCGGTGGCTTGTCTTGCAGGGTCTGACTAAAAGACCCTTTTGAGCCACCGGAGGAGACCTCAATCAAATTTTGGTCCTTGAAGTTAGCACTGCTGATAGCAGTTACTTTGGCCAGAAGGGTCAGTGAGCTGCAGGCACTGTCTATCACTGAGCCCTTCTTTACTATCTTCCCGGATCGGGTGGTGTTGAGAACAGACCCAGGGTTCCTACCGAAGGTAGTCTCAGGTTTCCATAGGGCCCAGGAGATTATCCTACCGACGTTTTGCCCAGACCCGAAAAACTCGAGAGAAAGAGATTTCCATAGTCTGGACGTGAGGAGGTGCGTTTTACACTACCTCAAAATATCTAAGGAATTCAGAAAGTCCAATTCTCTTTTTCTGTTTGCAGGGTCTCGTAAAGGGTATGGTGCTTCTAAGAGCACGATCGGTAGGTGGCTTCGGATGGCTATCCACGAAGCTTATAGAGCCATGGGAAGGGATCCTCCCGTAGGGGTAGTAGCCCATTCAACTCGGGCGTTAGCTACATCCTGGGCGGAAAGAGCTGGGGCCTCACCAGAGCGAATCTGCAAAGCGGCCACATGGACGAGCTACTCAACCTTTGCTCGCCATTATAGGATGGACCTGCTCTCAGCGGCAGAGCAGTCGTTTGGCAGGAAGGTCCTGCAAGCGGTGGTCCCACCCTAAGAGTAAGTACTCTTTTGTCATCTCCAAGTGCTGTCCTGAAAGACGAGGTGAGAAAACCTTAGTTAGACTTACCGGTAACGGTATTTCTACGAGTCTTTCAGGACAGCGCCAATGACCCTCCCTTGGGTTAAGAAATGCTATAAAATGTTATAATATGTTAACGGTTATGGTTGCTATGTTCTGCTTATGTACTTTCAGCATGGCCGGAGGTACTCGGTAACAACTGAGGCCATGGTGGAGGTGTCCAGACTTTAAAGGAATTTACTGCAGTGTTTCCTGGGAAGTGGGTGGAGCTGCGCTCTCTCCAAGTGCTGTCCTGAAAGACTCGTAGAAATACCGTTACCGGTAAGTCTAACTAAGGTTTTCAGTTTCGCTGGCAACCCAGAGAAATCGAGGTACCGCTATCCTGGCACTTATACGAGACCTATATGCCCTTAACTATAGTCCACTCCTCCCAAAAATAAGTTGGTTAATGGAATCATGGTGGGAAATCCAAGTTTCTTGGTTCAGCCGCATTGATATAATTAAAATGTATTGCGCTTCCTTCTGCCTTTTTTCGCTCTTGCGATCCAGTTCATCTGGCGTAGCGGCCACCCAAGATTAAAGCATAAACTTCTCTGTTTTCCTAAATCACAGGGCAGAACAGGTCTCCCAGATTTCAAAATATCATACCTCCGCAATCGTATCTCGCCCTTTAATCAAAGCCTCTACCTTGGTGGAGCAAGATATGTCTCCTATAGACCTTCGTGCTCTGCTCTGGGGCTACGATAACTCGTTTAAATCCCTTGCTACACTTTCCCCTCTGATTGTTGCCGCTATTCAAGTTTGGTATCGTCGGAGAGGATGCTATTCACTCTTCTCCAGCCCATTAACTTCGTTATTCCACAATCCAGCTCTTCCGGAGGGAAGACAGGTGTCGGTTTTTGGTACATATGACAGATCTTCCTGCTTCCTCCATTAATAAACTGGCTAGTGTAATTTCAATTGTCAAAAAAAAATAAAAATCTGCTGCTACAGTATTTGTGGCTGCTGACTCTTGATAAACACACTTGCCTGTCCAGGTATCCTGCAGTGTTGGCACCCATAGCTGATTCGTCAATCGGCTTTGGGTGCAGGCGCTGGCATCTTCACTAAGGGAAACGGGAAGCTTAAGCCTTGCGGCTTCACAGCCTGTTTCCTACTGCGCATGCGTGTGCCGCACTGCACTTTTCTGAATGGTCCTGCTGTCTTCTGGAACCTGTGTGTCTCCCACAAGGCAATGGGGGAGAAGGAGGGGCCGGAAATTGTAGGTTGTTGTGCGGCGATCTTACCCAAAAGTGGGAGCGGATACCTGTCTTTGGCAAATGTGGCAGAGGAAGAAGCAAACAAGCGCGGCCTCCCCTTTTTGGGTAGCGCTCCGCTTTAATATCAGTTGGTGATGTTACAATCCACACCTACGGATGGGAGGGACCTTCATAGCATCCATGTGATTTGAACCATTTTCTATATTAAGCTGATCAATGCAACATCTCAGATTGGCTCTGAGGAAGAGGGGATCGCCCCTCGAAACTGAATGTGTTTGAGTATGTTATTTTATGCAATATTAAAGATACTGCTTGGGTAATGTGCAAGGTTGGTGCACCCTCTTTTTTTTTTTTTTCTTTGTTTTACATTGCAGCTTACCTATCATTAGATGTAGTGGCTGTAATAGGGGTTTTATTTTTTTTAGGCTCCCCCCTCTGTTTTATTACCTGGTGATCTAGCCAATAACACACCTCCTGTATTATACAGACACCATTCTGAATGAAGGAGCACAGGGGGCAGATTTGGACAGCAGCATTGTTAGTTTGGGGAGAGCGAAGTGCTTGATGTACTAGCAGATTTAATACAGTAACAAATTAAAGCTGAACTCCAGCTTATACTTTGTAATCAGTTACAGCTATTTTTTTTTTTTTTTTTTATCTTTTTGGAGTAAAGGTTTTGTGTAAATAGAAGCTGACCATTTTAAGCACCCCTGTCAATGTTAATTGGTTTATCATCCCTGTAACTGCAGGAGAGCTTTTCTGTTAAACACTCCCCTGTGTACTTACCAGCTAGTCAGCAAGAAAAGAAATGAATTGCAAACTAAGTTAGATTGCACAACATTAAATATTATGTGGAAGCCACACTGCCCCTCTTTGTAGTGGGGTCCCAACTTGAATCTATATGAATCTGTTTGAGCGTCTTTATTGAAGCATATACAGTATAGCAAAAAATAAAATGGGGACAGGTATGCATGGAGGTCAGGCCTGGACTGGGACAAAAAATAGGCCCGGGCATTTTAGACTGAGCAGACATCTTTTCCAGGGACCGGGGGGAGAGATGTTGGTAGACATTCGAGGGGGTGGCTGGTGTCGGTCCTCCACACTGTAATGTGCAGGGACACTATGATATAAAGGGGACTGCATTGTAAAGGGGCACTGTAATGATTACAGTGCAGCCCCCCTTATAACAGTGTCCGAGTCCTATTGTGGCCATACAATGCTAGTACTGTCTGTCTCCTATTGTGCCCGCACTCCCCAGTGACACTGACCTGCTCTTTCTGGTGGTGCGTTACAGCGTGGCTCCCTCTGGTGGTGCGTTACAGCGTGGCTCTCTCTGGTGGTGCGTTACAGCGTGGCTCCCTCTGGTGGTGCGTTACAGCGTGGCTCTCTCTGGTGGTGCGTTACAGCGTGGCTCTCTCTGGTGGTGCGTTACAGCGTGGCTCTCTCTGGTGGTGCGTTACAGCGTGGCTCTCTCTGGTGGTGCGTTACAGCGTGGCCCTCTCTGGTGGTACGTTACAGCGTGGCCCTCTCTGGTGGTACGTTACAGCGTGGCCCTCTCTGGTGGTACGTTACAGCGTGGCCCTCTCTGGTGGTACGTTACAGCGTGGCCCTCTCTGGTGGTACGTTACAGCGTGGCCCTCTCTGGTGGTACGTTACAGCGTGGCCCTCTCTGGTGGTACGTTACAGCGTGGCCCTCTCTGGTGGTACGTTACAGCGTGGCGCTCTCTGGTGGTACGTTACAGCGTGGCGCTCTCTGGTGGTGCGGTTACAGCGTGGCGCTCTCTGGTGGTGCGGTTACAGCGTGGCGCTCTCTGGTGGTGCGGTTACAGCGTGGCGCTCTCTGGTGGTGCGGTTACAGCGTGGCGCTCTCTGGTGGTGCGGTTACAGCGTGGCGCTCTCTGGTGGTGCGGTTACAGCGTGGCGCTCTCTGGTGGTGCGGTTACAGCGTGGCGCTCTCTGGTGGTGCGGTTACAGCGTGGCGCTCTCTGGTGGTGCGGTTACAGCGTGGCGCTCTCTGGTGGTGCGGTTACAGCGTGGCGCTCTCTGGTGGTGCGGTTACAGCGTGGCGCTCTCTGGTGGTGCGGTTACAGCGTGGCGCTCTCTGGTGGTGCGGTTACAGCGTGGCGCTCTCTGGTGGTGCGGTTACAGCGTGGCGCTCTCTGGTGGTGCGGTTACAGCGTGGCGCTCTCTGGTGGTGCGGTTACAGCGTGGCGCTCTCTGGTGGTGCGGTTACAGCGTGGCGCTCTCTGGTGGTGCGGTTACAGCGTGGCGCTCTCTGGTGGTGCGGTTACAGCGTGGCGCTCTCTGGTGGTGCGGTTACAGCGTGGCGCTCTCTGGTGGTGCGGTTACAGCGTGGCGCTCTCTGGTGGTGCGGTTACAGCGTGGCGCTCTCTGGTGGTGCGGTTACAGCGTGGCGCTCTCTGGTGGTGCGGTTACAGCGTGGCGCTCTCTGGTGGTGCGGTTACAGCGTGGCGCTCTCTGGTGGTGCGGTTACAGCGTGGCGCTCTCTGGTGGTGCGGTTACAGCGTGGCGCTCTCTGGTGGTGCGGTTACAGCGTGGCGCTCTCTGGTGGTGCGGTTACAGCGTGGCGCTCTCTGGTGGTGCGGTTACAGCGTGGCGCTCTCTGGTGGTGCGGTTACAGCGTGGCGCTCTCTGGTGGTGCGGTTACAGCGTGGCGCTCTCGTGGTCTCTCTCTCTCTCTCTCTCTCTCTCTCTCTCTCTCTCTCTCTCTCTCTCTCTCTCTCTCTCTCTCTCTCTCTCTCTCTCTCTCTCTCTCTCTCTCTCTCTCTCTCTCTCTCCAAATTAGCTTTATTGGCAGGACCAAATACATGTTAGCATTGCCAAAGCAGTTGAGTTTGTATAGGAAAAAAGGGGGAAGGGTAATGTAACAGGGAATGGACATAAGTCTCTGTAAAGGATTTTTAAGTCCTCAGTCTTTCATGTCCCTCTCAGTCGGTGACATGCTGTCACATACTGGGCAGCTATCTTCACCGTTGGCTTCTCTTCTCCCAGTAGAAATTGGAGTTTCCTCTTCTCTTCTATAGAAGTGAAGTCCGGTTTGAGAGTCTCTGGAAGTGAGTGTCCCTCACTGATGAGTACTTGGGGCAATGTAGCAGGAAGTGGTTCTCATCCTCCAGGACCCCCTGGTCACATTGTTGGCACAGTCTACTCTCCCTGGGCTTGTAGGTCTGTCTGTGCCGTCCTAATTCGATTTCCAGGCTGTGGCACTCAGTCTGTATTGGCTCAGGGTCTGTCTGTCTTTGGGGTCTTGTAGCACCTCCAGGTATGGGGCCAGTTTGTAGTCTCTCTGCAATGACTGGTAAACAGTTAGTTTTTTGGAGTTTGTTATTTCGTTTCTCCATTCTCCAACATATTTTTCTTTGGAGTCATTCGTTATGTTTTTTATTTGAGATTTTGTCAGGCCACATTGTTGAGAGTTTGGGATAGACAAGGTGATGAGTTGTTGCAGGCCACATGGTTTGGACTGGTCCTTACTGTTCAGTAGGGCTTTATGGTGGTATGAGTTGGGACTGCTGTTTTGTAGGTGGTCCCAGTATAGCGCCCTTTTCTGTACTGCAAGAAGTAAGGGAAACCTGCCCAACTCAGACAGGCAAGCACTGTTGGAGGTGCTCCGATGGACTTGGAGGAGGTGTTTGCAGAATTCCATATGGAATATTTCTGTTGGGCTGGGGTCCCATTTGGATTGGTCTGGGTAGGTGACGGGACCCCAAACTTCACTGCCATAAAGAAGAATTGGGGTGATGACGCTATTAAAGATTCTGAGCCAGACTCTCACTGGTGGTTTTAGGTGGTACAGCTGTCTCCTGATGGCATAGTAGGCTCTGCGTGCCTTGTCTTTTAGTACCTCTATGGCTGGCTTGAAACTTCCTGATTTGTTCATTTCTAGGCCGAGGTACGTGTAGCTGTTAGTTTCATCAACAGTGCAGTTGTTTAATTTAAAGGGAGGGCTCTTTGTTTGTTTTTGTATTTTTCTTTTGGAACACCATGATTTTTGTTTTGCTTGAGTTGATGGGTAGTGCCCATGTGGCACTGTATTTCTCCAGCACTTCCAGGCTGTCTTGTAGGCCTTTCTCTGTTGGTGACAGAAGTAGGAGGTCATCCGCATACAGCAGGAACTTCACCTCGGTGTCATGTAGAGTCAGTCCTGGTACTGGGGAGGATTCTAGAGCTGCAGCCAGTTCATTGATGTAGATGTTGAAGAGGGTTGGACTTAGGCTGCAGCCCTGTCTTACTCCTCGGGCCTGCCGGAAGTGTTCAGTTCTTTTCCCATTCACCTTTACGCTGCAGCTGTTCTCAGTGTATGAACTCTTTATAACATCATATGTTTTCCCTCCTATTCCACTCTCCAATAGTTTGAGGAACAGGCCTGGGTGCCACACTGAGTCAAATGCCTTTTTAAAGTCCACAAAGCAGGCAAATATCTTTCCCTGTTTTGTATTGTGGACATGGTTCTTGATGAGGCTGTGCAGGGTGTAGATGTGGTCTGTAGTGCGATGGTTTGGCATGAACCCTGCCTGACTTCTGCTGAGGACATTGTGTTGTGTCAGGAAGTTGAGGATCCGTTTGTTGAGGATACTGTTGAATAGTTTCCCTAGTGTGCTGCTGACACATATCCCTCTGTAGTTGGCTGGATCATACTGGTCTCCACTCTTATGGATGGGTGTTATGAGGCCTTGGTTCCATACTTTAGGGTAGTAACCAGCACTCAGGACCAGATTGAACACTTTGCATATGGCAGCATGTACATCTGGGGAGCCATGTTTAATCATCTCTGGCAGGATTCCATCCATCCCACTGGATTTTTTTGGTTTGCAGGTTTTGGATTTTCTCCCTAATTTCTTGTGATGTAACCGATGTATCTAGGGGGTTCTGGAAGTCCTTAAATTTTTCCTCCATATCATTTAGTCTTTTGATGATGTCTTTTTGTTCTACAGTTAGTCTCCTTTGGAATATCTTTGTAGAGATTCCTAAAGTAGTTGAGCCAGATGTCGCCATTTTGAATGTGGAGGTTGTTTTTCCTGGGTGCTGAGCCAATATTCTTCCATATTTCCCAGAAAGAATTTTCCTGAAGTGCCTCTTCCAGCTGTTTCAGGTTTTTGGAGATGAAGTTTTGCTTTTTCTTTTTAAGGGTTTGTTTGTATTTTTTCTGCAGGGTGCCATGGGCTATTCTTAGGTCAGTGTTGTCAGGGTCTCTGTGTTTGTTATTGGAGACTGTCCGTAAGGTGTTCCTTAATGCTTTGCATTCTTTGTCGAACCATTTATTGGATTGTTTGTTGGATGGTTTCTTGTAGTTGGCTTTTCTCAGCTGGGCTGTTTCTGCGATGGTGTGTAGTATTTTATGGAAGTCCTTTGCTGCTTGGTTC